>JAGIQG010000019.1:1587297-2232729 GCA_024679065.1 Sphyrna mokarran
CCAGTGGACCCTCTAACCTAAACAATTCCAATATCATCCATATGCCTCTCCACCGAACATTTGAATGCCCCCAAAGTAGGCGAGTCCACAACTGCTGCAGGCAGGGCATTCCACGCCCTCACCACCCTCTGTGTAAAGAACCTGCCTCTGACATCCGTCCTATAACTACCACCTCTTAATTTAAAGTTATGTCCCCTCGTGTTGGTCATCACCATCCGAGGAAAAAGGCTCTCACTATCCACCCTACCCAATCCCTTGATCATCTTATACGCCTCAATTAGATCACCGCGTAACCTTCTTCTCTCTAATGAAAATAACCTCAGGTCCCTCAGCCTTTCCTCATAAGGCCTTCCCACCATACCAGGCAACATCCTGTAAACCTCCTATCCCCTTTCCAATGCTTCCACATCTTTCTTATAATGCGGCGACCAGAAATGTACGCAATACTCCAAGTGCGGCCGCACCAGAGTTTTGTACAGTTGTAACATAACCTCACGGCTCCTAAATTCAATCCCTCTACCAATAAAAGCTAACACACCGTACGCCTTCTTAAAAACTTTATCAACCTGGGTGCCAACTTTCAAAGAGCTATGTACTTGTACCCCAAGATCCCTCTGCTCGACAACACTATTAAGGGTCCTTCCATTAACCCTATATTTCATATGCCTGTTATTCCTACCAAATTTACAATTCCTACAATTTAAGATTCAGGGAAGCAGTACAGAGAGTGATACTAGGGGAAAGTTTTTCACTCATAGGGTGGTGATTGAATGGAAATCGGCTGCCCGTGGTGGTCGAGGCCGAACTCCGCTGGGGTCTTTTAAAAGACCACTTCTGGATGAGTATCGGATCCAATGGGATTGGGGGTTATAGATAGTTCTATGGCAGGGTAGTTTTTGATGTGTTCGGCACACAACTTGTGGCTAAGGGCCTGTTTGGCTGTAGTGTTCTATGTTCTATATTCAAAGTGAATCACCTCACACTATCCTTATTGAATTCCATTGCCACCTCACGCCCATCCTGCAACCTATCTATGTCCCTCTGCAACTGTAACATCCATCCTCACCACAAATCCCCCCACTTTGGTATCGTCAGCAAATTTACTAATCCAACCCTCTACACCCTCATCTAGGTCATTTATAAAAATGACAAACAGCAGTGGCCCTAAAACAGATCCTTGAGGTAATCGAACCCGGATCCCTGGCAATGTGGGGCAGCAGTGCTAACCCACTGTGTCACCGTGCCCCTGGGAATCGAACCCAGGTCCCTGGCATTGTGAGACAGCAGTGCTAACCCACTGTGTCACCGTGCCCCCGGGAATCGAACCCGGGTCCCTGGCACTATGAGGCAGCAGTACTAACCCACTGTGTCACTGTGCTGCTGGGGAATCTTTTGGGGCCCCTGCTGTTTGTAATTTTTATAAATGATCTGGATGAGGGTATTGAAGGATGGATTAGTAAATTTGCGGATGACACCAAAGTCGGGGAGTGTAGATAGTGAAGAGGGTGTTTAGTTTGCAGAGAGACTTGACAAGTTGCAGAGCTCGGCCGAGAGGTGCAAATGGAGTTTAATGCGGAAAAGTTGAGGTAATTCACTATGGCAGATAACAAATGTGTAGAGTATAGGCTAATGGTAGGATTCTAGTAGTGTTGATGAACAGAAGGGATCTGGTGTATATGTGCATAGATCCCTGAAAGTTGGCAATCAAGTTGATAAGGTTGTCAAGAAGGCATATGGAGTCTAGCTTTATTGGTAGGGGATTGAATTTCGGAGCCGCAACGTCATGTTGCAACTGTAAAACTCTAGTGCGGCCGCACTTGGAGTATTGTGTGCAGTTCTGGTCCCCAGTTATAAGAAAGACATGGAGCGTTGGAGAGGGTACAGAGAGGTTTAACCAGGATGTTGCCTGTATGGAGGCAGGTCTTATGAAGAGAGGCTGCAGGATTTGAGGTTGTTTTCGTTAGAAAGAAAGGCGGCTAAGGGGACCTAATCGAAACATATAAGATGATTAGGAGTTTAGATAGGTGACAGTGATAGCCTTTTTCCTAGGATGGAGAAAGCTAGCACGAGGGACATAGCTTTAAATTAAGGGTGGTAGTTATAGGACGGATTCAGAGGTAGGTTCTTTACCCAGAGGGTGGTAAGGGTATGGACTGCCCTGCCTGCGTCAGTTGTAGATGCGCCAAGTTTGGTGGCGTTTAAGAGGTTAGTAGATAAGTTTATGGATGAAAAGGGAATGGTTTAGGTTAGAGGGTCATTGCTTTTTCCTAATTGGTCGGTGCAACATCGAGGGCCGAAGGGCCTGTTCTGCGCTGTAATGTTCTATGTTCTATGAATCGAACCCAGGTCCCTGGCGCTGTGAGACAGCCGCGCTAACCCACTTTGTCACCGTGCCCCCGGGAATCGAACCCAGGTCCCTGGCACTATGAGGCAGCAGCGCTAACCCACTGTGTCACCATGCTGCCGGGGAATCGAACCCGGGTCCCTGGCGCTGTGAGGCAGCAGTGCTAACCTACTGTGTCACCGTGCTGCCAGGGAATCGAACCTGGGTCCCTGGCGCTGTGAGGCAGCAGCGCTAACCCACTGTGTCACCGTGCTGCCGGAGAATCGAACCCGGGTCCCTGGCGCTGTGAGACAGCAGTGCTAACCTACTGTGTCACCGTGCTGCCAGGGAATCGAACCCAGGTCCCTGGCACTATGAGGCAGCAGCGCTAACCTACTGTGTCACCGTGCCCCCGGGAATCGAACCCGGATCCCTGGCGCTGTGAGGCAGCAGCGCTAACCCACTGTGTCACCATGCTGCCGGGGAATCGAACCCGGGTCCCTGGCGCTGTGAGACAGCAGTGTTAACCCACTTTGCCACCTTGCTAACCCACTGTGTGCTGCTGCAGGCTGTGGCTCAGAAAGGAGACAGTGTGGCACGTGTGTTAGGTATTCATGCGCCTGGCATCTCAGGAGGACACCCACTCCTGGTGGCAGTGTAGGTCAAGGCAGCTTCTACGCCACCAGGTCCTTCCAGAGGCATCTGTGAGGCATCTCACAGCTCTTCATGCACAAGTCTGTCTGTGGGGTGACAGATGCCCTTTCACCAGACAGGCAATTACATCCACTTTGACATGGGTCAGACCTAACAGGAAGCCGAGGCTTCAGCACCATCGCTGGTATTCCCCGTGTGCAGGATGGAACACACGTCATTCTGTGAGCCCTGAATACTGGCATTGGACTGGGGGGAGCACAGCCAGAAGTCTCACAACACCAGGTTAAAGTCCAACAGGTTTATTTGGTAGCTAAAAACCACTGCGCTACTAAATAAACCTGTTGGACTTTAACCTGGTGTTGTGAGACTTCTTACTGTGATCAAGGGGTGCCTTTCATGAACAAGAAGGGGTTGTATTTCCCCCAAGATGCCACCCACTGTACCCCCCACACACTCTGTGCCTTGTGGCAGAGACGGTATTTTACTGACTGCTATCCAGAACATTGATAAAGACTACAGCTCCGATGCTGAATATTACAGCAAGATTATCGAAACTGACAAGGGAATTAGATTTTAACAGCACGAGAATAGAAGGTTTGAGATGCTATCAAACATGGTTGTGTCAAATCCCATGACAAATTCATGGTGAATTGGTTGAAATCTAGTTTATGTTTCAATCCACCTCAGCTGAGATTGGTAACAGATCCTGTATAACCCTGTTCTGTGCAATATTAAACTAACTGGCAGAAAGTGTGCAATAAATATCATTCCCATATCTTAATATATCCTCGTGAATTCAACCCAAAATCTCAGCATCGGAATATCTACTTTGATCATAGAACCCTCCGGTGCAGAAAGAGGCCTTTGGCCCATCGAGTCTGTACTGAACTCAATCCCACTCAGGCCCTACTCCCATATCCTTATACCCCACTAATCCCTCTAACCAACGCTTCCCTGGACACTAAGGGGCAACTTCTTACCCTGGCCAATCAACCTAACCCATACATCTTTGGACTGTGGGGGGAAACCAGAGTACCTGGAGGAAACCCATGCAGACACAAGGAGAATGTGCAAACTCCACGCAGACAGTGACCCAAGCAGGAATCAAACCCAGGACCCTGGAGCTGTAAAGAAGCAGTGCTAACTCAGTGTGCTACCGTGCCACCCTCAGTGAAGAAATGAAAAAGGCGTCATTTAGGATTAGGATTAAGGGCAGCATGGTGGCACAGTGGTTGGTGTTGTTGCCTCACAGCTCCAGAGACCTAGGTTCGATTCCTGGGTTGAGTAACTATCCATGTGGAGTTTGCAAGTTCTCTCTGTGTCTATGTGAGTTTCCTCCAGGTGCTCCAGTTTCCTCCCACAGTCCAAAGATGTGTGGGATAGTGGATTGACCATGCTAAAGTATCCTCAGTGTTGGGAGAATTAGCTAGGATAAATATATTGGGTTATGGGAGAAGGACCTAGGTGGGATTGTGGTCAGTACAGACTCGTTGGGCCAAATTGCCTCTTTCTGACTGAAGGATTCTATGATTATTATATTGACCCGTCCCGATTGTATTATGACTTTCCAAATGTCCTGTTATTACATCCTTAATAATGGATTCTAGTATTTTCCCAATGACAGACATTAGACTAACTTGCCTTTATTTTCCCACCTTCTATCTCCCTCCTCCTTTTGAAAGAGGTGTTATATTAGTAATTCTCTAATCCATTGGGAATTTTCCAGAATCTGGGGAATTTTGGAAAATCACAACACACTATCAACAGCTACTTCTCTTACAATCCGAGGATGCAAGTCATGGGGATTTTTAACCTTTGAATCCAAGTTTTCCCACTATCATGTTCCTTAATGCTTGTGTGAAGTTCATCACTCCCTTTTACCTCTTAATTTTCAGGTATTTGGGGATTTTTTTGGGAGGTTTCCACAATGAAGATGGACATAAAATATATAATCAATACTCCTACCATTTCCCTGTTCCCCATTATTAATACCCCACATTGACCTTCTGCGGGACCATTGCACAGTTTTTAAAGATTGGTAGAAACTCTTACCATCTCTTTATATATTTTGAACTAGCTTTCTCTCATGCTCTAATTTCTCCTCCTTACTATTTGATTAGTCATTCTTTACTTACTTCTAGAATCTGTCCAATACTCTGACCCATCACTAACTTCACAGTATTGGATACTTTCTCTTTCAATTTGTTATATCTTTAAATTTCTTAGTTGACCAGAGATGGTTCATCTTTCTCATAGAAACTGTCTTTCTTTCTCAATGGTCTCAATCTTAGCTGAGAGTTCTGAAAAATTGTTTTAAATGCCTGCTACTGTTTCTCTATTGTCCTCTCATTAACCTATTTTCCCAGTTTGTTTTCACCAACTCTGTCCTCATACCCTTGTAATTGCCTTTATTTAAGTTTAGATTTATTCTTATACCCACATTTCTCACCCTTACACTGAATGTCAAATTCTACCACGTTATGATCACTGTTGCCTAGAGGCTTTTGTATTATCTGGTCATTAATCCTGTTTCATTACTCTTAACCAGATCTGGAAAAGCCTGCTTCCTGTTGGAATTTCTGTCAGAAATTGTTCTCCATACACTCTATGAGTCATCTTCCATTTTTCAGCCAATCCAATCTATATTACCCATGATTAATTCAGGACCTTTCTTACAGGTTCCCATAACTTCTCCCTATATTCTCCATCCTGCGATGTGACTACGGTTATGGGGCTTATAAACTGTAACTGATTCAACATTTAAATCTTCTGAACAATGCTTATTTCTCACTACCATACTAATGTCAACCATCATCAGCAGAGCCAAATCACTACATTTTCCCAGCTTCCCATTCTTCCAAAATTTTAAATTCCCTTCAATATTTAGGTCCCAACCTTGGCGGCCTTACAATCCAGTTTGTAAAACGGCCATCAGCTTCTGCATAGATATATATGTATATACTTTATATATATACTTTATCTATTCATTGTCACAAATAAGGGACGGCACGGTATCTCAGTGGTTAGCACTGCTATTTCACAGCTCCAGGGTCTTGGGTTCGATTCCCTGCTCGGGTCACTGTCTGTGTGGAGTTTACACACTCTCCTCGTGTCTGCGTGGGTTTTCTCTGGGTGCTCCGGTTTCCTCCCACTGTCCAAAGATGTGCGGGTTAGGTTGATTGGCCATACTAAGAAATTGCTCCTTAGTGTCTAGGGTAGCAGAGGTTAGAGAGATTAGTGAGTGTAATATGTAGAGATATGGGGATAGGGCCTGGGTGGGATTGTGTTCGGTGCAGACTCGATGGGCCAAAGGACCTCTTTCTGCGCTGTAGAGTTCTATGATCTATAAGCTTACATTAACACTGCAATGAAGTTGCTGTGAAATCCGCTGGTTGCCACACTCCAGCACCTGTTCGGGTACACTGAGAGAGAATTTCACATGGCTAATCCACCTAAGCAGCACGTTTTTTTGACAGTAACAGGAAACCGGAGCACCTGAAGGAAACCCACACAGACACGAGGAGAATGTGCAGACTCCACACAGACAGTGACCCCAAAGCCAGGAATCAAACCCGGGTCCCTGGTGCAGTAAGGCAGCAGTGCTAATCACTTTCTGCTCGAGGATGCATTCTTCATATATGTTGTCCCTTCCTGCTACACTCTGCTATCATTATCCATGTCACTATCCTGTCCTAACACTTGCCTCTTCTCTTAATTTACCACGTCTCTCCTCACTTGATCCCTTCCTCCCAATACTTAGTTTAAAAAATTCCCCTCTAATGTCACAGGTATATGGCCGGTATGCTGTATATACACTATTCCCAGCACGGTTTGGATGTAGATCACCCCAAACACTACAACTCCCACTTTCCCCCGTACAAATCATTCTTAGAGCTATGATTTCAACTCTCTCATTTCAATCATCTTTATGTTGATTCACCTGCATCTCAATCCAGAGATTTTAATATCTTGGAGATTCTGTTTTTTTAATTTAGCCCCTAACTGCTCAACACCTCCTCCCTATCCCCGGCCATCTCCTTCCCATCCTTCCTCCCCCATTCCAGGTTCCTCCGTACTGCGGAGCAGATTTCCAAACCCTGGTACCAAATAGAGTTTATTGCTCTGGGCTGCAGTAGCTGGCGTCAATCCCCTGTACTATGCTGTTCCTTTTACTACTGCTATGTTTCTATTTACTTCAGTCCACCCAGCTGAGCTGTAGGGAGATTGTAAAGATACCTGTGCCTCTCCCTCCTGACTCTCCATTCCTGCCTCACTCGTAGTCACGCCCTCCTGACTGCGCACTAAATCTTGTCCAAAAACCCTATGTTCCAGACCAAAGTGTCCCGGTAACTCCCTCTCCTTCCCTACCTGCAGCTCAGCCTCCAGCTCAATGACTCTGAGCCTCTTAGGATGGGATTTTCCCTCCAAAAAAATGACTGAGGGTGGTATTTTTCATGCCCCGCCTCCGCTGCCAGCCAGCAAGAATGGAGAACTTTGCTCTCTGCCACTTCACTGCAGCAGGACCGGAGAATCCCAGCCATGGTGAGGTCAAAAAAAAAATTTGGTCCGAGATGTCATTTGGGGTGAGGAAACCAGTGTGATTGGTCCCAACTGGATCGCGATTTCCCAGCAATTAGTTTTTTTTTGGGACGGCGGTGAGTTTTTGCACAACTCTGGGAGGGGTGAACAAGCCCAGTTTCACAGCAACCGGGCACCTTGAACTCAAAGTGAAATTGAGGACCCAGTCTAAACCTTTCCCAAGGACATTGGGGGCCCCCTCATTGAAGGTATTCAACTTAGCCAATGAGGCCCACTCATTGGATAAGTAACTGGCTTGGTAATAGGAGACAGAGAGTAATAGTGGAAGGGTGTTTTTCTAGCTGGAGGTCAGTCACTAGTGATGTGCCGCAGGACTCAGTACTGGGACCTCTTCTATTTGTGTGTAAGGTATAATTTGGATGCTAGAGGGAGTTTTTTCACACAGAGGATGGTGGGGGTATGGAATGCGCTGCCAAATGAAGTGGTGGAGGCAGGTACTCTGGAGTTATTTAAGAAATACTTAGATGAGCACATGAACAGAATAGGAATGGAGGGGTATAGAAAACTGATTTAAAATAGGGATCATGAGCCTTGGGAGTCCCTGGGAAGTGGGTAAATAGATGATGATATTGATGTACTTGTTTTTATCCTACAGGTGCTTTGGTCCACCTTGTTGTCTAACGAGGGGCATACACGCGATGGGTCGTGAGAGGGCTGCTCTTGGATCTTTTTTGAGAGTATCCTAATGCTTCACGTTGTTAGTGTACGCTTGACCTGGACCATTTGAAGGGCAACACGACAGCTCAGTGACTATCGCTGTGCTGTGCAGATACATGGATTTGGGCCTGTGTCTGTGGGAGTTTGCGCATTCTCCCCGTGCTTGCGTGGGTTTTCTCCGGGTGCTCCGGTTTCCTCCACATCCCAAAGATGTGCTCTTAGGCTAATTGGCAAAACAAATTCTCCCTAAATTGTCTCAAATTTGGTTTTTAATCCATAGATTTATAAACATAGACAGGGATCACGGGTAGAGGTGGGAACATCGGGGTGGCAGCGCGGGCTCGTTGGGCCGAAGGGCCTGTTTCCCATGCTGTTTTGTTCTTTGTTCTTCTTTGTTAAGTTCTTTGTATGTTTCCCATTGCCCTCTGCAACAGTGATTGCCAGCGTTATAAGCCTCCCAACATGTCTGTCCCCCTTCAAGACCCTCCTTCATGCCCACTCCTCAAGCCTGACCCCCTTGGCACTGCTCTTGGTAACCCAGCAGTGCTCACCTGCCAGTGCCAGGGGGTGCTAGTTGCTACTGCCAGTGGGTGATGCCTAACCATGTCCTTGATAACTCAGGTTTTCAACTCAATGCCAAAAAGAGGAGGACATAATGTGGAGATGCCGGTGTTGGATTGGGGTAGGCACAGTAAGAAATCTCACAACACCAGGTTAAAGTCCAACAGGTTTATTTGCTGGCACGAGCTTTCAGAGCATTGCTCCTTCGTCAGGTCAGTAACCAGATGTACATGCCTTGGTGAGATCACACCAGGAACGGTGTGTGCAATTTTGGGTTTCTTATCTGAGGAAGAATGTTCTTTTTCTGGAGGAAGAGCAGAGAAGGTTTACCGGGCTGATTCCTTTATGGTGGGATGGTGTACAAGGAGAAATTGAGTTGGTTAGGACTGTTTTCGTGGAATTCAGAAGAATGAAGAGAGATCTCTTACAAATCTAGAGACTTAACAGGATACATGCAAAAAGGATCTTCCTCACGGTGAACCAGGAGCATAGTCTAAGAATACTGGTGAATGTAGCCCAATCCATCACGCAAACCAGCCTCCCATCCATTGACTGTGTTTACACTTCCCGCTGCCTCAGCAAAGCAGCCGGCATAATTAACGACTCCACGCACCCCAGATATTCTCTCTTCCACCTTCTTCCTTCGGGAAAAAGATACCAAAGTCTGAGGTCACGTACCAACCGACTCAAGAACAGCTTCTTCCCTGCTGCTGTCAGACTTTTGAAAGGCCTTACATTAAATTCTCCACACCCTAGCTACAGCTGTAACACTACATTTTGCACCCCCTTCTTTCCTTTTCCCCTATGTTCTCTATGAACGGTATGTTTTTCCTATACAGCACTGAGGTCTGAGATGAGGAGTAATTCCTTCACAGAGAGAGTTGCAAGCTGATGGAATTCACTACTGCGGAAAGCTGTTTAGTTTGTATATTTTTAAGAAGTTAGATATAGTTCTTGGGATGAAGAGGCATCTATAACCTCTCTCAATCTATAACCATTCAGACGATAATCTGTCTTCTCATCTTTACTACCTAAGTGCATAATCTCACACTGATCCAAATTAAACTGCATCTGCCACTCACTTGTCCACACAGCCTGTCCAAATCACATTGAAGCATCTCTGTATCCTCCTCACAGCTCACCCTCCCACCCAGCTTGGTGTCATTGACATATTTGGGGATATTTCATAGAACACTACAGCACAAACAGGTCCTTCGGCCCACAAGTTGTGCCGATCATATCCCTACCTACTAGGCCTATCTATAACCCTCAATCCCATTAAATCCCATATACTCATCCAGAAGTCTCTTAAAAGACCCCAGTGAGTTTGCCTCTACCACCACCGACGGCAGCCGATTCCATTCACTCACCACCCTCTGAGTGAAAAACGTACCTCTAACATCTCCTCTGTACTTACCCCCCAGCACCTTAAATCTGTGTCCTCTCGTACCGACCATTTGGGAAATAGTCTCTGAGAGTCCACCCTATCTATTCCTCTCAACATCTTAAAAACCTCTATCAGGTCGCCTCTCAACCTTCGTCTCTCCAGGGAGAAGAAACCTTTCATTCAGTTCCCTCATCTTAATCATTAATTATCTATAGTGAAGAGTTGATGTCCCGGCACTGATCCCTGCTTACTAGTCACTGCCTGCTGGTCCATTTATTCCTATCGATGTTGTTTCACAGACTGGAATCCAGACACGTGTCTAAGAAAAAGGAGTATATTCTGAAACAAAGTTACAGAGGGGAAGTGGATGAAACTCACAGCAGATGGTCACCGAGCAGAGTTTAATTTAGAGGTAAAAGAGATAAAATCAAATAGAATCATAGAAACCCTACAGTGCAGGAAGAGGCCATTTGGCCCATCGAGTCTGGGTCGACCACAATCCCACCCAGGTCCCACCCCCAAATCCCCATGTATTTACCTACTAATCTTATTAATCTACGAGAGGACACAGGTTTAAGGTGCTGGGGAGTCGGTACAGAAGAGATGTTAGGGGTAAGTTTTTCACTCAGAGGGGGGTGAGTGAGTGAGTGGAATCGGCTGCCATCGGTGGGGGTAGAGGCCATAGAGTCTTTTAAGAGACTTTTAGATAAGTACACAGATCTTAGTAAGATAGAGGGTTATAGCTAAACCTAGTAATCTCTAAGATGGGGACATGTTCGGCACAACTTTGCTGGGCCGCAGGGCCTGTATTGTGCTGAAGCTTTTCTATGTTTCTAATCCCGCTAACCTGTTTATCTCAGGACACTAAGGGGTAATTTTTAGCACAGCCAATCAACCTAATCCGCACATCTTTGGACTGTGGGAGGAAACCAGAGCACCCGGAGGAAACCCATGCAGACATGGGGGATTGTGTAAACTCCACACAGACAGCGACCCAGTGCCGGGTCCCTGGCATTGTGAAGCAGCAGTACTAACCACTGTGCTACCCTCGCTAAAATAATCACAACGTAGCCCTCATTTATCACATTTACAGGGTCCTGGTGAGACAAATTAATCGTGAAAGATCAACTCACAGCAACTTTGAAATATAAAGACCGAGAATCCCAGAAAGTTCTACATAGAACATTACAGTGCAGTACAGGCCCTTCGGCCCTCGATGTTGCACCGACCAAGGGAACCAATCTAATGACCCTCTAACCTAAACTGTTCCAATATTATCCATATGCCTATCCACTGACCATAAGTTTTCTATCCCTCAGTAAAGCAGCAGCATAATTAAGGACCCCATGCACCCTGGACATTCTCCCCCTCACCTTCTTCCATCAGGAGAAAGGTGCAACAGTCTGAGGTCACCTACTGACTGACTCAAGATCAGCTTCTTTCCTGCTGTTGTCATCAGATTTTGAATATTTTTACCATGTTAAGTTGATCTTTCTCTACAATCTATCTATAGTTATAACACAACGGCTAGAATTTTACCGCCGTGGTGCCATAGAGTGGGTGGGATGCAGACAACGGGAAGGTCCCTTGGCCTTGGGCAGGATTTTGAATGAGCGAGGCTGTAAAATCATGCTCATTATTCTGCACCCCTTCCCTTCTTTCTCCCTTATGTACTCTACGGACAGTATGTTTTACCTGTTTAATGCACAAGGAACAATAATTTTCACTGTATCCCAATATATGTGACAATAAGATGTGGAGGCATTGCAAAGGGTGCAATGGAGGTTTACCAGGATGTTGCCTGGTATGGTGGGAAGGTCTTATGAGGAAAGGCCGAGGGACTTGACGTTGTTTTTTGTTAGAGAGAAGAAGGTTAAGAGGTGACTTAATTAAGGCATACAAGATGATCAGAGGATTAGATAGGGTGGACAGTGAGAGCCTCTTTCCTCAGATGGTGATGGCTAACATGAGGGGACATAGCTTTAAATTAAGGGATGGTAGTTATAGGATGGATGTCAGAGGTAGGTTCTTTACTCAGAGGGTAGTAAGGGCGTGGAATGCCCTGCCTGCAGCAGTTGTGGACTCGCCAAGTTTAAGGACATTCAAATGGTCAGTGGATAGACACATGGATAACATTGGAATAGTTTAGGTTAGATGGTCATTAGATTGGTTCCACTGGTCAGTGCAACATCGAGGGCCGAAGGGCCTGTACTGCGCTGTAATGTTCTACGTTCTATAAATCAAATCGGTGGACACACAATGAGAAATTGAAATGAGATGAGATAGATTTTTCTTTTTCTGACAATGATGAAGTGAGCTGTCTGAAAGGGTCAGTTACAATCGTACACTTTAATAAAGACTTTGAAGGTTGTCAGGGGAAGAGTAGGCAAGTTGGCCCTGCATAATGGGCTGAGTGGCCTCTCACTGTTGTATAGCTCCTATGATTAAACTAACTCATTATGAATCATGCCGATAATTACAGGCAGTTAATTTGAGCACTCAGGGTTCAAATTGCATCAATATTATCATCATAATGTGCCCATTGGCACAGACCCATTCAATCGCAGCTGCACTGAAACTAAACCCATTTGGATTACATTTTTCCTCTTATCTTGAGAGCCATTTAAGGAACATAATTGCTTGCTATCTTACTGATAAATGTAAGCTCTCATGGAGCTCTGTGACTTGCACAATGAGTCACCAAGCATTCATTATCAGTTACCGCACAGAGCCAGAGTCTTCTGTTTTCAATGTTCACCCACAGGTGAATTAAAAGCAGCCTTCCACATCTTTCCATTACTGGGATTTTACTCCAATGTATAACCCAACACAGGAAGAATCCTGACAACACCAGGTTAAAGTCCAACCAATTTATTTGATAGTAAACTCGCAAGCTTTCGGGGTTCACCTGACGAAGGGGCAAACCCTGAAAGCTTGTGGGTTTACTATCAAATAAATTGGTTGGATTTTAACCTGATGTTGTCAGATTTCTCACTGTGCTTACCCCAGTCCAATGCCGGCATCTCCATATCACAACTCAATACTAACTGGAAACTCAAAACTTTGAAAACAGATTTATAATTGGTTCCGTGTGTCAACAAATCACATCGTAACTATAAAAAAAATTGATTTGATTTCTTGTCACGTACAATTGTAGTGTACAATGAAATTGTTTCTTGCGCATTCTACAGACAAAGCATACTGTTCGTAGATAAGGAAAGGAGAGATTGCAGAATGTAGTGTTACAGTCACAGCGAGGGGGTAGAGAAAGATCAACTTAATGTGAGGGTATGTCCATTCAAAGGTCTGACAACAACAGGGAAGAAGTTATTCTTGATTGGTATGTGACCACAGACTTTTGTATGTTTTTCCCGAAGGGGGAAGGTGGAAGAGAGAATGCCTGGGTGCGTGGGGTCCTTAATTACGCTGGCTGCTTTTTGGAGGCAGCTTTGTTTTACAAGCTTGTTTTAAAAACAAAACAGCTTTTCGAGAAAAGATTGTGGCTGTTATTCCAAGGAATAATTTGTACGGTTCAACCATCTAATTAAAGCAGAATGTTTTAAGGAGCAGACATTCTACATAAACATTCACTGCTGTTCTTTATCCTTGCTGCACAGTAATAGCTAACTGAAAATCCTCAGAGCTTTCAGTATCATTTACTAGATACCAAAGATATGAACTTGCATGTTTTCTATTTATTTGGTTAATGTGACAAGTTCTCTTCCCTGCTCCAATTCAACTTAAATCAACAGCAACCTCTGATAATTGTTACATAGAACATAGAACATTACAGCGCAGTACAGGCCCTTCGGCCCTCAATGTTGTGCCGACCAGTGGAACCAATCTAATGACCCTCTAACCTAAACTATTCCAATGTTATCCATATGCCTATCCACTGACCATCTGAACGCCCTTAAACTTGATGAGTCCACAACTGCTGCAGGCAGGGCATTCCACGCCCTTACTACCCTCTGAGTAAAAAACCTATCTCTAACATCCGTCCTATAATTACCACTCCTTAATTTAAAGCTATGTCCCCTTGTTTTAGCCATCACCATCCGAGGAAAAAGGCTCTCACTGTCCCTATCTAACCCTCTGATCATCCTGTATGCCTCTATTAGGTCACCTCTTAACCTTCTTCTCTCTAATGAAAATAACCTCAAATCCCTCAGCCTTTCCTCATAAGACCTTCCCTCCATACCTGGCAACATCCTGGTAAACCTCCTCTGCACCCTCTCCAATGCCTCCACATCTTTCTTATAATGCGGCGACCAGAACTGTACGCAATACTCCAAGTGCGGCTGCACCAGAGTTTTGTACAGTTGTAACATGAAATATATTGTTGATAACATATTTGACATTACTGAAATGAAACCAGTTGGCGGATAACAGATTCCGCTCATTAACTCTGTGGTTCAACATTAAATATTGATACCAGAGGCCGTTCAGCCCTTCAAGCCTGTCCCACTATTCAATTAAATCATGATTGATCTGAATCTCGACTTTTTTGACCACTTTTGGCTCATGACCTTTAACACCTGTAGTTAACAAAAATCTGCCTTAATCATAGAATCCCTACAGTGCAGAAGAGGCCTTTAGGCTCATCAAGTCTACATCAACTACCAGGAAGTATTTTACCCAGACCTTCTCCCCCCACTCTATCCCTGTATGTTTTCCATGGCTAATCCATCCAACATGCACATCTTTTTGGACTGTGGGAGGAAACTGGAACACCCAGAGGAAACTCACACAGACACGAGGAGAGGACACGAGACAGTGACCCAAGCCGGGAATTGAACCTGGGTCGCTGGTACCTTGAAGCAGTGATGCTAACCTACTGTGCTATTCTGGCTTGAAATCTTCTACAGAAACTGATACTAAAGATCAAAGTTTTTTAAAAAACTAAATAAATATCTTATAGAGCTTAAATATAATTGAAGAAAGTAATCAGTTGCTAAACATTTCCATCTTGTACACATCAGGACAAGTGCAAGAACACCAAATTTCAAATGATCACAACAATTTATACTACAGGAGAAAAGGTGCTGATTTGTTGGCAAGTTGACTCTGATTGGTTGTAAAGTTACGTTGCCAAGGAGAAAGCAGCAAAGAACAATGATAGGCTCCGCACCAGTCTCTCAGGTAATTCAAAAAAGGAGCAAGGCTTGATCATAGTGCTTTTGTTTGCAGAGAACATGTCACTGTATATGAATGTGCATCACTCCCAGCAAGTGTAAATGAACTGGGTTATCAGGTTGGCTGATTATCTTAAACTGAACTGGACTAGCTATATAAATACTGTGGCTACCAGAGCAGGTCAGAGGCTAGGAATACTGTGGCAAGTGACTCATCTCCTGATTCCCCAAAGCCTGTCCACCCTCTGCAAGGCACGAGTCAGCAGTGTGACAGAATGCTCTCCCCTTGTCTGGATGGGTGCAGCTCCAATAATACTCAAAAATCTCAGCACCATCCAGGACAAAGAAGCCCCACTTCATTGGCACCCCTTCCGTAAGCATTCAATCCCTCCATCACCAACATGGTGGCAGAAATGTGTACCATCTACAAGATACACTGCAGGAACTCATCAAAGTTCCTTCAATCACACCCCCCAATCACACAACCGCTACCAACTAGAAGGACAAGGGCAGAAGATACATGGGAAGAACACCTGATAGTTCCCCTCCAAACCACTTATCATCCTCGTACTGATTTCTCAGAGAGTGGTGAGTGTTTGGAATGCTCTTCCTCAAAGGCAGAGTTTTTGAATCTTTTTAAGGCACAGCTGGATAGATTATTGATTAACAGTAAGGTGAAAGATTATCAGGGAAAGGCAGGAATGTAGGATTGAGGCAAAACTAAAACACAGTCCATCACGCAAACCAGACTCCCATCCATTGACTCTGTCTACACTTCCCGCTGTCTCAACAAAATAGCACAGCATAATTCAGGACCTCACTCAGCCTGGGTATTCTCTCTTCCACCTTCTTCCATTGCAATAAAGATACAAAAATCAAAGTCACGTAACAACTGACTCAAGAACAGCTTCTTCCCTGTTGCTGCCAGACTTTTGAATGGACCCACCTCACAAGTTGACCTTTCTCTCCATCCTAGCTATGACTGTAAGACTGTATTAATGACTATTGGCCAATGCCTGTGATATTCATCATTATGAAGTGCTTCGAAATGTTAATCATGGCATGAATCAATTCCAGGCTCCCGGACTATCTGGATCTATCATCGCAACAGGTTCACAGCAGACACCATCTCCCTGGCCCTGCACTCAACTCTGGAACTCCTAGACAACAAGGACACCTATATCAGACTCCTATTTATTGACCACAGCTCAGCCTTCAACACCATTATTCCTACAAAACTCATCGCCAAACTCATGGCCTGGGCTTCAGTACCTCCCTCTGCAACTGGGTCCTGAACTTCCGAACTTACAGATCACAATCAGTAAGGATAGGCAATAACACCTCCTTCACCATCACCCTGAACACTGGGGCCCACAAGTCTGTGTTCTCAGCCCCCTACTATACTCCTTATACATCTATGACCGTGTGGCCAACTTCCCCTTCAATTCGATTTTCAAGTTTGCTGACCACCACACTATAGTGGGTCGTATCTCAAGCAATGATGAGACAGAGAGCAGGAATGAGATAGGGAATCTGGTGAACTGGTGCAGCGACAATAATCTCTCCTTCAGTGCAGAGGAGGTTTACCGGGATGCTGCCTGGTATGGAAAGTCTGAGTTACGAGGAGAGGTTAGGCAAATTGGGACTGTTTTCCTTAGAAAGACGTAGATTTTGAGGAGATCTAATAGAGGTGTACAAGATTATGAGGGGTATAGATAGAGTAAACAGGGTTAAGCTTTTTCCTAGGATGGACTCGAATAGCACAAGGGGCTTAGGGTGAGGGGGATAAGGTATAATTTGGATGCTAGAGTGAGTTTTTTCACACAGAGGGTGGTGGGGGTATGGAATGCACTGCCAAGTAAAGTGGTGGAGGCAGGTGCTCTGGAGTTATTTAAGAAATACTTAGATGGGCACATGAACAGAATGGGAATGGAGGGGTATAGAAACTGATTTAAAATAGGGATCATGAGCCTTGGGAGTCCCTGGGAAGTGTGTAAATAGATGATGATATTGATGTACGTGTTTTTATCCTACAGGTGCTTTGGTCCACCTTGTTGTCTAACAAGGGGCATACTCACGATGGGTCGTGAGAGGACTGCTCTTGGATCTTTTGAGAGTATCCTAGTGCTTCACGTCGTTAGTGTACGCTTGACCTGGACCATTTGATGGGCAACACGACATCTCAGTGACTATCGCTGTGCTGTGCAGATACATGGATTTGGGCCTGTGTCTGTGGGAGTTTGCGCATTCTCCCCGTGCTCGCGTGGGTTTTCTCCGGGTGCTCCGGTTTCCTCCCACATCCCAAAGATGTGCTCTTAGGTTAATTGGCAAAACAAATTCTCCCTAAATTGTCTCAAATTTGGTTTCAATCCATAGATCTATGAACATGGACAGGGATCGTGGGTAGAGGTGGGAACATCGGGGTGGCGGCGCGGGCTTGTTGGGCGAAGGGCCTGTTTCCCGTGCTGTTTTGTTCTTTGTTCTTTGCCAACAAAATGAAGGAGATTGTCATCGACTTCAGGAAGTGTAAAGGAGAACATGCCCCTGTCTACATCAACGGGGATGAAGTGGAACGGGTCGAAAGCTTCACGTTTCTAGGTGTCCAGATTACAAAAAACCTCATCCACCCCAGGCCGACACTATAGTTAAGAAAGCCCGCCAACGCCTCTACTTTCTCAGAAAACTAAGAAAATTTGGCATTTCAGCCCCAACTCTCACCAACTTTTACAGATGCACCATAGAAAGTATTCTTTCTGGTTGTATCACAGCTTGGTATGGGCTCCTGCTCTGCCAAAGATCGCAAGAACTACAAAAGGTTGTGAATGTAGCTCAATCCATCACACAAATCAGCCTCCTATCCATTGACCCTGTCTACACTTCCCATTGGCCCAGCAAAGCAACCAGAATAATTAAGGACACCACACTTCCTGGATATTCTCCCTTCCAACTTCTTGCTTTGGGAAAAAAAGACACAAAAGTCTAGGTCGCGCACCAACTGACTCAGGAACAGCTTCTCCCCTGCTGCTGTCAGACTTTTGAATGCATTAAGCTGATCTTTCTCTGCACCCTAGTTATGATTATAACATTACATTCTGTACTTTCCTTAGAACAAAGAACATAGAAAAACTACAGCACAAACAGGCCCTTCGGCCCACAAGTTGTGCTGAACATATCCCTACCTACTAGCTTACCTGTAACTCTCAATCCTACTAAGTCCCATGTACTCATCCAGAAATCTCGTAAAAAGACCCTATCAAATTCCTTCTCTATGAACAGTATGCTTTGTCAAAATACATGCAAGAAACAATACTTTTCACTGTCTGTTAAACATGGGACAATAATAAATCAAATTAAATCAAATCAAATATCCTGCACCCTGTCCTTTCTTTCTCTATGAATGGTATGCTTTGTCTGCGTAGCACACAATAAACAATACTGTATGCCGATACATGTGACAATAATAAATCAAATGGGGATTTAATGGGATTGGGGGTTATAGATAGGCCTGGTAGGTACTGATATGATTGGCACAACTTGTGGGCTGAAGGGCCTGTTTGTGCTGTAGTGTTCTATGTTCTATGTTCTAAATCAAAATTCTATCAGCCGTGATCTTATTGAATGGGGGAGCAGGATTGAGGGGCTGAGCGGTCTTACTTATGCTCTTAATTCATCTGTTCATATGATTTAGGAATATACAACCTTCACTATCGCTGGGATTAAGATCCTGGAACTCCCTTCCTAACAGCAGGGTAGGTGTACCTACGCCTCTAGGGCTGCAGCGATTCAAGAAGGGATGAATGTCTATGAAGCAATATGGAAGGGACTTTGCGGTTAAAAAGTACAAGTTCTATTCAGCCTCAGTGCCAGCACTACAAGCTCACACAAACATTCCTGAGGTGATAACCCGCTGTATCCTGGGTGTGATATAACTATCCAAATCAATGTCCTCTTTATCCAGCGACAATCAGTGAAACAGACTGTTCACACTTCCTGCTGACAGATACTTGTGTTGCTGAATATGCTTCACCCAGTCAGAAATAAGACATCATCTCCACATTGTTTGTTGTGTTTTTATATCCAGGAAACTCCTACCATGGAGTCTCAAATCTAACTGTTATAATCTGATAAAGTGTTACCAGCAGTAAAATCAGATAAACAAAATGCCTGTGAGACTCAGAACACTGAAAAAGCTCCGATTCCATTCTGTTCATCTAAATTTCTGCTTACGCCACCTGTAATTTTATTAGGTTCCAACGTCACATGTTCATTTTTTATTTTAGCACAGCTGTTTAACTCTACTTCAAACTCATCAAAACTCCGCAATGTTACAGAGCGGAAAAAAAAATCCCAATCTTACAGTTTGTCCTGACCTTTAATCAAAACCTTTGCGTAAAACCTTACACGAGCTGGAATATTGTCCAGCAAAAGCAATTTTGGAACAGAACAAAATGTGCTCTGCAACCGGTTAATCAAACAGTCCCAGAGGAGAAAATGGCAGCATTGTTTCTGAAATCATCGCCTGAAGTAATTTCAATGGAAAAGAGAACAGAATTATTGCTTCCGCAAAATAATCTACAGAAACACTAACTCAAAAGGTGCCAACATTTTCCATATTGGTCTAATACCACACCTGGAGTAATGGTTATTTTTCTAAAACTCAGGACAACTGAGAGATTCCAATCAACCTTTATTCAAAAAAAGAACCCTTTGAGATTATGGATGGATCTGTCTTACCTCATCAGAAGCCATTTACTCCTGGGTTTCAATTGCGTACTCTACGCCGTGGAGTGCAGAAGCCAGCTATATGTGCGAATTAACCAGAACAAATCTGGCTTTTCAATTAAAAACAAAAGATAACTCGAGCAACAACTAAACTAGTAAACCTGTTTATTACATTCTCTCCACCGACTGCCTATCAGTTCATGGGGCAGGAATTAAAAAGGTGTGGCTATTCCCCAGGAACACACATTCTTCATACTCACTGACAAATGAATGGGGTCTGCTGATACAATCCAAGTTTCCATTAGTAACCATCAGTACAACAATGCATTCTTCAGTTACTCTTTCGGAAAGTACACCGATAAAAGTGTACAAAGAATCCTGTGTTTCCATCGGAATTTTCAAGTCCTCACACTCGCCTTCCTCTGCGCAGCCCGAACCTCCATCAAAGTACAGAGCAGAATAATATTGGTGCAATGTCGCCTTACCATTTTCCAGGGCACTGAGGGGCTTTCTTAGACAGCTGGCCACCACCAGGAGCTGACAGGCAGAAATGGGAATGAAAGAGCTCAACGATATAAAATGAGGTTGGATAAGCTTAGAACATAGAACATTACAGCACTGTGCAGGCCCTTCGGCCCTCAATGCTGCGCCGATCAGTGGAACCAATCTAATGACCCCCTAACTTAAACTATTCCAATGTTATCCATATGCCTATCCACTGACCATCTGAATGCCCTCAAAGTTGGCGAGTTCATAACTGTTGCAGGCAGGGCATTCCACACCCTCTGGGTAAAGAACCTACCTCTGACATCCGTCCTATAACTACCACTTCTTAATTTAAAGCTATGTCCCCTCATGTTAGCCATCGCCATCCGAGGAAAAAGACTCTCACTGTCCCAGGTTCACAGAGTTCAGGAAATAAGCAGGGTGAGGAATGATTCAGGAGAATATTACAGTGCTGGAGAGAGGGAGAGTGTGTGTGAGAGAAAAAGAGAAGGCACAGGGAGAGATGGGAAGAGAGAGAGAGAGAGTGACAGAGAGAGTGGGGAGAGTGGAGAGACAGGAGGCATAAAGAACAGAATGTGCAAAAAAAAACCCCCAGGGATTAAAAGTTGGGTGTACACATGGAATGGAGATGCTGGCATTGCACTGGGGTAAACACAGTAAGAAGTCTCACAACACCAAGTTTACTACCAAATAAACCTGTTGGACTTTAATTTAGATTTACAAGGATGCTGCCTGGATTGGGAGGCAGGCCTTATGAAGATAGGTTGAGGGAGCTGGGACTCTTCTCACTGGAGAGACGTAGGTTGAGAGGTGACCTGATAGAGGTTTATAAGGTGTGTGAGAGGAATAGATAGGGTGGATTCTCGGAGGCTATTTCCTCGGGCTGAAATGGTCGCTACGAGAGGACACAGATTTAAGGTGCTGGGGGGCAAGTACAGAGGAAATGTTAGAGGTAAGTTTTTCACTCAGAGGGTGCTGAGTGAATGGAATCGGCTGCCGTCGGTGGTGGTGGAGGCGAACTCGCTGGGATCTTTTAAAAGACTTCTGGATGAGTATATGGGATTTAATGGGATTGAGAGTTATAGACAGGTCTGGTAAGTATAGATATGATCGACGCAACTTGTGGGCCAAAGGGCCTATTTGTGCTGTAGTGTATTATGTTAACCTGGTGTTGTGAGATGTCTTACTGTGTACACATGGAAGCAGCAGCTATGACTGAGGCATAAAGTGAATATTTTGTTGTCAAAAGCATTGTGAAGGAGGCAGTAGTTGAGATCATGAAAGGACTAAAAACTGATAAAGAGGAGATATGAGAAAGACTGTCTCAAGTTGGGAGGTTACCAGGATTCGGATCAGATGCATTGTAGGTTACTGTGAGGGTGAAGGTGGACCTTGAGGAGACTCTGACTATAATCCCCCCATTCTCCTCAGATACATTAAGTTGATCTTTCTCTACACCCTAGCTATGACTGTAACACTACATTCTGCACACGCTCGTTTCCTTCTCTATGAACAGTATGCTTTGTCTGTATAGCGCGTAAGAAGCAACACTTTTCGCTGTATGCTAATAAATCAAATCAATGACCTGTAGACATGTAGTTGACGTGTAGTAGATGTGTAGAGACTGGGGCAGCTGGTGGGTTGCTCCAGGGTGGCTGGTGGGACTGTAACCCTCTGTACAGTCATAGCTGGGGTGTAGAGAAAGATCAACTTAATGCAAGGTAGGTCCATTCAAAAGTCTGACAGCAGCAGGGAAGAGGATATTCCTGAGGGATCATCCAGTCAGGTTGTATGGTGGAACTGAGAAATAAGAAGGAGGAGATCACTTTATTGGAATTGTACTGTAAGCCCTCCCAATACTCAGCAGGAAATTGAAGAGCAAATACTGGAGAGATGGCAGATAGCTGCAAGAATAATAGAGTGTTTAAACTGGGGAATAATAGAGTGGGGAAATTTAATTTCCCAAACATACACTCGGATTGCCATGATGTTAAGGGCTTGTTGGAAGGAATTTGTTGGGAATGTGTTAGGAAAAGTTCCTCAAGTAGATACTGGAGAAGGGGCAAAACTCAACCTCCTCTTGGAAATAAGGCAGGGTGAGTGTTAGCAAGGGACCACTTTGGGACCAGGGACCATAATGCTATCGGTTTTAAAATCATGCTGGAAAAGGATAGTTCTGGTCCACAAATAAAAGTTCTAAATTGGGGCAAGGCCAATTCTGACGGTATTAGGCAGGAACTTTCAGAACAAAGAACAGTACAGCACAGGAAACAGGCCCTTCGGCCCTCCAAGCCTGGGCTGCTCATTGGTCCAACTAGATCATTCTTCTGCATCCCTCTATTCCCAGTCTGCTCATGTGACTATCCAGATAAATCTTAAACGATCCCAGCGTATCTGTGTCCGCCTCCACCACCCTGCTTGGCAGTGCATTCCAGGCCCCCACCACCCTCTCTATAAAGTATGTCCCTTTGATATCTGAGTTATACATCATCTCTCTCACCTGTGACCCCTTGTGATCATCGCATCCGACCTGGGAAAAAGCTTCCCGCTGTTCACCCTGTCGATACCCTTCATAATTTTATACACTCTATTAGGTCTCCTCTGTCTTTCCAGGAAGAACAACCCCAGTTTACCCAATCTCTCCTGTTTGAAGGCTGTTTGCAGATAAAGGAATTGTGGGTCAATACAAAACAACAGCTTAACAAGATGGTCTAACCCAGTTTAGTTAATATTCTGACATTCCGACAAAGAATCATCCTGAATCAAAACATTTATTCTGTCTCCAGCATTTTCTGTTTTTATTTCATAGGATTACACAATCCCTACAGCGCAGGAGAGCCTATTCAATTCTGCAGAGACTCTCTGACAGAGAGGCCCTCTCTCTGGCCCTACCCCAGACACAATAGATGGCCAATCCACCTAACCTGCACAGCTTTGGAGTGTGGGAGGAAACCAGAGCATCCAGAAGAAACCCACGCAGACATGGGGAGAACATGCAAACTCCACGCAGACAGTGGCCAGGATTGAACCTGGGCCCCTGGCACTGTGAGGCAGCAGTGCTAACCATTGTGCTGCCCGTTCAGTTAACATTACCTTCATTACCTGGCTCCCACTGGGGTTTGAGAATGGGGCTAAAATCAGAGATTATATTTATTGTGACTTACTCCCTGTAGGACGTCCACCGCTGTAGATTTGTTAGAGGACAGTTTCTGTGCAGCAGCTCATTCTGATTCCCATCTCAGTTTTAATCGAAAGCAGCATGAGCAGCACCTGATAGATTGCAACCTCTAAGGTCTTGAAGAAACTGCCAAATTCCTGAAAGTAATCTTGCAGTGAGTGCTGAGAAAGAGAGTAGCTGTGAATATCGCTCTGATATCAATTCCCCCCTCATTTGCTGCAGTGTTAACCCTCCTTGTTTCTACTGCTGTGCTCGGGAACATGTGGATCACACTTTAAGCTGAAACTCCAGTGCCAGCATCACTGAGTAATTAATATATGTTAATAAACAAGCCCTCCCCACCTCTGCAATGAAACATGGAAGTTAGTGTATTATAGATAGAACATAGAACATAGAACATAGAACATTACAGCACAGAACAGGCCCTTCGGCCTTCGATGTTGTGCCGACCAAAATAAAAAGCAATGCCCTCCAAACTAAACCATTCCCTTCTCTTCCATATACTTATCAATTAACCTCTTAAACGCCACCAAACTTGGCGCATCTACAACAGCTGCAGGCAGGGCATTCCACTCCCTAATCACTCTTTGAGAAAAGAACCTACCTCTGATATCCGTCCTGTAACTCATACCCCTTAATTTAAAGCTGTGTCCCCTCGTGCTAGCTTCCTCCATCCTAGGAAAAAGGCTATCACTGTCCAAACTGAGATAGTTTCTCAGTTGGTTTTTTTTTAGCCATCTCCAACCCGCTCGCATACTCTGCCTGTTAAAATCCAAACGTAGAGATGCTGGCGTTGGACTGGGGTAAACACAATAAGAAGTCTCACTGGGTTAAAGTCCAACCAGTTTATTTGATAGTAATCCCACAAGCTTTTGGAAACAGTGTTCCTTCGTCAGGTGTGGAAGGTTCTGATCAGAGGAGAGCATATAAAGTCAAATACATATTGAATAGTGGGTTAGCTGTAAAGACTCGCATTCTAATCAGTATTCTGTAAACTGTGTGTCTCTATATGCCCTTCTCTGCTTAGAACCTTCCACACACCTGACGAAGGAACAGCGTTTCCGAAAGCTTGTGGGATTACTATCAAATAAACTGGTTGGACTTTAACCTGGAATTGTGAGACTTCTTACTGTGTTAAAACCCAGCCCAGCTGAACAGTAGCACAGTGGGTTAGCGCTGCTGCTTCATAGCTCCAGGGTCCTGGGTTCGATTCCCAGCTCGGGTCACTGTCTGTGTGAAGTTTGCACATTCTCCTCGTATCTGCTTGGGTTTCCTCTGGGTGCTCTGGTTTCCTCCCACAGTCCAAAGATGTGTGGGTTAGGTTGATTGGCTATGCTAAGAAATTGCCCCTTAGTGTCCAGGGATGCGTAGGTTAGAGGGATTAGTGGGTAATAATGTGTAGGGGTAGGGCCTGGGTGGGATTGTGTTTAGTGCAGACTCGATGGGCCAAAAGGCCTCTTTCTGTACTGTAGGGTTCTATAATCTATGGTGTTTCTGATATCTGATACTGACTTGCAAATGCCCAAAGCTTTCAGCCAGCTGTCCCTCCTCTGCTTTGAATTACCCTGAATTAGTGCTTTAACTGCACCACAGCACTAACACCAAAACCTGTTATTTATCAGTGTTTAGTGCATTACTCCGAGTTGGGTTACATACCGCAGAGGGATTGCTCATTAGATCCCAATGTGTGCTCATTTAAATATTTCCATCCTCTGAGCCAGCACACATCGAATTGCTTCTTATCTTTCTATTCAACTCATTTTCATCAACGGTTATTTTTGTAAGTGTGAGATTTTCTTTTCGTCTTCTTGCTTGGACTGAACTTCTTACTCGGGACTAACTCCTTGGCTGTTCTCCAGCTGGAAACTTTGCCTGAAAGTGGAGCCAAGTCTCTCTGAAGGAAAACCTCCCCCACTCCACTAATTATTCACAATAAGAAGGTAAAAGAGCACAAGACAATTACTATCAGCACTCCGCTTTTATAGAATTCATTAACCTGGCGATGTTGGAATGAACCAAATCCCAATTTCTTCCAGTTGCACGAACTGTCCTCGACCGAGTGTTGCAGACTGGCACATTGCAAGGTCCAGGACTACATGCTGAGGGACTCGCTGAAACTTGGGACAGCCATCACACTGTAAGGCCTTTTAACGGAGGCAGACCGAGGCCCGGGAACTGCAGAACACCCTCGACCTGTGTAACTGTATGGCAATCTGAGCAGTAATGGTGCACAGTAACTTTTGAGGCATGTATATAGTTTTAAGTATTGAAATGAAATAACTGCAATTTGTACAGAACTGTAAAAATATTTTATTCTGCACTATTTGCAATTTGTAGACGTATACTTGCAATGTTTCAATTGAGATTTTTATGGATCTGTTCTTACTGAAATGAAATGACTATAATCTGCATACAAGTGTAAAAATGTTTTACTCTGCACAGTTTGCAATTTATTGACATGTAGACTTGCAATGTTTTAATCGAGATTGATATGAATGAAGTATATTTTTGGGAAAAATCTCCGAATTTCTCTCTGATGATTGCAAAATGTTCAATACTATTTACAACTCATATCGTTTCTCAGCCTTTTGGCTAAGATCAAGTGTAGTATCAATATGCTGTGCTTGGTTGAAGTCATTAGATCACATTTCAGCTTCATTTGAAGCAATTTTTAAAAGCAGCAGCTTGGCCTTTTGGCTAAGATGCAAATGAGATCAAGCCTTGGAAGAGGAGCTATTCCTACTCCAATCAGCTTGGATCATGTAGATCAAGCCCAAAACAGGAAGTGAGAGCCCTGTCTTGTCAGCTTGGATGGGGAATGTCTCAACTTGTTGAGACTCTGAATTGGATTTGATTGGTTTGAATTGGAATAAAGAATAAGAAAATATCAATTTCTCTAACAACAACATGCATTCATTTTTTAAAATTAATTTGTTGCCCATCTCTAATTGCCCGTACTAAGTGGCTTCCTACACCATTTCAGAGGACAGTTAAGAGTTAACCACATTGCTGTGGGTCTGGAGTCACATGTAGGCCAGACCAGGTAAG
Organism: Sphyrna mokarran; assembly: GCA_024679065.1. Lineage (NCBI taxonomy): Eukaryota > Metazoa > Chordata > Chondrichthyes > Carcharhiniformes > Carcharhinidae > Sphyrna > Sphyrna mokarran. Next base: position 1,614,069 of record JAGIQG010000019.1, read on the forward strand.
GACGGCAGATTTCCTTCCCTAAAGGATATTAGTGAACCAGATGGGTTTTTCCAATAATCAATCACACTTTCATGGTCATCAGTAGATTCTTAATTCCAGATTTTGTTTTATTTGGATTTAAATTCTACCATCTGTTGAGGTGGGATTCAAACCCAGGAACCCAGAACATTATCCGAGTTTGCGGATTAATAGTCTAGCGATAATACCACTAGGCCATTGGCTCACTCAATATAATATAAACATTATAATCTATTTAAACATCATATTTATGCTTCAACGAGCAGAGGCTTGAGTGACAGAAAGGTTTGATGAACTTTTCTGAAGTACAGCCTTCATTGGGCAATGTTCATTCATTAATCTTGACAGAATTCAATAAGTAAAATCTCACTTTATTGTTGATTTATTTTAACATTTATTTGATTGAAATTTTACTGTGTAGGCAGCAAACAAATGGTGTTTGTTGAATGCCTGTTACCATGAGAATCTCTATTGTAGCAGTGTTCTTTATAATTAACAGAATAGAATACCTTGGAAACACAGTCCCACAAAAAACAGTGCTGCAAAAATGCAGTGCCACAGAAACACAGACCCATAAAAACACAGTCCGCAGACACACAGTCTCACAAATACACAGTCCTTCAAACAGTCCCGCAGACACACAGTCTCACAAAAACACAGTCCCATAGACATACAGTCCCGCAGACACACACCCACAAAACACAGTCCCATAGACATACAGTCCCGCAGACACACACCCACAAAACACAGTCCCATAGACATACAGTCCAGCAGACACACAACCACAAAACACAGTCCATAGACATACAGTCCGCAGACACACACCCCACAAAACACAGTCCCATAGACATACAGTCCCGCAGACACACACCCACAAAACACAGTCCCATAGACATACAGTCCCGCAGACACACACCCACAAAAACACAGTCCCATAGACATACAGTCGCAGACACACACAGTCCCGCAGACACATACAGTCCCGCAGACACACACCCACAAAACACAGTCCCATAGACATACAGTCCCACAGACACACACCCACAAAACACAGTCCCTAGACACACAGTCCCGCAGACACACACCCACAAAACACAGTCCCATAGACATACAGTCCCACAGACACACACCCACAAAACACAGTCCCATTGACATACAGTCCAGCAGACACACACCCACAAAACACAGTCCCATAGACATACAGTCCCACAGACACACACCCACAAAACACAGTCCCATAGACATACAGTCCCGCAGACACACACCCACAAAACACAGTCCCATAGACATACAGTCCAGCAGACACACACCCACAAAACACAGTCCCATAGACATACAGTCCAGCAGACACACACCCACAAAACACAGTCCCATAGACATACAGTCAGCAGACACACACCACAAAAACACAGTCCATAGACACACACCCACAAAACACAGTCCATAGACACACAGTCCCATAGACACACACCCACAAAACACAGTCCCATAGACACACAGTCCCATAGACACACACCCACAAAACACAGTCCATAGACACACAGTCCATAGACACACACCACAAAAACAGTCCCATAGACACACAGTCCCATAGACACACACCCACAAAACACAGTCCCATAGACACACAGTCCCATAGACACACACCCACAAAACACAGTCCCATAGACACACAGTCCCATAGACACACACCCACAAAACACAGTCCCATAGACACACAGTCCCATAGACACACACCCACAAAACACAGTCCCATAGACATACAGTCCCATAGACACACACCCACAAAACACAGTCCCATAGACATACAGTCCCATAGACACACACCCACAAAACACAGTCCCATAGACACACAGTCCCATAGACACACACCCACAAAACACAGTCCCATAGACACACAGTCCCATAGACACACACCCACAAAACACAGTCCCATAGACATACAGTCCCATAGACACACACCCACAAAACACAGTCCCATAGACACACAGTCCCATAGACACACACCCACAAAACACAGTCCCATAGACATACAGTCCCATAGACACACACCCACAAAACACAGTCCCATAGACATACAGTCCCACAGACACACACCCACAAAACACAGTCCCATAGACACACAGTCTGACAACATTCAATGAATGCCTCATCTACCTTCTTCTCCCTATGACTTTTCTCTACGCCAGATTTGGGGAGGTCTAATTTAGGGACAATTTGTTAACACCAATCAGCCTAAAAGCAGTGTCAGTGATTTTAAAGATGTGCAGATTAGGTGGATTGGCTATGCTAAATTAACCCTAATGTTATCAATTAGCGGGGTAAATCTGTGGGATTGTGGTCTGGGTCGGATTGTGGCTGATGCAGACTTGAGGGGCTGAATGGCCTCCTTCTGTTATGGACTCACCAACTGTAAGGGTGTTCACATTGTCAGTGGATAGACATATGGATAACATTGGAATAATTTAGGTTAGAGGGTCATTAGATTGGTTCCACTGGTCAGCGCAGCATCGAGGGTCGAAGGGCCTGTACTGCGCTGTAACATTCTATGTTCTACATTGTAGGGTTCTATAAAAGTGTAACATTACAAAAAGGTATTGATAGATTAAGTGAATGGGCACAACTGTGGTGAGTGAATTTAAAACAGGGCAAATGTGAAATCATTCATTCTGAATTTAAGAATTGAACAGGGTGTTAAAATGTAACCAGTGATAACATAGGATCTGTTGTAACGTGATCAGTGGTAACAAGTGAGCAGAGATTAAATAGACTGTGTCTGTACTCATTAGAGTTTAGAAGGCTGAGGGGGGAATCTTATCGAGATGTATAAAATAATGAAGGGGCTAGATAGGGTAGAGGTAGAGAAATTCTTCCTACTTAGAAAGGAAAACTAGAGGGCACAGCCTCAAAATAAGGTGGGGGGGGGGGGTAGTTTAGAACAGAGTTGAGAAGGAACTTTTTCACTTAAGAGGGAATAGAATCTCTGGAAGTCTCTCCCCTTTAAAGTGATGGAGGTTACCTCACTGAATATATTGAAGTCACAGGTAGATAGGTTTCTGATAGACAAGGGAATTAAGGGTTATGGGGAGAAAGTGGAACTGAACCACTACAGATCAGCCATGATCTTATTGAATGGCAGGACAGGCTCGAGGGGCTGGATGGCTAACTCCTACTCCTATTTCTTATGTTCTTATATAAGCTGTGAGGGTCAGCTGATCCAATAAACCATATAACCAATGACAGAATGATGTGATGATCAGCTGACCAGCCAACTCAGTATAAATTAGAATATGTTGGGGATTGTGGGGAGTTTGGAATGACCCAGGGTGTGGCCAGGAGTTTGAAATAATGAAGTTTCTTTACAGAACCTTTTATTTATAAGTTGGAGTAAGTTTTGCTTTATTTGTATTGTCTACACTGGAAGAGTTCTCTCTCAATGAACAGAGAGGACTTTTTAAATGGTGAAAAGTTAGAAAAAGATTTAAAGGGTCCAGGTAAATCTATCATTATGATGACATACAGAAAATATTAAAAAACCTAATGGAATGCTGGTTTAACATTGAGAAGCCTAGAAAAAAGAGGATAGAAGTCAGGCTTCAGATATACAAAGGCCTGATTAGGCCCCACCCTAGAACAGTAAGAGTTCTGGGCACTGAGAAGGATTGTAGAGAGTTACAGTGCTGATTGAGGTTTATAAAATGTTGACAGGAATAGATAGGGTAGATTCTCAGAGACCATTTCCCAAGACTGAAATGGTTGCTAAGAGAGGACACAGGTTTAAGGTGCTGGGGAGCAAATACAGAGGAGATGTTAGAGGTAAGTTTTTCACTCAGAAGGTGCTGAGTGAATGGAATCAGCTGCTGTTGGTGGTGGAAGAGGTGAACTTGCTGGGGTCTTTTAAGGGACTTCTGGATGAGTACGTGGGATAAATGGGATTGAGGGCCTGGTAGGTGTGGATATGATCGGTGCAATGTGTGGGCCGAAGGGCCTGTTTGTGCTGTAGTGTTTAATGTTCTATTAACTAGAATGAATCCTGGACTCTAGGTGCCTGGAATTTAACAGGTTAAGGAAGAAAAAATCCTGATTATTACTTTTTCTTTGTGTATAGAAAAGAAAATTGCCTCTATATTTACTCCTCTGATACAGAGCGAGAATTACATTGGAGGTTTATTCAGTGTGCCCAGAAAAAATCTCCCTAACCTTCAAATGATGTGACCCACAACTTTCTCCTCCTCACTATGTGCCTGTGATAGACCTTTCCATCTGTCTTGGTGCTCATACAAACACACAGTTTGAGCAACGTAGGCCACTTGTCCTCTCTGATTTCCTTCTACCCCTGCTGCCCTCTTGGCCATGGGAAAGCATTGTGAATGGGCACTTGAATTGCTATAACAAGCTCCTGATAGGCCTGTTTTTTTGGAATATGGCTGATGTTGAGATCGGGCACTGTAAGATCAGGGGCTGGGCTGATGTCTGAGCTTCCAGCAGTCTCAGAGGAACCTCTGATACTATCTGACCCACATCACGGAGATTATACATCGAGCAATCTTCACTCTCAACAACGGAGGGGTTGCTCTGAAAAATGATGGCTTTATCCAAATGTTGACTTGTTTATCAAGAGTGGGAGTTGCAGAGGATGGAGATTTTTAACTTCACCAAAGGGTCAAACCCAAGGTCAGCAGCCTGATTGGGGTGAGGTTTGTGGCAGAGTTTCCCTCAGTACATTGACTTGTCTTGGCAAGAAGTGTTGATTTGTATTAACAATAATCCCAGTCATATTTTCCAGTGCTCTGTCGAACCTCAGACATCAATTGTAGTGATTTTATATTAGAACGCACTCGGTCAGGCAGAGCTTACTCTGGGTCAAACTGACCCAAGCATCCAAACTCCGCTCAATGCGTTTGTTCTGAGTCATTGCTTTCAGTAGAGGAACTAAATCAAATGTTACACGGGCTTTCTGCAAAGGAAATTTGTTTACAATTGTCAGAATGCACCAACAGGTATTTACCCAGTGCCCAGGTACCCTCAGGCATGCTGTTATACAGAGGGCAAATTCTGTTTTTGCAAAGCTGTGATTCATTAAGCTAATCTTCTATTCAAAATCAACTTTCAATCTTGAAGTCATTTCAAGACATCAATTATTTCACCAACAAACAGCAGATCTCATGGTTTATTTGGCTTTCCCTCTATAGATGCAGCACAGTGGCACTGTGCCTCACAACACCAGGGTCCTGGGTTTGATTCCTGGCTCAGGTCACTGTCTATGTGGAGTTTGCACATTCTCCCTGTGTCACCGTGGCTTTCCTCTGGGTGCTCCAGTTTCCTCCCACACTCCAAAGATGTGTGGGTTAGTTTGATTGGTCATGCTAAAATTGCCCCTTAATGCCCTGAGATTAGAGGGATTACATAGAACATAACAGCACAGAACAGGCCCTTTGGCTTTTGATGTTGTGCTGACCAATATAAAAAGCAATGCCCCTCCAAACTAAACCATTCCCTTCTCTTCCATACACTTATCAACTAACCTCTTAAACGCCACCAAACTTGGCGCATCTACAACTGCTGCAGGCAGGGCATTCCACTCCCGAACCACCCTTTGGGTAAAGAACCTACCTCTGATATCCATCCTATAACTATCACCCCTTAATTTAAAGCTGTGATTAGTTGGTAAGTATGTAAGGATATGGGGATAGCTGGTGGAATTGTGGTTGGTGCAGAGTCAAAGAGCAAAGAACAAAACAGCATGGGAAACAGGCCCTTTGGCCCAATGAGCCTGTGCTGCCACCCCAATGTTCCCACCTCTACCAATGGTAGTTGATGGGCCAAATGGCCTCTTTCTGCACTGTATGGTTTCTATGGCTCCATTCCTTACCCACACACGAGGGACCCTTAACAAGATGCTCAGGACAAACTTGCAGCAATTCCTGTAAGATCAAGGGGCACTGCACCCATTCTGCTGTGCTGGAAATCTTGGAATTTCCAAAATAAATGTTGGTGGAGCATTGGTAAAAATAAGTGCAGAAGGAAGGCCTATCATATCTGCTGTGGCTCTGAATGAGCTATTCTCCTACACATCCTTTCATTCCCATTCCCTTCTCACTACCTCGATCGAACCTGCCTCCACTACACTCCAGGCAGTGTATCCCAGACCCCAACCACTCGCTCTGAAGAAGATTTTTCTCATCACATTTGCTCCTTTTGCAAATCACTTTAACTTGGTGCCCTCTTGGTCATTTTACAAGTAGGAACAGTTTCTCCCGATTTAATTTGTCCAGCTCAGTGAACCACACAGTGCGGATAATGCTGAAAGAACAATGCTACCTCTCAATGCAGGAACACTGTGTCCTGACTAACCACGTGTAGGAGGACAGAGTATGAGTGACCATCAGACAGACTTAAGGGGGCACAGGTTTAAGGTGCGAGGGGCAAGGTTTAAAGGAGATGTTTGAGGCATATTTTTTACAATAAGAAGTCTCAACACCAGGTTAAAGCCCAACCAGTTTATTTGATAGTAAGCCACAAGCTTTTGGAAACAGTGTCCCTTTGTCAGGTGTGTCTTTTTTTAGAGGCTGGTGGGTTGTTGCTGGGAGAGGCAGTGGATGCAGATACAGTAGTGACTTTTAAGGCACATTTTGACAAATACAAAGATGGGAACTGAGGGATATGGTCCCCAGAAGGGTTTTAGTTAAGTCTATGCAGGCATGGAGGGCTGAAGGACCTGATCCTGAGCTGTAATTTTCTTTGTCCTTTGTTCTAAAAGTTAGGGAGGACAGAAATCCCCTATAGATTTGCCATTTGTAATATCTTTGCAGAACAGAAAAGAGAGACAGTTGGAAAGTTAAGTACCCAACCAACTAGTTTATTTGGGTTTGATTATATATACATACATGCACACATGAGGATGCTATTTCTTTATTATAACCCTCAGTGTGAAGGTAATGCTACACATACTAATGCATTCAGGAACAGCATTTCAGGAGAGTAGGCTGCAAAAAGGACAGAATAAGCAGCAGGAATGAAGTTGTCAAGACAATTCAATAGTTTGGGAATTAAAGATGTGATTTTAACCATATACATAAAACTTGATTACTCCATAGTGTTGTGAAGTCAGTGTTTTTAAAATTATTTTTAAACAATTTAAGTACCAGAAGTTGTAAAATTACATGGTTCTGTTTAAAAAAAGTGTTTTTAAGAGATTCAGGTACAAAAATGCAGTACACAGAGCATAGACTGAAACATTATATTGCTCAGCCAAACAGCAGGATTGCCCTTATAACAGACTTCGGGCATTTGACTCAGAACATAGAAACCCTACAGTACAGAAAGAGGCCCTTCAGCCTATCGAAGGCCATTTCAGAGACTTGGGTAGAGCAGGGACAAGAATGGATGTTGCAGGTTCCTGGGTTCAAATGCTTTAGTTGGAGTAGAGAAGGAGGTAGAAGGGGGGGAGGAGTGGCATTATTAGTCAAAGACTGTATCAGTGACAGAGAAGAAGTTTGATGAGGACTTGTCTGTTGAGGTAGTATGGGCTGAGATTAGAAACAGGAAAGGAGAGGTCACCCTGTTGCGAGTCTTTTATAGACCTCCTAAAAGTTCTAGAGAGGTAGAGGAAAGGATTGCAAAGTCAATTCTGGTCAGGAGTGAAAGTAATAGGGTAATTGGTATGGGGGACTTTAACTTTACTAATATTGATTGGAATAGCTATAGCTCTAGCTCATTAGAGGGGTCAGTTTTTGTACAAAGTGTGCAGGAAGGTTTTTTGACTCAGTATGTAGATAGGCCAACTAGACGTGAGGCTACATTGGATTTGGTGCTGGGCAATGAGCCAGACCAGGTGTTAGGCTTGGAAGTTAGTGAACATTTTGGTGATAGTGACCACAATTCGGTTACGTTCACCTTAGTGATGGATAGGGATAGGCATGAAGCTGGGGGCAGTAGTTATAGCTGGGGGAAGGGTAATTATGATGCCATCAGGAGAGAATTAGGGTGCATAGATTGGACTAGGAAACTACAGGGACTGGGAACATCTGGAATGTGGCGCTTATTCAAGGAGCAGCTGCTGCGAGTCCTTGATAAGTATGTCCCTGTCAGGCAAGGAGGAAATGGTCGAGTAAGAGAACCTTGGTGTACGAAAAAAGTTGATTTGCTGGTTAAAAGGAAAAAGGAGGCTTATGTCAGGATGAGGCTTGAAGGCTCGGTTAGTGCAATGGATAGCTATAGATTATGATGTAAAGATGCTGGCGTTGGATTGGAGTGGTAAGAACTCAGTAAGAATTTAGCAACACCAATTATTAATCCAACCAATTTATTTGATAGTAAAAAAGCGAGCTTTCAACACTCCCGTGTCTTCATCAGGCAAGTGCAGTGTTCTGGTCTGCAATAGCACACAATGGATGTCTCGGCGCTCTACACCAACATCCCCCATGACGATGGTATTGCTGCAACTGCCTCAGTACTCAATGCTAACAACTGCCAGTTTCCAGATGCAATTTTACAACTCATCCGCTTCATCTTGGACCACAATGTCTTCACCTTCAACAATCAGCTTTTCATCCAGACACACGGAACAGCCATGGGGACCAAATTCGCACCTCAGTATGCCAACATCTTCATGCACAGGTTCAAACAAGACTTCTTCACCACACAAGATCTCCAAAAAAGGTTATATACCAGATACATTGATGACATCTTTTTCCTTTGGACTCATGGTGAACAATCATTGAAACAACTGTATGATGATATCAACAAGTTCCATCCAACCATCAGACTCACCATGGACTATTCTCCAGAATCAGTTGCATTCTTGGACACACACATCTCCATCAAGGACGGTCACCTCAGCACCTCACTGTACCGCAAACCGACAGACAACCTCACAATGCTCCAATTCTCCAGCTTCCACCCTGGACACGTTAAAGAAGCCATTCCCTATGGACAAGCCCTCCGTATACACAGAATTTGCTCAGATGAGGAGGATCGTAACAGACACCTCCAGACACTGAAGGATGCACTCGTGAGAACAGGATATGGCGCTCGACTCATCGATCGACAGTTCCAACGTGCCACAACGATAAACTGCACTCTTCTCCTCAGAAGACAGACACGGTGGACAGAGTACGCTTTGTTGTCCAGTACTTCCCCGGAGCGGAGAAGCTACGACATCTTCTCCGGAGTCTTCAACATATCATTGATGACGATGAACATCTCGCTAGGGCCATCCCCAACCCCCCCACTTCTTGCTTTCAGACAACCGCGCAACCTCAAACAGATCATTGTTCGCAGCAAACTACCCAACCTTCAGGAGAACAGTGACCACAATACCACACAACCTGCCACAGCAACCTCTGCAAGACATGCCAGATCATAGACATGGACGACATCATCAAACGTGAGGATACCATTCACAAGGTGCACGGTACATACTCTTGCAACTCGGCCAACGTTGTCTACCTAATACGTTGCAAGAAAGGATGTCCCGAAGCATGGTATATTGGGGAGACCAGGCAAACACTACGACAGCGGATGAATGAGCATCGCTCAACAATCACCAGGCAAAACAGTTCCCTTCCTGTGGGCGAACACTTCAGCAGTCATGGGCATTCGGCCTCTGACCTGCGGGTAAATGTTCTTCAAGGCGGCCTTCGTGACACACGACAGCGCAGAGTCGCTGAGCAGAGACTGATAGCCAAGTTCCGCACACATGAGGACGGTCTTAACAGGGCTCTTGGCTTCATGACACACTATCTGTAACCCCCGTAACTTGCCTGGGTTAGCAAAAAACCTCACTTACTGTGCTGTCTGGAGAAAATACACAATTCTCTAACAATGCTCAGAATCCCCTTCACACACATTGTTAGCCACTTTAACACTTGAATAGCAGGTTAGATGTAAGGATTTGCATTCTAATCAGCAATCTGACTGTGCTGATGTGTGCTATTGCAGACCAGAACACTGCATTTGCCTGATGAAGACACGGGAGTGTTGAAAGCTCGCTTTTTTACTATCAAATAAATCGGTTGGATTAATAATTGGTGTTGCTAAATTCTTACTGAGTAGCTATAGATTAGCCAGGAGGGAGCTAAAGTGAATTGAGGAGAGCGAAGAGAGGACACGAGAAGACTTTGGCTGATAGGATTAGGGAGAATACTAAAGCTTTCTTTAGATATGTTAAGAATAGAAGATTGGTTAGGGCAAGATTAGGGCCAGTCATAGACAGCAGTGGGAAGTTGTGCGTGGAGCCTGAGGAGATTGGAGAGGTACTGAATAAATATTTCTCTTCGGTATTCACGCAGGGTGATGTAAAAGTAGTTATGGAGAACACTGAGGTACAGGGTAGCAAACTGGAAGGTATCGAAGTAGATAGGGAGGATGTGCTAGATATTCTCGAGGGTTTGAAGTTGGATAAGTCCCCTGGGCCGGACGGGATTTACCCTAGGATTCTCTGGGAGGCAAGAGAGGAGATTGCAGAGCCTCTGGCTCTGATCTTCAGGTCGTTGTTGGTTACGGGTGTGGTTCCGGAGGACTGGAGGATGGCGAATGTGGTCCCATTGTTTAAGAAGGGGAAGAGAGACCTTCCAGGGGATTATAGGCCAGTGAGTCTTACTTCTGTGGTGGGCAAGGTATTGGAGAGAATTATTAGGGATAGGATTATAGTTATTTAGAGAGAAATGAATTGATTGGGGATAGTCAGCATGGTTTCGTGAAGGGTAGGTCATGCCTTACTAACCTCATTGAGTTTTTTGAGAAAGTGACCAGAGAGGTGGATGGGGGTAAGGCGGTTGATGTAGTATATATGTACTTTAGTAAGGCTTTTGATAAGGTGGCCCATGGAAGACTTCTACAGAAAATGCAGATGTGTGGAATAGATGGTGATTTAGCTAATTGGATTAGGAATTGGCTGGCAGATAGAAGACAGAGGGTGGTGGTTGATGGGAGATATTCATCGTGGAGTTCGGTGACAAGTGGCGTACCTCAGGGGTCTGTTTTGGGGCTCCTGCTGTTTGTAATTTTTATAAACGATCTGGATGAGGGTATTGAAGGATGGATTAGTAAATTTGCAGATGACACTACAGTCGGTGGAGTGGTAGATAGTGAAGAGGGGTGTTATAGTTTGCAGAGGGACTTGGACAAGTTGCAGAGCTGGGCCGAGAGGTGGCAAATGGAGTTTAATGTGGAAAAGTGTGAGGTAATGCACTATTGCAGAAATAATAAATGTGTAGAGTATAGGGCAAATGGTAGGATTCTTAGTAGTCTAGATGAACAGAGGGATCTTGGTGTGTATGTGCATAGATCCCTGAAAGTAGGCAGTCAGGTCGAGAAGTTTGTTAGGAAGGCATATGGAGTCTTGGCTTTTATTGGTAGAGGGATTGAATTTCGGAGCCGCAACGTCATGTTGCAACTGTACAAAACTCTAGTGCGGCCGCACTTGGAGTATTGTGTGCAGTTCTGGTCCCCACATTATAAGAAAGATGTTGAGGCATTGGAGAGGGTACAGAGGAGGTTTACCAGGATGTTGCCTGGTATGGAAGGCAGATCTTATGAAGAGAGGCTGAGGGATTTGAGTTTGTTTTTGTTAGAAAGAAGGCGGCTAAGAGGAGACCTTATAGAAACATATAAGATGATTAGAGGTTTAGATAGGGTGGACAGTGATAGCCTTTTTCCTAGGATGGAGAAAGCTAGCATGAGGGTACACAGCTTTAAATTAAGGGGTGATAGTTATAGGACGGATATCAGAGGTAGGTTCTTTACCCAAAGGTGGTTCGGGAGTGGAATGCCCTGCCTGCAGCAGTTGTAGATGCGCCAAGTTTGGTGGCGTTTAAGAGGTTAGTTGATAAGTATATGGAAGAGAAGGGAATGGTTTAGTTTGGAGGGGCATTGCTTTTATATTGGTTGGCGCAACATCGAAGGCCGAAGGGCCTGTTCTGTGCTGTTATGTTCTATGTTCTATCAAGTCTGCACCGATCACAATCCCACCCAGGCCCTACCCCCATATCCCTACATAGTTTACCCACTAATCCCTCAGGCCACTAAGGGGCAATTTCTTAGCATGGCCATTCAACTTAACCTGCACATCTTTGGACTGTGGGAGGAAACCAGAACACCCAGAGGAAACCCATACAGACATGAGGAGAATGTGCAAACTCCACACAGACAGTGACCCGAGCTGGGAATTGGACCCTGGAGCTGTGAAGCAGCAGCGCTAACCCACTGGGCTACTGTGCTGTCCCACCATGTTTTTGAATTTTAGCCAAACAATTTAAAATAGGCATTTCAATAGTAGCAGCCTATCAGATTTGAATTTGATGTTTTGGTAACCTGTACACCAATCTTATTACGGGGATTTTTGTATGTCATCAGCAGTATAAAAGACAGGAGCAGGAGCACAATCGGTCGAGGAATGCCTGTCACCTGCTGAGTAACAGCTTAGTTTATCTTTGAGAGAGACTTGCTGAATCTCTCATTGCTGAATTTGTCTTAAAAGAATGCCTCATCTCAATCATAAAGGTATTAACAGAAGATAGTGAATACAAGAGATAAAGGACAAAATTCCAGGAGAGAACACCTGGTTGCACTTTGACTAAAAATTCTATTTTTTTGTTAATACGTTGTAATTGCATCCTGATAGCACAGTGGTTAGCACTCCTACTTCATAGCTCCAAGGTCCTGGATTTGATTCCCAGCTTGGGTCACTGTCTGTGTGGAGTTTGCACATTCTCCTTGTGTCTGCATGGGTTTCCTCCCACAGTCCAAAGATGTGCAGGTTAGATTGATTGGCCATGCTACAAAATTGCCCCTTTAGTATCCAGGGATGTGTAGGAGAGGGATTAGTGGTTTTAATATGTAGGGATATGGAGGTGGGGCCTGGGTGGGATTGTGTTCGGTGCAGACTCAATGGGCCGTAGGGCCTCTTTCTACACTGCATTCTATCTAAACAGCATTCATTAGGTGTTTAACCGAGGCTGTTATACTTCAGTTAACCTGTTCACTGTTAGATAAACAAAGTGTTACTACTTTTATTCAGATAGTTATTTTGATTTAACAACTAAGAGTTGTTAAAGGGCAGATAATTCCTCTTTTCACACATGCTTTAACAGATTATGAAGGGAGGTACTTCTCTTTGAGTCATTCTCAGAGGAGGTCAACCTTCCCCTTTGTAACAGGGTAATGAATATCACTGAGCAATTACAGGACGTTGTGTGAGGGAAAGGGTAACAAAAGTCACAATACATACAATGTAAAGGTAAGAAAGAGATTGAGGTCCTATTGGGCAATGCTTCAGGTATCGAGAAACAGGATTAATGAACAGGAACTGCAAGAACATTTCTGGATTACATCCAGTGCCATGAGCTAATGGTAAATGTCAAGGAAGAGTTGAGACTCCAGAGGAATGGGAATAGCAAAAGCCCAGAATGCAGCTGTACAGAACTGCAGCCGATATCCACACAGGGAGGATAAACCATACTGGGGGAGAGGCAGCAGATTGTAATAGCAGAAAGAGAGAAAACTGAGGCAGAATAAAGAGTATTTTGTTGAGAATGTAATCAAACCTTGAACAGGTTGAGAGAGGATAAAACCCTTGATCCAAATCTGCTCATTCCAAATTCAGTTTGTGACGGAAGTCATACCATTTTATATTCTTTAAAAAAAAACATTTTAAAAAACAAAAAAGTGGTGGTACTGGAGGACTGACAGAAATAATGTGATTTTAATAATTAAAAAGGGATCAAAATTTAAAATTGATAAAATTTGATCATTTTAATCATTAAAATCATCATATTTTAATGATAAAAAGGGATAACAAGCCCAGGGAGTTATCATTGTAGGAAAGATAATGTAACTTTTTGACAGACCAGACAACTATCTGGAGTGAATGTTTTTGCCCCTCACACACCAGAAACAGATGTGAACCAGCTGTGATTGGTCCTGGAATCAGATCTTGTGTTGGTTGACCAGTTAATGGGGAGCAACTGGGAGACTTGCTGGGAAAGGCTGAGCACTGCCTGGAGACTGGGGATAGGGAGGGTACAGCTGGCATTTCCAATGTGCTCCCTCAGGAACAGCCAGTGCACAGTTAGAACATACCAGTGCAGTACAGGCCCTTCGGCCCTCGATGTTGTGCCAACCAGTGGAACCAATCTAATGACCCTCTAACCTAAACAATTCCAATGTTATCCATATGCCTATCCACTGACCATTTGAATGCCCTTAAACTTGGTAAGTCCACACTGCTGCAGGCAGGGCATTCCACACCCTTACTACCCTCTGAGTAAAGAACTTACATAGAACATTACAGCACAGAACAGGCCCTTCGGCCTTCGATGTTGCGCCGACCAATATAAAAAGCAATGCCCCTCCAAACTAAACCATTCCCTTCTCTTCCATATACTTATCAACTAACCTCTTAAACGCCACCAAACTTGGCGCATCTACAACTGCTGCAGGCAGGGCATTCCACTCCCGAACCACCCTTTGGGTAAAGAACCTACCTCTGATATCCGTCCTATAACTATCACCCCTTAATTTAAAGCTGTGTCCCCTCGTGCTAGCTTTCTCCATCCTAGGAAAAAGGCTATCACTGTCCACCCTATCTAAACCTCTAATCATCTTATATGTTTCGATTAGGTCCCCTCTTAGCCGCCTCCTTTCTAACGAAAACAACCTCAAATCCCTCAGCCTCTCTTCATAAGACCTGCCCTCCATACCAGGCAACATCCTGGTAAACCTCCTCTGTACCCTCTCCAATGCCTCCACATCTTTCTTATAATGTGGGGACCAGAACTGCACACAATACTCCAAGTGCGGCCGCACTAGAGTTTTGTACAGTTGCAACATGACGTTGCGGCTCCGAAATTCAATCCCCCTACCAATAAAAGCTAAGACTCCATATGCCTTCTTAACAACCTTCTCGACTTGACTGCCTACTTTCAGGGATCTATGCACATACACACCAAGATCCCTCTGTTCATCAACTACTAAGAATCCTACCATTAGCCCTATACTCTACACATTTATTATTCCTGCCAAAGTGCATTACCTCACACTTTTCCACATTAAACTCCATTTGCCACCTCTCGGCCCAGCTCTGCAACTTGTCCAAGTCTCTCTGCAAACTATAACACCCCTCTTCACTATCTACCACTCCACCGACTTTAGTGTCATCTGCAAATTTACTAATCCATCCTTCAATACCCTCATCCAGATCATTTATAAAAATTACAAACAGCAGGGGCCCCAAAACAGACCCCTGAGGTACACCACTTGTCACCGAACTCCACGATGAATATCTCCCATCAACCACCACCCTCTGTCTTCTATCTGCTAGCCAATTCCTAACCCAATTAGCTAAATCACCCTCTATCCCATACATCTGCATTTTCTGCAGAAGTCTTCCATGGGCCACCTTATCAAACGCCTTACTAAAGTCCATATATACCACATCAACCGCCTTACCCCCATCCACCTCTTTGGTCACTTTTTCAAAAAACTCAATGAGGTTAGTAAGGCACGACCTACCCTTCACAAAACCATGCTGACTATCCCCAATCAATTCATTTCTCTCTAAATAACTATAAATCCTATCCCTAATAATTCTCTCCAATACTTTGCCCACAACAGAAGTAAGACTCACTGGCCTATAATTCCCTGGAAGGTCTCTCTTCCCCTTCTTGAACAACGGGACCACATTCGCTATCCTCCAGTCCTCCGGAACCACACCCGTAACCAACGACGACCTGAAGATCAGAGCCAGAGGCTCTGCAATCTCCTCTCTTGCCTCCCAGAGAATCCTAGGGTAAATCCCGTCCGGCCCAGGGGACTTATCCAACTTCAAACCCTCGAGAATATCTAGCACATCCTCCCTATCTACTTCGATACTTTCCAGTTTGCTACCCTGTACCTCAGTGTTCTCCATAACTACATTTACATCACCCTGCGTGAATACCGAAGAGAAATATTTATTCAGTACCTCTCCAATCTCCTCAGGCTCCACGCACAACTTCCCACTGCTGTCTATGACTGGCCCTAATCTTGTCCTAACCAATCTTCTATTCTTAACATATCTAAAGAAAGCTTTAGGATTCTCCTTAATCCTATCAGCCAAAGTCTTCTCGTGTCCCCTCTTAGCTCTCCTCAACTCACTCTTTAGCTCCTCCTGGCTAATCTATAGCTATCCATTGCACTAACCGAGCCTTCAAGCCTCATCCTGACATAAGCCTCCTTTTTCTTTTAACCAGCAAATCAACTTTTTTCGTACACCAAGGTTCTCTTACTCGACCATTTCCTCCTTGCCTGACAGGGACATACTTATCAAGGACTCGCAGCAGCTGCTCCTTGAATAAGCTCCACATTCCAGATGTTCCCAGTCCCTGTAGTTTCCTAGTCCAATCTATGCACCCTAATTCTCTCCTGATGGCCTCATAATTACCCTTCCCCCAGCTATAACTACTGCCCCCAGCTTCATGCCTATCCCTGTCCATCACTAAGGTGAACGTAACCGAATTGTGGTCACTATCACCAAAATGTTCACTAACTTCCAAGCCTAACACCTGGTCTGGCTCATTGCCCAGCACCAAATCCAATGTAGCCTCACCTCTAGTTGGCCTATCTACATACTGAGTCAAAACCTTCCTGCACACTTTGTACAAAAACTGACCCCTCTAATGGGCTAGAGCTATAGCTATTCCAATCAATATTAGTAAAGTTAAAGTCCCCCATAACAATTACCCTATTACTTTCATTCCTGACCAGAATTGACTTTGCAATCCTTTCCTCAACCTCTCTAGAACTTTTAGGAGGTCTATAAAAGACTCCCAACAGGGTGACCTCTCCTTTCCTGTTTCTAATCTCAGCCCATACTACCTCAACAGACAAGTCCTCATCAAACTTCTTTTCTGTCACTGTGATACAGTGATATCACTGATTAGCTCTGATATGTCCTATAACTATCACCCCTTAATTTAAAGCTATGTCCCTTCATGTTAGCTATCACCATTTGAGGAAAAGGGTTCTCACTGTCCACCCCATCTAACCCTCTGATCATCTTGTATGCCTTAGTTAGGTCACCTCTTAACCTTCTTCTCTCTAATGAAAATAACCTCAAATCCCTCAGCCTTTCCTCATAAGACCTTCCCACCATACCAGGCAACATCCTGGTAAACCTCCTCTGTACCCTCTCCAATGTCTCCACATCTTTCTTATAATGCGGCGACCAGAACTGTACACAATACTCCAAGTCCGGTCACACCAGAGTTTTGTACAGTTGCAACATGACCTCACAGCTCTGAAATTCAATTCCTCTACCAATAAAAGCTAACATACCATACGCCTTCTTAACAACTTTATCAACATGGGTGCCAACTTTCAGGGAGCTATGCACATGTACACTGAGATCTCTCTGCTCGTCAACACTACTAAGAGTCCTTCCATTAGCCCTATATTCTGTACTCCTGTTATTCTTACCAATGAGATGCATCATTTCACACTTTGAGCTATCTGTTAGTGACTGACAAACTGTGCAAGGGCAGCACATTGAAACAGAATCCGCAGGCCCCAGGCAACACAGAAACAAATTGGTGCCTATATGTTATTAAGACGTTAGGATGGCGGCGCAGGCTCGTTGGGCCAAAGGGCCTGTTTCCAGTGCTGTGTTGTTCTTTGTAACACGACAGCTCAGTGACTATTACTGTTAACGAACAAAGAACAAAACAGCACGGGAAACAGGCCCTTCGGCCCAACGAGCCCGTGCCGCCACCCCGATGTTCCCACCTCTACCCGTGATCCCTGTCTATGTTTATAGATCTATGGATTAAAAACCAAATTTGAGACAATTTAGGGAGAATTTGTTTTGCCAATTAGCCTAAGAGCACATCTTTGGGATGTGGGAGGAAACCGGAGCACCTGGAGAAAACCCACACAAGCACGGGGAGAATGCACAAACTCCCACAGACACATGCCCAAATCCATGTATCTGCACAGCACAGCGATAGTCACTGAGCTGTCGTGTTGCCCATCAAATGGTCCAGGTCAAGCGTACACTAATGACGTGAAGCACTAGGATACTCTCGAAAAAAATCCAAGAGCAGCCCTCTCACGACCCATCGCGTGTATGCCCCTCGTTAGACAACAAGGTGGACCAAAGCACCTGTAGGATAAAAACAAGTACATCAATATCATCATCTATTTACACACTTCCCAGGGACTCCCAAGGCTCATGATCCCTATTTAAAATCAGTTTTCTATACCCCTCCATTTCATTCTGTTCATGTGGTTGCTGTGCAGATACATGGATTTGGGCCTGTGTCTGTGGGAGTTTGCACATTCTCCCCGTGCCTGCATGGGTTTTCTCCGGGTGCTCCGGTTTCCTCCCACATCCCAAAGATGTGCTCTTAGGCTAATTGGCGAAACAAATTCTCCCTAAATTGTCTCAAATTTGGTTTTTAATCCATAGATCTATAAACATAGACAGGGACCATGGGTAGAGGTGGGAACATCGGGGTGGCGGCGCGGGCTCGTTGGGCCGAAGGGCCTGTTTCCTGTGCTGTTTTGTTCTTTGTTCTTAACCTTTTCAGTTATATTCCACCCCTGACACTTCATCCCCCAGCTCTGGAGCCAGGTTGAAGCTAAAACATAAAAGCTGCCTGAGCAATAGGCCTGGCCACCAATCATAACACCAATAACTAACCATGTAAAATTATATTCAATTGGCCCTTTAATGGGTTCAATTTGCGAGTTGATTATTGGCAGGCTTGCTTCTCCTAGGCGCCCACTGACCCAAATATTACTTAAGTGAGTTAGAACACAAGCCACACATTATCTCGCGCAATTTCACAGCTTCCAAGTGGGTGCACATCAAGCAACATAAAATTCTGACCCTAAAAGCCAAGGAAATAATCAAGTGCCTTTGCATAAATTTCAAACCGGAAAGATAGAGGGCAGGATTTTTGTCTTTCAGCAAGAAGGATGCCACTCGCTGGGGTCCAGAACCAATAATCTCACCATTGTGAATCAGGTTTCCTATTGAACGTGTCCCTGATCGCTGGGGAAAGTCATGCTGACAGCACCAGCAGCAGGGACATGAACATCCTTCTCCAACCAACAACAAGAGTTTAACACATGCCTTTCAAAATGGTTTGATGGTGTCAAACCGTGGAGAAAATGTTCCAACCATGGGGAATCCAGACACCAGGAGGTAAGCATGGGGATTGTCGCCAATAGAATATTCAACAGGGAATAAACCTCAAAAGTGATAGGAATGTAAACCTCAGCCCCACAGGAGTGATTGAGGTGAAGGAGAAACACGAGAAAGCAATTTGCCGCGTGCTGGCGGCACGTGAATCACTAACAGAAGATTTGAGCTGGCGTTTGCTCAGTATTGGATATTGTCTGTACTGTTATCAATCAGGAGGTGATGGGTTGCCCCCGCCCAGAGTGATATTGCTTTTGCATCGAACATTGTTGTGTAGGTAGAGATCAGTTTGAGCTGCGTGTCTTCCACAGATAGCACAGATCAATAGCATTGGCCTTAGGTTGACTGATACTTTTTGCCGATGGACTCTCTTTTCCCCATCTGGTTATTTCTTTTGCCCTTTTGTTCTTTCCAGGCCTTTCCTGGCCTCTTATCCTCATGATGTAAAGATGCCAGCGTTGGACTGGGGTAGTAAGAACTCAGTAAGAATTTAGCAACACCAATTTTAAATCCAACCAATTTATTTCATAGTAAAATTGCGAGTTTTCAGCACTGTGTCTTCATCAGGCAAATGCAGTGTTCTGGTCTGGTGATCAGACTCTTATCCTCAGGCAGTTCATTAGGCAACAACAACTTCCTATGCATCAGCTCTGACCTTGGCCAACTTGAAGTCTCTTTATAGACATTGCCAATATCCGTGATAATAGAATCTGTTGCTCTGGTGTTGACAGCAAGTTCACCGTAGTGATCACCAGTAATTCCAGATATCTTTTACTGAATTAAAATTCCACCAATGTGCCTCCACCAACAGAATCACTGCTGACTCGAGGGCTAAGCTGCTATTCCGTGCTCCTGTATCCTAGTAAAGATTTTCTGGTTATTTCATCATTATAAATATTCAGGATTTGCCTTGTGGGACAATGCAGCCTATCTAGTCCATCAAGCCAATATTAGCTAAAATATATTTAAAGAATGTAATAAAAAGTCTTACAACACCAAGATCAACAGGTTTATTTGGTAGCATAAACTTTTGGAGTGCTGTTCCTTCCTCAGGTGAGTGAAGAGTTGGGTTCTAAACAGGGCATACATATATATATAGACTCAGTTAACAAGATAATGATTGGAATGCAAGTTTTAACAGCTGATAAGTCTTTATAGATGCAGACAATGTGAGCAGAGAGAGGGTTAAGCACAAGTTAAAGAGATTGAATTGACACAAGCCAGAACACTTAGTAAGATTTTGCAAGTCATGGGGGTTACAGATAGTGTGACATGAACCCAAGATCCCGGTTGAGACCATCCTCATTTGTGCAGAACTTGGCTATCAGTCTCTGCTCAGCGACTCTGCGCTGTCATGTCTTGTGAAAGCTGCCTCAGAGAACACTTACTTGAAGATCAGAGGCTGAATGCCTGTGACCATTGAAGTGTTCCCCAACAGGAAGGGAACAGTCTTGCCTGGTGATTGTTGAGTAATGTTCATTTATCCATTATCGAAGTGTCTGGATGGTCTCCCCAATGTATCAAGCCTCGGGGCATCCTTTCCTGCAACATATTAGGTACAAAGGAACAAAGAACAAAACAGCATAGGAAACAGGCCCTTCGGCCCAACGAGCCCACGCCGCCACCCCAATGTTCCCACTTCTACACGCGATCCCTGTCCGTGTTTATAAATCTATGGATTAAAAACCAAATTTGAGACAATTTAGAGAGAATTTATTTTGCCAATTAGCCTAAGAGCACATCTTTGGGATGTGGAAGGAAACCGGAGCTCCCGGAGAAAACCCACGCAAGCACGGGGAGAATGCGCAAACTCCCACAGACACAGGCCCAAATCCATGTATCTGCACAGCACAGCGATATCACTGAGCTGTCGTGTTGCCCATCAAATGGTCCAGGTCAAGCGTACACTAACGACGTGAAGCACTAGGATACTCTCAAAAAAAAACCCAAGAGCAGCCCTCTCACTACCCATCGCGTGTACGCCCCTTGTTCGACAACAAGGTGGACCAAAGCACCTGTAGGATAAAAACAAGTACATCAATATCATCATCTATTTACACACTTCCAGGGACTCCCAAGGCTCATGATCCCTATTTTAAATCAGTTTTCTATACCTCTCCATTCCCATTCTGTTCATGTGCCCATCTAAGTATTTCTTAAATAACTCCAGAGTACCTGCCTCTACCACTTTACTTGGCAGTACATTCCATACCCCCACCACCCTCTTTTTTAAAAAGCTCCCTCCAGCATCCAAATTATACCTTACCCCCCTCATCCTAAGCCCGTGACCCCTCGTGCTATTCAAGTCCATCCTAGGAAAAATCTTAACCCTGTTTACTCTATCTATACCCTCATAATCTTGTACACCTCTATTAGATCTCCTCTAAGTCTACGTCTTTCTAAGGAAAACAGCCCCAATTTGCCTAATCTCTCCTCATAATTCAGACCTTCCATACCAGGCAGCATCCTGGTAAACCTCCTCTGCACTCTCTCCAGAGTCTCCACGTCCTTCCGGTAGTAAGGCGACCAGAACTGGACGCAGTATTCCAAATGAGGTCTAACCAACGTTTTATACAACTGTAACATTAAAGGCCAGCTCTTGTACTCTATACCCCTTCCTATAAAGGCTAACATACTATATGCTTTCTTCACAACCTTCTCCACTTGCTCTGCCATCTTCAGAGACTTGTGCACCTGCACCCCCAGGTCCCTCTGCGTTTTTATACTCTTAATAGGTCTACCCTTTATCATATACCTCCCCTCTACATTGCCTACAGGTAGGCAACATTGGCCGAGTTGCAAGAGTATGTACCGTGTACCTGGTGGATGGTGTTCTCACATGAGATAATGGCATTCTTGTTGATGATCTGGCATGTCTTGCAGAGGTTGCTGTGGCAGGGTTGTGTGGTATTATGGGCACTGTTCTCCTGAAGGCTAGGTAGTTTGCTGTGTACTATGGTCTGTTTGAGGTTGCGCGTTTGTCTGAAGGCAAGAAATGAGGGTGTGGGGGTGGCCCTGGTGAGATGTTCATCATCATCAATGACATGTTGATAGTTCTGGGGAAGATGTCGTAGCTTCTCCACTTGAAGGGTACTCTGTCCATGTCCTGTGTTTGTCTTTTGAAGAGGTATGCATCAAGGAGTATAATATCAAGGGTAATACTCTTAGCAGTGTTGGCAGTTGTCAGCATTGACTATTGAGGCAGTTGCAGCAATGCTGTTGTCATGGGGAATGTTGGTAATAGAGCGCCAAGACATGGAGTGTTCCTGGTTCAACTGCTCCATGTGTGCTGAGTTTCTGTAGGAAATCCATAGTATCATGTCAAAAGCTGGGAGTTCTTTGTACGATGGGTTTCAGGATGCCCTCGACATAGCCGGAGAGGTTCTCATACAGGGTCCCATTGCCCGATACAATGGGACGGCCAGATGTGTTGGCCTTATGTATCTTTGGGAGGCAGTAGAGATCTCCAACATGGGGAATACATGGAATGAGAGCCCGGAGGGTGTTCTGAAGGTCTGGATCAAAGGTCTTGATCAGGGTGTTGAGTTGATGAGTGTGTTCTTTGGTCGGATCTGCTGGTAACTGTCTGTAGTGTTTCTCATTGTTTAGTTGTCAGTACACTTCTTCACAGTAGTCCGTTCTGTTCAGTATGACGATGGCGCCTCCTTTGTCTGCTGGTTTGATGACAATGTTGCGGTTGGTCTTGAGAGCACAGATGGCGTTGGGTTGTGCTTGGGTGATGTTCGGGACTGTTTTGTAAGTGCAGTTGATGAATCTGGTGTTCACACACCTCCTGATGGCTTGGGCATACGTGTCCAGTCAGGGGCAGCGGCCTTCCGGAGGAGTCCAATTGGATTTCTTCCTCTTCAATTGCTGCACTGCAGATCCCTCTGTCGGCTGTTCTGATTCATTAGCTGTCTCATTGAGTTCGCTATTAGCCTCTTGGGGTTTGTGGAAGAATTCCCACAGCCTCATTCGCCTGATGAATTCCTCTGTGTCCGCTGTGAGACCGAGGGGGGTCTATTTTGGTGGTGGGACAGAAATTGAGCCCCTGGCTGAGAACTTCAATTTTGTCTGGTTGAAGTGTGTAGTCCGACAACTGGACAATGGACTTCCCTGCAGTGTTTTTTACTGTGGTACTATAAAAACATGAGACATAAGAATTTGTTGAAGATAAAAGTTCACATATCAGTGAGAGCAATACTCTAATTATACTTGCAGATGATAACTGGAATGTGATTTAATAAAGATTTGAGCAACTGCCTGAATACAACAGAGGGTTTTAATGCCAAGTGCTTCAATGAGTGGAGATGTCTTTATGTAACCAAAAGGTTGATATTTTTCTAATTAATCCCACAGGATGACAGTTCGTGTCTTCTCCTCCAGCACAATGGGAAGGAATGTCTTTTGTAATGTTGAGCTTATTGCAATAAGTTTACAAAAAACCATCTGGGGACTGCAGCCCTCACAGAGAAAAATCATTAAGAAGTCACTTTGTGTGCAGTGACTTTGAAAGTCTCGGTGATCTACGAGGCAGTCACGCTTCTCCCTCCAACTATTCCGACAACACAGCGGATTAGCAAACCATGCACTGAGGGTCAGGATGTGCAGAACATGTTAGCAACCTGAACAGATTGTTCCTTACCCACAATGTCTGCTGCTTCCTATCTCAGCTCTCTGTCATCACAAACATCATTTATTTAAAAATTGGTTTTGGTGAGGAATTTGAAATCAGCATCGTGATCCCTGCATGAAAATAAATAGTTTCACCAGCAGCCCATTTTCTCAGGAATAGGAGGTAATATCCAGGAAGCTGTCAGCATCCTGAATGGTTAATAGACAGGGATATTTCACAACATGCTGCATTATCCCTCCAGAGAGCTGTAATTCTGATCAACTCACTCTGTAAAACCCGAATGGTGTGGCAGGATTCCGGATGATTTTGGGATGAATGCATTTCTAACTTTGAGGAGAATAGTGACTGGCTGAACCAGGAACACTGGATCTGGAATTAATCTGCCCTCCAACTTGCTGGATGGGAACATCAGTACAATTTCATCTGGTTTAACTGCAGTCGTGAAAATCACCAAGTCCGGGGGGCCATTTGATACAGTTGCAGTTGGCCCTGTTTTTTTTTTGTCGATGCTGTGTCAATTACCGTAGACATTTGGAAATAAATTGGTATAAGGACTGAAACCCCAACAGATTCTTCCAGAAGTTCCAGCGAGAAGATTTACTCAAATTATGCATAATCATAACGTTGGTACCATCATAACACAAACCGCTTGATTGGCATTCTATTCATCGCCTTAAACATTCACTCCCTCCACCACCAATGAAAAGCAGCAGGTGAATGTAGGGAGTCACCAAGGGAGCACTTTCCAAACCCATGGCCGCTATGACCTGGAAGGACAAGAACAGCAAATACTTGGGAATACCAGTACCTGGAGCTTTCCTTCCAATCACTCACCATCCTGACTTGGAAATATATCACCGTTCCTGGGTCAAAAACCTGGAATTCTCTTCCTAACACCACAGGGGGTGTAGCGGTTTGAGAAGGCGGCTCTCCATCACTTTCTAGAACATGGAAAAACTACAGCTCAAACAGGCCTCTCAGCTCACAAGTTGCACCGATCATATCCCTACCTACTAGGCTTATCTATAACCCTCAATCCTATTAAATCCCATATACTCATCCAGAAGTCTCTTAAAAGACCCCAGTGAGTTTGCCTTTACCACCACCAACAGCAGCTGATTCCACTCACTCACCACCCTCTGAGTGAAAAACTTACCTCTAACATCTTCTCTGTACTTGCCCCCCAGCACCTTAAACCTGTGTCCTCTGCTAGCGACCATTTCAGCCCTGGGAAATAGCCTCCGAGAATCCACTCGATCAATACCTCTCACACATAATTCTGAAGGGCAATGAATGCTGACCTAGCCAGCGACACCCACATCCAGCACTCTCCCCAGCACTCTAACAATAAGCCATGACTCCTGTGAAGGTCAGGTAACATCACATTCGCATTAACCTCCCATTTTCACTATACTAGCTGGAGTATTTCTGAATGATATCTCTGTAATAATCACATTAATTATCAGGATGAGAGCTTGTCCAGGAATGAATGACAAATGACTTGCTTTCACATCATCTCTTTCCCAGCATCCCACCACATTGGACAGTTATTGACATGTACTCACCCCTGTAAACTGTGTCCGGCAGCCTGACACAAACAATGATGCGAGAATGACCACGTCGTGCCTTTTTTGTGCTGTCGATTGAGGGATAAATATTGTCCAGCGCACTGAGTAGAACTCCAATCTGTGATATCCCTCTGAGAGAGGAGCCCAGATCTAATATCAGTGGCATCTCAGACAAGGCAACCCTCCTTCAGTACAGTGCCAGTACAGTTTAACTCGTGCCTCTGGAGTGGGTCCTATCTTTCGGTTTGGAGATTGGATTGTGATCACCAAGTCACTGGGACTGGGGAGAGTGTAATCTTCCGGGGTAGGGGATTGGGAGCAGGCTTCTTAGAAAAGAGTAAATCACTCAGAACAATCAAAATCTTTCTCGACCAGTGACTAACACTTCATTTGATTTATTACTGTCACATGTACTGGTGTACAGTGTAAAGTATTGTTTCTTGCACACTATACATGATTATTTGAATGAAATCAGAATTGCTTTCCTCTGCTCCTGTGCAATGATTTAGCAAACCTTCCCTGTGCCTTCCTTCAGTGCATTTTCCCAATGCATTCCTGATGCTCATATCCATCTCTCAGAGACCTGAATGGGGGGAGCAACAATGCCTTGGGAGTTGATGCCTGGAGTCAGTTTGAAGATCCTCTCTGGCGAGTGAGGCCTCGATGAACTCACCAACATTTTGATTCTCTTCCCGCCCATCATCAGTAACCAATGTCCCTTCCGTGAGGGGAGGAGCAGTTGATCCCAGCTGTCCCTGGATTCCCACATAATAGAACAGAGTCTCATAACGCAGGTTGAAGTCCAACAAGTTTATTTGATTGTAAACCTACAAGCTTTTAGAACTCTGTTCCTTCGTTTACTATCAAAATAATAAGGGGTAAGGGTTTATTCTGTCTCAATGCTGGTTAAACAGGGTTTATCCTAAACCATGTAACATGACCAATCACAACATTTTACAGGTATACTCCTCAGTTTGTGATAAATGAGCTCTTCCAGAACATTGCAAGTATACACGTCAATAAATGCAAACAGGTCAGAATAAGTATTTTACAGTTGTATACCGATTATTTCATTTCAATTAGAACAGGTCCATAAAAATCTCAATTAAATCATTGCAAATATACATGTCTGCGAATGGCAAACAGTGCATAATAAAACAGCCCATAGCACAGAGTCCTGCGTCACCGAGCTGCTCGGGACGAACCTCGATAAATACCCACTGCATCTCACTCTAGACCTTCTTTGCAACTTTGTCTAATTGATATTTTTATGAATAAAGTATATTTTTGGAAAAAAAAATTAGCTCTTCCAGCAATATTGATCTGAGTTAGAACATAGGGCAGCACGGTAGCACAGTGGGTTAGCACTGCTGCTTCACAGCTCCAAGGTCCTGGGTTCAATTCCCAGCTCGGGTCACTGTCTGTGTGGAGTTTGCACATTCTCCTTGTATCTGTGTGGGTTTCCTCTGGGTGTTCCAGTTTCCTCTCAGTCCAAAGATGTTGGGTTAGGTTGATTGGCCATGCTAAGAAATTGCCCCTTAGTGTACTGAGATGTGTAGGTTAGAGGGATTAGTGGGTATAATATGTAGGGATATGGGGGTAGGGCCTGGGTGGGATTGTGTTCGGTGCAGACTCGATGGGCCGAAGGGTCTCTTTCTACACTGTAGGATTCTATGGTTCTAAAATAGAAAAACTACAGCACGAACAGGCCCTTCGGCCCACAAATTGCACTGAACATGTCCCTACCTGCTAGGCTTACCTATAACTCTCCATCTTACTAAGTTCCATGTACTGATCTAAAAATCTGTTAAAAGACCCTATCAAATCTGCCTCCACCACCGACGGCAGCCGATTCCACTCACTCACCCCTCTCTGAGTGAAAAACTTACCTCTAACATCTCCTCTGTATCAACCCCCCCACACCTTAAACCTGTGTCCTCTCGTAGCGACTGGGAAATAGCCTCCGAGAATCCACTCAAATTTAGGGAGAGTTTGACAGGATTCCAATCCCTTTGTTCACAGAGTGATCCCCAGGAAAGTGAAGACTATTCCATTAAACTCCTGGCAAACACTCAAAAAACACACAGGGTAACTACAGTCTGTCACAAAAACAAAATGTGTAAGAGGGTCATGGTGTGGAGATGCTGGTGTTGGACTGGGGTAAAAACACAGTAAAAAATCTCACAACACAGGTTTATTTGATAGTAAACACCACAAGCTTTTGGAACGTTATTTCTTTGGCAGGTGAGTGGAGAGTTCTATTCAGAATGCAATACAGACCCGGCACTTCATCAAAGATGGTAAAAAAAATCACCTAGAAGCTGCCCTCACAACCCCTCACCCTCATCCCCTCACATCCCCTCACTCCCTCAATCCCTCATCCCTCACACCCCTCACTCCCTCACAACCCCTCATCCCTCACACCCCTCACTCCCTCACAACCCCTCATCCCTCACACCCCTCACTCCCTCAATCCCTCATCCCTCACACCCCTCACTCCCTCACAACCCCTCACACTCCTCACCCTCATCCCCTCACTCCCTCACAATCCCTCAACCCTCACGCCTTACCTTTCGCAAACCCTCACTCCCCTGTACCCCTTCACTCCCTCATAACCTTCAGCCCTCAAAAACATTCACCTCTCACCCCCCCTCGCAACCCCTCACTTCACCCACTCTCAAATCTTCGTGACCCTCAACCTCTTCACATCCCTCATTCCTCACATTCCCTCACCCCTTGCACCCACTCATCCCCTTGCAAACCCTCACACCCCCCAGCCCTCACCTCTCGCAACCCCTCGCAATGTCTCACCCCTTGCAACCCTTCACTCCTCATAACCCTCGCACACTCCTCATGACCCATTCAAGCCTGACCAATCCACCTGACCAATCCACCTCACACACCCCCTCATCCATACTTTACCTCATCCCCTACGTACCAACCTATGCCCCTACAGCCAACACAGTAAGAAGTCTGACAACACCAATTTTAAATCCAACCGATTTATTTGATAGTAAACTCACAAACTTATGGGGTTTGCCCCTTCGTCATTCATCTGATGAAGATGGAAACCTTGAAATACTATCAAATAAATTGGTTGGATTTAAACCTGGTGTTGTGAAACTTCTTACTGTGTTTATCCCAGTCCAACACCGGCATCTCTACATCATGACTACCTATAATTGAGGCGTACAAGATGATCAAAGGACTGGATAGGGTGGATAGTGAGAGCCTTTTTCCTCAGATGGTGATGACCAACACGAGGGGACATAACTTTAAATTAAGAGGTGGTAGTTATAGGACGGATGTCAGAGGGTGTGGAATGCCTTGCCTGCAGCAGTTGTGGACTCGCCTACTTTGGGGGCATTCAAATGTTCGGTGGATAGGCATATGGATGATATTGGAATAGTTTAGGTTAGAGGGTCCCCTGGCCGGCACAACATCGAGGGCCGAAGGACCTGTACTGCGCTGTAATGTTCTATGTTCTATAGCCGGTTCTATTTCAGTTGTAGATGCGCCAAGTTTGTTGGTGTTTAAGAGGTTAGTTGATAAGTATATGGAAGAGAAGGGAATGGTTTAATTTGGAGGGGCATTGCTTTTTATATTGGTCGGCGCAACATCGAAGGCCGAAGGGCCTGTTCTGTGCTATGTTCTATAGCCAACCCCATGGTTCTTTACTTTGGGGAAACTCCCACCTTTACCCACTCCACGCCAACTCACCCAATATCCACCATGAGCAGTCTGTATGGATTGTATTCTGGAAGCAGGGGTTACAAATGAATGGTTCAGTTCTGACTTCATGTCAGTAATTAACAGTCACAATGGTCGGGGAAACAGGAAAAGCAGATATATGTGAAGAAATAAAGTTTTATGATGGAAATCAGTTGAATGTTGAGCTGGATTTGCCTTGATGGCCATTATACAGTGAGCTGTTTGCTTTTAAATTAGTTTGAGGGAATGGCTAAAAACCCTGGGATTTTCTAGCCCCTCCCAAAACTGGAAAATCCCGCCTGACATAAATGAGTATTTGCTACCCCCCCTCCCCCCATTCCCTCCAATGGCAGCTGGCACGGGAGTATTCCACCCTTTATGTGAAACAGACCATGCACTGTTTAATCGATTTATACCAGAGAGAAAACTTTTACGCTCTGAAATTATGATAAAAAGTAATTTTAACTGTTTAAAAGCTTTAGTTTGGGGCTTGGGTTAAGATATTGACAAGGGAATGTGATTATTTATGACTTCTTTGTATTTGGAAGGAAATGTTTGCTTGTTTGTGATGGAATGCAAACCTCTGGAGTTTATAAGCCATAAAACAGGAGTTATTACAAAGATTAGGTGACATAAAATGAATCACGTCTGATAACCCCTAGGAGGAATGAATCTGGGCGATTTCCAGAAAGGAAGGAGGAATGGAAGAGAGGTTAGAAATTTTGAATCACAGAATCATAGAACCCTACAGTGCAGAAAGAGGCCCTTCAGCCCATCGAGTCTGTTCCGAACACAATCCCACCCAGGCCCAACCCCCATATCCCTACATATTATACCCAGTAATTCCTCTAATCTATGCATCCTTGGACACTAAGGGGCAATTTCTTAGCATGGCCAAATCAATCAACCTGCACATCTTTGGACTGTGGGAGGAAACCGGAGCACCCAGAAGAAACCCGCGCAGACATGAGGAGAATGTGCAAACTCCACACAGACAGTGACCCAAACCGAGAATCAAACCCAAGACCCTGGAACTGTGAAGCAGTAATGCTAACCCACTGTGCTACCGTGTTACCCACAACATGATGTTTATTGGCACAGAGTTCCCATGCCTTCCAGGGTACAAGACGGTTCAACATCACTTCAAAGACACAGAAAAGAGATATTGACTGTGCTAACAGCACTAAGCGTTCCTCGATCTTCAAAGGTGAAAAAGTTCCATGTTATCTTCACTGCTTGTTGTTAAATATGTGTGAAATCTTGCTTAATGAATTCCATTTGATGTGTAAATACTAGTTATTTCTACAGCATTTGTTATTTGGGTAGTACAGTGGTTAGCACTGCTGCCTCACAGTGCCAGGGATCTGGATTCAATTCTGCCCTCACTGTCTGTGTGGAGACTGCACATTTTCCTCATGTCTGTGTAGGTTTCCTCTGGGTGCTCTGGTTTCCCCCTACAGTCCAATGATGCACGGGTTAAGTTGATTGACCGTGCTAAATTGACCCTAGTGTCCGGGGACTAGCAGGGTAAAATACGTGGGGAATAAAGCCACGTATTTCCACGATGTAGAAATAACAGAGTTGTTGTGATGGGAGACTTCAATTTCCCAAACATCGACTGGAATATCCCAATGGTAAGGGGTTTGGATGGGGAGGAGTTTGTTACGTGTGTTCAGGGGGGTTTCCTGACACAGCACGTGGACAAGCCTACGAGAGGAGAGGCTGTACTGGTCCTGGTACTAGCTAATGAACCAGGACAGGTGATGGATCTCTCAGTAGGAGAGCATCTTGGGGATGGAGATCATAATTCTATCTCCTTCACCCTAGGATCAGGCAGGCTAGGAAGGTGTTTGTCTGGAATAAGGGGAAATATGAAGACATCAGGCAGATGTTGGGGCGAATAAACTGGAAGGAGGTGTTCTTGGGGAAAAGCACAGAAGGAAGGTGGCAGATATTCAAGGAATGCTTGTCTGGAGCTGTGCACGACAACGTTCCGGTGAGACAAGGAGGTTTTGGTAGGACACGGGAACCGTGGTGCACGAAGGCTGTGGTGAACATAGGAAGAAAAGAAAGGTGTATAAAAGGTTCAAAGAGCTAGGAGATGTTGGGGATCTAGAGAAGTATAAGGCTTATAGAAGAGAGCTTAAAAAGGAAATTAGGAGAGCCAGAAGGGGTCATGAGAATGCCTTGGCTGGTAGGATTAAGGAGAATCCCAAGGCCTTCTACAAATATGTGAAAAGTAAAAGGATGAGAAGAGAAGGGATATGACCTATAAAAGGTGAAGGGGGAAAAGTCTGTATGGAACCGGAAGAAATGGCAGAGGTGCTTAATGAGTACTTTGCCTCAGTATTCACGGTGGAAAGTGATCTGGGAGGATGCACTACAAGTTTGCGGCAGACTGAAAAGATTATGTAGATATTAAGGAGGCGGATGTGTTAGAATTTTTAAATGCTATCAAGATAGACAAGTCTCTGGGACCAGATGGGATGTACCCCAGGTTATTGTGGGAGGTGAGGGATGTCATTGCAGAGCCCCTGGCGATGATCTTTGCGTCGTTGATGGAGACGGGAGAGGTTCCGGAGGATTGGAAGATTGCGGATGTGGTCCCTATTTTCAAGAAAGGGATCAGGGATAGTCCTGGAAATTACCAACCGGTGAGTCTGACCTCAGTGGTTGGTAAGCTGATGGAGAGGCTTCTGAGGGACAAGATTTACGAGCATTTGGAGAAGTTTAGGTTGATTAGAAATAGTCAACATGGTTTTGTAAAAGGCAGGTCGTGCTTACGAGCTTAATTGAGTTCTTCGAAAATGTGACTGAACACATTGACGAAGGAAGAGCAGTGGACGTGGTGTACATGGACTTCAGCAAGGCATTTGACAAGGTCCCCCATGCAAGACTTCTTGAGAATATGAGAGGGCATGGGATCCAAGTGGCTTTGGCCTTGTGGATCCAGAACTGGCTTGCCTGCAGAAGGCAGAGGGTGGTTGTGGATGGCTGTTTTTCTGCATGGAGGTCGGTCACCAGTGGAGTGCCCCAGGGATCTGTTCTAGGACCCTTGCTGTTTGTCATTTTCATAAATGACCTGGATGAGGAAGTGGAGGGATGGGTGAGTAAATTCGCCGATGACACGAAGGTCGGTGGTGTTGTGGATGGTCTGGAGGGATGTCAGAAGTTGCAGCAGGACATCGACAGGATGCAAGACTGGGCGGAGAAGTGGCAGATGGACTTCAACGTGGATAAATGTGTTGTGGTCCATATTGGCAGATCCAACGGGATGAATGAGTACACTATCAAAGGTAGGAGTCTTAGCTGTGTGGAAGAGCAGAGGGATCTTGGGGTCCGGGTCCATAAGACTCTCAAATCGGCCTCCCAAGTGGAGGATGTGGTTAAGAAAGCTTACGGTGTACTGGCCTTCATTCATCGAGGGATTGAGTTCAGGAGTCAGGAGGTAATGCTGCAGCTTTATAGGACCCTTGTCAGACCACACTTGGAGTACTGTGCGCAGTTCTGGTCGCCTCACTATAGGAAGGACGTGGAAGCTATTAAAGGGTGCAGAGGAGATTTACAAGGATGTTGCCTGGATTGGGAGGCATGCCTTATGAAGACAGGTTGAGGGAGCTGGGACTGTTCTCCCTGGAGAGACGAAGGTTGAGAGGCGACCTGATAGAGGTTTAAAAGATGTTGAGAGGAATAGATAGGGTGGACTCTCAGAGACTATTTCCCAGGGCTGAAATGGTCGCGACGAGAGGGCACAGATTTAAGGTGCAGGGAAGCAAGTACAGAGGAGATGCTAGGGGAAAGTTTTTCACTCAGAGGTGGTGAGTGAATGGAATCGGCTGCCATCGGTGGTGGTCGAGGCGAACTCGCTGGGGTCTTTTAAAAGACTTCTGGATGAGTATATGGGATCCAATGGAATTGGGGGTTATAGATAGGTCTATGGCTGGGTAGGTTTTGATGTGTTTGGCACAACTTGTGGGCCAAAGGGCCTGTTTGTGCTGTAGTGTTCTATGTTCTAAGGCCTGTGGGATTGTGGTCAGTGCAGACTCGATGGGCCAAATGGCCTCTTTCTGCACTGCAGGGATTCTAGGATTCTATGTGCTTCATAGATCAAGCAGAACTGAGGGCTGGAGTGTTAGAAATTAAAAATTCATATCTTGCAGTCTGTTTTAATTGGAAGGGTTCATACTTTGAAACCCAAATCCTGACACAGGCAATGACAGATGAATTATCTTAAAGGCAGTGTTTGCAAAGTTAATGAGTCTTTACTGAAAGATGTAATAGAGAAATATCTAGAAGCTGCAAACTTGACAACGATTTCAGAAAATCTTGTGTGACCAACCTCATGGAATTTTTTGAAAAAAGTAACAGCAAGGTGAACCTTTTCACAGATTGACAAAAAAAAGAACTCAGGTTAATGAGGCCACAAAAATAATTCATTTCTAAAGGAAAAGATTTTGAACACAGAGAATTTATGGCTCTGTTGTACAGATCATTAAGTAAAGAATTCTTAGATACTGCATACAGTCCTGGTCTCCATATTATAAAAAGATTATATTATAAAAACATTGTTAATGTGACAAACAAAACACAAGACATCAAAATGGAATGTTTGCAACTATATGGAAAGATTGACTAAGTTTTAGGGCTCTCTTCTCTGAAAGAGAAGGTAATAAAAGGATTTGAGATTGTAGACAGAGAGAAATTGCTTTCATCTGTGCAGGAGTCCCGAACTTGGTATCATTAATATAGAACAGTCACTATTATATCCAATAGCAACTTCAGGAGAAAAGATTTTACCCGAGGTATGGTTCGAATGTAGAACCCACTACCCAAAGAAACAAATGCAACTAATAGCACACCTTACAACATTGAAGTTTATAATATTGCTTTGTATATTTAATTTTGAGATAAAATGAAAAACCTGTATGTAAAACTTTAAGTAAAGAATGGGGCTCTACAATCTCCCTGACCGGGTTGCTGGGGATTAAAAGTAGATTTTACTGAGAAGAGGGTGCAAGGTATTTACACTCAGCAACAGTCTCCAAAATTTCCCCAAGTAGACCCTGAGTTTCCCAAAGTCCCAAACTGTTATGGTTGGCATCGGGTTGTAAATAATTGTGATGTGAAGACAAAGAACAAAGAACAAAGAACAAAACAGCATGGGAAACAGGCCCTTTGGCCCAATGAGCCCGCGCCACCACCCCGATGTTCCCACCTCTACCCATGATCCCTGTCTATGTTTATAGATCTATGGATTAAAAACCAAATTTGAGACAATTTAGGGAGAATTTGTTTTGCCAATTAGCCTAAGAGCACATCTTGGGGATGTGGGAGGAAACCGGAGCACCCGGAGAAAACCCACGCAAGCACGGGGAGAATGCACAAACTCCCACAGACACAGGGCCCCAAATCCATGTATCTGCACAGCACAGCGATAGTCACTGAGCTGTCGTGTTGTCCATCAAATGGTCCAGGTCAAGCGTACACTAACGACGTGAAGCACTAGGATACTCTCGAAAAAAAAATCCAAGAGCAGCCCTCTCACGACCCATCACGTGTATGCCCCTCGTTAGACAACAAGGTGGAACAAAGCACCTGTAGGATAAAAACAAGTACATCAATATCATCATCTATTTACACACTTCCCAGGGACTCCCAAGGCTCATGATCCCTATTTTAAATCAGTTTCTATACCCCTCCATTCCCATTCTGTTCATGTGCCCATCTAAGTATTTCTTAAATAACTCCAGAGTGCCTGCCTCCACCACTTTACTTGGCAGCGCATTCCATAACCCCACCACCCTCTGTGTGAAAAAAACTCTCTCTAGCATCCAAATTATACCTTACCCCCCTCACCCTAAGCTGTGACCCCTCGTGCTATTTGAGTCTATCCTAGGAAAAGCTTAACCCTGTTTACTCTATCTATACCCCTCATAATCTTGTACACCTCTATTAGATCTCCTCTAAGTCTACGTCTTTCTAAGGAAAACAGTCCCAATTTGCCTAATCTCTCCTCATAACTCAGACCTTCCATACCAGGCAGCATCCTGGTAAACCTCTTCTGCACTCTCTTCAGATTCTCCACGTCCTTCCGGTAGTAAGGCGACCAGAACTGGACACAGTATTCCAAATGAATGATTTGTGCTGAACATTTTCCATTTATCTCTGAGATGGAAGGGGTTCGCGGATAATTAATTAGCATTTCTACCCGAATGTAAGGTTAACAAGTTTCATGTTGCCGGTGCAGGGGAAAAGAGAAAAGGAAGCTGTTTCTGAGGTCAGATGTGGAGATGCTGGCATTGGACCGGGGTAAACACAGTAAGAAGTCTGACAACACCAGGTTTAAATCCAACCGATTTATTTGATAGTAAACAAACCTGAGGAAGAGGGAAACCTCAAAAGCTTGTGAGTTTACTATCAAATAAATTGGTTGGACTTAAACCTGGTGCTGTCGGACTGCTTTCTAAGGTCAGATTGGCTTCTCCAATCTTTTATTGGTAGAGGGATTGAATTTAGGAGCCGTGAGGTTATGTTACAACTGTACAAAACTCTGGTGCGGCCGCACTTGGAGTAGTGCGTACAGTTCTGGTCGCCGCATTATAAGAAAGATGTGGAAGCATTGGAAAGGGTGCAGAGGAGGTTTACCAGGATGTTGCCTGGTATGGTGGGAAGGCCTTATGAGGAAAGGCTGAGGGATTTGAAGTTATTTTCATTAGAGAGAAGGTTAAGAGGTGACCTAATTGATACATATAAGATGATCAGAGGGTTAGATAGGGTGGATAGTGAGAGCCTTTTTCCTCAGATGGTAACGGCTCACACGAGGGGACAGAGCTTTAAATTAAGGGGTGGTAGTTATAGGATGGATGTCAGAGGTAAGTTCTTTACTCAGAGGATAGTAAGGGCGTGGAATGCCCTGCCTGCAGCAGTTGTGGACTCGTCAAGTTTAAGGGCGTTCAAATGGTCAGTGGATAGGCATATGGATAATATTGGAATAGTTTAGGTTAGAGGGTCATTAGATTGGTTCCACTGGTCAGTGCAACATCGAGGACCGAAGGGCCTGTACTGCGCTGTAAAGTTCTATGTTCTATGAATATCACATATGGGCAGCAATATTTGATTCTGCACCGTCAGCAAAGGGGCTGCTTAACTTTGTAATCTTTCTGAGAGACAGAGAGAGATCTCCTCCATTCAGAAAGACACATCTGAAGACAGAGAGAGATTTGTACTGCATTGGCCAGGATTATGAAGATCATCGGAGCAGGTTTTACAACTGCAGGTACTTTGAAGAAACTCTTTGAAAATCTCTCAAAGTTGTCACTCAGGGAAATGAGAACCCACTGGAAGTTGAGATCAGCTGTTGGTTATGAAGACCATCATTTTGTGGTGAGTGTAAAGTGAGGGAAGTGTAAAGACGTACATTCCGCTCTGTAGTTTAAATTAGACGTTGCCTACAAAAAGGGCAACTCCCTCTTCCCCATGGCAAGTGTTTCATGGTGTGGAGATGCCAGTGTTGGACTGAGATAAATGCAATAAGAAGTCTCACAACACCAGGGAGGGGAGGACTGAAGGGGGTGGGGACTCAAAGGAGATTAATTTTTTTTCCCAGAGATCAGTCTTTGAAAATGATATTCCGATCTCTGAGTCTCAGAGTCCCCACTTCCTCAGAATAACTGAAAATCACACCATCTCCAAAGATTACGTTGATTAGCCATGCTGAATTGAAGTTAGAGGGATTGTGGGTTAAAAATTATATAAGGATATGGGGCTAGGGCATGTGTGGGATTGTGGTCGGTGCAGACTCGATGGGCCAAATGGCCTCTTTCTGTACTGTAGGGATTCTATGACAGACTCTCTTCCTTGCCAGTTAACATAGAACATAGAACATAGAACATTACAGCACAGAACAGGCCCTTCGGCCTTCGATGTTGCGCCGACCAATATAAAAAGCAATGACCCTCCAAACTAAACCATTCCCTTCTCTTCCATATACTTATCAACTAACCTCTTAAACGCCACCAAAATTGGCGCATCTACAACTGCTGCAGGCAGGGCATTCCACTCCCGAACCACCCTTTGGGTAAAGAACCTACCTCTGATATCCGTCCTATAACTATCACCCCTTAATTTAAAGCTGTGTCCCCTCGTGCTAGCTTTTTCTATCCTAGGAAAAAGGCTATCACTGTCCACCCTATCTAAACCTCTAATCATCTTATATGTTTCGATTAGGTCCTCTCTTAGCCGCCTCCTTTCTAACGAAAACAACCTCAAATCCCTCAGCCTCTCTTCATAAGACCTGCCCTCCATACCAGGCAACATCTGGTAAACCTCCTCTGTACCCTCTCCAATGCCTCCACATCTTTCTTATAATGTGGGGACCAGAACTGCACACAATACTCAAAGTGCGGCCGCACTAGAGTTTTGTACAGTTGCAACATGACGTTGCGGCTCCGAAATTCAATCCCCCTACCAATAAACGCTAAGACTCCATATGCCTTCTTAACAACCTTCTCGACTTGACTGCCTACTTTCAGGGATCTATGCACATACACACCAAGATCCCTCTGTTCATCAACACTATTAAGAATCCTACCATTAGCCCTATACTCTACACATTTATTATTCGTGCCATAGTGCATTACCTCACACTTTTCCACATTAAACTCCATTTGCCACCTCTCGGCCCAGCTCTGCAACTTGTCCAAGTCTCTCTGCAAACTATAACACCCCTCTTCACTATCTACCACTCCACCGACTTTAGTGTCATCTGCAAATTTACTAATCCAAAAGTTAAAGGGAGAAGATCCAGACAGAAAGCTGACCAGTGGAGTGGGAGAGCTTTGGACCAGTTTTCTCTTCAGAACTGATACAAATTCTCATAAAATTCCATTCAAAGTTTCTTCATTTACTTCAGAACTCCTCATGATTTTGAACACCTCTGATTTTGATTTGATTTGATTTATTATTGTCACATGTATTAACATATTGTGAAAAGTATTGTTTCTTGTGCGCTATACTGACAAAGCATACCATTCATAGAGAAGGAAACGGGACAATGATCTTATTGAATGGTGGGGCAGGCTCGAAGGGCTAGATGGCCTACTCCTGCTCCTACTTCTTATGTTCTTATGTTTGGAATGCAAAATGTAGTGTTACAGTCATAGCTAGGGTGTAGAGAAAGATCAACTTAATGCAAGGCAGGTCCATTCAAAAGTCTGACAGCAGCAGAGAAGAAGCTGTTCTTGAGTTGGTTTGTACGTGACCTCAGACTTCTGTATGGAAGAGACAATGTCCAGGGTGTGTGGGGTCCTTAATTATGCCGGCTGCTTTGCCGAGACAGCAGGAAGTGTAGACAGAGTCAATGAATGGGAGGCTGGTTTGAGTGATGGACTGGGCTACATTCACAACCTTTCGTCATTCCTTGCAGTTTTGGACAAGCTGTGATACAACCAGAAAGAATGTTTCTTATGGTGCATCTGTAAAAGTTGGTGAGAGTTGTAGCTGACATGGCAAATTTCCTTAGCCTTCTGAGAAAGTAGAGGCGTTGGTGTCAACATTGGGGGACCAGGACAGGTTGTTGGTGATCTGGACATCGAAAAGCATGAAGTTCTCAACCCTTTCTACTTCTTTCCCATTGATGTAGACAGGGGCATGTTCTCCTTTCGCTTCCTGAAGTCAGTGACGATCTCCTTTGTTTTGTTGACATTGAGGGAGAGATTATTGTTGCTGCTCCAGTTCACCAGATTCTCCATCTCTTTCCTGCACTCTGTCTCGTCGCTATTTGAGATCCAACCCATTATGGTGGCATCATCAGCAAACTTGAAAATCGAATTGGAGGGGAATTTGACCACACACTTATAGGTGTATAAGGAGTATAGTAAGGGACTGAGAATGCAGCTTTGTGAGGCACCAGTATTGCGAATGATCTGGCACATCTCCCCCTCAGGGCTCTGAGGAGAGAGCTCCCAATTCCCCAGTCACTCTACGTAACTCATACTTCATCCCCAGTATCGTTTGGGTAAATCCACACCCCACGCCACCCCCGCACTGTCTCCAAAGTTTTCACATCCTTCCTAAAATATGGTGTCCAGAATTGGCCTTAATGTTCTGTCTGAAGCCCAGCCAGCAATAATTAAGTATTATTTTAGTGTTTTTTTCCTACATAATAAACACCCAAGTATCTTTTTAACAGCCTTCTCGACCTCTCCTGCAAGTCTCAAAGATGTGATGATGTACGTGTGTGTCTAATGAAGGGCAAAGATAGAAAGATATGCTAATAGCCAGGCTTAGATAGAGACATAGAAAATAAAAGCAGGAGGAGACAGTTTGGCTCATCGCGTCTGCTCTGCCATTCATTTTGGTCATGACTAATCATCCATCTCAAACCCTGATCCCACCTCTCCCAACATATCCTTTGATTCTTTTATTACCCAGAGCCATATCAAATTGCTTCTTGAAATCAGACAATGTTTTGGCCTCGGCTACTTTCTGAGAGAGTGAATTCCATACATTCACCACCGTCTGGGTGAAGAGATTTGTCCTCATCTCAGTCTTACCCCTTATCCTCAAACTATGACTCGATGGTCGACACCCCCACCATCGGGGATATCCTTCCTG
This sequence comes from Sphyrna mokarran, assembly GCA_024679065.1. NCBI lineage: Eukaryota > Metazoa > Chordata > Chondrichthyes > Carcharhiniformes > Carcharhinidae > Sphyrna > Sphyrna mokarran. The sequence goes on from JAGIQG010000019.1 coordinate 1,653,799, forward strand.
CATCTACCTCCCTAGTCCCGTTAGAATTTTATAGGTTTCTATGAGATTCTCACCTTGTTCCTCTGCAATCCACTGCTTTTCTTATTCTGATGCTAAGGGACAACTTAGCATGGCCTATTCACCTAACCTGCACATCTTTGGAGTGTGGGAGGGTACCGGAGCACCCAGAGGAAACCCACGCAGACACGGGGAGAATGTGCAGAGTCCACGCATGCTGTGGCCCAAGAACAGAATCGAACCCGTGTCCCTGGTGCTATGAGGCAACAGTGTTAATCACTGTATCACTGTGTCACCTTCTCCTCATTGACTCCGATTTGACCAATGCCTTGGTTTTAAAATTCTCTTCCTTGCTTCCAACTCCATCCATGGCACAACCTCTCCCTATCCCTGTGCCCTCTTCTTGCCCTCTGGCTCAGCGTGCTCCTCCGATTCTGATTATTCATCCAGTTCTGATTTTTACTGCTCTGACTAGGGTGGCACAGTTGCACAGTGGTTAGCACTACTGCTTCACAGCTCCAGGGTCCTGGGTTCGATTCCCGGCTTGGGTCACTGTGTGGAGTTTGCACATTCTCCTCATGTCCGTGTGGGTTTCCTCCAGGAGCTCTGATTTCCTCCCACAGTCCAAAGATGTGTGGGTTAGGTCTTTGATCAAACATTTGCTCATCTGTCCTCATAGCTCTTCATGCCCCTCAATGAATTTAATTTGGTAACGCTTCTGTAAGGCCCCTGGACACATGTGACTCTGCTGAAGGTGCTACATAAATGTTAGTTGTTGTTGGAGGTGCAGTCCCATTCAACTGATCTCCAATTCTGCCCTATCAGATAGATATAAAGCTAGTCAGAGGCAAATTCAATGTAGTTATGGATAAGAAGTCAGATTTACTGAATAACCTAACAACAACCGTAATATAATCAGAGTCAAACTTAAGTTTGAAAAGGAGAAACATTCTTTGTAAATTTCTAGATTCTGCTCTCACAGTGAGACAAATAACGCGGTGAAAATAATTCCCAGGTAAAACTGCAGATGAAAGCGGGAGGTGATTAAAAGGAAGAGTTTAGTTGAATGCATAATGTGTATTTGCCGGAAGAGACAGAGCTCCATTTGCCAAACGCAGCAGCGAAAGATGTGAGAGATAACATAAAACTTAGAAAAAGAAAGCGCGTATAAGATGTAAATGTACAAAGAGTTGCTAAGCTCCAGGGCAACGGCGAGATATAAAGGAGGCAAAAAAACTGTAAAGCTGCACGGAGGAAATATGGAAATGAATCCTGTGAGGAATATCAAATTTAACACAAAATGTTTTTGCAATTATACTGAAAGGGAAAGAGGAATGGAGGGTAATATGCAACGTTTAAAAAGACTATATTGGTTGCGTTGACAGGATTTAAATAATCTCTAGTGTGAGGTGATTCACTTTGGTAGGAATAACAGGCATATGAAATATAGGGCTAATGGAAGGACCCTTAATAGTGTTGTCGAGCAGAGGGATCTTGGGGTACAAGTACATAGCTCTTTGAAAGTTGGCACCCAGGTTGATAAAGTTGTTAAGAAGGCGTACGGTGTGTTAGCTTTTATTGGTAGAGGGATGGAATTTAGGAGCCGTGAGGTTATGTTACAACTGTACAAAACTCTGGTGCGGCCGCACTTGGAATATTGCGTACAGTTCTGGTTGCCGCATTATAAGAAAGATGTGGAAGCATTGGAAAGGGTGCAGAGGAGGTTTACCAGGATGTTGCCTGGTATGGTGGGAAGGCCTTATGAGGAAAGGCTGAGGGACCTGAGGTTATGTTCATTAGAGAGAAGAAGGTTACGCGGTGACCTAATTGAGGCGTATAAGATGATCAAGGGATTGGATAGGGTGGATAGTGAGAGTCTTTTTCCTCGGATGGTGATGACCAACACGAAGGGGACATAACTTTAAATTAAGAGGTGGTAGTTATAGGACGGATGTCAGAGGCAGGTTCTTTACAGAGGGTGGTGAGAGCGTGGAATGCCCTGCCTGCAGCAGTTGTGGACTCGCCTACTTTGGGGGCATTCAAATGTTCGGTGGAGAGGCATATGGATGATATTGGAATAGTTTAGGTTAGAGGGTCCATTGGCCGGCGCAACATTGAGGGCCGAAGGGCCTGTACTGCACTGTTATGTTCTATGTTCTATGTCTATATTCAGAGGAAGAGTTTGAATTGTCTGTCATCCCAGGGAAAGTGTTAGAAAAATGTTCTGTCTGAGAGTCAGTGCAGGCTCAATGGGCTGAATGGCCTCTTTCTGCATTGTAGGTATTCTATGATATTGAATCAAGAATTAGAATTTACAGACTTTAACATAAGCAAGAAAAGAATAGACAAAAATAATGGGAATGGCAAACTGACAGAAGGCCCGGACCCGACTGTTTCCAAGCCAGAGTCCTGGAGGTGGCAACACTGCATATGCCATCATCACCATAATCCACTGTCCAATCAGAAATTACCCCCTTAGATCCAAACATTGTATATCCATTATTTCAGAAAGAGGAACAAGAGAACCCAGGACATCATAAACCTGTTAGTCTAGCTTCAGTTGTGGGGAAATTCTGGAATCGATACTTAAGGACAGCACTGGAGAGATCCTGCGATTCTAAGTGTGAGAGACACTGGGGATACGTAAAGAGTAAAGCTACATCCGTGAACCAAATTCCAATGAAATGGATATGGAATAGGTGATATAGAAATGTAAATAGTTGTAGGTTATATAGAAATGTAAACAGTTATAGATTGTATAGAAATGTAAATAGTTGTAGGTTATATAGAAATGTAAACAGTTATAGATTGTATAGAAATGTAAATAGTTGTAGGTTATATAGAAATGTAAACAGTTATAGATTGTATAGAAATGTAAATAGTTGTAGGTTATATAGAAATGTAAAAAGTTATAGATTGTATAGAAATGTAAATAGTTGTAGGTTATATAGAAATGTAAACAGTTATAGATTGTATAGAAATGTAAATAGTTGTAGGTTATATAGAAATGTAAACAGTTATAGATTGTATAGAAATGTAAATAGTTGTAGGTTATATAGAAATGTAAGTGGAGTAGGCAATATGGAAATAAAGAACAAAGAATAAGGATCAACACAGCACGGGAAACAGGCCCTTCATCCCAGTGAGCCTGCGCCGCCATTTTAACAGTGTGAGTTCCCTCTTCCACCCGTGACCCTTGTCTATACTAATGGAAATCCACATTGGAAACCAGATTGAGGGGAGACAATGTAAGTGGTGGAGGCAATATGGAAAAGTAAGTGATACAGGCAATATGGATTCCAGAAGGTTTAAAAAGCTGGCTTGTAATTGCTAATGCTCTGGGATCATGAGTTCAAACCCATTGGTAAAATTCAACTTCAGTTCATAAATCTGGAATGTACAGTTGGTCTCAATAATGATCCTGAAATTAACATTGATTGTGATAAAACCCATCTGGGTCACTAATGACCTTTAGGGAAGGAAATCTGCCATCCTTACCCAGCCTGGCCTACATGTGACTCCAGAGCCACATCAATGGGGTTGACCCTTAACGGCTCTCTGAGGTGGCCTCGCAAGCTACATGTTCAAGGGCAGTTAGCAACGGGCAATAAATGCCGTCTCTGCCAGTGATGCCCACATCCAAGAGAAAACAGATAAGCAGTTGTTAGCTGGAGGATGCGTGCTGTGGTATCAGCAATGCACCGTATCCATTCATTACTCAAATGAAACATGAGAGAGTCAAGCTTTCCAATGGAACAAAGTTTGCTGGTATACTAACTAGTGCAATGTGAGCCTAAAACCACAGACATTGATCGATTCTGTGTGTCAGCAAAATTGTGGAAGATGGATTTGATTGCAAATCAATGTGAAATTCACATTGAGCTAAAACTGGATAATCCCTAAGTACAAAAGGAGGCCATTCAGTGCATTAAGTCTGTACTGACCACCATCCCAGGGCCTCTTCCCATAACCCCACATATTCAAAGAACAAAGAACAAGACAGCACGGGAAACAGGCCCTTCGGCCCAACAAGCCCGCGCCACCACCCCGATGTTCCCACCTCTACCCATGATCCCTATCCATGTTTATAGATCTATGGATTAAAAACCAAATTTGAGACAATTTAGGGAGAATTTATTTTGCCAATTAGCTTAAGAGCACATCTTTGGGATGTGGGAGGAAACTGGAGCTCCCAGAGAAAACCCATGCAAGCACAGGGAGAATGCGCAAACTCCCACAGACGCAGGCCCAAATCCATGTATCTGCACAGCACAGCGATAGTCACTGAGCTGTCGTGTTGCCCAACTCCTCTGATACAAGGGTCAATTTAACATAGAACATAGAACCCCACAGTGCAGAAAGAGGGCCTTCGAGTCTGCACTGAACACAATCCCATCCAGGCCTTATCCCCATATCCCTACATAATATTCCCACTAATCCCTCTAACTTACGCATTCCTGGACACTAAGGGGCAATTTCTTAGCATGGCCAATCAACCTAACCCGCACATCTTCAGACTGTGAGAGGAAACCGGAGCACCCAGAGGAAAGCCCACGCAGACAGGAGGAGAATGAGCAAACTCCACGCAGATAGTGACCCAAGCCGGGAATCGAACCCAGAACCCTGGAGCTGTGAAGCAGCAGTGCTAACCCACCGTACTACCATGACCAATTAACATGGCCAGTTAACCTAACCTGCAGATGTTTGAAATGTGGGAGGAGACCAGAGCATTTGGAGAAAAATCTGTGCAGACACAGGGAGAATGTGCAAACCCCACACAGTCACCAGAGGCCAGGATTGAACTCGGGACCCTGGGTGCTGTGAGGCAGCAGTGCTAACCACTGCACCACTCAGTTTTAGGATCATTAAAATGATGAAAATTTTGGAGGCCCAGATGGTTTATGTTCACAGTGCAGTTCTTTCCCTAGAATATTAACACGATTCTGAGGAGTAATACAGAAATGAGACACTTTTTTCCCTGGAGGTTAAGGGGAGATGAGTCTTGGTTATCGGATTTTAAAAGGAATTGATGAATGAGATACCAAAGAGCTTTTACTGTTCGCCAGTGAGACTAGGATGAGGATGACTCACCGTCTCTGACTAATGCACCGTCTGAAAAAATGAAGCTTCGTCTGACAAATGAATGCTGCAATGTTTAAATAGTTTCAAGAAACTTTGGATCAAGTGAAAGTATGAGAATAACGGGCAATGGAAAAGGGTGGCAGGAAGTTAGGATCACAATTACAGGGAATGTGTCCAAGGTCCAATGGGATGAAGGAGTACAATATTAAGGGTAGGAGTCTTAGCAGTGTAGAGGATTAGAAATACCCTGGGGGTCTGGGAACATAGGACTCTTAAATCGGCCTCACAGGTGGAGGATGTGGTCAAGAAGGCATATGGTGTTCTAGCCTTCATTAATCGAGGGATTGAGTTTAGGAGTTGGGAGGTAATGCTGCAACTTTATAAGATCCTTGTCAGACCCCATTTGGAGTATTGTGCGCAGTTCTGGTCGCCTCACTATAGGAAGGATGTGGAAGCTATTGAAAGGGTGCAGAGGAGATTTACAAGGATGTTGCCTGGATTGGCTGGCATGCCTTATAAGGATAGGTTGACAAAGCTCAGTCTTTTCTCCCTGGAGAGACGAAGGTTGAGAGGCGATCTGATAAAGGTTTATAAGATGTTGAGAGGAATAGATAGAGTGGATTCTCAGAGGCTATTTCCCAGGGCTGAAATGGTCGCTACGAGAGGACACAGGTTTAAGATGCTGGGGGGCAAGTACAGAGGGGATGTTAGGGGTAAGTTTTTCACTCAGAGGGTGGTGAGTGAGTGGAATCGGTTACCGTCAGTGGTGGTAGAGGCAAACTCATTGAGGTCTTTTAACAGAATTCTGGATGAGTATATGGGATTTAATGGGATTGAGGGTCATAGATAGGCCTGGTAGGTAGGGATATGCTTGGTGCAACTTGTGGGCCGAAGGGCCTGTTTGTGCTGTAGTGTTCTATGTTCTATCTAATATAAACTTCAGATATTTGCTTGTTTTAATGCTAAATTAGCTCATTCAGGCTGACAAAGATATAATTGGAAATATGTTTTTGCTACAAGAAAAGATAGGTTTTTAGAATCCATAAAAGAATTTTGTTTTTGTGTTTGAACTTGTTTATAAAGGGACGAAGGTTTAAAATGAAATTCTATGAAACAAGGTGTGCGGGCCCACTGAACAGAGCGGGAGGCAAAATCACAGCTCCCCAATGGTGAGGTAAATGTTCAGTTGGTGATGGAAGGAGCATAGGTCACACTTCGCGACAACATGTCCTGTACGTTCATCAAACACAACCTCACCAGATTAAATCTACCACTGGATAAAGGCAAAAACTCTCCACACACTTGATGAAGGAACAGCGTTCCGAAAGCTTGTGGCATTTACTATCAAATAAACAAAGAACAAAGAACAACACAGTAGAGGAAACAGGCCTTTCAGCCCAACGAGCCCGCGCTGCCGTTTTAACATTGCAAGTTCCCTCTTCCCTCTAGGTTAAGCTTTTTCCTAGGATGGACTCGGATAGCACGAGGGGTCATGGGCTTAGGGTGAAGGGGGTAAGGTATAATTTGGATGCTAGAGGGAGTTTTTTCACACAGAGGGTGGTGGTGGTATGGAATGCACTGCCAAGTAAAGTGGTGGAGGCAGGCACTCTGGAGTTATAGAACATAGAACATAGAACATTACAGCACAGAACAGGCCCTTCGGCCTTCGATGTTGTGCCGACCAAAATAAAAAGCAATGCCCCTCCAAACTAAACCATTCCTTCTCTTCCATATACTTATCAATTAACCTCTTAAACGCCACCAAACTTGGCGAATCTACAACAGCTGCAGGCAGGGCATTCCACTCCCTAATCACTCTTTGAGTAAAGAACCTACCTCTGATATCCGTCCTATAACTCATACCCCTTAATTTAAAGCTGTGTCCCCTCGTGCTAGCTTTCTCCATCCTAGGAAAAAGGCTATCACTGTCCACCCTATCTAAACCTCTAATCATCTTATATGTTTCAATAAGGTCTCCTCTTAGCTGCCTTCTTTCTAACGAAAACAACCTCAAATCCCTCAGCCTCTCTTCATAAGACCTGCCCTCCATACCAGGCAACATCCTGGTAAACCTCCTCTGTACCCTCTCCAATGCCTCCACATCTTTCTTATAATGTGGCGACCAGAACTGCACACAATACTCCAAGTGCGGCCGCACTAGAGTTTTGTACAGCTGCAACATGATGCTGCGGCTCCTAAATTCAATCCCCTACCAATAAAAGCTAAGACTCCATATGCCTTCTTAACAACTTTATCCACTTGACTGCCTACTTTCAGGGATCTATTGACAAATACACCAAGATCCTTCTGTTCCTCAACACTATTAAGAGCCCTACCATTAGCCCTATACTCTACACATTTATTGTTCCTGCCAAAGTGCATTACCTCACACTTTTCCACATTAAACTCCATTTGCCACCTCTCGGCCCAGCTCTGCAAATTGTCCAAGTCACTCTGCAAACTATAACACCCCTCTTCACTATCTACCACTCAACAAACTTTAGTGTCATCTGCAAATTTACTAATCCATCCTTCAATACCCTCATCCAGATCATTTATAAAAATTACAAACAGCAGGGGCCCCAAAACAGAACCCTGAGGTACACCACTTGTCACCGAACTCCACGATGAATATCTCCCATCAACCACCACCCTCTGTCTTCTATCAGCTAGCCAATTCCTAATCCAATTAGCTAAATCACCCTCTATCCCATACATCTGCATTTTCTGCAGAAGTCTTCCATGGGCCACCTTATCAAAAGCCTTACTAAAGTCCATATATACTACATCAACCGCCTTACCCCCATCCACCTCTTTGGTCACTTTCTCAAAAAACTCAATGAGGTTAGTAAGGCATGACCTACCCTTATTTAAGAAATACTTAGATGGGCACATGAACAGAATGGGAATGGAGGGATATAGAAAACTGATTTTAAAATAGGGATCATGAGCCTTGGGAGTCCCTGGGAAGTGTGTAAATAGATGATGATATTGATGTACTTGTTTTTATCCTACAGGTGCTTTGGTCCACCTTGTTGTCTAACAAGGGGCAAACATGCGATGGGTCGTGAGAGGACTGCTCTTGGAATTTTTTCGAGAGTTTCCTAGTGCTTCATGTCGTTAGTGGACGCTTGACCTGGACCATTTGATGGGCAACATGACAGCTCAGTGACTATCGCTGTGCTGTGCAGATACATGGATTTGGGCCTGTGTCTGTGGGAGTTTGCGCATTCTCCCCGTGCTTGCGTGGGTTTTCTCCGGGTGCTTCGGTTTCCTCCCACATCCCAAAGATGTGCTCTTAGGCTAATTGGCAAAACAAATTCTCCCTAAATTGTCTCAAATTTGGTTTTTAATCCATAGATCTATAAACATAGACAAGAATCACGGGTAGAGGTGGGAACATCGGGGTAGCGGCACGGGCTCGTTGGGCCGAAGGGCCTGTTTCCCGTGCTGTTTTGTTCTTTGTTCTTCCACCCATGACCCTTGTCTATGTTTATGGAAATCCACATTGGAAACCAGATTGAAGGTAGACTAATTTAGGGACAATTTGTTACACCAACCAGCCTAAGACCACATCTTTGGGATGTGGGAGGAAACCGGAGCACCCGGAGAAAACCCACGCAAGCACGGGGAGAATGCGCAAATTCCCACAGACACTGACCCAAGCTGGAGATCTGACCTGGTCCCTGTAACTGCATAGCAAACAGTGATGGTCACTGAGCTGTCGTGTTGCCCATCAGTTGGTCCAGTTTAAGTGTACACTAACAACGTGAAGCACTAGGCAACTCTTGAAGCAACATCCAAGAGCAACCCTCGCTCACCCCAGCGCGTGTATGCCTCTTGGTGGACAACAAGGCAGATCAAATCACTTGTGGACGTAAAAAAAGGTCAATGTGACATTCTTACACCAGTGGGTCTTTTCAGGGTGTATGGGAGTTTGGAGACATCTCACAGTCAGCCACTGCTGAATACATCAGGGAGATCAATAAAGACCTGTTTAAAAGGTTCATGGCAATTCCTGATAAATAGCTGTTTACCATCCCCAGCTCTGACCCTGAGAGAGTACTGTACCCCCAACCAGAGAGGGTGGAGATAGTCCATAGCCATCCAACATTGAAACACCAAGTGTCAGAGGTGATTGAAGAAAAGATTAAGAAGAAAGAAATGTCTTCTGGATGTGTCAAAGTGCCACTCAAATACTGTGTGTTGTAAAATAAAAGCAGAGGGACAGAACCTCCTGCATCCAGACTGAGTTCCAATGCAGGCTCCCAAATCTTCGGAGCAATTCAGGCCTTTCTCCAATAACATACACATACATCACACCTTTAAAATAATAAAACACCACAGGTCACTCCAGAGGAATATTATCCGATAGATGTTGACACTGAGACACATCAGGTGATATTAAGGTAAATGAGCAAAAGCTTGGTCAAAGAGGTAGGTTTGGAATGGCCGTATTCACTGGAGTTTACAAGAACACGAGAGCAACTGACTCAATCATTCAAAATTCAGACAAATTGACACTGAGAGACTGTTCCCATTGGCTGGGGAATCTGAAACTCAGGGGAATAGTTTCAGCATAATTGGGAATTGAACCCAAGCTGTTCACATTTCTCCACATCGCAAACCAGCCATCCAGAAGGGAGTTGGTTACATCATGAAGGCTTTTTGACCCCTTGCCTGAGGTGTGGTGACCTTCAGGTTAAATCATCACCAGGGGGTGCAGAGAAGGTTCAGCAGGCTGATACCGGAGGTGAGGGGGTTAGCTTATGAGGAGAGATTGAATAGACTGGGTCTGTGCTCGTTGGAGTTTAGAAGGATGACAGGGGATCTTATAGAGATGTATAAGATAATGAAGGGGATGGATAGGGTCAAGGTAGAGAGATTCTTCCAGCTTAGAAAGGATAGCAGAACTAGAGGACACAGCCTCAAAATAAGAGAGGGTGGTTTAGATCAGAGTTGAGGAGGAACTTCTTCACTCAAAGAGTGGTGAATCTCTGGAATTCTCTGCCCGTTGAAGTGGTGGAGGCTCCTCGCTGAATATATTTAAGTCACGGGTAGATAGATTTCTGATAGACAAGGGAATTAAGGGTTATGGGGAGAAAGCGGGAAAGTGGAACTGATCCACTTCAGATCAGCCATGATCTTATTGAATGGCGGGGCAGGCTCGAGGGGCTGGATGGCCGACTCCTGCTCCTAATTCTTATGTTCTTCTATAGTCAGCTTTTCCCCTCAAAGGGAAGGACAGCCTATGGTCATCTGGGACTGTGGTGAGTTTTTAGATGGAAGTAGTTAATCTTAATGATGAACTGGATCAGTTCCTGCATTGGAACTCAGTCTATCCTGGAGTCAGATAGGATATAAAGCCTGGGAAAATCCTGGATCAGTTTCAGATTTTAACCAATGTTGGCCTCTATTTTCAAAAGCAACAGCACACTGTATCATCATTGGCTTCAGAGAGAGTGAGAGCTACAGTTCAGATCTAAAGCTGTGAAAGTCCATAGATAGAGAACTAGACAGTACTTACATTATAAGGAAAATGGTTAAGAAAAGAGTTCAGATTCCTGGAGTGTCCCTTACGTTAGTTGTTATTAAGCATTTGATTGTTAAAGAAATACATTTGAACTGTAAAGGATAGGTAGCACGGTGGTTAGCACTGCTGCCTCACAATGCCAGCGACCCAGGTTCAATTCTGGCCTTGCTCATTCTCTGTGTTTCTCTCCATGTCTGCGTGGGTTTTCCTCCGGGTGCTCCGGTTTCCTCCCACAGTCCAAAGATGTGCGGGTGAAGTGGATTGGCCATGCTAAAATTGACCCTAGTATCAGGGGGATTAGCAGGGTGAATGTATGGGGTTACAGGGATAGGGCTGGGATTGTGGTTGGCGCAGTCTTGATGGGTCCAATGGCCACCTTCTATACTCTGTAGGGAATCTGCAGGCTCTGGATGAATTGAGGAAACATGGTGGCTAATTTTCACAATTATCCCACAAACAACAGTGAGATATATCACCAAATAATTGAAATGTAATCAATATGGTGAGTATTATGCAATGTCAATACATCATTTCCATTTCATTAGATTGAACTATATTCCATCAATATTGTGAATAATGACCCTTTAAAGACACTTTTTTAACCAAAGGAAATATCATGATTTGTGCAATTAAGTTGTATTTTTATGCTACCGTTAGTCTATCAGTCTGAAACTTACCAACAAATATACTATTTTATTTTCCACCGAATATCTCTGGTTTCGCTCAGTGTAACATCCAATCGCACTCTGTAGCTGTGGGCAACATTGCCTTTGGAATTATCCTTCAAAGCCACAGGATATAATTAGTTCGCAATCCTTCATCTCCTCGGCAGCTCATTCACTTTCATCGAGTGAGCGCGAATGTCATTTACAGCTCACTAATTGGATTTCTCTGAACGAAACAAAGTCTGGAAAATCAACTCGTAGCTTCTGGGGTTTTTTTTCCCCCAAATTCTGCCAGTGTTTCTTTGGCGTGCTGATCGATAACAACGGAAGCTGCCAAGGTTCTAACCTCACTTTCTTTGTTTATGTTACTTCATTGAACTTCCAGCAAGTTCCAAGTAAAAATCTGTGCTCACAATATATTAAAAGAGATTTGTTCCAGTTGCGCTGGTTATCTTTCGAATTAGTTTCAGTTGAAAACAGTCGGGGAGCAGTTCATTGGTGTAGCGTCACTGTGCATTGTGTTCAAGGGAGCAGACAACACATCAGCTCACCCGCTTTATAACCAGCACACTATTAACACCACGCCGTCTGTCTGGGTAACGGCTGGCAGTGCTGTCTGTCTACCCTGGGATTCAGGGTAAGTCTGCATGCCTGGAACAGTTTCTCCTCCATATGTAAGCGGGCATTTGCTTTTTACTCTAATTGAAGTGATGCTTCAGTTTGATCAGACTCCATCTGGAGTGTTAGGGAACAGATCAGAAACCCAGAGGTAGATTATGAGGCCAGACTAGACCCTAACTATTTTCTATTTTTAGCAATAGAGTGAGGATGGGATATTTCCCTTCAGGCACAATTCTACTGACAAACCAGGGCGCTTGTATCAAAACAAATTTTAGTTAACGGCGCAGTTTAACTGTAACAAATGAATTAGCTTAACATTTAACAATTGCACAAAACTTACACATGACAAGTTATAATTCTGAACTGCTAATCTATCGTGACGAATTTCAATTCAAGCAATAATCCTTTTATAGATTAAAAAACCCTATTCAAAATTAGCTTGCAACATGCAGGTTTATGTGTTTGTACTCAGATTGCCAGTATTAGAGTCAGCAGAGCACTTCTGGAGAGAAAGAGAGACACATCTTGCTTCTTTTAGAACCATGTAGAAATTGACCATTTTAAAATACAGTCTCTCCTGCAAGCTTAGCTCCGCCCATTAATACATGTCTCTGTCAATTAACTTAATCAAAACCCTACTCCAAGAGAAACCTCAAAAAACACAAATGCATTGACTCTGTTCAGACAAAATTGTCATTAGCTAAAGTTGGTCATTATCCTGCATTCTAAACATGGGAGCTGCTTGTTGCCCAGACAAACTGTCATTGTGTACAACAGTGCTGAATTTTAAACATATGCCTCACAAAAACAGAATAAAACTACATTTCTTAAAGGCACAGTATAAGTATAGGAGGCCGCCATGGAGAATGCTTATCCAAAGATCAGAGGACCATGACCACTAAAATATTCCCAACAGGAAGAAAACATTCTTGCCTGGTGATTGTTGAGCGATGTTCATTCATCTACTGTTGTAGCATCTGCATGGTCTGCCCAATGTACCATGCTTCGGGACATCCTTTCCTGCAACAAATTAGATAGACAACGTTGGCTGAGTTACAAGTGTATGTAACATGTACCTGGTGAATGGTATTCTCACGTGAAATGATGGCATCCATGTTGATGATCTGGCATGTCTTGCAGAGGTTGCTGAGGCAGGGTTGTGTAGTGTTGTGGTCACTTTTCTCCTGAAGGCTGGGTAGTTTGCTGTGGATATGCCAGATAAATGTTCTCCAAGGCAGTCTTCATAACACACGACAGTGCAGAGTCGCTGAGCAGAGACTGATAGCCAAGTTCCGCACACATGAGGACAGTCTCAACTGGGATTTTGGGTTCATGTCACACTATCTGTAACCCCCATGACTTGCCTAAACTTGCAAAATCTCACGAACTGTCCCAACTGGAGACAATACACATCTCTTTAACCTCTACTTAATGCTATCTCCACTCACATTGTCTGCACCTTTAAGATTTGATTAGTTATAAAGACTCGCATTCCAACAATTATTCTGTAAATTGAGTTTGTGTTTTTATATGCCCGTTTGTGAACAGAACTCCCCACTCACCTGCTGAAGGAGCAGAACTCCGAAAGCTAGTGGCGTTTGCTATCAAATAAACATGTTGGATTTTAACCTGGTGTTGTGAAATTTCTTACTGTGTTTAACCCAGTCCAACACCAGCATCTCCACACTCTGTCAGGACAGACCCAGCAGAGGTAACAGCGCAGTGATGTACAGTCAGTGTGGAGGGAGTTATATCGGGAATCCTCAACACTTGACTCTGAATCTGGGTCATGTCCATCACCAAGAACAGCAGCACCGCAGACTGAGCTGCTCAGGTTCTAAAGGACATCGCTGCGAGACTGGGACTGTGGCAGGTGGTGAAGGAACTAAACAGGGAAAAACATATTTGATCTCATCCTTACCAATCTGCCGGCTGCATCTGTCCATCACAGTATTGGTAAGAGAGATCACCGCATAGACCTTGTGAAAGTGAAGTCCTATCTTCACACTGAGAATAACTTCCATTGTGTTTTGGGGCACTATCACCATGTTAAATGGGACAGATTTTGAATCAACCTAGCAGCTCAAGATTGAGCATCCATGAGGCACTCTGGGCCATCAACAGCTGCGGAATTGTACTCCAGCAAAATTTGCAACCTCATGGTCCAGCATATCCTCCACTCTGCCAAAGAACAAAGAACAAAACAGCACGGGAAACAAGCCCTTTGGCCCGAGCCCGCGCCGCCACCCCAATGTTCCCACCTCTACCCGCGATCCCTGTCTATGTTTATAAATCTATGGATTAAAAACCAAATTTGAGACAATTTAGGGAGAATTTGTTTTGCCAATTAGCCTAAGAGCACATCTTTGGGGTGTGGGAGGAAACCGGAGCACCCAGAGAAAACCACACAAGCACGGGGAGAATGCGCAAACTCCCACAGACACAGGCCCAATCCATGTATCTGCACAGCACAGCGATAGTCACTGAGCTGTCGTGTTGCCCATCAAATGGTCCAGGTCAAGTGTACACTAACGACGTGAAGCACTAGGATACTCTTGAAAAAAAAATCCAAGAGCAGCCCTCTCACGACCCATCGCGTGTTTGCCCCTCGTTAGACAACAAGGTGGACCAAAGCACCTGTAGGATAAAAACAAGTACATCAATATCATCATCTATTTACACACTTCCCAGGGACTCCCAAGGCTCATGATCCCTATTTTAAATCAGTTTTCTATTCCCCTCCATTCCCATTCTGTTCATGTGCCCATCTAAGTATTTCTTAAATGTCTCCAGAGTACCTGCCTCCACCACTTTACTTGGCAGCGCATTCCATACCTCCACCACCCTCTGTGTGAAAAAACTCCCTCTATCATCCAAATTATACCTTACCCCCTTCACCCTAAGCCCATGACCACTCATGCTATTCAAGTCCATCCTAGGAAAAAGCTTAACCCTGTTTACTCTATCTATACCCCTCATAAACCTCTATCAGATCTCCTCTAAGTCTACGTCTTTCTAGGGAAAACAGATCAATTTGCCTAACCTCTCCTCGTAACTCAGACCTTCCATACCAGGCAGCATCCTGGTAAACCTCCTCTGCACTCTCTCCAGAGTCTCCACGTCCTTCCGGTAGTGAGGCGACCAGAACTGGATGCAGTATTCCAAATGAGGTGTAACCAATGTTTTATACAACTGCAACATTAAAGGCCAGCTCTTGTACTCTATACCCCTTCCTAAAAAGGCTAACATACTATATGCTTTCTTCACAAACTTCTCCACATGCTCTGCCACCTTCAGAGACTTGTTCACCTGTACCCCCAGGTCCCTCTGCGTTTCTATACTCTTAATAGGTCTACCCTTTATCATA
The DNA here is from genome assembly GCA_024679065.1 of Sphyrna mokarran. Taxonomy (NCBI): domain Eukaryota; kingdom Metazoa; phylum Chordata; class Chondrichthyes; order Carcharhiniformes; family Carcharhinidae; genus Sphyrna; species Sphyrna mokarran. The sequence goes on from JAGIQG010000019.1 coordinate 1,669,064, forward strand.
TACCTCCCCACTACATTCTTTCTCCCGAAATGCATCACCTCACATTTATCAGGATTGAATTCCATCTGCCATATGTCTGTCCAAGCTACCAGCCTATCTACGTCCTGCTGCATCGCCTGACAATGCTCCTCACTATCTGCAAGTCCAGCCATCTTTGTATCGTCTGCAAACTTGCTGATCACTCCACTTACTCCCTCTTCCGAGTCATTTATATATATTAAAAATAGAAGAGGTCCCAGTACCGAGCCCTGCGGCACACTACTAGTGACCGACCTCCAGCTAGAAAAACACCCTTCCACTATTACTCTCTGTCTCCTATTACCAAGCCAGTTACTTATCCATCTAGCTACCTGTCCTTGTATCCCATTATCCTTGACCTTCTCAACTAACCTCCCATGAGGGACTTTGTCAAACGCCTTACTAAAATACATATAGACGACATCAACAGCTCGCCCTTCGTCGACGATTTTTGTCACCTCCTCAAAAAATTCTACCAGATTTGTAAGGCATCACCTCCTCTTAACAAATCCATGCTGCATATCCCTAATCAGATCGCAACTCTCTAACGGCCTATACATCCTATCTCTAAGAATCCCCTCCAACATCTTCCCTACCACTGACGTCAAACTCACAGGCCTATAATTTCCAGGGTTATCCCTACTACCCTTTTTAAACAACAGTACAACATTAGCTATTCTCCAGTCCTCTGCGACCTCACCTGTACATAGAACATAGAACATAGAACACTACAGCACAGAACAGGCCCTTCGGCCTTCGATGTTGCGCCGACCAATATAAAAAGCAATGACCCTCCAACTAAACCATCCCTTCTCTTCCATATACTTATCAACTAACCTCTTAAACGCCACCAAACTGGCGCATCTACAACTGCTGCAGGAGGGCATTCCACTCCCGAACCACCCTTGGGTAAAGAACCTACCTCTGACATCCGTCCTTTAACTATCACCCTTAATTAAAGCTGTGTCCCCTCGTGCTAGCTTTCTCCATCCAGGAAAAAGGCTATCACTGTCCACTAATCTAAACCTCTAATCATCTTATTTTTCGATTAGGTCACATTAGCTGCCTCCTTTCTAACAAAAAACCTCAAATCCCTCAGCCTCTTCATAAGACCTGCCCTCCATACCAGGCAACCATCCTGGTAAACCTCCCCTGTGCCTCTCAAAGCCTTCACAAAACCCCCAATCTTTCTTATAATGCGGGGACCAGAACTGCACACAATACTCCAAGTGCAGCCGCACTAAGTTTTGTACAGTTGCCAACATGACGTTGCGGCTCCGAAATTCAATCCCCCTACCAATAAAAGCTAAGACTCCATATGCCTTCTTAACAACCTTCTCGACTTGACTGCCTACTTTCAGGGATCTATGCACATACACACCAAGATCCCTCTGTTCATCAAGACTACTAAGAATCCTACCATTTGCCCTATACTCTACACATTTATTATTTCTGCCATAGTGCATTACCTCACACTTTTCCACATTAAACTCCATTTGCCACCTCTCGGCCCAGCTCTGCAACTTGTCCAAGTCCCTCTGCAAACTATAACACCCCTCTTCACTATCTACCACTCCACCGACTTTAGTGTCATCTGCAAATTTACTAATCCATCCTTCAATACCCTCATCCAGATCATTTATAAAAATTACAAACAGCAGGGGCCCCAAAACAGACCCCTGAGGTACACCACTTGTCACCGAACTCCACGATGAATATCTCCCATCAACCACCACACTCTGTCTTCTATCTGCTAGCCAATTCCTAACCCAATTAGCTAAATCACCTTCTATCCCATACATCTATTTTCTGCAGAAGTCTTCCATGGGCCACCTTATCAAACGCCTTACTAAAGTCCATATATACCACATCAACCGCCTTACCCCCATCCACCTCCTTAGTCACTTTTTCAAAAAACTCAATGAGGTTAGTAAGGCACGACCTACCCTTCACAAAACCATGCTGACTATCCCCAATCAATTCATTACTCTCTAAATAACTATAAATCCTATCTCTAATTATTCTCTCCAATACTTTGCCCACAACAGAAGTAAGACTCACTGGCCTATAATTCCCTGGAAGGTCTCTCTTCCCCTTCTTGAACAACGGGACCACATTCGCTATCCTCCAGTCCTCCGGAACCACACCTGTACCAATGACGACCTGAAGATCAGAGCCAGAGGCTCTTCAATCTCCTCTCTTGCCTCCCAGAGAATCCTAGGGTAAATCGTTTCCGGCCCAGGGGACTTATCCAACTTCAAACCCTCAAGAATATCTAGCACATCCTCCCTATCTACTTCAATACTTTCCAGTTTGACAGGTGAATACTTTCACCTTTGTCCAAGGAAGAGACAAAGATTTGCGTCAGAGGCCCAGTAATTTCACCTCACGCCTCCCTAAGCAGCCTGGGATAAATGCCATCAGGCCCTGGAGATTTATCAGTTTTAATGCTACCTAGAAGCTCTAACACTTCCTCCCTCAGTATGGATATTTCCCTCAACTGATCCACAGCTCCCTCAGAGACAGGAGCTGTCAACAAGCCCCTCTCCTTCGTGAATACCGACGCAAAATATTCATTCAGGATCTCTGCCATTCCCTCGGGCTCTAAGCACAGTTCCCCTCCTCTGTCCCTAAGAGGTCCGATTTTTCCTCTAACCCCCCTTTTATTCCTAACATAGGAGTAAAAAGCCTTTGGATTTTCCTTAATCCTATCCGCCAAAATCATTTCATGCTCCCTTTTTGCCCTTCTAACTCCCCGTTTGAGCTCCCTCCTACTCTCTCTATATTCCTCCAATGCTGTCTCCGTTCCCAGCTGCTTTGACCTATCATACGCCTCTCTTTTCTTCCTAACCAAGTCTTCAATATCCCTAGTAATCCACGGCTCTCTAATCCTACCTTTCCCATCTTTCCTCTTAGCCGGCACATACTTATCTTGCAACATTTTCAACATTTTCAAACTTGAATAGCAAGTTTGGCTGTGATAGATTCCACTAACATTGATTTGAACAGTGTTTGTTCTTTAATGAGCAGATTAACACTAAATAACCAGGTTAATCCTTCCTCTGATAAATTCATCCCGTTCCACTTGATGGGTTTCCCAGGTGAAATTTAAAATTTTGCCTCAATCGATAAACCTGCTGACATTGCTGACTGGATGGATCTCACAGAATCTGCTTACTTCACATCAAATCCCAGTGGGTTTGCTAATACCTTCCTCCAGCGAGAGAGATCTGCATTCCCTGAGCCAGTCTGAACCATTTCATTCCAATCTCACACAGCATCAGATCATCCTTAAACACCCAGTGCTAAAGGACAGTACCAGACCAACCTAGAGTTCCAAGTTAGCCACACAGACCCCTTGAGACTATAGCAAGCTCTGCAAGACATAACAGGCTTCAAGATAAAGGCATCTAAAATCATTGGCTCAAACGCACCCTTCCTGGTGAATGTATTTTGTATCTGTTTTGAGCAAGAGGTCAGTGAGAACATGCCCTTCACTCTGGAAGCCCTGGATGTACCTGTATCGGGAGATCAGCATTGCAGATATCAAAGCAGCTTTCGTGAAAATCAACCCGCAGAAAGTGAGTGTTCTGGATGGGGTACCCGGGCGAGAACTCCGATCCTGTGTGGATCAGCTAGTAACACTATCTGTAACCCCCATGACTTGCCTGGGTTAGCAAAAAACCTCACTTACTGTGCTGTCTGGAGACAATACACATCTCCTTAACTTGTGCTCAGTGCTCTATTCATTCACATTGTTAGCCACTTTAAGACTTGAATAGCAAGGTTAGGTGTAAAGATTCGCATTCTAATCAGTAATCTGTAAACTGTCTGTGCTGATATATGCTCTGTCTGAGACCAGAACACCTCATTCATCTGACAAAGAGGGAAACCTCAAAAGTTTGTGAGTTTACTATCAAATAAATTGGCTAGACTTTAACCTGATGTTGTCAGACTTCTTACAAGGATATTCACAGACATTTTCAACCTCTCTTTGCAGCAATCTGAGGTCCCTATCTGCTTCAAGAAGATGACCTTTATCCCAGTACCAAAGAGAAGACAAGCAACGTGCCTTAAAGACTATCGTCCAATGGTTCTGACATACATCATTATGGAGTGCTTCGAAAGTTCATTATGACACGAATCAATTCCAGCCTCCTGGATTACCTGGATCCACTACAGTTTGCTGCAACAGGACCACGACAGATTTCCCTTTCCTTGCACTTAACTCTGGAACACCTAGATAACGAGGACACCTCTATTAGACTCCTTTTTATTGATTACAGCTGAGTCTTCAACACTATTATCCCCATGAAACTCACCTCCAAACTCCATAACCAGGGCCTTGGCTCCTCCCTCTGCGACTGGATCCTGAATTTCCTAATCCGCAGAATGCAATCAGCAAGGACAGGCAACAACACCTCCTCCACCATCATCCTCAACACCAGTGCCCTATAAGGCTGGGTTCTCAGCCTGCTTCTACACTCCTTATTCACCATGACCATGCAGCCAAATTCCCCGCAAACTCGATTTTCAAGTTTGCTGAAGACACCACTATAGTGGGTCGGATCTCAAACAATGACGAGACAGAGTACAGGAATGAGAGAGAGAATCTGGTGAACTGGTGCAGCAACAATAATCTCTCCCTCAATGTCAACAAAACGAAGGAGACTGTCATTGACTTCGGGAAGTGTAAAGGAGAACATGCCCCTGTCTACATTGTAAGAAGGCTCGTAACACCAGCTTAAAGCCCAACAGGTTTATGTGGGATGAATGAGCTTTCAGGGCACTGCTCCTTCATCAGGAGAGTCACCTGTTGGACTTTAACCGGGTGTTGTGAGATTTCTTACTGTGCCCACCTCAGTGCAATGCCAGTATCTCCACATCATACCTGTCTACAGCAATGGGGATGAAGTAGAAATAGTCGAGAGCTTCATGTTTCGACACATCCTGATCAGCAACAACCTATCCTGGTCCCTCTGTTCTGACACTGGGATGGTACAGTGGTACAGTGGTTAGCACTGCTGCTTCACAGTGCCAGGTTAAACTGGACCATTTGATGGGCAACACAACAGCTCAGTGACTATTGCTGTGCTGTGCAGATACATGGATTTGGGCCTGAGTTTGCGCATTCTCCCCGTGCTTGCGTGGGTTTTCTCCAGGTACTCCCGTTTCCTCCCACACCCCAAAGGTGTGCTCTTGGGCTGATTGGCAAAACAAATTCTCCCTAAATTAGTCTCCCCCAATTGGCTCCAATGCAGATTTCCATAAACATAGACAAGGGTCGCAGATGGAAGTGGGAACGTTAAAATGGCGGCGCGCGCTCGTTGGGCCGAAGGGCCTGTTTTCCGTGCTGTTTTGTTCTTTGTTCTTTGTTCTATTCCCGGCTTGGGTGACTGTCTATGCGGAGTCTGCACGTTCTCCCCGTGACTGCGTGGGTTTCCTCTGGGAGCTCTGTTTTCCTCCCACATTCTGAAAGACATGCCGATTAGATGCATTACCCTGAACAGGCGTTGGAGTGTGGTGAGTCGGGAAATTTCACAGTAACTTCATTGCGATGTTAATGTAAGCCTTACTTGTGACTAATAAATAAACTTTACAACAAAACGCTATCATTAAGAAAACTCACCAATGTATTTACTTTCTCAGAAGATTAAGGATATTTGACATGTCAGCTACGACTCTCACCAACTTGTACAGATGCCCCATAGAAAACATTCTTACTGGTTGTATCACAGCTTGGTATGGGCTTCTGCTCTGCCAAAGACCGCAAGAATCATGAACAAAGCCCGATCGATCATGTAAACCAGCCTCCCATCCATTCATTCAGTCTACTTCCTGCTGCCTCGGAAAAGCAGCCAGCATAATCAAGGACCCCAGACATCCTCTCTTCCACCTTCTTCCATAATAAGATCATAACTCATTGGAGCAGAATGAGGCCACTCGGCCCATTGAGTCTGCTCTGCCATTCAATCATACAAAGAACAAAGAACAAAGAACAAAACAGCACGGGAAACAGGTAAACTTTTTGATAGTAAACTCACAAGCTTTCGGGGTTTGCTCCTTTGTCAGGTGAATGGAGATCTCTGGCCTCAGACAGAGCATATAACAGCACAGACAGTTTACAGATTACTGATTACAGGGGGCAGATGGTGGAATTTGAATTCTATTAAAAAAATCTGGAATTAAGAATCTATGTGTGGGTTAGGTTGCTTGTCCTTAATGTCAGGGGGATTGGAAGGGTAAATATCTGGAATAAGACAGGACGGTGGGGTTGTTGTCAGTACAGGCTCAATGGACCAAGTGGCCTCGTTCTGTACTGTAAATTCTATGATTCTATATCGACAATCATGAAAGCATTGTCACAGTGACTCATCTGATTCACTAATGTCCTTTAGGGAAGAAAATCTGCCGTCCTTACCCTGTCTGGCCTACGTGTGACTCTGGAGACACAGCAATCTGGTTGATTCTCAACTGCCCTCCAAAGGGGAAGTAGGGATGGACAATAAATACTGACCCGTAAGCAACGCCAATAAACCACAAATAAATGAAAAAAACCAAGTGACTGGGAAGAGTTTGCCAGAATAGAAAGAGTTTGTAAATGAAATAATTTACATTCCAAAAAGGCCAAATTTTATCTGGTGAAAGTGCAAGGAAAAGGAACAGTGCCTTGGAGTTTGATCCAAAGACATTTAGTGACATTGACAGTGAAATGAAGTCGGGTGGGGTTAATGCACAGACCAGTTGGAAAGAATTGCCTGTTCCATCGTTGTAGATTTTATCTCATTCCATGTTTGTAAAATTCTCTATTTTGATGTAAAGTGACAGACAAAATCTCATTATTGAAAATTTCAAAGGCACCTCATAAATCTTAATCGAATCAACAGCCTGGAACTTTGTACAGAGATAGCTCGTCCTTCGGAACTTCAATTTAATAAATGTCTTATGAAATTATGATTTATATAAAAGTTAGCTAACTATGACAGAAAGAGTTAGGGAAAGAATGCCCTTTACAGGGTCTAATTGCAAAAACAAAAGCTCTGTGAAATAGACTGGGGTTCCATGAGTAACACTCTCGGTATCAGACCCGTGTGGCTTCAAATTCTAATCTAGAACATTCAAAATATGATGTTATTGGATACTCCAGTGTCATACTGAGGGAGTGCTGCACTGTTGGAGATGCCATTTCCAGATGAGTCATCAAACCAAGGCCCAGGCTTCACTCTCAGGTGAACATAAAAGATTCTGCGGCTATGTTGAAGAAGAGCAGGGAAGTGTTTCCAGCTCTCATCACCCCAACAGATTATCTCTTCATTATCAGATTGGTGTTTGTGGGATCTTCCTGTGCTACCACGACTTCACCACAACTCAGAATGACTTCACTGGTGTGTGTGATGGTGATGGTGTGAGACACCTTGAGGTTTTTAATGAAATATATCAACAACCATGACCTTACTGATGAAGCTCTTATCTTAATCTTGCAAACAAACCAAAAAAGCAAGCTTTTGAGAAATGGATTTGAGAAATATTAGATGTTTATAGAGTAGAATCGGTTGTATTTATTAGTTTTACTCTCCATCCAATCAAACGAACAAAGAACAAAGAACAACACGGCACGGGAAACAGGCCCTTCGGCCCAACGAGCCCACGCCACCATTTTAACAATGTGAGTTCCCTCTTCCACCTATGACCCTTGTCTATGCTTATGGAAATCCACATTGGAAACCAGACTGGGGAGAAAACTTAGGGACATTTGTTACACCAATCAGACTAAGAGCACATCTTTGGGATGTGGGAGGAAACCGGAGCTCCCGGAGAAAACCCACGCAAGCACGGGGAGAATGCGCAAACTCCCACAGACACACGCCCAAATCCATGTATCTGCACAGCACAGCGATAGTCACTGAGCTGTCGTGTTGCCCATCAGACGGTCCAGTTTAAGCATACACTAACGATGTGAAGCACTAGGCAACTCTCGAAGCAACATCCAAGAGCAGCCCTCACTCAACCGAGCGCGTGTATGTCCCTTGTTGGACAACAAGGCGGATCGAATCAGCTGTGGATTAAAAGAAAAGGCATCAATAGACATGCAAAAACTTAGACAAACATTTACGGAATGCCCAGAAGTGCAGAAGTAGAACAAGTGAGCCATGAAGTATGTTGGAAGGTCCATAGGAATCAGCTGAATGAACAAATATTTATAAAGTTGCATCAGTTGTATTCATTAGTTTTACACTCCATCCAACCAAACAAACAAATAACATTGATATTTTAGTGTTAATGAGTTGAATTCAAACCCAGCTTCAATCTGAGCTTTCTGAAATCTTTCCCATGTAATCCCACAAACGTGCTTTTCCAATCTGACCAAAGGCAGGTTGACTACCAAATCAGCCTGAGTTTTTCCCTTTACCAGAAGCAGATGTGCAATCAGATTGTGAAATCAAACACTGATTTTGACACTCTGTAATTAATCAGAAGCACGGCGAGAGAGGATCAGTGCTGCCAAGGGGAATGGGGAGAGGGGGATAAGGGTGGGCACTGAGGATAGAATATAGATTCCTACAGTGCAGAAAGAGGCCCTTCGGCCCATCAAATCTGCACTGACCACAATCCCACCCAGGCCCTACCCCTATATCCCTACGTATTACACCACTAATCCCTGTAACCTAAGCATCTAAGGGGCAATTTTAGCATGACCAATCAACCTAATCTGCACATTTTTGGAGTGTGGGAGGAAACCCATGCAGATATGAGGAGAATGTGCAAACTCCACACAGACAGTGACCTGAGCTGGGAATCGAACCCGGGTCCCTGGAGCTGTGAAGCAGCAGTGCTAACCACTGTGTTACCGTGCTGTCAGGATGCATTTTCACCCAAGCTTCCTGAAGGCCGCTGTGAAGATGTTTTGGGGAGCTGTGATATTGTCAATGGATATTTGAGAACAGAGAAATGCCACAAACTGTCTCCAAACAAACAACTGACAGAAATCGTCCTCAACCTCTAAGGGTAACCTTAAGGTGGTAAGGGTATGGAATGCCCTGCCTGCTGCAGTTGTAGATGCGCCAAGTTTGGTGGCGTTTAAGGTGGTCTTATAAACTAGTAGATAAGTTTATGGATGAAAAGGGAATGGTTTAGGTTAGAGGGTCACTGCTTGCTCCTAATTGGTCGGCGCAACATCGAAGGCCGAAGGGCCTGTTCTGCGCTGTAATGTTCTATGTTCTATGTTCAATCTTTCAATACTGCCAGGCCTTTTATCCTGCCCTGGATAACATCAATCAAGCTTCAGTTTCAATGTTTCCCATCAGTGCAGTCTTTGTCAGTGCTGAGTGATAGACAGCTGGACAGTAACGTTTATTTCAGAGGCTGTGAGGTGACGCTGGGGTCAAGGCACTGTATTGTCAACGATGTGTGTGATGGTCTCGCACTGAGACAGAAGCCAGCCTTGGGCCAGCTAACAGAGCATCGAATGAAGGCCTCCCTGGCTGTCCCTGCCTCCCTGAAGATTCATCATAGAACATAGAACATAGATCATTACAGCACAGAACACGCCCTTCGGCCTTCGATGTTGCGCCGACCAATATAAAAAGCAATGCCCCTCCAAAATAAACCATTCCCTTCTCTTCCATATACTTATCAACTAACCTCTTAAACGCCACCAAACTTGGCGCATCTACAATCGCTGCAGGCAGGGCATTCCACTCCCGAACCACCCTTTGGGTAAAGAACCTACCTCTGATATCCATCCTATAACTATCACCCCTGAATTTAAAGCTGTGTCCCCTCGTGCTAGCTTTCTCCATCCTAGGAAAAAGGCTATCACTGTCCACCCTATCCAAACCTCTAATCTTCTTATATGCTTCAATAAGATCCCCCCTTAGCCGCCTCCTTTCTAACGAAAACAACTTCAAATCCTTCAACCTCTCTTCATAGGACCTGCCCTCCATACCAGGCAACATCCTGGTAAACCTCCTCTGTACCCTCTCAATGCCTCCACATCTTTCTTATAATGTGGCGACCAGAACTGCACACAATACTCCAAGTGCGGCCGCACGAGAGTTTTGTACAGCTGCAACATTATGCTGCGGCTCCTAAATTCAATCCCCCTACCAATAAAAGCTAAGACTCCATAAGCCTTCTTAACAACTTTATCCACTTGACTGCCTACTTTCAGGGATCTATTGACACATACACCAAGATCCTTCTGTTCCTCCACACTATTAAGAGCCCTACCATTAGCCCTATACTCTACACATTTATTGTTCCTGCCAAAGTGCATTACCTCACACTTTTACCTCACGGCGTTTGACAAAGTCCCTCATGGGAGGTAAGTTGCGAAGGTCAAGGCTAATGGGATACAAGGACAGGTAGCGAGATGGATAAGTACATAGAACATAGAACATTACAGCACAGAACAGGCCCTTCGGCCTTCGATGTTGTGCCGACCAATATAAAAGCAATGCCCCTCCAAACTAAACCATTCCCTTCTCTTCCATATACTTATCAACTAACCTCTTAAACGCCACCAAACTTGGCGCATCTACAACAGCTGCAGGCAGGGCATTCCACTCCCCAATCACTCTTTGAGTAAAGAACCTACCTCTGATATCCGTCCTATAACTCATACCCCTTAATTTAAAGCTGTGTCCCCTCGTGCTAGCTTTCTCCATCCTAGGAAAAAGGCTAGGAAAGGCCTAGGAAAGGCCTTCTTAACACTTGTCCAAGTCACTCTGTAAACTATAACACCCCTCTTCACTATCTACCACGCCACCGACTTTAGTGTCATCTGCAAATTTACTGATCCATCCCTCAATACCCTCATCCAGATCATTTATAAAAATTACAAACAGCAGGGGCCCAAAAACAGACCCCTGAGGCACACCACTCGTCACCGAACTCCACGATGAATATCTCCCATCAACCACCACCCTCTGTCTTCTATCTGCAAGCCAATTCCTAATCCAATTAGCTAAATCACCAATCACTCGCCCTATTGTCCTCTCAACATATAGAGCTATTACTCTGATTGTATCTCTTTTCTTTCTCTGCACTCAGTCCACCGTGTGTCACCTTTTAGCATCCCCTCTGCACTTGCTTCCCTGCACCTTAAATCTGTGCCTCTCGTCGCGACCATTTAGCCCTGGGAAATAGTCTCTGAGAGTCCACCCTATCTATACCTCTCAACAACTTGTACACCTCTATCAGGTCGCCTCTCAACCATCGTCTCTCCAGGGAGAACAGTCCCAGCTCCCTCAATCTGTCTTCATAAGGCCTGCCTCCCAATCCAGGCAACATCCTTGGGGCACTAAGGGGCAATTCAGCATAGTCAATCCTCCAAACCTCAGCTCGGGTCACTGTCTGTGTGGAGTTTGTACATTCTCCTCCTGTCTGCGTGGGTTCCCTCCGGATACTCTGGATTCCTCCGACAGTCCAAAGATGTGCAGGTTAGGTTGATTGGCCAGGCTAAGAAATTGCCCCTTAGTCTCCTGGAATGTGTAGGTTAGAGGGATTAGTGGGTGTAATATATGGGGATAGGATTGTGTTTGGTGCAGACTGGATGGGCTGAAGGGCCTCTTTCTGCACTGTAGGTTTCTATGATTCTATGAAACCTGTATATCTTTAACAAATGGGAGGAAACTGGAGCACCTGGAGGAAACCCATACAGATATAGAGAGAATGTGCAAACTCTACACAGACCCGAGGAATTGAACGCAGACAGTCGATCAGGATAAAAACAGAACATGCTGGAAAAACTCAGCAAGTCTGCAGTATCTATGGAGAGAAAAACAGCTAATGTTTTGAGTTTGAATAGCTGAGGTTTTGCAGCACTTTCTGTTTTGATTTGATTGGCCTGACGAAGGCTACAAACGTCGAAAGCTAGCAAGTTTACTATCAAATAAATCGGTTGGATTTAAAATTGGTGTTGTCAGACCTCTTACTGTACTTGATTTCAGATTGGCAGCATTCTGCAGTATTTTGCTTTTGTTGAGTTTGCCGATCCCATTCCTGATGTAACTGGATACAGCATCCCCGTGTTCACTCCGTGTGGGATCAGCTGGCGGTCCGGAGCAGGGGGACTCAGTCCTGCTCTAGGCTGTACAAACCAGGCTGACTCACTGCCATTCTGGGTTATCCCACCACCAAACCCCCCTCCCCCACCCACACCTCCCCTGCCCAGTAAAATGCTTTTCTAATTGTCCTACAAAAATGGAGAATTTCACACTTTCCCACATTCTATCTCATTGTTAGGTCTCTGCCCACATCGTAACCTCTTTGTATCTTCCCTTACGTCTTTACAAGTTATTTTCCAACCTACCTTGTGTGCCATGAGACAAATTTAGTGACTATCCTTCTATTCCTTTCCTCTTTGTTCTTTGTTCGAAATCATTGACATGAATTGTAAAATTCCAGCACTGATCCCTGTTCCACACCAGAAAATGACCCACAGATGCTAATTCTGCTTCCTGTTGGTGAGTAAATGCTCTATCCATGCCAGTCTGTTAGCCTCAATGTTAGCCTCACACACACGGTAAAGGTGTTGATAAGACTCAGAGTTTTACCAGCTGTTATATTCAATCTCAGTGTGAGGTCATCTGGAACTTGATTCACAATGAAATTCTAAAGTTTCAAATCAAACTGAGCTGCACGTAGACAATGCCTAAAGGGGCAACAGGGTAGCACAGGGGTTAGCCCTGCTGCTTTGCAGCTCTAGGGATCTGGATTCAATTCCTGGCTCGGATCACTGTGTGTGTGGAGTTTGTACATTCTCTCCATATCAAAGAGCAAAGAACAAAACAGCACAGGACATAGGCCGAATGAGCCCGCGCCGCCACCCCGATGTTCCCACCTCTACCCGTGATCCCTGCCCATGTTTATAGATCTATAGATTGGAACTAAATTTGAGACAATTTAGGGAGAATTTGTTTTGCCAATTAGCCTAAGAGCACATCTTTGGGATGTGGGAGGAAACCGGAGCACCTGGAGAAAACCCACTTAAGCATGGAGAGAATGCGCAAACTCCCACAGACACAGGCCCAAATCCATGTATCTGCACAGCACAGCGATAGTCACTGAGCTGCCGTGTTGCCCATCAGATGGTCCAGGTCAAGCGTACACTAACGACGTGAAGCAGTAGGATACTCTCGAAAAAGGTGCAAGAGCAGCCCTCTCATGCCCCTCGTTAGACAATAAGGTGGACCAAAGCAACTGTAGGATAAAACAACTACATCAATATCGTTGACAATTTACACATTTCCCAGGGAACTCCCAAGGCTCATGATCCCTATTTTAAATCAGTTTTCTATACCCCTCCATTCCCATTCTGTTCATGTGCCCATCTAAGTATCTCTTAAATAACTCCAGAGTATCTGCCTCCACCACTTTTCTTGGCAGCGCATTCCATACCCCCACCACCCTCTGTGTGAAAAACTCCCTCTAGCATCCAAATTATACCTTACCCCCATCACTCTAAGCCCATGACCCCTCGTGCTATTCGAGTCCATCCTAGGAAAAAGCCTAACCCTGTTTACTCTATCTATACCCCTCATAATCTCATAATCTATTAGATCGCCTCTAAGTCTACGTCTTTCTAAGGAAAACAGTCCCAATTTACCTAACCTCTCCTCGTAACTCAGACCTTCCATACCAGGCAGCATCCTGATAAACCTCCTCTGCACTCTCTCCACAGTCTCCACGTCCTTCCGGTAGTAAGGTGACCAGAACTGGACGCAGTATTCCAAATGAGGTCTAACCAATGTTTTATACAACTGCAACATTAAAGGCCAGCTATTGTACTCTATAACCCTTCCTATAAAGTCTAACATACCATATTCGTTCTTCACAACCTTCTCCACTTGCTCTGCCACCTTCAGAGACTTGTTCACCTGCACCCCCAGATCCCTCTGCGTTTTTATACTCTTAATAGGTCTACCCTTTATCATATACCTCCCCCCTACATTCTTTCTCCCGAAATGCATCACCTTGCATTTAGCAGGATTGAATTCCATCTGCCATCTGTCTGCCCAAGCTACCAGCCTATCTATGTCCTGCTGCATCGCCTGACAATGTTCCTCACTATCCGCAAGTCCAGCCATCTTTGTATCGTCTGCAAACTTGCCGATCACTCCACTTACTCCCTCTTCCAAGTCATTTATATATATTACAAATAGAAGAGGTCCCAGTACCGAGCCCTGCGGCACACCACTAATGACCGACCTCCAGCTAGAGAAACACCCTTCCACTATTACTCTCTGTCTCCTATTACCAAGCCAGTTACTTATCCATCTAGCTACCTGTCCTTGTATCCCATTAGCTTTGACCTTCTCAACTCATCTCCCAGGAGGGACTTTGTCAAACGCCTTACTAAAATCCATATAAACGACATCAACGGCTCGCCCTTCGTCGACCGTTTTCGTCACCTCATCAAAAAATTCTACTAGATTCGTAAGGCACAACCTCCCCTTAACAAAACCGCCTATGCTGGTTTCCTTCACAGTCCAAAGATGAATGGGTTAGGTTGATTGGCCATGCTAAAAATTGCCCCTTAGTGTCCAGGGATACTTAGTTTAGAGGCATTAGGGGGTAAAACATATGGGGGTAGTGCCTTTGTGGGATTGTGTTCAGTGCAGACTCGATGGGCCAAATAGCCTCTTTCTGTACTGTAGGTTCGATTATAAAACATGACAGAATATGATTTTCCTGCAAATAGATTTGTGAATAATAATGGAATGTGAACAGACTGTGGGAAATGAATTTTAATCATCTGTTTTTACAGCCAGGGATGGATTTTAAATCAGTCACCAGAGGTCTTGATTCTATTGGTAAAAGAAATTAACAATTAAAACATCACTAACTCTTTGAATATCACATTCCCTCTGCAGCTCAAAATTCCATTACCTGAATAGTTCCTTCACAAAGACACACACAAGAAGAATCTCTTTTCAAATCTTGTCAAGCATCAGGTGAAAACAGTCGAGATAGTTAATGAGAAAAAAATAACCTGAAGGGACTTTTTGCAGACAGAGTAGTTAAGGAAGATTGCTGTCTCTAACAGGTAGTCACGACAGCTTTTCACATTTGCTTTGGTAACTGTTAGCTCCTGTTAAAAATTGCTAGCCTTCAGAACCCTGAAGGAGACATTCCAGCCTCCCTCCCAGCTCCAATCTAAAGAATTGAGCACATGCTGTCACTGCAAACCAACACAGTTCTGCCCGTCTGTGGGCTTCTATGTCACCCACACCCAGCGGTGTGGGTCTTTCAGATGAGACACTAAGCTGAGATGGAGGATTCATTGCTGGAAACATAGAGACAGTTTCGATACGGGGAGTAAGAACCAAAAAATAAAGAACAAAGAACAGCACAAGAAACAGGCCCTTCGGCCCTCCAAGCCTACGCCCCTCATTAGTCCAACTAGCCCATTCTGTATCCCTTTGTATCTGTATCCCTCTATTCCCAGTCTGCTCATGTATCTATCCAGATAAGTCTTAAACAATCCCAGCGTGTCTGCCTCCACCATCCTGCTTGGCAGCGCATTCCAGGCCCCCACCACGTTATAAATGTCCCCCTGATATTGGAGTTATACCTCACCACCTCACCTGTAACCCCTCGTGATCATCACCTGCGACCTGGGAAAAAGCTTCCCACTGTTCACCCTATCCCTTCGTAATTTTATACACATCTATTAGGCCTCCCCTCATCCTCCGTCTTTCCAGGGAGAACAACCCCAGTTTATATCCAATCTCTCAGTGTGAAAGATGAACCACAAAAGGAATGAGGATAGAGGCAGTCTGGTAACTCAACAGGAATTAGGAGAATGAACCCCAGAAATAGCTGAGGAATGGTCAACAAGATGCTTCAGATGTGAGTCGAAATAATCACCATATGATGAATTGTTTGAAACAGAATAGCAGAGTTTTTGCATTGACACATGACAAGGAGAAATTGGAAGAGGAAGATGATGATACTGATCAATCAGAAGGCATCGTACTTGTCAC
Source organism: Sphyrna mokarran (assembly GCA_024679065.1). Lineage (NCBI taxonomy): Eukaryota > Metazoa > Chordata > Chondrichthyes > Carcharhiniformes > Carcharhinidae > Sphyrna > Sphyrna mokarran. Next base: position 1,685,071 of record JAGIQG010000019.1, read on the forward strand.
TAAAAGTCCATAATAAGTGTTCTAGTGGTGGACTCATTTAATTGTGCTTGATTAGACAGTGGCTGCTCATCCATAATATGTGGAGTGGATTGGTTAAAGTGCTACATGGATTCACTAATCAGTCTGCTCTCTGACATGTGCCCTGGCATGTGTCTAGCGTGTGCCTGGTGTGGGCAGTGCATGTGAAGAATCCACTTCTCATGTTTCCTATCAATTAGTTTATGGGAGAAGTCCAAAAATACATTTACTATGTAGATCTTTTTCTGGTCTTTGAAACGACAGCGATTAATTCAACTTTACAAATGGCCCCCACACGAGGAGAAAAACATTTACCAGTACTGAGTCTTCAGAGAGAATTTGGTTAGCCTTTTGACACCATATAAAGAACAAAGAACAACACAGCACAGGAAACAGGCTCTTCGGCCCAACGAGCCCACGCCACCATTTTAACATTGTGAGTGCTCTCCTCTACCTACGACCTTTGTCGACACCTACTGGGGAAGATTGAGGGCAGACTAATTTTGGGACAATTTGTTACACCAATCAGCCTAACAGCATGAGGTGTGGAAGGGAACAGGAGCTCCCGGAGAAAACCCGCACAAGCACGGGGAGAATGCGCAAACTCCCACAGACACAGGCCCAAATCCATGTATCTGCACAGCACAGCGATAGTCACTGAGCTGTCGTGTTGCCTGTTAGATAGTCCAGTTTAAGCGTATGCTAACGACGTGAAGCACTAGGCAACTCCTGAAGCAACGTAAATCTATCAAAAATATTGTTTAAAGAGCAGACAGGAGCTGGTAAATTTGCAGTAGTGAAGGAAAACAGTCAATTTACAATACAAGAATCAAACTGTTTTAACATAGAACATAGAATATAGAACATTACAGCACAGAACAGGCCCTTCGGCCTTCGATGTTGCGCCGACCAATATAAAAAGCAATGCCCCTCCAAACTAAACCATTCCCTTCTCTTCCATATACTTATCAACTAACCTCTTAAACGCCACCAAACTTGGCGCATCTACAACCGCTGCAGGCAGGGCATTCCACTCCCGAACCACCCTTTGGGTAAAGAAGGACCCTTAATAGTGTTGTCGAGCAGAAGGATCTTGAGGTACAAGTACATAGCTCTTTGAAAGTTGGCACCCAGGTTGATAAAGTTGTTAAGAAGGCGTACGGTGTGTTAGCTTTTATTGGTAGAGGGATTGAATTTAGGAGCATTGAGGTTATGTTACAACTGTACAAAACTCAGGTAATTGAGGAAGTTCTCGGGTCACCCCTAACAGCTGCAGTTTGGAGAACAGTAACAAAGTCATCCTTCTTATCTGTTTTCTGCTCCTTATTATCCGTGGAGGATGAAAGAGCCATTCATTTCAAAAACACTAGTGCCTAGCCTGCCTCTGAGAATAGGGCACAATATTCTATAACTCTTTATTCCAAAAGAATGAGGTCTGTCTGCTCAATCCTCTTTCCCATTATTCCAAGGGATAAACATCTTGTGGCCAAAGCCTACAAGAATATATAAAACTCATTTAAAACTATAACACTTGTTTACCGGTTGATTATATTTGTGCTTATACAGACAATATCTTTGTAGCATATTACTGAGACACATTGTGATACCTTCAACATATATGACTCACTGTGGTCCCTAATCTACTTTGTTTTAATAATCTTAGAAAACAGGGGTTCCCATATCCCCTGCTATAAACGATACACATTTGCTTTCTGGTTAGTTTGAAACTTTGTTCTCGAAGTTTGTTGTAATTTAACAGAAGCGAAACTGTCTTATTAATTACATTGTTAAGATTTAGTGTTGACGATGATCTAAGTCAAAGATAGCAGCTGTGTCATAGTTTTAACTTCACCAACTGTCATGTACTTGATTACTATGATTTTCAGAGCAGAGTACTTCACAGTTAGTGAATTCACTTTTGGACATTGGAAATTCAGCAAGCAATTCATGGTGGCACAGTGGTTAGCACTGCTGCCTCGCATCACCAGAGACCAGGTTGAATTCCCAGTCTGGGTCACTGTCTGTAAGGAGTCTGCACATTCTCCCCGTGTCTGTATGGGTTTCCTCCGGGTACTCCTGTTTCCTTCCACAGTCTGACAGGCATTTTCTTTAGGGTACATTGGCTATGCTAAATTCTCTCTCAGTGTACCCAAACAGGCACTGGAGTGAGGCGACTCAGGGATTTTCACAGTAATTTCATCGCAGTGTTAGTGTAAACGTACTTGTGACACTAATAAATAAATTTTAAACCACAGATAAAAAAGTAATAATGGCCAGGACTGCAGGAGAACTCCAGAGCTCTCCATGGGATCTTTACATCCACACAAGAAATCAGTAACAGGTTTAATTTATATCCATAAAGTCATTACAGTCAGGAAGGGTGCCATTCAGCACATCAAAGTCCATTGCAGCTCTCTGAGGAACAATGCACTAATTCACAGTTCTCAATTCTATTATAAACACACACTTGGCACCCTGGAGGCCACACTCTCAGTACTCTGGATGAGACATTCCAGACGTTACACTCCCTCTGTATTCTGAGGGACATACACTCGGTATTCTGGGCGGGACATTCCCTCGGTATGCTGGGGGACACTCCCTTGGTATTCTGGGTGGGATATTCCCTCGATATTCCACTGGACCATCAGCCTGGATCTGGAACTGGAGAGGATGGAATGAATGGACTCTGTGGTGGACGAGCTAGCTGTTTAAGTATAGATAACACCTCGGTCACACGGGATTTGATAGCCCAGTATCACTGAGGCGATGTTACGTGCACAGAACGATAGAATCCCTACAGTGCAGAAGGAGGCCATTCAGCCCATCGAGTCTGCACTGACAACAATCCCAGCCAGAGTCTGTCCCCACATATTTGTCCTGTTAATCAACCGACACGAAGGCCAATGGAACCTGCACATCTTCGGACACTGGGAGGAAACTCATGCAGTCATGGGGAGAATGTGCAAACTCTGCACAGACAGTGATCTGAGGATGTGAATTGAACCTGTGCCCCTGGCATTCTGAGGCAGCAGTGCTAACCACTGCGCCACCATACCACCCCTTGCAATGTAAGCACAGACAATCCCTGAGTGATGTCAGGCACTATTTGATTTGATGCTCAGGCCCTGAAGGGAAGTTAATTTAAGGGTGGAATTTTACTGGCACGTCTGCCCAAGATCCCGCCCAGGAGAATGCCATTATCCATGCTGAACCTGTCCTCGGAATCGGACTGGGATGCCAGTAAAATTCCAGCCTAAACAGTGTGTTTAGGCTGGACACTCTGTTCTGTAACTTCAAACTCTAACAAAAGGAACAAGTTGGTAGAGATTATAATCAGTTGAAATCTTGTGCTGGCAATTAGTGTTTTTTACGATGTGGACATCTCTGACATTTATTGGATTTGAGACCAGGGAGTGATCTGATTGAATGACACAATAAGCTCAAAGTCTGCCAACTCCTGCTCCTAATTCCTACATCTGGAGTCACATGTAGGCAGACCGCGTAAGAACAGCAGATTTCCTTCCCTAAAGGATATTAGTGACCCAGATGGGTTTTTACTACCACGTGACAAGTTTCATGGTCATAGAATCATACAACCTTACAGGGCAGAAAGAGGCCCTTCAGCCCATCGAGTCTGCACTGAACACAATCCCACCTAGGCCCTACCCCCTACACATTTCACCCACTAATCCCTCTAACCTATGAATCCCTGGACTCTAAGGGGCAATTTCTTAGCATGGCCAATCAACTTAACCCGCACATCGTTGGACTGTGGGAGGAAACTGAAGCACCCGGAGGAAACCCGCACAGACATGAGGAGAATGTGCAAACTCCACACAGACAGTGACCCGAACCGGGAAACGAACCCAGGACCATGGAGCTGTGAAGCAGCAGCGCTAACCCAGTGTGCTACCGTACCATCCTGTGCTGGTCATCTTCACTAAAATTGGCTTTTTATTCCAGATGTACATAATTAATGGGATTTAAATTTTCAAGCGGTGGTGGGATTTGAACTGATGTTTGAGATCATTAGTCCAGACATCTGGATTACTGATGCAGTAACAATACCGGGTGGCATTTGATATACACGTCATAAACATGAAAATCATTTGAGCTTCTTACTTCAGGACATATAAAACAAACATTCTAGAGGAGAAAATGTGACTGTGCTGATCTCTGCGTGTTTCACACTGAAACATTTAATGTTGTGTTTTACTCTGGGAATAATTCCGTGCATTAACATTGCAGATGTGTGGCAGTGCCTATTCTCCAGCTGCTGAAGTTTGTTTTACCCTGCGCTGTGTAATTAACAATATCAATGACCAATTCTCTCCAGGGTTATTCCATTATTTGCTCACGGTTAGTGAATTAATTCCCTGGCCAGATTTATAGTCTTTCTCTGCAAGAGAAAGATTTATATTAAAAAAACATTGAATTTGATGTGCGCTCAGGGAGCTGAAATCCTGAGTTTAGATTGAATAAGAGGGAATAAAAATGTGATCTCTACATTAGTTGGAGTGAAATTTGCAAAGAATTGGTTGCAGTGATAACAACATTCACTGATACCTGGTTATTATCAATAATGTGGCCATCACATCTTGAAATAATTATTCCCTGGAGAATATTCATCCCAACTTCGCTTGTGCAAACTTCCCCTCTCATAAAGACACCACAGTGTCCCAGATTTTCATGCACTGTGATTGTGACAGAAGACACTGCCAAATAAAGCGGACGGAATCCCGGCGTTAGGGGATTAAATTGGCAAAGCCCAGCAAACTGTCAATGGATCGTGAGAGGGCTGCTCTTGGATCTTTTTCGACAGTATCCTAGTGCTTCACGTCGTCAGTGTATGCTTGACCTGGACCATTTGATGGGCAACACAACAGCTCAGTGACTATCGCTGTGCTGTGCAGATACATGGATTTGGGCCTGTGTCTGTGGGAGTTTGCACATTCTCCCCGTGCTTGCGTTGGTTTTCGCCAGGTGCTCCGGTTTCCTCCCACATCCCAAAATATGCTCTTAGGCTAATTGGCAAAACAAATTCTCCCTAAATTGTCTCAAATTTGGTTTTTAACTCATAGATCTATAAACATGGACAAGGATCGTGGGTAGAGGTGGGAACACAGGGGTGGTGGCGTGGGCTAGTTAGGCCAAAGGGCCTGTTTTCAGTTCTGTTTTGCTCTTTGGCATGGGGGTTTTTAATTTGTAATGAATTCCTCTCCCATTTATTACCATAGAACCCTACAGTGCAGAAAGAGGCCCTTCAGCCCATTGAGTCTGCACTGAACAGAATCCCACCCAGGCCATACCCCCTTATCCCTCCATATTATACCCACTAATTGCTCTAACCTACGCATCCCTGGACACTAAGGGGCAATTTCTTAGCATAGCCGATCAGCCCAACATGCACATCTTTGGATTGTGGGATATATCAGAGTACCCGGAGGAGACCCACACAGAAATGAGGAGAATGTGCAAACTCCACACAGACAGTGACCGAGTCGGGATTCGAACCCAGGACCCTGGAGCTGTGCCGCCCATTAGTTTGCATATTACTGAGATCATTTACACTGCCTTCTGCTTCCTGCAATATCTCTAACCACACTGTCCATTCATGTATGAAGTCTGATAAAAGATACAGCATGGACAGGTTGGGCCGAAGGGTCTGTTTCCATGCTGCAAACCTCGATGGCCTGGCAAGAGGCTAGTGCGCCTTAAAGGTGGGAGGTAGATTAAATAAATGATGGAGTTTCTCCATCATGCTCTGAAAGAATGATGAGTGGCAGAGCATGCAAGAACAGGATTGCACCAAGCTGTTCAGTACTCCGCTGAGTTCAGGATATGAAGGATGGAGAGGTGTCCGGTGTACGTATGGGGTCAGGACGTCCTCCAGATAGATGCTCAGAGGCAGTAGGAACCTCAAAATAGGGGAGGGGGATGTGAGTCAGTTTAGAACAGAGTTAAGGAAGAACAGAGGGTGGTGAATCTCTGGGATTCTCCGCCCATTGAAGCGGTGGAGGCTCCCTTTGAAGAGTGCAGTAGAACAGAGGGATCTGGGAACACAGGTACAGAATTCCCCAAAAGTGACATCACTGGTGGATAGGGTTGTAAAGTGTGCTTTTGGTACATTGATCTTTATAAATCAAAGTATTGAGTATAAAAGTTGGAGTGTTATGGTAAGGTTATATAAGGCATTGGTGAGGCTGAATTTAGAGTATTGTGTACGCTTTTGGTTACCTAGTTACAGGAAGGATGTAAATAATGTTGAAAGAGTGCAGAGAAGGTTCACAAGGATGTTGCCAGGACTTAAGAAACTGAGTTACAGAGAGAGATTGAATAGGTTAGGACTTTATTCCCTGAAGTGTAGAAGAATGAGGGGAGATTTGATACAGGTGCATAAGATTTTGATGGGTATAGATAGAGCGAATGCAAGCAGGCTTTTTCCACTGAGGCTAGGGGAAAAAAAAACCAAAGAGCGTGGGTAAAGGGGGAAGGGGGAAAGTTTAAAGGGAATACTGGGGAGGGTCTTCTACATGCAGAGAGTGGCAGGAGTGTGGAATGAGCTGCCGGATAAAGTGGTAAATGAGGGGTCATTTCTAACATTTAAGAAAAGCTTGGACAGGTTCATGGATGAGAGGGATGTGGAGGGATATGCAGGTGCAGGTCAGTGGGACTAAGCAAAAAATGGTTCAGCACAGACAAGAAAGGCCAAAAGGCCTGTTTCTGAGCTGTAATGTTCCAGGGTTCTATCACCAACATCCTTCTCCCCCCCATGCCAACACTATCGTTAAGAAAGCCTACCAACGCTTCTATTTTCTCAAACGACGAAAGAAATTTAGTCGTCTGAGAAAATGAGGTTATTTTCATTAGAGAGAAGATGCGGTGATCTAATGATTAGATCACCTAATCACCTAATCACCTAAGCATCTAATCATTAGATGCGGAGATCTAATTGAGGCGTATAAGATGATCAAGGGATTGGATAGGATGGATAGTGAGAGCCTTTTTCCTTGGATGGTGATGACCAACACGAGGAGACATAACTTTAAATTAAGAGGTGGTAGGATGTTCTGATGTACATTTAATTCCCTAAATTTCCACCCCCTTTATTGCGGAATTCCATTAGATGTAGACAAAAGCATTGATGAGCAAAGAAAGATTTGAATAAGGCATTCGTTGAGTGTTAAAATGAACGGCACGGGCTTGTAGGGCCGAAGGGCCTGTTTCCTGTGTTGTGCTGTTCTGTGCTCTTTGATGTAGTCCATCAGCTCCTGCCGGTTTGTCAGTCTTCAATCCCAATAGTTTGCTCTATTTCCCTATCGATAAAAATTGTTCTAAATTCCTCAGTTTCTATTTCCTCGGCATTACCTGTTACTATTAGGATGGTAATAATGTTCTCCACTCTCAAAACCGAGGCAAAATATTGATTTAGCGTCTCCACCATTTCTGCATTCCCCGCTATTAACTCCCCGGTCTCATCCCCCAAGGAACTAACAGTTATTTTAACTATTTATTCCCTTCCGTTTTTATATTTATAGAAGCTTTTGCTTTTTTTTAATCTTTCTTTTATCATATACGGTTGAATTTTTTATTACTTTTTCACTAACCCTTTGTTGATCTTTAAAAGTTTCCCATCCTCCCAGTCTCCACTGGCCTTTGCAATACGGTCTGCCTTAGTTTTATCTTTATGTTGTCTTTAACTTCCTCGCTTAGCCACGGATTTTTCACTTCTCACAATATTCCTCCCTCTTTGGAATATAGTTTATTTGGGAGGGTTTGAATATCTCCTTCAACAACTGCCTCAGTTTATCACGTGTCCTACCATTTACCTTCCTGTCCAATGCATTACGGCCAAGTCTGTCCTTATTCCGAGATAAATTACCTTTATTTAACTCCATATGTGAGTGTGGGACTCCAGTTTCTCTCCCTCAAACTGAGTTTTGAATCCTATCAGGCAATGATCACTTTTCCCTATAAGATTCTTAACGATGGGTTCGTTAATTAACCTCTGCTCATTACACAAATCCAGCATTTCCTGCTCCCCAGTTTGTTCCACAACATATTACTCCAAGAATGAATCTCTGATACATTCAATAAACTCTCCCACAAGGCTATCCTTGCCAATTGGATTAATCCAGTCTCTGTACATATTAAAATCACCCATGATTATAGTGTCCCTTTCTTACAAGCCCCTGCTATTTGTTGGGGTTACAGACAAAAGGAACCCAGCAGGAAGCGAAAATCTAATCAAGGAACTCACAAATGTAAAGAGAACAAAGATAAAATCCAGCTCGGAGTAGGAACAAGGATGGGACAAGAAGGATGTAAAACAAGAAAGGTAGATTTGGGAGATTTAAAATAACCCCAGTATAGTTCAATTGGTTAAAGGACAGAGTTTTAAATGTGATGTTTTATTACTTTGCAATCTGATATGCCGGAGAAGACACAAGGGTAAATTCTGAGCTCAGCTCACTGATTGTGATTGTGATTGTAAGTGATTGTGACAGCAGGGTGTAACCGGGAGTTGCAGCATGTCTTGGTGGGAGTGAACACAATGGGATTGAGTTCAGTTTGATTTGGGACTCTGAGTATCAATTTTAAAAAGCCTGTCCTCCAAAATATAAAGTGAAAGTACAAAACATGTCAACAGGAGAAGTTATTTATTAACGATTCAATATCGGAATAATGGAATCTTTCAGAAGGGAAATATAGGAGAAAAATTGGTTCCACAGATAATTCGAAAATGGAATGAGAAGCGTGATTCTGTGTCTCGGGAGAGTACATTGTGAAATTTTAGTTCAAGATGCTAATGAGAGGGGAAATTTGGAGGTGGCCTTAACTTAGACAATTCAAAACAAAATTTATTTTACAAATAAAACAAAGAACAAATATATTGGAGATTTCCAAAGGTTAACTAGCTCTGGGAATAGAGTGACAAAACCTCTTCGAAATATCTGAAGTACGTAGTCAAATAAAGATAATTATAGTTTTTCCTAATCAATAATTCCTTCTTTAATTAGCTTAAAATTAATTTCATTTAACAGTCACACGTCAGTACAAAATTCTGTCAAATACCTTCTTGAGAAGGTGAGAATGCATAGGATCCAAGGGGCTTTGGCCTTGTGGATCCAGAACTGGCTTGCCTGCAGAAGGCAGAGAGTAGTTGTGGATGGGTCTCCTTCTGCGTGGAGGTCGGTCACCAGTGGAGTGCCGCAGGGATCTGTTCTTGGACCCTTGCTATTTGTCATTTTCATAAATGACCTGGATGAGGAAGTGGAGGAATGGGTGAGTAATTTCGCCGACAATGCAAAAATTGGTGGTGTTGTGGATGGTCTGGAGGGATGTCTGAAGTTGCAGCGAGACATAGATAATATGCAAGACTGGGCGGAGAAGTAGCAGATGGATTTCAACACGGATGAATGTTTGGTTGTCCATTTTGGCAGGATCAGTGGGATGAAGCAATATAATATCAACGCTAGGAGTCTTGGCAGTGTTGCGGAGCAGAAGGATCTCTTAAATCTGCTCTGCAAGTGGAGGATGAGGTCAAGAAGGCATATGGCGTACTGGCCTTCATTAATCGAGGGATTGATCTTAGGAGTCGGGAGGTAATGCTGCAAATTTATAAGACCCTTGTCAGACCCCACTTAAGAGTATTGTGCGCAGTTCTGGTCGCCTCACTATCGGAAGGATGTGGGAGCGATTGAGATGGTGCAGAAGAGATTTACAAGCATGTTGCCTGGATTGGGGGGCATGCCTTATGAAGATAGGTTGAGAGAGCTAGATCTCTTCTCCTTCGAGAGACGAAGGTTGAGAGGCGACCTGATAGAGCTTTATAAGATTTTGAGAGGAATAGATAGAGTGGATTCTCGGAGGCTATTTCCCAGGGCTGAAATGGTCACTATGAGAGGACACAGGTTTAAGGTGCTGGGGGGCACAGCAGATGTTAACATGATAACAGAGGAGATGTTAGAGGTAGATGTTGTGGTAGTTATAGGACGGATGTCAGAGGTAGGTTCTTTATCCAGAGGGTGGTAAGGGTATGGAATGACCTGCCTGCAGCAGTTGTAGATGCGCCAAGTTTGGTGGCGTTTGAGAGGTTAGTAGATACGTTTATGGATGAAAAGGGACTGGTTTAGGTTAGATGGTCATTGCTTGTTCCTAACTGGTTGGCGCAACATCAAAGGCCGAAGGGCCTGTTCTGCGCTGTAATGTTCTATGTTCTATGAAGGTTTTTCACTTAGAGGGTGGTGAGTGAATGGAATCGGTTGCAGTCGGTGGTGGTTGAGGCAAACTCGCTGGGGTCTTTTAAGAGACTTCTGGATGAGTACATGGGATGTAATGGGTTTGGGAGTTACAGATAGTTCTATGGCCTGATATGAATAGATATGATCGGTACAACTTGTGGGCCGAAGGGCCTGTTTGTGCTGTAGTGTTTTATGTTCTATGTTCGACTGATCAAGCGAATGTTTACCTGTCCAATGTCTCTATGTGCCCACGGTCAGATCTAGCTTGACAATGGACATTTCCGAGGGAGGTGGGACCAGTACAGATCGTCTGCCCCTGGGCAAAACTGGAACCAACATCCGAGGGGAGTGTTTAAACTCATGTGACAGGGACTGATGCAGCAAATCAGAAGGAAATGGGGACAGAAACAGAAGGGGGAAAAGCAGAGAAACCAAAAAAGGGCCACATTACGTCATCATTCTAAGAGGGCAATAAATGCCGAAAAACAATCCTGAATGAGTTAACTGTGCGTTAATGGATATGATGTCATTGGGATCATGGAGACAGGGATGGGAATCCAGAGGTGTTGAATATTCAGGACAGATAGACGGACAAGAAAGGGGGTGTGGTGCTGTTGCTGGTTAAAGAGGGGATTAATGCAGTAGTAAGGAAGGGCACTAGCTGGATGATGTGGATCTATATGGGTCGTGCTCCGGAATTCCAAAAGGCAAATAACACTAGTGGGAGTTGCATACAGACCACAAAGGCACCACGGTAGAAGGAGGGGGGCGGAAAGGGGGATGTGGGAAGGGGGGATGCCAGGGTAGCACAGTGGTGAAGGGGGGGGCAGCACAGTAGCACAGTGCGGGGGTGGGGGCAGCATGATAGAACAGTGGTTAGCACTGCTGTTATATAGTTCCAGGGTCCTCAGGTCACTGTCTGTGTAGAGTTCGCACATTCTCCTCGCGTCTGCGTAGGTTTCCTCTGGGTGCTCCTTTTTCCTCCCACAGTCCAAAGATGTGTGGGTTAAGTTGATTGGCCATGCTAAGAAATTGCCTCTTACTGTCCAGAAATGTGTAGGTTAGAGAAATTAGTGGGTATAATATACGTGGGGATATGGGGGTAGGACTTGGGTGGGATTGTGTTTGATGCAGACTCGATGGGTGTTAAACCTGCAAATTCTATTATAATAGATTCAAATTTATGCAAATGAGATTCACCCCCCAGGAAAGAAGCTGATCACATGCCCGGTGAAGGGTTTGTGATAGTGCATGATTTAAACTAAAAGCAGCACTGGTTTAACATGTCTGTGTACACCAGTGCCATGATATCAAGAGGCAAATGTCTGATTAAACACAAGTTCATTCTGAAACACCAACTAAGCAGCTATGGAAAGAGGCCTGAATATCTGAGACATTCCAGCAGAATTTATTTGTTAGTCACAGAAGAACTCTCCAATCACATTGGCAGGAATGATAGATACATCATCAAACCTGGAGGATACCTCAGTTTAATCATGCAAAGGCAACCACTAATTATATAAAGCGTCCTGCAGAACGGTACAAATGAGATTATGCTTCTCTTGCTTTGCTGCTCAAATATCAACTCAGTAGTTTCACCAGCTGCTCTGTCACCAGTGGTGTGCCCCAGGGATCTGTTCTGGGACGCCTGCTGTTTGTCATTTTCATAAATGACTTGGATGAGGAAGTGGAGGGATGGGTTAGTAAGTTCGCCGACGATATAAAGGCGGGGGTGTTGTGGATGGACTGGAGGGATGCAAAAGTTGCGGCGAGACATAGACAGGATGCAAGACTGGGCGGAGAACTGGCAGATGGACTTCAATGTGGATTTTGGTAGGACCAGTGGGATGAAGGAGTGCAATATCAGGGGTAGGAATCTTAGCTGTGTTGAGGAGTAGAAGGATTTGGGGTCCAGGTCCATAGGACTCTGAAATCGGCCTCGCAGGTGGATGATGAGAGGTATATTGAGAGTTCAGAGTGCCCCATTATATTCAAACAGTCTGGATTCAACTTCCATCCAACGTGACACTTACTGATCAGACCAATTCCCCAACAGCAGTCTGAGCTCAGTCCAGGGGAGGGATGGGAATTGGGGGATGGCAGAAATGGATTAACCTGAGAATTTAGGGGAAGGTTCACCAGGCTGATACTGGCGATGAGGGGGGTTAGCAAAGAACAAAGAACAAAGAAAAACACACCACGGGAAACAGGCCCTTGGGCCCAACGAGTCTGCACCGCCGGCCTAACGTCTTAATGACATATAGAGACCAATATAGGGACAATGTGTTACCCAATCAGCCTAAGAGCACATTTTTGGGATGTGCGAGGAAACCGGAGCACCCGGAGAAAACCCACGCAACCACGGGGAGAACGCGCCAACTCCCGCAGACACAGGCCCAAATCCATGTGCCTGCACAGCAACAGCGATAGTCTCTGAGCTGTCATGTTGCCCATCAGATGGTCCAGTTTAAGCGAACACTAACGACGTGAAGCACTAGGCCACTCCTGAAGTAACATCCTGGAGCAGCCCTCGCACGACCTGCCGAATGCATGCACCTTGTTGGTCAACGAGGTGGACCGAATAGCCTTGGAAACAATTAAAGTATTTAAACAGTCCTCCTATATCCCTCTATCTGCAGACTGCTCATGTGACTGTCCAAGAGACCCTGAAACAACCCTAGCGTGCCTGATCCCACCACCTTACTCGGCAGTGCATTCCACACCCTCACTACCCTTTGTGTGAAAAACTGCCCTCTAATATTAGTCTTATAAATAGCCCCCCTCACCCTAAGGGAATGACCCCTCGTTCTATCCATTTCTGAAGGTGGAAAAAGTTTACCACCATTTACTCTATCTATACCCCTCATAATACCAAACGCTTTCTTTATCACTTTCTCCACCTGTACTGACACCTTCAGAGACTTGTGAACCTGCACCCCCAGGTCTCTCTGCATCTCTATACTCCGGATAGTTTTAACCTTTTATCCTATAACTTCCCTCTACATTATTCCGGCCAAAATGCATCACCTCGCATTTATCCGCGTTAAATTCCATTTGCCATCTATCAGCCCAGTCTACCAGCCTATCTATGTCCTGTTGTATTGCCTGGCACTGCTCCTCAGTCCCCGCCAATCCAAGCATCTTAGTGTCATCAGCAAATTTGCTGATCACACTACCTATCCCCTCTTCCAAGTCATTTATAGAAATCACAAATAGAAGAGGTCCTAGTACTGAGCCCTATGGCACACCACTAGTGACTGACCTCCAGTTGGAAAATGAGCCTTCCACTACTACCTGCTGTCTCCTCCTCCCAAGCCAGTTCTCAACCCATCTACATACCTGGTAGCCCTGTCTCCCATGCGCCTTCACCTTTTTTATCAGCCTACCATGGGAAACCTTGTCAAACGCCTTACTGAAATCCATGTAGACGACATCAACGGCTAGTCCTTCATCAACTGTTTTTGTCACCTCTTCAAAAAATTCCACTAGATTCGTAAGGCATGACCTCCCCTTAACGAAGCCATACTGCGTATCCCTGATCAGATCGCAGCGCTCCAGATGCTCAGAATGCAATTTTCCCTCTAACCATCCTTTTGCTCCTTACATAGGAGTAAAATGCCTTGGGACTTTCCTTAATCCTACCTGCCAAATTCATTTCGTGGCCCCTTTTTGCCTTTCTGACACCCCTTTTAAGATCCCGTCTACACTCTCTATATTTTTCCAGTGCTGCCTCTGTCCCCAATTGCCTGGATCTAACGTACGCCTCACGCTTCTTCCTGACCAAGTCCTCAACATCCCTAGTAACCCACGGTTCTCTAATCCTACCCATCCTTCCTCCTTACCAGCACGTGTCTTTCCTGCAAAAATTTTAGGTTTCTCTTGAAAGACTCCCACATGTGCAGTGTCGACCTACCCTCGAACAGCTTATCCCAGTCGGTATCCCTAAGATCCTGCCTAATCTGGCTGTATTTAGCCCTCCCCCAGTTTAACACCCTCCCCTTAGGGCAGGCTTCATCTTTTTCCATTAATACCCTAAAGCAGACAGAGTTGTGGTCAGTATTAGACACGTGCTCTCCTACTACAACGTCAACCACCTGCCTTGGCTCATTCCCCAGAATCAGATCCAGTATAGCCCCCTCTCTAGTCGGGCTATCCACATACTGCTCCAAGGATCCTTCTAAAACACAATGTACAAATTCCTCCCCGTCCGCACCTTCTGCTCTCGGCACCTTCCAATCATGCCTATAAGGAGAGATTGAATAGACTGGGTCTGTACTCGTTAGAGTTTAGAAGGCTGAGGGGGGAATATTATAGAGATGTATAAGGTAATGAAGGGGATGGATAGGGTAGAGGTAGAGAGATTCTTCCCGCTTAGAAAGGAAACCATGACTAGAGGGGCACAGCCTGAAAATAAGAGGAGGGGCACAGTTTAGAACAGAGTTGAGGATGAATTTCTTCACTCAAAGGCTGGTGAGTCTCTGGAATTCTCTGCCCATTGAAGTGGTGGAGGCTTCATCACTGAATATATTTAAGTCACGGGTAGATAAATTTCTGATAGACAAGTGGGAAAGTGGAACTGATCCACTTCAGATCAGCCATGATCTTATTGAATGGCGGGGTAGGCTCGAGGGGCTGGATGGCCGACTCCTGCTCCTATTTCTTATGTTCTTAGGATTGTGGCCGCCTGTCTGGGTAGGGAGTCTATTAGCATTGTTTCTCCCCGAAGGAGGAGCCAGCCAGAGTCCTGAGCTTTATTCAGTTGGCACTAACTGGCCCTCAGGAGTTAACCCTTCACAATGTCAACCCCCACATTCTCAGTTCAAAGTCTGAGAGGAGCTGGAGGCAGAATATATATGCAGCTAATGAAAGGGAATCGTGCAGACAAAGAATTTGCAGGGACAAAGAATGAGATGAGATGTTCTTGCAGAGAGAGAGCATGGACATAATGGGTCCAATGGCCTCCTCCTGTGGTGTAAGCATTAAAAACAAAATGAATCTCACTCCTGCACTCTGTCCAAAGACCCATGGAATAAATACAACAAGTCACGCAGTGTTCAACGTTTTGAAAGGTTGTATATTTGATGTGTAATTCTATTCGAACAGAGTCGTGCTTTGTTGCAGTGTAAAATTTGTGTAAGTTGAGGAGATCAGATTGTGATTAAAACGAGTGAATAGTTAGTGTATTCACTAGTCTGATATGTCATTAGTGTGAGAAACAAGCAGTGAAATAAGATTCAAACAGGGGATGAGGATTAATCTCTTCAAATGTCTTCCACTAATTCTCATCAATCTCTCATCTGTTCCTCCTGGATAATCCATGGCTTGGGCAAATCTTTTAATCTTTATTTTCAGAGTGGTATTGAGGGAGTGTCAGCGCATGGAGACCGTCTGTACAAGGGGAGCATCAACGCTGAGGGGGAGCCTGCACGGGGTGAGGGGAGTATCTGCGCTGAAAATCCATGCTGACTATCCCTGATCAATCCCTACCCTTTCCGAGTGTTGATTAATCCTGACCCTTAAGCATTTTTCCCAATAATTAAAACATTGTTGAAATATTGAGTACCTGCTCCTTATTAATCTTTAATGTGCTCTTGAACTTCACCATCCCAGCTGAAACCTCCAGTTACAATATCTTTCCCCACAATGAATATCGATGAAAATATTCATTTGAGACCTCGTCCTCAGGCTCTGCGTAGAGATTCCCCTGTGGTCACGAATGGGGATTCCAATCCTGTTTGTAGAACACTACAGCACAGTACAGACCCTTCATTTCACCCCATCATTGCCACTCCAGGTGTTGGTGGAGGGGTAAATACTGACAGGGGCACGGAACAGAACACCCGTCAAAATCATCAAAATCTTCAAATGTGGCTCGGGAATATTTCCTCGAAAATCCTGAAATTGAATTGGAATCCAATGAGTTACAGATCTAAAACTAACATCATCCATTCAAACTCATCATTTAAATGGATTTAGTATTCTTTTTGTCCCAATTAATAAAACCCATTTATTGATTACAGCTGTCTTAACTTTCTTTCCCACTGTTAAAGATCAGTGCATGGGAGAGAGGGGATCTGTCTGTATCTCTCACTCCCTTTAGAATATTCCCATTTAGTGATCTCACACTTCCTTATTTTTCCTTCTTCCTTGTACCATCTCTCATTTCTCTGATTTTGATTTGTCTGGTCTGCTAACAGGGTCTAATCCCTGGATTCATTCACTGTGCATCGCTGTGGAGGGAATCAGTGATTGAAGGCGCCCTCATTGCTGTACTGAGCCTTGTCTAAAACCAAGATCAAGCTATCCCACTCCCTATCATTCTGGAGTGCTCGGTGTGCCTATCCAATAACCGCCTAAAAATTCCTAAAGTGTCTGACTCCACTATCACAGCAGGCCGAGCATTTCACACCCCAATCATTCTCGATCATAGAGTGAAATATCTACCTCGGTCATCCCTCCTGTATCTCTCACCGTGCCCCTTATAGTAATGCCCCCTGGTAACAGTTACATCCACCCGAGGGAATAGTCTCTGCACGTCCACTCCATCAATCCCTCTCACCATCTTATAAACCTCCATTAAGTCGCCTCTCATTCTCCTCTGCTCTAAAGAGAAAAGCCCTAGTCATTGCCTTTCTCTTGATATATTTATAAAACATTTTGAGGTTTTCCTTAATTCTATCTGCCAATGATATTTTGTGGCCTCTTTTTGCCCTCTTAATTGCTTTTTTAAGCATCCCCTGCTCCCCCCGCTCCCCCGCACCCTGAATGACCTTCCCTATTTTTACTGCTTTATGCTTACCACATTCTTCCGTTTCCGATTTATCAAAGCCTCGGCATCCAGGGTTCCCAGGACTTGCAGTCCCCACCCTTCACTCGCAGAGGAACACGCAGGCCCTGAACTTCTTACTATTTAATTTTTAAAGGATTTTCCAGATGTAGATTTCCCAGCAAGTACCTGCTCCCTGTCTATGTTTGCTGGATCCTGTCTAATCATGGAATCAAACAATCCTACGGTGCAGAAAGAGGTCCTTTGGCCCATCGAGTCTGCACTGAACACAATCCCACGCAGGCCCTATCCCCATATCCCTACATATTATACCCACTAATCCCTCTAACCTACACATCCCTGGACACTAAGGGGCAATTTCTTACCACGATGATCAACCTAACCCACACATCTAATGACAGTGAAATCCTTCCCCCAGTTCAGACTCTTGATTTCTGCATGATCCTCATTCCTTCCCAGAATGAAGCTTACAGAATTATGGTCACTATTCCCAAAGTGCTCACCCATCGAAGTTCTGACCATTTTTCCAGCTTCATTCCTAGGATTAGGTGTAGTATGCTCCGTCCCTTCAGCAGAGACTTCCCTTAATGGAAGTGGGAGTGAGAAGAATTTGATATTTCTTTCCCAATCATAGAACACCTACAGTACAGAAGGAAGCCATTCAGCCCATCAAGTCTGTACTGACCATAAACCTAGCCAGATCCCACTCCAATAACAACACCCTGTTAATCCCCCTAAGGGGCATTTTAGCCTGGCCAATCAACCTAACCAGCACATCTTTGGACTGTGGGAGGAAGGAAACCCATGCAGACAAAGAGAGAATATGCAAACTCCATACAGACAGTGATCCGAGCAGGGAATCAAACCCAGGACCCTGGAGCTGTGAAGCAGCAGTGCTAACCCACTGTGCTACCGTGTTGCCCTATATGATGTGAGTTTCAGGTTGTTTGCTCCATTTCAGTATACCCCCGAGGTACACTAAGTCAAACCTGGACACGTCTCCTCACTCTGGGGGTCGGATCAGCAGCATTGCTTGACAGGGTCCAACACCTGCTGGATCTTAGCAATTGCTAAATAATTACTTTTTAAAATATTTATAAACTCACCTCCAATCTTAGCCAATCAAACATTGAATTCCCAAGCTACCACACTGATATGTCAGAGAGAAGTGCATTTAAATGGAGTTATTAATATCAATTTAGCAGCTCAGACGTGCCTGTCGCTGTACTGAAGGAACGGGTGTATTTTTTGGAAGAGATTTTAAGTGTCACTGTGAAGACAATCAGAGTGAAATCAGTAAGGTCTTTAATATCTCACAATAATTATTAACCAGGCAGTCCTGTTTAACCAGTGCTACACAGTAAGAAGTTTGACAACACCAGGTTTAAATCCAACCGATTTATTTGATAAATCTTTACATTATAACCAATTCTGGGCAGACCATAACTCCAGGGGGGGAATCAACCCAGGAAAACAAGAGGAGAAAAATCTCTGTAGGAGATTTTTCTGCTGTAGGAGACAGAGAGAGAACAAGCTCCCAAAATCAAACACTTCACCCCAACATTGCCACATGGTGGAGGGATAAATATTGACAGAAGCACGGAACAGAACCCACTCAAAATCATCAAAATCTTCAAACATGTCTCTGGAATATTTTGATGCTGATGTTGGACTGGGGTAAAACAGAAAGGAATCCCGCAACACCAGCTTGAGGCCCAATAAACCTGTTTTGAGTTTAAGCTGGTGTTGTGGGATTTTTTTTCTGGAATATTTTCACAGCTCCTTGAACAAGTGTAAAATTTTCGAATTGAACTGGAATGTGGAATCCACTGAGTTACAGATCTAAAACTAACATCATCCATTCAAATTCATCATTTAAATGGATTTAATATTCTTTTTGTCCCAATTAATAAAACCCATTTATTGATTACAGCTGTCTTAACTTTCTTTCCCACTGTTAAAGATCAGTGCATGGGAGAGAGGGGATCTGTCTGTATCTCTCACCCCCTTTAAAATGTTCCCATTTAGTGATCTCACACTTCCTTATTTTTCCTTCTTCCTTGTACCATCTCTCATTTCTCTGTTGTTGATCTGTCTGGTCTACTAACTTGCCTAATCCCTGGATTCACTGACAATGTTCTCTACGATTAACCAGGCGCGCATTTGAATTTTAAACTCAGTAAATGTTGGTCTTGAGTTTCCTCGACCAATGATCTTCCACAATCATTCCGATACTGACCCCTGGTGGACACAACTCTTTACATCGACTCCATAAAAAGCATCAAGAATGACTCTCACCCACACCCTGTATCTCTCTGGTTAATAACACACCAATTAGCAGTGAGACCAGCTATCCTATCACAGTGCAAATGGGGAACTTTCCTCCACTAAAAGATGTGGTTTGATTGAGGTTTCCAAGAGTGAGATGGATTTAATTTTTTATTCATTAATGAGATGTGGGTATTGTTGGCACGGCCAGCAATTATTACCTTTCAGAAGCTGCTTTCTTGAACTGCTGCAGTCCATGTGGTGTAGGTACACCCATAGTGCTGCTGGGAAGGGAGTTACCAGGATTTTAACCCAGCGGCACTGAAGGGACAGCAATATATTTCCAAGTCAGGATGGTGAGTGACTTGGAGGGGAAAGTCCAGGTGTCTGCCACTCTTGTCTGTCTTGATAGTAGAGGTCAGTGTTTCAGAAGGTGCTATCACAGGAATCTTACTGAGTTACTGCAGTGCTGACTCACCCGATAAAGAGGCAGCAAAGAACAGAGAACAACAGTTCTATGTTCTATGTTCTATGTTTTAACACAGTATGGGAAACAGGCCCTTCGGCTCAACAAGCCCATTCTGTCATTTTAACTTTGTGAGTTCCCTTTTCCACCCCGACAATGACCCAGCACTCAAATATTGTGCTTCCAAAAAAAACCTGTTGGAATTTAACCTGGTGTTGCGAGACTGCTCACTATTTCTGGTATATAACACCCTGCTACCGCTCTGCATCGGTGATGGAGGGAATCAATGGTGAGGGAATGGCGATATATTTCCAAGTCAGGATGGTGAGTGACTTGGGGAGGAACACAAAGATGTGCTGGTTAGGTGGATTGGCCATGCTAAGTTGCACCATAGTGTCTGGGGAATTAGCTAGAGTAAATGTATAGGTTTATGAGGATTGAGTGGGATTGTGTTCGGTGCAGACTCGATGGGCCGAAGGGCCTCCTTCTGCAGTGTAGGGTTTCTATGTTTGCTCGTCCTGCTAGATGATGTGGGTTGTGGGTTTGGAAGGTGCTGCCTAAGGAACCTTGATGAGTTGCTGCAGTGCATCTTGTAAAAGGGCTGTTGTTGAGTGTCGGTGGAGTAGATGTGGATGGAGATGTCGGTGGAGTAGGGTGGACTCTCAGAGACTATTTCCCAGGACTGAAATAATCGCGACGAGAGGGCACAGATTTAAGGTGCAGGGAAGCAAGTACAGAGGGGATGCTAAGGGAAAGCTTTTCACTCAGAGGGTGGTGAGTGAATGGAATCGGCTGCCGTCGGTGGTGGTCGTGGCAAACTCGCTGGGGTCTTTTAAAAGACTTCTGGATGAATACATTGGATCCAATGGGATTGGGGGTTATAGATAGGTCTATGGCTGGGTAGGTTTTGATGTGTTCGGCACAACTTGTGGGCCAAAGGGCCTGTTTGTGCTGTAGTGTTCTATGTTCTATGTTCTATGTGGTGTTGTTCCATCACACTCCTGACTTGTGCCTTGTAGATGTTGGACAGGCTTTGGGTGGAATCAGGAGGTGAGTCCCTCAGTGCAGGATTCCCAGCCTCTGAGCTGTTCTGATAGGCACAGTATTTATATGGCTGGTCCAGTTGAGTTTCTGGTCAATGATAACCCCCAGGATGTTGAGAGTAGGGGATTGAGCAACGGTAATGCCATTGAATGTCAAGTGGAGATGGTTAAATTCTCTCTTGTTGAAAGTGGTTGTTACCTGGCACTTGTGTGGCGCGAATATTATTTTCACCTATCGGCCGAAGCCTGGGTTATGGTCCTGGTCTTGCTGCCTGCAAGTATTTCATTATCTGTGAAGTTGCAAGTGTCATGGACCATCGTGCAATCACCAGCAATATCCCCACTTCTGATCTTAGGGAGTGAATACCCTGTTGCAGTGTTGTTCTATGGTTGAGATGGTTATCCTTTGACCATGACGGATTGGTCAAAATCCCATAGAATCTCAGCGGCTGGGAAGCTGTGCCCAACTCTCCTCCACACCCACCCACCGACTCCAATCTTTCTCAGTTTCTTTCCGATCGTCCTGATGTCAAGGGCAGTCACCCTCGCATCTCTGCTTGAATTTAACTGTCTTGTCTATATTTGGAGCAAGGCTGAACTGAGGCAGAAGTTAGCATTGCTGCTTCACACTGTGCTTCACACGGGTTCGATTCCCGGCTCAGGTCACTGCCTGTGTGAAGTTTGCACATTCTCCTCATGTCTGTGTGGGTTTCCTTCGGGCAGTCCGGTTTCCTCCCACAGTCCAAAGATGTGTGGGTTAGGTTGATTGGCCATGCTAAGAAATTACCCCTTAGTGTCCAGGGATGTGTAGGTTAGAGGGATTAGTGGGTGGGATGTGGGGGTAGGGCCTGGGTGGGATTGTGTTCGGTGCAGACTCGCTGGGCCGAAGGACCTCTTTCTGCCCTGTATGGTTCTACGATTCTATGAGGCCATTGGTCAGTCAGTATCTCTCAATGTTACTGACACTCATTACAGCTTTGTGAGTGTAAAATTCACCCTTTATGTACAATTAGCTAACCCGCCTCCTCAAACATGTCTTTCAAGAATCTGAATCCTTCCTCTACCAGATCATCAGCATGGAAGTCCCTTGTTTACACTGACTAGAACAACACTCAGTCTGGGGGTAACACTGAGGTGTAATTTCACTAGTCCGTGCTCTCCTGGAGTCAGTTTCTATCCTGCTCATTGTTTACTACATTGACAAGAATCAAGAACCCAACAGTGCAGAAAGCGGCCCTTCGGCCCATCAAGCCTGCTCCTCATACAATCCCACCCAGGCCCTATTCCTGTATTATTTCTCTAACCTCTGCTACCCGCAACAGTGAGGGGCAATTTCTTAGCATGGTCAATCAACCTAACCCGCATATCTTTGGACTGTGGGAGGAAACCGGAGCACTCGGAGGAAACCCACACAGACACGAGGACCACACAGAGAGCACCTGTCTGTGCAAACTCCACACAGACAGTGACCCGAGCTGGGAATAGAACCCAGGACCCTGGAGCTGTGAAGCAGCAGCGCTAACCCACTGTGGTACCATGTTGCCCTAAGTGACAAGTTAAATACCATTTAAAAACTTTGAAATGATAGCCCATTTACTCAAATCCAACTCGCTGATATATGTCAAATTGATGAGATATTCCAAATATTCATAGCTGTCTGGATATTCATTCCATTGACTTTCTGGTGTTAATGTAATATCAGAATGGAAAGTGGATTCTGTCAGAGAATATCGACATTGAGAGTTAGCAGATGTGCTGGTTTTGACACCCGGGAGATTGTGAGCAGAGATAGGATGTGATTTGATCTGAAGTTGATGATTGGAACTGAAGGAGAATTCTGAAAGAAGCAATTCCGCTCAGCACTATGCGGACAAAGATCAGGAGGCCAGCTGCAATTCTCCGCACTAAAAACAGAATTTCCTTGTTCACCAGGCATTCTGAAAGTGATTCTCATTTTTTCTCCGCTTCTTTCAAGCAGACACCAGTTCCTGTTATCTATTTAACTACTTATTTGCAACTGGATTCTGGATGTAATAACATACAACAACTTGTAACCAGGTTATAAGATAAAATAAAAGCAAAATACTGTGGATGCTGGAAATTTGAAATACAGACAGAAAATGCTGGAAGATCTCAGCAGGTATGACAGTATCTGTGTGGAGAGAAACAGAGTTAATGTTTGGAGTCCGTGACAATTCTTCTTCAGAGCTTGAGAGATTAATGTGTCGGTTTCTCTGGTTGCAAACCACATCCCCCAGAATCAATATCTGACAATATAGAACACAGAACATAGAACACTACAGCACAAAAAAGTTGTGCCGATCATATCTAGACCTACCAGACCATAGAACTATCTGTAACTCCCAATCCCATTAAATCCCATGTACTCATCCAGAAGTCTCTTAAAAGACTTCGAGTTCGCCTCGACCACCACTGACGGCAGCCGATTCCATTCACTCACCACCCTCTGAGTGAAAAACTTACCCCTAACATCTCCTCTGTACTTGCTTCCCCAGCACCTTAAACCTGTGTCCTCTCGTAGCGACCATTTCAGCCCGGGGAAATAGCCTCTGAGAATCCACTCTATCTATTCCTCTCAACATTTTATAAACCTCTATCAGGTCGCCTCTCAAACTTCCTCTCTCCAGGGAGAAGAGACCTAGCTCTCTCAACCTATCTTCATAAGGCATGCCTCTCTATCCAGGCAACATCCTTGTAAATCTCCTCTGCACCCTCTCAATAGCTTCCACATCCTTCCTATAGTGAGGCGACCGGAACTGCACACAGTACTCCAAGTGGGGTCTGACAAGGGTCTTATAAAGTTGCAGCATTACCAGCCTGTGTACACCAACTCTGTCCCAGGTTCTGAAATCTGAGTTAAAGTGAACACAAATGGATCAATATTATAAAAAGAAATGGGGAATTGTGCTTGAAGATTGATATTGAATGAATGGATCTCTGGAAAGGTTTCTCAGTGTTTCTGCAGACAATGAGTCACTAACCTAACCAGCTGGCATTCAGAGCAATCCCACCTCTCCAGTATTACAATAATCACTGTGAACCCGCTCCATCACCACCTCTCACACTGATTCAGGGGCTGAGCAGTGTCCCTGTCTATAAAATAGAAGCAAAATACTGCGGAGGCTGGAATCTGAAACAAAAACACAGGCAGTCCCTTACATCTCTGACGGATATCAGAGGTAGGTTCTTTACCCAGAGGGTGGTAAGGGTGTGGAATACCCTGCCTGCAGCAGTTGTAGATGCGCCAAGTTTGGCGGCGTTTAAGAGGTTAGTGGATGGATGAAAAGGGAATGGTTTAGGTTAGCGGGTCATTGCTTTTTCCTAATTGGTCGGCACAACATCGAGGGCCGAAGGGCCTGTTCTGCGTTGTAATGTTCTATGTTCTATGTTCTAACCTGCCAATCACACATTCTGATCACTAAATGGATACTTTTGGCATCTTTTTAGCCTTCTGTATCCTCGTTTACATTTTCTTTGCCCCATTCCTCCCCCCACCCCAGTAGCATAGATCTCTGCTAATTCTCCTTGCTGTCAGCTCTGACAGGGTCATCCAGACATCAAACATTGGCTCTATTCTCTCCCCACAGTTGCTGTCAGACCCGCTGAGGTTTTCCAGCATTTTCTCTTGTTCCTGTTTCTAAACTCTGGATTCATAGAACATAGAACAATACAGCACAGTACAGGCCCTTCGGCCCTCGATGTTGTGCTGACCAGTGGAACCAATCTAATGACTGTCTAACCTAAACTATTCCAATATTATCCATATGCCTATCCCCTTAAACTTGACGAGTCCACAACTGCTGCAGGCAGGGCATTCCACACCCTTACTACCCTCTGAGTAAAGAACTTACCTCTAATATCCATCCTATAATTATCACCCCTTCAGGATCTTCGTCCAAGATAATATGGTCACACTCACACTTGCGCACTCGCACTCACAAACATACACACACTCTCACACACACTCACACACACACATACTCACACATACACACTGTCACACATACACTCACACACACACACGCACACTGACACACACACACTGACACAACACACGACACACAACACTGACACACACACACACACACTCACACACACACACCAACATACACACTCTCACACACAACACACAAACATACACACACACTCTCACACTCGCACACACACACACGTACACACTGACACACACACATACACACTGACAACACCACACCTGACACACTGACCACCACACACACTCACTGTCACACACACACACTGACACACACACACACACTCACTGACACACACACACACTCACACACACACCACTGTCACACCACACACTCCACACCAACCACACCAACATACACATCACACTCACACACACACAAAATACACACATACACACTCACACACTGACACACACACACACACACACACGCTCGCACACATACACACTGACCACACACAAAACATACACACACACACACACACCAAAATACACACTCACACTCACACACACACAAACATACACACATACACACTCACACACTGCACACACACGCTCACACCACACACACACCTCACCACAACACACTGACACACACACACTGACACACACACACACTGACACACTGTCACACACACACACTCACACACACACTCACTGTCACACACACACACTGACACACACGCTCACACACACACATACACTCACTGTCACACACACACTGACACACACACACACCAACATACACAAACATACACACACTCACACACCAACATACACAAACACTCACACACACACAAACACACACACACTCTGACACACATAAACACTGACACACACACTCACACACACACACTCTCACGCACATACACACTGACACACTGACACACACACACACTGAACACACACATACACACACACACACTAACACACACGCTCACACACACAATACACACTGACAGACACACACTCACACACACACACTCACACACATACACAGTCACACATACTCACACACATACACATTGTCACACATACACTCACACACACACTCACTGTCACACACACACACACTCACACCACACCAAACATCTACACACACACTCTCACACTCACACACTCACAACATTACACACACACTCACACACACACTGACACACACGCTCACACACACACACAAACACACTGACAGACACACACACACATACACACACGCTCACACACATACACACACTCTCACGCACATACACACACTCTCACGCACATACACACTGACACACACACTCACTGACACTCACACACACTTACACTCACATACACACACTCACACACTGACACATATACAC
Organism: Sphyrna mokarran; assembly: GCA_024679065.1. NCBI lineage: Eukaryota > Metazoa > Chordata > Chondrichthyes > Carcharhiniformes > Carcharhinidae > Sphyrna > Sphyrna mokarran. The sequence goes on from JAGIQG010000019.1 coordinate 1,711,255, forward strand.
TCACACACACTGACACATATACACACACACAGACACACATACACACTGACACACACTCACACACACTGACTCACACACACTGACTCACAAACATACACACTCACACTCACACACTGTCATACTCGCACACACACACACACACACATACTCACACACACACACACACTGTGACACATACACTCTCACACACACTCACTGTCACACACACAAACATACACACATACACACTCTCTCACTCACATACACACAGACATACACACACACTCTCACACTCGCACACACACACACTGACACACACGCTCACATACACACTGACACACACACACACAGACACACACATATACACTGACACACTGTCACACACACACACTCACTGTCACACATACACACTCACTGACACTCACACTCACACACTCACACACATACACTCACACACAGACTGACACACACACACTGACACATACATGCAGTCTCACACACACACACTCACTGACACACACACATACACACTCACACACATACACCCTGATACACATACACACTGACACACAGACACACACTCTCTCACACACACATACACTCACACACTCATAGATACACACACACAGACACAAACACACACACACACAGACACACACACTGACACACACACATACACACTCAAAGACAGGCACACTCACAGATGAACACACACGGTCACAGATAGATACACACACTCACTTATACAGATGGGCACACACTTAGAGGTACACCCACACAAATACTCACACAGATACACACACGCCAATACTGAGACACATTCTCAGATATATACACACACACATTCTCACACACATATTTGTAGAACATATGCGGCATACTACAAGCTCTTTGGCCCTTGATGCTGTGCTGAGTGTTCATTCCCAAGATCAAGCTATCCCACTCCCTATCATTCTGGAGTGCTCCATGTGCCTATCCAATAACCACTTGAAAGTTCCTAAAGTGTCCGACTCCATTATCACAGCAGGCAGTGCATTCCACACTCCAACCACTCTCTGTGAAGAATCTACCTCAGACATCCCTCCTATATCTCCCACATGAACCTTATAGTTATGCCCCCCTAGTAATAGCTACACCCACCTGAGGAAATAGTCTCTGCACGTCCACTCTATCTATCCCCCTCATCATCTTATAAACCTCTATTAAGTCACCTCTCATCCTCCACCACTCTAAAAAGAAAAGCCCCAGCTCTCTCAACCTTTCCTCATAAGACCTACCCCCCAAACCAGGCAGCATCCTGGTAAATCTCCTCTGCACTCTCTCCGATGCTTTCACATCCTTCTTATAGTGAGGTAACCAGAACTGAACACAATATTCCAAATGTGGTCTCACCAACGTCCAGTATAGTTGCAACATAACCCCACAGCTCTTAAACTCAAACCCCTTGTTAATAAACACTGATGCACTATAAGCCTTCTTCATGGCTTATCTATTAAGTAGCAACCTTCAGAGATCTGTGGATATAAACCCCAAAATCTCTCTGTTCCTCCACATTCCTCAGAATTCTGCCATTGTCCCTGTAATCCACATTCAAGTTTGTCATATCAAAATGAATTACTCGCACTTATCAAGGTTAAACTCCATCAGCCACTTTTTCAGCCCAGCTCTGCATCTTATCAATGTCTCTTTGCAGCCTGCAAAAGCCCTCCACCTCATCCACTACTCCACTAATCTTGGTGTCATCTGTAAATTTACTAACTCACCCTTAAGCCCCCTCTTCCAAATCATTGATAAAAATCACAAAATAGCAGAGAATCCAGCACTGAACCTTGTGGTACATCACTGGTAACTGGCCTCCAGTCTGAAAATTTTCCCTCTGTTTTCTATGAGACAGCCAGTTATTTATCCAATTGGCCAAATTTCCCTCTATCCCACACCTTATTTTTATGACCCTACCATGCGGAACCTTATCAAATGCTTTACTGAAATCCATGATTACGACATCTACTGCTCCACCTTCATCTACACACTTAGTTACCTCCTCAAAGAATTCGATCAAATTTGTGAGGCAGGACTTACCTCTCATGAATCCGTGCTGACTATCCTGGATTAAGCTGTATCTTTCCAAATGGTCATAAATCCTATCCCTCAGGACCTTTTCCACTAACTTACCGACCATTGAAGTAAGACTATAATTACCAGGGTCATTCCTATTTCCAATATTCTCCACTATCTAGTCCTCTGGCATTATCCCACAGACACATATTCACAGCCATACACATTCACAAATAGACACAGATACACTCTCACAGACACACTCACATACTCACACACACAGATACACACACTTACAGATAGACACACACAGGTACTCATACTCACACACACTCATAGGTACATACACACAGATAGCCACAGACACAAACACAGACAGACTCACAGGTGAAGACACACAGTCACAGATAGATACACACACTCATAGATACAGACACACACACAGGTACTCCCATACAGATAGACACATACATACACACACACACATACACAGTCACATAGGATGCAAGACTGGGCGGAGACATGGCAGATGGACTTCAATGCAGATAAATGTGTGGTGGTCCATTTTGGCAGGAATAATGGGATGAAGGAGTTCAATATCAAGGGTAGGAGTCTTGGCAGTGTTGAGGAGCAGAAGGATTTTGGGGTCCGGGTCCATAGGACTCTTAAATCAGCTTTACAGGTGGAGGATGTAGTTAAGAAGGCGTATGATGTGCTAGCCTTCATTAATCTAAGGGATTGAGTTTAGGAGTTGAGAGGTAATACTACAAATTTATAAGACCCTTGTCAGATCCCACTTAGAGTATTGTGTGCAGTTCTGGTCGCCTTGCTATAGGAAGGATGTAGAAGTTATTGAGGGTGCAGAGGAGATTTACAAGGATGTTGCCTGGATTGGGGGGACATGCCTTGTGAAGATAGGTTGAGGGAGCTAGGTCTTTTCTCCCTGGAGAGACGAAGGTTGAGAGGCGACCTGATAGAGGTTTATAAAATGTTGAGAGGAATAGATAGAGTGGATTCTTGGAGGCTATTTCCCAGGGCTGAAATGGTCGCTACAAGAGGATACAGGTTTAAGGTGCTGGGGGGCAAGTACAGAGGAGATGTTAGGGGTAAGTTTTTCATTCAGAGGGTGGTGAGTGAGTGGAATCGGTTGCCATCAGTGGTGGTAGAGGCAAACTCGCTGGGGTCTAAGAGACTTCTGGATGAGTACATGGGATTTAATTGGTTGCCGTCAGTGGTGGAAGCGAACTTTTAAGAGACTTCTGGATGAGTACATGGGATTTAATAAGACAGAGGGTTATAGGTAAGCATAGTAGGTATCAATATGATCAGCACAACTTGTGGGCTGAAGGGCCTGTTTGTGTTGTAGTTTTTCTATGTTCTACGTTCTCGATAGACACACGTACTCACACTCACAGATGACAGAGAGATATACGCACACAGGGTGTGTGAGAGACAGAGTTGTGTGTGTGTGCGCGTGCGCGTGTGTGGGTGCAGGAGAGAGTGAGAGAGGAAGAATGACGTGTGCATGAGAGGGAGAGTGACGCGTGCGTGTGTGAGAGGGGTGTGTGTGTGTGTTTGATGATCTGGACCAAACAGGGATGCAGTATTCTGGTGATAGTTTCTGGAAGAGTATTTGTTTCCAAGTTGTACAAGGTTGGAGCAGGACTGCGTCTATGGGTTTGCCATAGTTGTTTTCCATGTAGTTGTATGTTTGATATTAATCCTTGATGTCGGTATTTTGGGAGAATAAGAAGTCTCACAAACCAGGTTAAAGTCCAACAGATTTATTTGGTAGCAAAAGCGTTCGGAGCGCTGCTCCTTCATCCGGGTGTGTGAAGAGTTGTGCTTTGGGAACACAACACATTTAAAATCAGACAGCAAGTGCAGTCCAATCCAAGTTTCACAGCAGAGAATTATCCTTTCAGAATTCAAACTATTGTTTTCTTTTATCTTTCCCCATTCCCCAGCATTGAGAACCCGCTCTCCACGATTCCCCCCAACCCACACATCGCTGTGTGGTTGTTTCAATAACTATATGTAAACAGGAATACAGGCTGTGAGGATTTCAGTGCGAGGTGGTCACACTCTGTTTCCCCTGAGACGGTGTGTTACTGCTCAGGGACAGTGCCTCACTGTACCAATAGCACCCTCTGCTGAATAACAGTGCGAATATATCCCCTCACAGAGAGTGCTGCAAACAGCCAGCAAACCTTGGAGAAAGTTAATACAGTAATGCCATATGACTTCTTCAATTTGTTATTTTTATTCAATTTGGAATTTAGAGGAAAAATCTTTCCAGCGAGTTAATAAACCCTCACTGCTCCCTCCCGCTGTATAAAATGAGGAAGATCATTCAGAGATCAATGACTCAATGAATGCGGCCCTGGGTGACAGATTAGCTCCACATTAACTCTCCTCTCCAACTTAAATCACAACTTCATTGACAGCCGAAATAAAATCCCCTGACTACAAGTCCCACACACACTGAACAACTCCAAGTTGAACATAGAACATTACAGCGCGGTATAGACCCCTCAGCCCTCGATGTTGCGCAGACCAGTGGAACCAACGTAGGACCTACATTCAAAGAATGAATCTGCATTAATAAAGCTCTTGGTAACATCCTCAAAGTATCCCAAAATGTTTCACAATGAACTTCCACACAAATAACCAATGTGGTGAACAATCAGTAAATCTGCTTTTGGGGATGTTGTAATGAACCATCTTTGAAATGAAACTTATTCTCCTGCCCACTGATTAAGCCTAGCCTCAAGAATGAAGGTTGCAGTAAATACACGGTATTTACAGTAAATAAACTTGCCTCCATTCAGCACCGCCCGACCTGGGTCCGGACCGTCAGCACCGCCCGACCTGGGTCCGGACCGTCAGCACTTCTTTTACTAATACCAATTGCTTCATTCTTGTCATTCCATGACCTGCCGACACCACCAGACCATTGCAACATGCTGCAGAACAACATGGTGACATTGCCGTCCAATCTCAGCTCTGCCTAACTTTATTTCCTTTTTCTTTCCCACCATTGGTGTCAGGAACTTTAGCCATCATTTTCCTGCACCCAAATTCTTCACTTTCAAAGTCAAACCAAAACCCATCCCTTGGTCCATATTTTGACACTTCCTGCAATAATGTGGTGATCAGAACCACACACACTACTCAGCCATGACCCAGTGTTATATACAGTTCCAGCATGGCCTCCCTGCTCTTGTATTACATACTTTGACTAATAAAGGTGAGTTGTTAGCAGTGCTGCCTCTCAGCACCAGGGCCCTAGGTTCAATTCTGTCTTAGGTCAGTGTATGTGTGTAGTCTGCACATTCTCCCCATTCCCAGGTTTCCTCTCTCAGTCCCAAGGAAGTGCAGGTTCAGTGGATTGTCCAAACTGTGTCCCTATTCTAGACTCCACCACTGGTGAGACATTCTCAATATCTGGAGTACAATGCAGAAAGATTTCTGAGGTTGTTTTAGTTTATGCTAATATCTGGTTGAGAATTGAACTCAATTTCTGAGCAGACAGGATACAAATCTCAATAAATTAAAAATACAGCAATATCAGAGATCGCAACTAATATCCAAATTTTCCATCTCCTTTAAAAATCGTTTATATTGAATCAGAAGGTGCAGAAGAGGTCCTTTGGCCCATCAAGTCCACATCAACACCTGAATTCCCATCTAATTCCACTGACCAGCACTTGGCCCATAGCCCTGAATGTTATGATGTGCCAAGTGCTCATCCAGGTACTTTTTAAAGGATGCAACTCTCCCACCCTCCCAGACAACGCATACCAGACCACCACCACCTCTGGATAAAAAGGTTTTTCCTCACATACTCCCTAAACCTCCTGCCCCCTCGTGACTGACCCTTCAACTAAGGGGAACAGCTGCTCCCTCTCCATGCCCCTCATCATCTTGTACACCTCAAACAGGTCACCCCTCTCAGTCTTCTCTGCTCTAGTGAAAACAACCCAAGCCTATCTAACCTCTCTTCATAACTTGTCAAATTCAATGTATTCTCAAAAATTTTTAATGATCGATCAAGAGGGAATGGTTTGATGTTGCAGCAAAATATTTAACACCACGAGCTTTTAAAAATACACAAAAAGCTTATTGATATATTTATTACATGTTTAATATAGTATATTTTCCATCAAAAATATACTGCAATATAATTGTTAATTCAAAAACCAAATCCATACAGGAATTATTTTATAAAAGAGAAGTGCTACAACAGTGTGTAAGGTTCCATAGAAACAGTTACTTTCATTCTAGACAACTGTTGAGTATCAGATCAAGCAAGGACAGTCTATTGGAATAACTGACTTATTGCTGACTGATCAAACTACTCATTCTGAAATCCACTCCATCTAAAAAAAAAAGGCACTTAAGACCATACTTTCAGCAACGACGCAGTATTTTTAGATTTAGTTTCACTTTCTCAGAATCCTAAAAGTACTGCTCGCACCAGGAACATATACAAAAAGATATTGCTGTTAGATTGTTTTTTTTAAAAAGTAAGTGAAAACTCGAAGTTACCTGTGATAAACAATCCCAATATCAGGATCTGAACAGATATGGCCACTTGTTGTATGACAAAAACATAAAATCATAAAATAGGATCTAGAGTATAAAACACCCCACTGAAAACAGTCTCAACTCAAAACTGCCCTTTTCCTGGAGTGAGAGTTTGTGTTAATTTACGTTGAGAAATTCTAGTAGAGCAAAACCTGGATAGATGCATATCTAATCCAATCTTTATTCTGAATTTCAATGGTGCATTTATTCAGTCCCATTATGTTGCAGTCCTGATTAAAGCATAGTCCTTGGAAAATTAGCTAGACATCTATCAGAATGCAGCTGTTTTGTTTCTGAAAATTCAGATAGTTACAGACCTCCAACGCTTTCATTCCAACCATTTTAGCAGAATGTTTTTCGTTCATTGTAGAACGAAGGCTGACTATGAGGAACCTGCCTGTTTTAGAAAATATTTAACAGGTTAATTATTTGGAAACAGGTTGAAATCAGTGTCCACCATCTGAGCCTTCCTTGCTGCGTGAACGTTCTTCTCATCAGTATGACGCACTGTCGCGGTGAGTGCTCACAAACATCCTGTTAAAACGTAGCTCGCAGTCTTTTATTTTCTTCTCGTAATCTCTCATTTTCTGCCACCAAAGCTTCATTAACAGAATATCTTTCAAGTAAACTGTGGATTTCATTCTGAAACAATATTTCTTCAGTCAACTGACAAGTTTACATCACAAATCCTCTCAGAAACAAATTAAACATATACTAAAATAAACAATATAATTCTAAAGTAAAGCACAGCTTAAAGAACTGAGATTCCCTTGAAAATGAAAGGATGCCATTTTCCTTAGTGCCAATCTTTTCATTTGCCATTCCAGTTTTTAGGCTTCCTCCTACTTTCTCTATGTTCTCCTAATATTTTCCCTTCTTCATTTCCTGTCACTTTCATTTCCCCCTAAAGTTCACTTGGAGGAGGTTGAACTTCATGCTTAACAAGATGGATGAAAGCAATGCTGAAGAACAGAGGCATCATTTAATTTTTGCCATTCTGTCACAACACCAAGCCAGCTTTGTAAATGGAGCTAGTCAGAAACTGCTACCAGTGATGTAGGGTTGATAAAATCTCAAAGATTGATACTTTAGAAACTGGGTTAAAAACTGGAGAGTTATCCTGCAACCCTGTGGATTAAGAATTTCTGCAAGATACTTGATGCTTTTAGCATTAATTAAAATAATTAAAATTCAAAAGGCATTAGTGTTTGAAGTTTGTTATTCAAATATTATGATAGACTAAGCACAATATTTGTATGGACACAATGTTGACTAATAACTTTTTAAAAGGAATAATGTGTCCATGCAAATATTAACTGAACTACTCTGGACTATTTCAGATTGAGAATCTGATAGTTGCCATGGTTCTACACCAAGATGCATCTGCATTCTTCAATAGCTTCACGCAGATCTGGAAATATTTTGACATTTTCTTACTGATAGACACTGGGGATGGAGTTCAGTTACCAGTGCAATTAGCTCCAACTTCACCTTACATAGAACACTACAGCACAAACAGGCCCTTCAGCCCACAAGTTGTGCTGAACACATCAAAAACCTACCCAGCCATAGACCTATCTATAACCCCCAATCCCATTGGATCCCATATACTCATCCAGAAGTCTTTTAAAAGACCCCAGCGAGTTCGTCTCTACCACCACCGACAGCAGCCGATTCCATTCACTCACCACCCTCTGAGTGAAAAACTTTCCCCTAGCATCTCCTCTGTACTTGCTTCCCTGCACCTTAAATCTGTGCCCTCTCGTCGCAGGCCTTGTTCTACTGATCAGCATAACAGTAAAAATAAAAAATAGGACAGCTCAATCGAGTACCTGTTGGATTTGGAATTGTTTGATCATCTCCAGCTGCAGGTTAACAATGTCTCGGTGCCACGCATCTCTGGGTTAAATAAAGAGAAGCTTTAGAAATTCAGTAGCATAATTGAACAGAAATATGCAGAAGTTTAAAACAGTAAAATTTAAAAATGAAATTGGAAAAGATGAACAATAGCTAAAATAACAATCTGCTTTATCACTGACGGTGGCACAGTAGATAGCATTGCTGCCTCACTGCTGGGAAGCTGGGTTCAATTCCCGGCTTGATTGACCATATGGAATATGCACATTCCCCCCATGCCTGTATGGGTTTCCCCCCACAGTCCAAAAGATGTGCTGGTTAGATGGATTGGCCATGCTAAATTCTCCGTTAGAGTATCCAAACAGGTGCCGGAGTTTGGTGGCTGGGGAATTTTCACAGTAACTTCATTGCAGTGCTAATGTAAGCCTAGCCTTTATAGGAAGGGGTATAGAGTACAAGAGCAGGCCTTTAATGTTGCAGTTGTATAAAACACTGGTTAGACCTCATTTGGAATAGAGCATAGAACATTACAGCGCAGAATACTGCATCTAGTTCTGGTCACCTTACTACCAGAAGGACGTGGAGACTCTGGTGAGAGTGCAGAGGAGGTTTACCAGGATGCTGCCTGGTATGGAAGGTCTGAGTTACGAGGAAAGGTTAGGCAAATTAGAATTGTTTTTGTTAGAAAGACATAGACTTAGAGGAGATCTGATAGAGGTGTACAAGATTATGAGGGGTATAGATAGAGTAAACAGGGTTAAGCTTTTTCCTAGGATGGACTCGAACAGCACGAGGGGTCATGGGCTTAGGGTGAGGGGGGTAAGGTATAATTTGGATGCTAGAGGGAGTTTTTTCACACAGAGGGTGGTGGGGGTATGGAATGTGCTGCCAAGTAAAGTGGTGGAGGCAGGTACTCTGGAGTTATTTAAGAAATACTTAGATGGGCACATGAACAGAATGGGAATGGAGGAGTATAGAAAACTGATTTAAAATAGGGATCATGACCCTTGAGAGTCCCTAGTAAGTGTGTAAATAGATGATGATATTGATGTACTTGTTTTTATCCTACAGGTGCTTTGGTCCACCTTGTTGTCTAACGTGGGGCATACACGCGATGGGTCGTGAGAGGGCTGCTCTTGGATTTTTTGAGAGTATCCTAGTGCTTCACGTTGTTAGTGTATGCTCGACCTGGACCATTTGATGGGCAACACGACATCTCTGACTATCGCTGTGCTGTGCAGATACATGGATTTGGGCCTGTGTCTGTGGGAGTTTGCACATTCTCCCTGTGCTTGTGTGGGTTTTCTCTGGGTGTTCCGGTTTCCTCCCACATCCCAAAGATGTGCTCTTAGGCTAATTGGCAAAACAAATTCTCCCTAAATTATCTCAAATTTGACTTTTAATCCATAGATCTATAAACATGGACAGGGATGGCGGGTAGAAGTGGGAACATCAGGGTCGTTGGGCCGAAGGGCCTGTTTCTCAGGCTGTTTTGTTCTTTGTACTTGTGACATGAATAAATAAACTTTAAAACTTTTCCTTTTAAAACATGGAATGTCAAGTCTCTAACAGTAAAAAATACACATACTATTGGTTTCATCCAAGCAACACTGAAAAACAGATGAAAATAGGATCTTTTAAAAAGAATCTTTTGTAAGTTTTTTACTCAACATTCCTTACTTGTAATCTTCCAGAGTTTCTTGTATTATGGTCCTGACTAACTGAATTTGGACAGATGTTAACTGCTGTCCAATGCCATCATTTCCAATAGTATCCACTATTTTGTCAGACAGTTTGGGAATTGCTGCTGATGTAGGCATCATTAACTTTGCACCTGGAAAATGATATACAACATTTTTTCAACATTCCTAACGAATAGCAGAACTTGCACTTTTTAGTGACACCTTGGCACATGGGATACAATTCTGTCCAACTGGTGGATATTCTATCAAATAAAAGGCAGCAAAAGCTTTGACCCTTACTTCATCAAAGTTACTTATTTTTCAATAAGCAAAATACCGTGGATGCTGGGATCAGAAACAAGGACAGCCGACACTGGAAAAGCTCAGCAGGTCTGGCAGCATCGATCAGGAGAGAACACATTTTGGGTCATAGACACTTCAGCAGAATGCAAAGGAGGGAGAATACAGAAGCTGCAACAAAAAAAGTAGCAAAAAAAACAAAAGGAGGTGTTTTGTATTGAGGCAGTACATGTATGGAATATTTTTAAAAAGTTTTTTTTTAGATAAAGCAGAAAGCTCAAAATCTGAAGTTGCCAAACTCAACGTTGAGTACGAAGAGCAGCAAACATGTCCTATGGAAGCCGAGATTTTAACTCGGCATCTTGCCCTCATGCCCACAGGTCCGACTCTAACCTGTTCTAATGTAAGAAGTCTCACAACACCAGGTTCAAATCTAACCAGTTTATTTGAGAGTAATCTCACAAGCTTTCAGAAACATTATCCCTTCGTCAGGTGTGTGCAAGGTTTACCCCAGTCCAATGCTGGCATCATGACTGTTCCAATGTTCCAGTGAAGCTGGCACAAACTGGAGGAACAGCATCTACAATCAAGGTTGGTGAAATAGGCAGACACGTAGCAAATGAGAAGTAACAAAAATAAGTGTGACATGATACATTTTAGTAGAAAGAATGAATGAAAGGTAGTTTAAACCAAATAGTTCAATTTTAAAGCAGGAACAGAAGGCATCTGGGGGTACACACAATCCTGCAGGTGTCAGGAAAAGCTCAGCAGCAAACGGAATCCTTCGTTTTGTAAAGAGGTTTAGAGAACAAAAATAAGACGAAGGGGTCAGTGTTCAGTTCTGGGTGTCACACTCAAAGAAGATTTACAATGAAACACAACGTGCCCTTGCACAGGGACCCCCAAAATACAGATTGAGTGATATTCCTCACAGTCAGTCAGCTACAGGCATGGATTGCAAACTCCCATGATTAAATAGTCAATCCCTCGCCCTCGACATTGACTGATCTCCTGCAGCACTCAGCTCCGTACAGGCACTGAGAGACATTCCGCCATTCAGAACTACACATACTGCACGTGGCTGAGCATCTGCGCAGTGAGCACGGTGTTGGGGAAACCCACCCCGTGCTGCCTGATAGAAGCGCTGATGTGGAGATGTTGGCGTTGGATGGGGTAAACACAGTAAGAGGTCTGACAATACCAGTTTTAAATCCAACACATTTATTTGATAGTAAACTCGCAAGCTTTCGGCTATTATAGCCTTCAGTGAGTGACACCTGGCACGAATCTGAGAGAGCAGGAACATCATGGATGAGGCTGGAATTGGAACTGCACAGCCTTGGGTAGTGGAAACCAAGATTGTACAAAATTAACCCCCTTCTCCATTTCCTCCATTCACACAGCATGATGGTTTCATTGTTAATCCACCCTGTGCAATCCTAATGTTATTGTCACGTTTTGTGTGAAAAATAAATTGACAATGTCAATGGTTACAGGCACAATAAACTAAAAGTGTAGGAAGCTCATAGTCACTCGTAAACTAGTGTCCCCTAGAAAGTGAGTATTTTGCCAAAGTGAAAGCGCACACAGATAGAGGCAGGAGTGACACCAAGATCGTACAGGTGATGAGGTTCTTCATTGAACTCTGGGTTTGCTGAGGCCTGCGATGCTGGGGATGCCCAGACCAGAGTAAAGGATCAGGGACGATTTAACCAAGGTGTCACCTGATGCATTTTTTCAAAAGTATCTGGGCCTTTTGGCTAAGATGAAGTGTCAGATCAAACCCAGAAAGGGGTACAGTGCCTCATCCTGTCAGCTTGGAACTTGATCCTGGGGACCATGAATTGGATTCAATTGGAATTTGGTTTCTTGGACAGAATAAAAATGAAAAGACTGTGGGCACCTCACTCTCTCGCTGACAATACCATGCATCCCGAGTCTCATCGGGACATAGAACATAACAGCACAGAACAGGCCCTTCGGCCTTCGATGTTGCGCCGACCAATATAAAAAGCAATGACCCTCCAAACTAAGCCATTCCCTTCTCTTCCATATACTTATCAACTAACCTCTTAAACGCCACCAAACTTGGCGCATCTACACCTGCTGCAGGCAGGGCATTCCACTCCCGAACCACCCTTTGGGTAAAGAACCTACCTCTGATATCCGTCCTATAGCTATCACCCCTTAATTTAAAGCTGTGTCCCCTCGTGCTAGCTTTCTCCATCCTAGGAAAAAGGCTATCACTGTCACCCTATCTAAACCTCTAATCATCTTATATGTTTCGATTAGGTCCCCTCTTAGCCGCCTCCTTTCTAACGAAAACAACCTCAAATCCCTCAGCCTCTCTTCATAAGACCTGCCCTCCATACCAGGCAACATCCTGGTAAACCTTCTCTGTACCCTCTCCAATGCCTCCACATCTTTCTTATAATGTGGAGACCAGAACTGCACACAATACTCCAAGTGCGGCCACACTAGAGTTTTGTACAGTTGCAACATGACGTTGGGACATCTCTCTTTTGTTCCAAAAATTGCTATTTTCTGCTTCTATCATTTTATTTTCTCTCTCTTCAGTTTTGTCAAGAGTCTACAGGGGGTAATCCTTCCAAAAAATAGTGTTAGTCTCTGGAAAATCAGGGCTGTTTTCTCTCCACATCTTACAGGGAGTGTGTTTGATGGCATCATTGTGAGGGTTGGAATCTAAACCAGCCGCAGACACTGCGAGAACCTCACTACATCACTGGTGAGGAATGAGGAACATCACGGAACCCAACATCTCCAGCGAAATGAAGAGCACAAGCTCCAACAAACTGTAAATCCATCACTGGCACAGAGATTTATTAGAATGGTAGAGAGGAACCAACTGCTGCTGAACTCAGATAGTAATGAATATTTCTCGCTCTGTTATTACATGTTCTAGCACCAGTCAACCAGAGTGCAAAATGAATTGTGGGCTTGACATACTGGTTTGATTGACGCTCTTTGTTCTGCTCACTCAAAAGAAGCTCTTTCTGGTAAAAGCTGCTGCATCTGAATGGCAAATGAAATTCTTTAGAATTAGAAAATGAGTGTCTCTCCTGATTCTGAGCATTTCACATTGAAGGCTAGAGAGGGGGAATAAACCCCCGGTTTCTTAATGATTTTAATAATGATTAAAGCTGCATCATTCAGTGAAGCATTGAGGCTACCTCACTGAATATTTTTAAGGCAAAGATAGATGAATTTTTGAACAGTAAAGGAGTTAAGGTTTATGGTGTGTGGGTGGGTAAGTGGAGCTGAGTTCATGAAAAGATCAGCCATGATCTTACTGAATGGCGGAGCAGCTCAAGATGCCAGATGGCCAACTCCTGCTCCTAGTTCTTATTATCATTGAACCTACAACTGTGAAAGGAGATTGTATTTCTTAATATAAAGTAATGCAAGAGATGACATTTTGTAATTGCTATAATTTCTAATTTCCCTATAAGCAGGGACATACTCAATAAAGTTTAACTGTGCACAATCCTTGCTATGCGTCCTGTTTTCTCAACTCTCAGATGATTGTGCCTCTGGGAGTTGACTGACCCTCCAGCCATCCACTGTCAGAGCTGCACATCCTGCTCATCCCTTTCCTGAACATGTACCATGAGCGAGAGTTCTACATAGAACATTCCAGCACAGTACAGGCCCTTCGGCCCTTGATGTTGCGCCGACCAGTGGAACCAATCTAATGACCCTCTAACATCAACTGTTCCAATGTTATCCATATGCCTATCCAATGACCATTTGAATGCCCTTAAAGTTGACGAGTCCACAACTGCTGCAGGCAGGGCATTCCGTGCCTTTACTACCCTCCGAGTAAAGAACCCACCTCTGACATCCATCCTATAACTATCACCCCTCAATTTAAAGCTATGTCCTCGTGTTAGCCATCACCATCTGAGGAAAAAGGCTATCACTGTCCACCCTATCTAATCCTCTGATTATGCCTCAATTAAGTCACCTCTTAACCTTCTTCTCGCTAAAACAAGTCCCTCAGCCTTTCCTCATAAGGCCTTCCCACCATACCAAGCAACATCCTGGAGAAGAACAGTGGCAGGCAGAGCAGCAATTTCAGACTTCTGAGGAAACTTTCTCCACACAGATTCATAATCAGCTTCTCATCTTTTTGATTGGAAACCTCTTTTTTCTAACCTTCTTGGGTTTTAAAGAAGCAGAAGCAGCTCTCAGTCCACAGCGCAGATTTTACTGCAGTGTACAGGAGTTATATTCCAGCCTGCTTTCCCAAAGGCAGTCAATCCATTGCGGAGTAAAGCATCTCACTGTTGGGATTAGGGATGTGTTACCATGGGGCTTCTGAACAGAAAGAGGTGAAACGCTTGTAACTAAAAGCTGTTCCTCATGCCTCCCATCACCACAGCCTTTATTCACAGCAAAGATTCAGGAGAGGGTAGAGCCTGAGCAGCAGGGATGCCACATGTCAGAAGGCTAGCACTGAGTGTGTGGGTTAGGGAGTGAGAGAGGCCTCTTGTCAAAAGCTCAGCAGAAAACTTGAGTGTGGGAGTGGAAAATGCAGCTCCAAAATGGCACAGATCAAGTGACACTGCCCCAGGCTGGACCTGTACAAAACAATGCTAAAATCAATCACACAATATAAACGAGCCAATTAAATGATCGGTGTTAAAGTAAAATATCAAACAGTGATATCTTCGTGTGCTGCTGTGTGCATTAAATTATAATCTTGGTCCATTGTGATTTGGATTAAGGGAATATTTTAGAAATACAAGTTATATTAGGTGTGAGGGGAGCTGCATAAAACTTAGCTTTTAAAAGTCAGTTTAAAAGAACAGAACATGTATAAGGAGATCATAAAAATGGACTAAAATCCTCTCATTAAACTCAAATTGTTCTCTTTTTAAAAAATCAATTTAGCTCGATTTCAACCTCCTTAGTATTTTATGTTCTCTGCCTCTGAATTTGTAGAATAAATAACACATAAATAGGCCATTCGGCCCATTCAGTTGTGCCTTTCAGAACAGGTACAAATATAGATCAGATGAGCATTTACCTGATGCAGCAGTTTCATGCTCCAGGCATTCCTGAGAAAATGGAAACTCTCTTCCTTTTCGTTCACATACATCAGGTGTTTTCACCATGGAAGATGTTAGAGGTGTCCCCAAGGTCCCACACTCAGCAACAGAAGAGTTTAACTTTGTAAACATATTGAAACCATTAACAAATTGACATCTTAAAAAGGGAAACATTTAATGCCTTTGAGGACTGAACCAAGATTACAAAGCAGGAATAAAAAGATATTTCATTATATTAATTTATTCTCACATTCATGGTTTTTAATCATGAAAGCTGCATATTTGATTGTATTGAACTTCCAAACAAAATTATACACAATAGGTCTGATTATGTTATGGGCTGAAGATCTATATTTATTTCAATCCTAACAGCTTTTTTTAAAAAAATTAAAATGTTAATAAATCCAGCTACGGATGCAAATTTACTTCAAGCTAAATATATTGCAATTTTTAGGATTACAATAGAGAAGGAACTTAGGAATAGCAGTAAACTGTTCAGCCTTTCTAGTCTGTTACTGTATTTAATAAGAGATCATGGCATGGCTCACTATCATGACACTGTATTTTGATAGCTTTGGAAGCAAAAACAAACCAATCTCATTTAAAATTATTAACTGGGGGAAGAGGGTTCCTCACTTTTACCAGATTCTTGTGAAAAATTATTTCTTTACTCCACTCTTAATTGACCAGGGTCTGATCTTAAGATTACATCCCCTTGTCCTTTATTGCCCACTAGCAAAAACCATTTCTATTTATCCTATCAATTTCTTTCAAAACTCTAAAAGCTTCAATCAAGCTCCATTCAACCTACACCCCAAGGAATACACGCTTTATTCACAACCAAAACCATAACCTCCATTTATACTCTTGACTTTGAAATATAACGGTCAACATTTCATTAGCTTTTTCAATCATTTTTGTACTATATTTGTATACAGACATAAATATCTTAGAGCCTCGACTGTTTCATCTATTAATACTCTGATTGATTCATTTTTTTGGTCCGAAATGAATGATCTCTTACCTATCTGCACTGAAGCCCATCTGTTACAGTTATGTCTAATCAATTTATTCACATTTCTTTAATTCTGCGCTCTCAATTACACTACTAAGTTAAATCATCAACCTCATGTGTTATTAGCAAGCTTAGATAAAAGGCAGCTCTGAGAAAGAGTCATACTACTTCAATGTTAACTCAGTTTTCTCTCTCCACAGATGCTGCCAGATCTGCTGAGTTTTTCCAGTATTTTCTGTTTTTGTTTTAAATTTCCAACATCTGCAGCATTTTGCTTTACTATTGGCTAAATGGCTCGTCGCAGAGTTAACAAAGTTATTCAGATAGTGAATAGTAGAAGCCTCAGCGCAAAATTTCTATGGGACAGCACTGATCATTCCCTCTATTACTAATGCAAATCTATCACCCTCAACTCTGCTATCTACCACCAAAACAATCTCCCAACCAATTCAACAATTTAGCCTTCCATTTCACGAACTTTAACTTTAGTTAGCATTTTCTTCTGTTTCTTTCTGTTTTTCTTTCTGTTCTGCATTAAACAACCTTCTTGTGCTGGCATCTTATTGAATGCTTTTTGGAGAGCAGAATACATTATTTCCCCTTATCCATCTGACCAGTTGCATCCTCAGAAAATCTCTACCTGATTTGTCAATCATGATTTTTCTTTGGGAAACGTCAGCAGATTTATCAAAGTGCTTTGTTGCCATGTCGCTAATACTATTTAGCATTTTCTTGATTACCGATTGTAAGCTAACTATTTATGCTTCTGTTCAGGTCAATGAGCTGGAGTGTGACGACAAAGGGAATTTCACAGTAACGTCACTGCAGTGTTAATGTAAGGCTTACTTGTGACACTAATAAATAAAACTTTACATAATTACGGATCATGATAGTGATATATTCCAAGGGTTGTTTAATGGACAGAAACAATAGAATACCAAATTTAAAACCAAGCAACAACTTATACAGTATGAGGAAATAGGGCACTGAGGGGCTGTCAAACGGCACTGGTTGGTTGAGATATTGCCACGGAGAATGCACCAGGGAGCTACTGTTCCCATGTTTTTGTTAAACGCAATGCCAAGACACCTTCTTTCCACTTGCAGAGGTCAGGATCCTCTGATTTTATGCAGCTGAATTTATGCAGCTTCTAGCAAGTATTGTTGCTATATTGCCAGCCAGACCCAGAAACTTAAATTGGTTGCCTGTGCAATTCCCACCATGGCAGAATTCAAATTCAATGAATAAAATCTGGAATTAAAAACCAATCTCAGTATTAATGACTGTGAAACCACTGTCAATTGTTGTAAAACATCTTTCTGCTTCATTAATGTTCTTCAGAGGAAGAAAGCTGCCATCCTTACATGGACTGGCCTATGTGTGACTCCAAACCCACAGCGATGTGGCTGACTCTTAACTGCTCACTGAAATGGCTCAGCAAGGCACTCAATTCAAAGGCAATTAGGGATTGCAACAATTTCTGGCTTTGCCAGCCAAGTTCACATTGCATTAAAGAATAAATCTAATTTTTTTTTAAAAAGTGGGCTGCAGAAGGATCAATGCTTCGGCCTCAGCTATTCACAATCAACATCAATGACTTACACATGGGGATTAATATAACATACCCTAATTTGCTGATGACACAGTGAAATAGAAAAGTAAGCTGCAATGAGGATACAAAGGGGCTTCAAAAGGATTAGACAAGTACTGGAAAAGGACATGACATGATGTATACAGGAGTGTGAACTTATTCATCTGGGAAGAAAAGATAAACAAGCAGAATATTTTTAAATGAGGAATGAATTTTTGGGGCAGCACAGTAGTTAGCACCACTGCCTCACAGTCCTAGGGACTCGGGTTTAATTCCAGTCTTGGGTCACTGCAGAGTTTGCACATTCTCCTGTGTCTCCATGGGTTAGAACAAAGAACAACAAAGAACAAAACAGCACGGGAAACAGGCCCTTCGGCCCAACGAGCCCACGCCGCTACCCCGATGTTCCCACCTCTACCCGTGGTCCCTGTCCATGTTTATAGATCTATGGATTAAAAACCAAATTTGAGACAATTTAGGGAGAATTTGTTTTGCCAATTAGCCTAAGAGCACATCTTTGGGATGTGGGAGGAAACCGGAGCACCTGGAGAAAACCCACGGTTTCCTCCGGATGCTCTAAGTTTTCCATCTTTCAAAGTTATACAGCAAGATGCTGGGAACACGGGCCTTAGAAACCATCAACTTAGATCGAAGTGTCAGCTTCATGGAATGTGCCAACACCATGCCTTGAAGAAACAGATTTGTATCATGTTTCTCCTGCAGGATTTTTGATTAGCAGTCAGTTCTACTTACTCAGTGCCATGTATAACTGGCAGCCCACATGCTGAGCATGCAGAAGCATAATTGATCCTAACTGTCGTTTTAATCTGGTCTAGTGAAGTTTTGTTACTGTTTACTGTTGTCCTTGGGATTTTCCGAATATTTAGGCTGATTGTCAGGAAAATCATGTGACTGGGTGGAACTAGACTGACAGAAACAGGCACCCAGTTGCTGTTTTGAATCTTTACATTGCAGTAGTCTGGTCTCTCTAGCGACTGAAGTCTGAGACTTGCCAGAAAATAGGTCTCCTTCTCTGAAGTTCTGCTGTTTGAAGATTGCTCTCTCAGGAGGCTGCTGTCTGGAAGTCAGAAGACAGGTGTCTCTTTGTATCTCTGTCCAGAGGGATTAAAAAGCTAGAAGGCTAATCCCACGCCCACACCGCAGTAATCCTCTGTTTTTGCTAACTGATTTGGGAGAGGATATTGTGGGGATATTGTTTAAATTGGAATTAGAGAGATAGCTAACAGTTAAGAGTTGTCTTTTATCATGTTTAGTATGCTAATTTGTTATATCTTAACTGTGTTGTTAAATAAAGTTAGTTTTAATAAAAGTTTTCTAAAGGTCAGTAGAATCACACTTGGAGCAAATCACCTTGTGCTCACACTAATGCCAAAATCAAAAATAACTGGGGTCCAGATTAACTTTATAATATAGCTTGAAGTTTCTGATCTGGTCCTTAATAGGAACCACAGTTTTGTCACAACATAAAAGGTCATTCACCCATCGTGTCTGTACCAGGTCTCCATAGAAGCAAGTTAAGTGCCACTCTCCTGCCTTTTCCCATAGCTGTGCATGTTTGACATTTTAAGATATCAATCCACTTCTCTCTGGAATGTCTCAACTGAACGTACCTTCACCATATTCCTAGGCTGTGCATTCCAGAACCCAACCATTCCTCCTTTTGTCAATTATATGTTCTCAATTCTTCTGCCAATAGATATAGTTTCTCCCCATTTACTCTGACCAGACATTTCATAATTTTAAATACCTCGATCAAATCTCCATTCTTCTTCAAGGAAAACAGTCCTACCTTTGCCAATTTATCCTCATAATTGAAGGTCCTTACCCCTGGGAGCACTCTCATGAATCTTTTCCCCACTCTCTCCAATGTTTTCACGTCCTTCCTGAAGTCTGGTGCCTACAACTGGACGTAATATTCAAGCCAATATTTGATGCAAGTTCTCTGCTTTGAATTTGCTCCATTGATAAAGGCCATGATGCCACATCCTTTAATCGTTTTCAACCTGCTCTGCCACTTTCAATCATTTATTCATGAGGTATTCCACATATTTCCCAATTTTCTACTTTGATTTCCTCAAATATAACAATTCAGACCATGTTAAAATTCCACTTTGAATGCATGTCCTGTTCCCTGAATAACCCCAGCAACACCTACCTGATCCAGCCTTGCAGTTTCCAATTGACCATTGTGCTCAACCATTTTGGATTTCTGCATTCCTCCAGCATCATTTTCCTGTTGAGGATTTGGAATATGTACATCATTGCAGACTGAGAATTTTTGTTACTAAATTATTTAACATGCCACTAAATGTTACATTTTATTGTCAACGTCACAAAAGTGCTAAAGAGAAACTATTCTCCACAAGAAATATCTTTAATACTGTTACTTCTCCAATCTTAATGGAAAAAAAATGGTCACAGTAAGTCTGGTACAAAGTACAAGTTACAATGCTATTTTACAAGGAACATCTGGAAAATACAACTTTAAATAAGACAATGTCACTTCACATTATAAATAAGGCGTTTGACAAAGTCCCTCATGGGAGGTTAGTTGAGAAGGTCAAGGCTCATGGGATACAAGGACAGGTAGCGAGATGGATAAGTAACTGGCTTGGTAATAGGAGATAGAGAGTAATAGTGGAAGGGTGTTTTTCTAGCTGGAGGTCAGTCACTAGTGGTGTGCCGCAGGGCTCGGTACTGGGACCTCTTCTATTTGTAAGATATATAAATGACTTGGAAGAGGGAGTAAGTGGAGTGATCAGCAAGTTTGCAGACGATACAAAGATGGCTGGACTTGCGGATAGTGAGGAGCTTTGTCAGGCAATACAGCAGGACATAGATAGGCTGGTAGCTTGGGCAGATAGATGGCAGATGGAATTCAATCCTGATAAATGTGAGGTGATGCATTTCGGAGAAAGAATGTAGGGGGGAGGTATATGATAAAGGGTAGACCTATTAAGAGTATAGAAACGCAGAGGGACCTGGGGGTGCAGGTGAACAAGTCTCTGAAGGTGGCAGAGCAAGTGGAGAAGGTTGTGAAGAAAGCATATAGTATGCTAGCCTTTATAGGAAGAGGTATAGAGTACAAGAGCTGGCCTTTAATGTTACAGTTGTATAAAACGTTGGTTAGACCTCATTTGGAATACTAGGTCCAGTTCTGGTCGCTTTACTACTGGAAGGACGTGGAGACTCTGGAGAGAGTGCAGAGGAGGTTTACCAGGATGCTGCCTGGTATGGAAGGTCTGAGGTACAAGGAGAGGTTAGGCAAATTGGGACTGTTTTCCTTAGAAAGACGTAGACTTAGAGGAGATCTAATAGAAGTGTACAAGATTATGAGGGGTATAGATAGAGTAAACAGGTTAAGCTTTTTCCTAGGATGGACTCGAATAGCACGAGGGGTCACGGGCTTAGGGTGAGGCGGGGGGAGTAAGGTATAATTTGGATGCTAGAGGGAGTTTTTTCACACAGAGGGTGGTGGGGTATGGAATGCGCTGCCAAGTAAAGTGGTGGAGGCAGGTACTCTGGAGTTATTTAAGAAATACTTAGATGGGCACATGAACAAAATGGGAATGGAGGGTATAGAAAACTGATTTAAAATAGGGATCATGAGCCTTGGGAGTCCCTGGGAAGTGTGTAAATAGATGATGATATTGATGTACTTGTTTTTATCCTACAGGTGCTTTGGTCCACCTTGTTGTCTAACGAGGGGCATACACGCGATGGGTCGTGAGAGGGCTGCTCTTGGATTTTTTTGAGAGTATCCTAGTGCTTCACGTTGTTAGTGTACGCTTGACCTGGACCATTTGATGGGCAACACAACAGCTCAGTGACTATCGTTGTGCTGTGCAGATACATGGATTTGGGCCTGTGTCTGTGGGAGTTTGCACATTCTCCCCGTGCTTGCGTGGGTTTTCTCCAGGTGCTCCGGTTTCCTCCTATATCCCAAAGATGTGCTCTTAGGCTAATTGGCAAAACAAATTCTCCCTAAATTGTCTCAAATTTGTTTTTTAATCCATCCATCTATAAACATAGACAGGGATCACGAGTAGAGGTGGGAACATCAGGGTGGCGCTGCGGGCTCGTTGGGCCGAAGGGCCTGTTTCCCGTAATGTTTTGTTCTTTGTTCGGAGGTGAATCTCTGAACTTTTTTACTAAAGAGAGACGTGGAGACTGGGTTGTTTAAGTATGTACAAGGCTGAGACACAGTAAGAAGTCTCAGAACATCAGGTTAAAGTCCAACCAGTTTATTTGATAGTAATCTCACAAGCTTTCGGAAACGGTGTTCCTTCATCAGGTGTGGGAAGATTTTAGTGTTGCGAGACTTCTTACTGTGTTTACCCCAGTCCAACGCCGGCATCTTTATATCAAGGCTGAAATAGATAGATTTTTAACCAGAGAATCAAGGGTTATGCGGATAAGTGCAGTTCAGGATTATATCAGATCAGTTAAATGGTGCAGCAGACTTGATGGGCTGAATGGCGTACTTCTGCTCCTACATCTTATGATCTAACCATACCAAATGCACAGTGAGGTACTCCAAAAGAGTAATGAAAAGACTGCAGATAAATCACACCCGAAGTCTCTGTCACTCATTTTGTAAAGTGCAAATTCAGAAAGGTGGCTGGCAAGACTTGTGAGCTTAACTGGTATTTTGCAACCAAGGTATGGAGGGAGAAAATCTAAAAGGGCCTTCTACAAAAGGGCTCTGCCATTTTGGATTTAAAAAAAAAATAATTTTACAGCAAACAAAAAGGGAAAAGACTAAAAGATTATGTCATCATAGTTTTGATTCTATGCAGCACTCATGGGGTTCTCAGAGCTGGTCAGCTTTTCCATATCTGTCAAAATCAGCTGAGTATATGCAATAAAGGTGCTTTTCATCCCTATTTAAAAATCCTTCCCCTTCACAAAAAACACTACTCTTTCTGTAGTTCCACAGAATTTGTCTTCAGTGAACATCGTTAGAATATTCAAACATTGACTATCACAATCAAATCGTGCACTCTTCCAATGGGGAGATTTGGATAGTTCTCAGGAGCAAGGTGCTTACAATCGTTGTCTCTCAAGCCCAGAAGTTCTGCCATTAACTAGTGTTCCTCGCTGGGATTAACCAACTCAGCATAGACCAAGGATTAAGTCTGGGAATCTTTCCTCATCTTAATGCTTCAGCTATTCACTGTGTGAACTGGTGAGCTATTAGTTCAGGAACATAAGCAAGTTATTCAGCCACTGGAACCTGATCAATACCTCAACTACATTTACCCATCTGTGCTCCATATCCAGAGATATCCTCACAAAACAAAACTCCATTAATCTCAGGCTTAGCAATCACAATTAGCTCCACTAGTTTGTTTTGGGAGATGTTCCAATTTACCATTACCTTATGTGTGGAAAAAGTGCTTTCTTAGTTCACTCCTGGATGGTGTAGCTAACTTTAAAATCATGCTGCCTTGTTTTGGATTTCAGCCACCCCACCCCCAAGATGAAATCATTTCTCTTCATCTATCTAGAGTATTAAAATCTCTAAACACTACAAATACTTCAGTTAGATCAAGGCTTGTCTTTTAAGCACAAGGTACAAGCCAAATTTATGTGACTTGTCCTCATCAAAGCAAACAGAAACACAAATGTTGATATAGATCTAGTACCTGGCCAACTGGCTCTTTTGAATCTTGTCTCCCAATCTGCAGTTTGTTAAATATGGCACTTATGTCTCGTTGTGGATTCTGTTCTTTAATGGGAGATGGAGATCCAAAACCCTGTAAGGAGTTCGAACTCAACTCTTCCTGTGTACTGGCACCCACTGGATTACTTCTTGTGGAAAATATGGTGTTCGATTGTGGCAAAAAGCCCGAACCTACAAGGAAAAATATATTTGAGCCCTTTGCTCCAAGAACACAAAAAGCTCAACACCATCTGGCACAAAGTAGCCTAACTGTCTGGCCCCACAATCCACCACTGTAAACATTCACTCCCAGTACCATAGGCAACACAACTGCTGCAGCAACTCGCCATGCCTTTTTTGATGCATTTTCCAAATCTGTGACCTCTGAAGGCAGCTGACACACGGGAACAGGTTCCTCTCCAAGCCACACACTATCCTGATTTGGAACTACATCTCAGTTCCACTGTCACTGGGTCTAAACCCTGGAACTCTTTCCCTGTAGGTGTGCTGACACCACTTGGGCTGCAGTGATTCAATGCAGAGAGTCACCACAACCTTTTCAAGGGCATTTAGGGATGGTGAAAAATGCTGGCCATGCCTGCAGCACCAGATTTCCCACAGGAGATGGTGGTGTAATAGCAATGCCACTGGAATAGCAATCCAAAAGCCCAAATAAAAAGAGCAAAAGCTGTATTTCCAGCTTCTCATTTAATTGCTTCCTACTGATCAGAGACATTTCCAAATGGGAGCGGCACTTAGTCAAGTCTGTAAAAGGTGGCTGGAAAACTGACTGAGCACAAACCTCTTTGACACTGATTTTCTATTAAAACAACACCAGGATTTGCTCTAAGAGGCATCTGAAAAGACTGAATTTGCTTTATTGAACAAAAATAAAGTCAAGAATTGCCACAACTGAAATCTCGAAAATAAATCGATGAAAGAGATACAAGAAGGATTTCTGACTTCAGTGGCAGATCAGAGACAGCAGAACATCATCAATCCTGATAACAAAGGATTGCAGCAATTATCTTCTTTGGATAGAGACTGGTGTGACATGGTTAATATTCCCAACTTGAGATGCGTCACCAAAATGGATTTTTCAATTGTTTAACTGGAGATCTAATTTGATGTGTCGACCTATACCAAACAAATACAACTTCTGCTATTCTCAACACAATCAATATATCTCATCCATAATGCTAAATGTTTAGTACTTTTGATATGGGGTTGCAATTAGTGGGAATTATTTTAATTTGGGATTGCTGTGGGGAGCTGCAGCTTTCATCCCCTACATTCTAGCCCACAGTCCCAGTCTAACTGGATATCTGTACACATATTAACTAAATTAATTACCATTCAAGGAAGTCCACCTTACCATTGCCTCTTGCAATGCTGTCTTCACCAGTTTTTGTTCCCACAACCTCTACAAAAGCAAACCATAAATCATCATGTTAGGTGCTTCATGAACTGTTTTCACAATTCAATGAATACCAACGTATGCTGATTTAAATCAACTTACCATCTCTGACTGGTGAGAACACATCCCCAAAACTGGTCCTGCCCACACAATCAAGGTTTTTAAAGTTGCCACTGTTGTCTGCTCTTTTTGTATTTTCTGTCTCTTTGGATGGAATGACGTCCAAGCTGGTGCTATGTGATAATCCTAGAAATGAAGCACAATTGGCAAAGCGAGTTTTTATGAGCGAGTGAAAATGCTGTTTTGTGCCGAACTGTTGAAAAATAGCATTCATTTATCCAAAAAAATGCTACATCATAATCCTCAAACTAGATTCTGAAAGCAATTCTGTTGCAACAACAGGAGACAAGGGCATTCAGTCCAACAGTATTTTGATCAATTCCTCCCACCTCCCCTTGCACAATATCTATTGGCTCTTTTCTCTGAATAAATCTACTTCTCTCCCGAACTCTTTTATGCAGCTCACTGCCAATGTCTAAAAAATTAATCTTAAATTTATAGCTTAGCTCACTTGCTTAAAATTAATATTCCAATACACAGAGCTCTGAAAGCAAAGATTTTAAACTTTATGGCTAAGGTTATGATCTAAAGTTAAATATATAGTGATCTTGGTGACACTAACAATCACAATTCTTTAGCCATCCACAGATGCCTTGATGGCATTAAGAGTCAATCATAGTAATGGACTGGAGTCACGTATCCAGCAGAGTGGGATAGAGATGGTACATTCCCTTTCCTGAACGGTACTGATGGATTAACTTGGTACACTAGATATAGTGACTTCAATTTTACAGCTCACCGCGATGGAATGGTGGAATTTGAACTCATGATTTTGTCTGGTCACCCAATACCATAGCCACTCAGCTACTATATCCAAATGTTCAGAAAAGCTGCCTGGAAATCCCAGAAATTGTACAGGGGAATTCTCCAAGCCTGCTGGCTCTAATTGAAAAATCACCAATTGCGATAGCCCAGAGAATCGGGCATCGGACAAGCAGGGGATTTGCGTCAGGTGCAAAAACCAGCATGATGCTCCCCAGCCGCGCCCACTGCCAAGATTTGGTTCCCATGTGTGAGGGAAGATGGTGGAGACGAAGGGCTACCTGTTATTTGAGAGTGTCTGGAAGGAGTGGGGACGGTGAGCTGGCCCGCTTTTATTGAGAAGTTGGTGCTGCTCCCTGGTCGGAAGAATAGTCATCATTTTAATTTTTAAAAACAGAGGTGTCAGTGAACAACTGCAGAGATTGCCAATTTAAAATGGCAACCCAGGTCTAGTAACAGCAGAGCTGGTCAGTGACTTGCCCATGACGTGTAAATTAGCACTGATCAGGTGGGAGAATTTCTCTGATAGACACTGCTAACATCTCCAGG
The DNA here is from genome assembly GCA_024679065.1 of Sphyrna mokarran. Classification (NCBI taxonomy): domain Eukaryota; kingdom Metazoa; phylum Chordata; class Chondrichthyes; order Carcharhiniformes; family Carcharhinidae; genus Sphyrna; species Sphyrna mokarran. Next base: position 1,737,930 of record JAGIQG010000019.1, read on the forward strand.
GCACTTAGTCCCAATTCGGGAGGAATGGAGCTGGAATATTTTTCTGCTGGTAGTGTACTTGTCACTTTTTTTTTTAAACTGCTGGGATATTTGAGGGGCAACCAAAGCAAGAGACAGAGTGACTGTGAATCAGATTTGCAGGTTTGGTATGTTAAAGAGCTTAGCAATTCTTCAAACATGCTTAAGTGAGATAATTCACCAAGGATGGTTGTGGAACAGGAATAGATTTGAATGGGTTGCTGTGATCAAAAGGAGAAGATACGCAAGGGGGTGAAAGAAAGATGTCACTGATGAAGTTTCATGACAAATAAGAATTATTCTCAACCTGATGGTACGCTCTTGTTCAGTGAATTCAGAGTGAAGTAATTCTACCTTTCACATCGAGACTAGCTTCAGCTCCTTTTTGTTCGACAGAAGCAGGAGGTACTTTAACAGTTGGTGCAGATGTCATCAATGCAGTCAGCTCCTGGACGTCCTTCGTATTGCCACTACCCGAGGCACTGATCACCTTTGCTGATGTCTTTTTAGTCGACAGTGCGGACCTGCTTGCAAAGCTTTTACCTCCATTTGACTAAAAGGGAGAACAGGCTCCTTTTAGAAGTGCAACAAACCTGCCACTGACACCTGAAAAGCTAATTATAGGACAATTTGTGCAGAAAAATCAAGACTCAATAGAACTGGTAACCAGCCAGTGATTTCTACAATATAAAGACGCATTAAACTTCAGTGCAACGCTCGATTCTGTCAAAATGGTTTATCCTCCAAACATAAATGAACAGACTGAATAATTCAGAGGGGAAAAGAAATTAGATACGGACCTTGAAGTTTGTTGAGCTGCATTTAGAATCATAGAACCCTGCAGTGCAGAAAGAGGCTCTTCAGCCCATCAAGTCTGCACCAAACATAATCCACCCAGGCCCCATCCCCATATCCCAAAATACTATACCCACTAATCCCTCTAACCTATGCATCCCAGGACACTAAGGGATAATTTCTTAGCATGGCCAAACCACCTAACCCGCACATCTTTGGACTGTGGGAGGAAACCGAAGTACCCGGAGGAAACCCACGCAGACACGAGGAGAACGTACAAACTTTCCACACAGATAGTGACGCGAGCCAGGAATCAAACCCAGGTCCCTGGAGCTGTGAAGCAGCAGTGCTAACCCACTGTGCTACTGTGCCACCCATACTGTTTACTCCCTCACAGGGGTCTGAAATATCTTCCGCGTTTGATCATTCGTTGCGGGGAGGGTGGAAAAAGGACGAGCAGGGGGCGGGTGGGAGGATGGAAGTTTTTACACAGGTTTTCCACCTACACCCATGTCAACAAGGATAGTTTTTGCTCTTCAACAACCCATGCCAACTGAGAGCTTCTCAGACCGATCAGATCTCAATGCTTCACCAGAATGAGGTAAAGGACAGCAGAGTTGACTGGTTGTTACTCGGGTTGGAGCGACTTCAGTCAAAGAATTATTTTCAGTGGGGCAGGTTTGGCCAACCTTTACACACGCAGGGGTAGGAGAATGGTTTAAAATGTGGTTAGTCAAAGTGCCAATGAACAAATTTTGGAAAGTTCAGCCAAACCTTAAACATTTTAAAAAGGTATGAACAGAAACAGTTTGCTGAATAATGAGTAATAAATAATGCAGAGTGAATGTGTTTCCAACTGAGTCGCAGCTAAGGATGTTCTCACCCTGACCCACTGACAGAGTGGGTGATGGCATGTGGGTGAAAACCGATACTGTAACTGAGCCAAACTCTGAACACACCAATACAGACTTCCACACATTCCCCAGCCCGACGCGGCCCCTCGCACCCTACCCCAGCCCGACGCGGCCCCTCGCACCCTACCCCAGCCCGACGCGGCCCCTCGCACCCTACCCCAGCCCGACGCGGCCCCTCGCACCCTACCCCAGCCCGACGCGGCCCCTCGCACCCTACCCCAGCCCGACGCGGCCCCTCGCACCCTACCCCAGCCCGACGCGGCCCCTCGCACCCTACCCCAGCCCGACGCGGCCCCTCGCACCCTACCCCAGCCCGACGCGGCCCCTCGCACCCTACCCCAGCCCGACGCGGCCCCTCGCACCCTACCCCAGCCCGACGCGGCCCCTCGCACCCTACCCCAGCCCGACGCGGCCCCTCGCACCCTACCCCAGCCCGACGCGGCCCCTCGCACCCTACCCCAGCCCGACGCGGCCCCTCGCACCCTACCCCAGCCCGACGCGGCCCCTCGCACCCTACCCCAGCCCGACGCGGCCCCTCGCACCCTACCCCAGCCCGACGCGGCCCCTCGCACCCTACCCCAGCCCGACGCGGCCCCTCGCACCCTACCCAGCCCGACGCGGCCCCTCGCACCCTACCCCACCCGACGCGGCCCCTCGCACCCTACCCCCCCGACGCGGCCCCTCGCACCTACCCCAGCCCGACGCGCCCCTCGCACCCTACCCCAGCCCGACGCGGCCCCTCGCACCCTACCCCAGCCCGACGCGGCCCCTCGCACCCTACCCCAGCCCGACGCGGCCCCTCGCACCCTACCCCAGCCCGACGCGGCCCCTCGCACCCTACCCCAGCCCGACGCGGCCCTCGCACCCTACCCCAGCCCGACGCGGCCCCTCGCACCCTACCCCAGCCCGACGCGGCCCCTCGCACCCTACCCCAGCCCGACGCGGCCCTCGCACCCTACCCCAGCCCGACGCGGCCCTCGCACCCTACCCCGCCCACCGGCCCCTCGCACCCTACCCCGCCGACGCGGCCCCTCGCACCCTACCCCAGCCCGACGCGGCCCCTCGCACCCTCCCCAGCCCGACGCGGCCTCGCACCCTACCCCACCCGACGCGGCCCCTCGCACCCTACCCCAGCCCGACGCGGCCCCTCGCACCCTACCCCAGCCCGACGCGGCCCCTCGCACCCTACCCCAGCCCGACGCGGCCCCTCGCACCCTACCCCAGCCCGACGCGGCCCCTCGCACCCTACCCCAGCCCGACGCGGCCCCTCACACCCAAACCCAGCTCGACACAGACCCTCACACCCAAACCCAGTCAATAGTCCCTCATACCCAGCTGGCCGTGATGTACACATACCCCTCCCATCCCAACATATCCTCACACTACCCCCCACACATGCTCACCACTCCACCCCCTCCCCACTGACACACACTCTGCACCGACACCCTCCTCCCAACACTAAGAGAGATTAGGGTCCCTTAAAGATCCATGAGGTCATCTATGTATGAAGTCAAGGAGATGCATGAGATTCTAAACAAATATTTCCCATCAGTATTTACTGTGCAGAAAGACATGGAAGCTCAAGAACTCCCCACCCACCCCTTACTTCCCACTACTCACAATCTACTTGCCTTGAATTGTGTGGAACCATTCTGGAACTTTAAGCACCGTATAGATTTCTTGTGAGCACTGACAATTTTGAGTGGTGAAGTTGTCACTCGTAAATCATAGACATAAATTTTGCCCCTGATAGATCCTACAGCCAAAGTGGCTCCATCAGTCATAAAGTCCACTGCAGTCAAAGGAGCTTCAACGGAAATTGTTCTCAATAGCCTGCGTAGACAAAAGATTTAACAAGACAGTCATGAAGTTTCAGCTCAAATTCTTAGCTTTAAAATGTTCTGTCACTGCATTTTAATTGTTGCATGTCTGTGCATAAATTATGGATTATAAATCTGGAATTTAATTGAAATAACAAAGTTTATCTGAAAGGACGGAAATTGCGCAGTAGTTGAGGAGCAGAAACAAAACCATTTCAAAGTGAGCAACCAAAAACTCAAATACAGCCATGAACCAAACAGCTGAAAACTCATTTTGAAAGCTGTTCAGACACCACCTCAATCTGCACTGAGCTGACAGCTTATTGAGAATAAGATTTATAACCAATTAAAAATGACAAGATTTTAAAAACTCCACTGAATTATGCGGAGATTTCTCCACTCTAACAGTCTTAAACAATGTTTCTGTTAGAAAGGGAGTCCAAGTGGGGAGGAATAGTAAATAACCCAAAAATGTGACTCTTACACAGAAAAGGGGAATGGATGTTTTGAACTGCACCAATATCGGTCCCGATCTGTGTGAAGTGATCATTTTCTGACCTGTTGATAGTTGGCTCTCAACATGTGAAAAGTGGTCCACATCATTCCTCCTCAGCCTGAATTTCTGCTGTGTGTTGCGCTCTCCGACACAATTCCTTCAATTGGGTGGCTTTATTTTCCAATCTCTCCCATTTGTCTTCTGCATCAATCTTCTGCTTGGACGTGAGCAATTCTTTATTCTTGGCACCTGCTTTCACAATCCATTCAGTTTCTCCATTTCTTCAAAGGTGAATCCATCATTCCCTTCTACAATGATTGATAACAGTCTCTCCCTTCTCATGCTTTGCATGTTTTCAGACAAGTGCCACATTCCTTTTGAAGCTGCATTGAACTCAACTTTCAATATTTCTTCCTTCTTTTTGATATGTTTGTTCAACAATTCTCCTGAATTGCTAACTTGTTCCAGCAGTTGTGATCTCTCTTTGGGCTTGTCCGTTGCTGAGTCTTCCTCAGCGTTCTCACACCAGGCAGTTTCTGCCTTTCTGCAGAATGCCAATTTTTCCAGCACACTTGTATATTCCACCTGACCAGTAGCTCATTCATTCAATTGGCTTTCTAAAAGATTCCCTGGCTCTGGTATATAACACCAGGGTTCTAATTTCTGCTTCAACAGTAATGTGATTCTTGCAATGCCATGTTACCACTTTTGTTGCTAAGTTCTACTTGTGCTTTTTCTTTGAAGGCTTTTTATCTATTATTCACATGCTTGCTGCTAAATGATGTACTGGTTCCAGTAGATTTCCAAGTTACTTCCAACATTTTCATAGTACTAGTTTTTTTCTTCGCTTTGATGTTGCTGGGATGTTTCTCATTTAGATTAGGGTCACAAACTTTCACCTCATTTCTATTTGCTATACTTCTCGGTGAAGTTTATCCAACTTCATTTGTTTCTCTTTTTCAGCTGCAGCTTGTTTTACTTTCAGACTGATTACAAATTTATCTTTTGCTTGTAGTTTATTGGCTAAAGCTTTCAAGGAACTTCTCATTACAGTACAAAAGGATGAAACGCAATTGAGTCTTGTTTCAGCCTTTCCTTCTATTATTTAGTGACTCTCCCTGGATTATTTCAGAGGTGACTGTTTCTAAGTTGCCGCCTCCTTCTCAGTCCTCAGGTCAGGTGACTCACTTCTGCTGTATTGTCTGAAGGAGACCAATACCATATATACAACACCAATGCTCTCATATACCTTGATGAAGGTGTTGACAATGGCTTGGGGTCTCCAGATGCAAGCACTGTTTGCATGCTATAGTTCGACAACAGAGGATGGGACAGGGTTGGAACGGGATTGCAGGCAGCGGAGGTTGAACAGATTCCCAACTGTGCTGTAGTTTAGCTCTACTCCAGTGGGGAGCTTATTGAGGATGAGGTGAAGCACTGCAGCAAGGAAGGTCGAGAAGTGAGTGCTGGGATCACACAACATCATTTGATTCCACCCCAAAGTGAATCGGATTTGTGGTAGAACCGCTAGTCAGGATTTCAGCATGTATGCCATCATAGGGCAGGCGTAGGGAGGATGGTGACAACTTTTGGGGCAGCTGAAACAGGGGAGGAAGTTCCATAATTCCTCATGGTTGACAATGTCAAAGACCTTTATGAGACCAAAGAAGGCTGTGTACAAGGGTTGCTGTTCCCCACATTCTCTTGTAATCTTGCATGAGGGAGTAAGTGGAGTGATCAGCAAGTTTGCAGATGATACAAAGATGGCTGGACTTGCGGATAGTGAGGAACATTGTCAGGCAACGCAGCAGGACATAGATAGGCTGGTAGCTTGGGCAGACAGTTGGCAGATGAAATTCAATCCTGATAAATGTGAGGTGATGCATTTCGGGAGAAAGAATGTAGAGGGGAGGTATATGATAAAGGGTAGACTTATTTAGAGTATAGAAATGCAGAGGGACCTGGGGGTGCAGGCGAACAAGTCTCTGAAGGTGGCAGAACAAGTGGAGAAGGTTGTGAAGAAAGCATATGGTAAGCTAGCCTTTATAGGAAGGGGTATAGAGTACAAGAGCTGGCCTTTACTGTTGCAGTTGTACAAAATGTTGGTTAGACCTTATTTGGAATACTGCGTCCAGTTCTGGTCGCCTTACTACCGGAAGGAAGTGGAGACTTTGGAGAGAGTGCAGAGGAGGTTTACCAGGATGCTGCCTGGTATGGAAGGTCTGAGTTACGAGGAGAGGTTAGGCAAATTGGGACTGTTTTCCTTAGAAAGACGTAGACTTAGAGGAGATCTAATAGAGGTGTACAAGATTATGAGAGGTATAGATAGAGTAGACAGGGCTAAGCTTTTTCCTAGGATGGACTCGAATAGCACGAGGGGTCATGGGGCTTAGGGTAAGGGGGGTAAGGTATAATTTAGATGCTAGAGGGAGTTTTTTTTTTTTACAGAGGATGGTATGGAATGCACTGCCAAGTAAAGTGGTGGAGGCAGGCACTCTGGAGTTATTTAAGAAATACTTAGATGGGCACATGAACAGAATGAGAATGGAGGAGTATAGAAAACTGATTTAAAATAGGGATCATGAGCCTTGGAAGTCTCTGGGAAGTGTGTAAATAGAAGTGTGTGATATTGATGTACTTGTTTTTATCCTACAGGTGCTTTGATCCATCTCGTTGTCTAACGAGGGGCATACACGCGATGGGTCGTGAGAGGGCTGCTCTTGGATTTTTTTTTGAGAGTATATTAGTGCTTCACGTTGTCAGTGTACGCTTGACCTGGACCATTTGATGGGCAACACGACAGCTCAGTGACTATCGCTGTGCTGTGCAGATACATGGATTTGGCCCTGTGTCCGTGGGAGTTTGCGCATTCTCTCCGTGCTTGCGTGGGTTTTCTCCGGCTGCTCCAGTTTCCCCCCACATCCCAAAGATGTGCTCTTAGGCTAATTGGCAAAACAAATTCTCCCTAAATTGTCTCAAATTTGGTTTTTAATCCATAGATCTATAAACATAGACAGGGATCACAGGTAGAGGTGGGAACATCAGGGTGGTGGCGTGGGCTCATTGGGCCGAAGGGCCTGTTTCCCGTGCTGTTTTGTTCTATGATGAAGATGATATCCATTGTGTCTCTTAGTGGGCGGAAGCCACATTACAACTCTGGGAGGGAGAAGTGATTAAGGAGGACTCTTGTGTTGACCTTTTCTATGAATGATAGCAGGGATATTCCTCTGTCTGCAGTTGGACTTATCTTTTTGACGATAGTCACAATTACAGTGTCTCAGATCTCCTGGCATGTTCTCCTCTCTCCAGATAAAGGAAATTAGGTCACACATTTGCACCAATATGTTTTAGCACTCAAACATATGGATTCATCTATTTCCAATACCTCTTTGTTATTTAGCTGTTAAAGGAAATCCTTTGGTTCTAATATCGTGTGCAAAACATTAAGCCTGTATTTGATTTAAATTATTTTTACCCTAACATTACGCACAAATAGAAGAAGAAAGGCTTGCATTTATATAGTGCTTTTCACAATCACCAAGCATCGAAGCAGTTTGCACCCAAAGAAACTCTTTCAGATTATGTGGAAACCATTCTGCTTAAATACAAAGATGCTTCCATGGTCCATCTGTAGAAGTGGAAAGGAACTCACCAAAATTTCAAAAATCATGGCAAAATCTCACTCATCTCGCTGTTAAAATCTTCACCAGAATATTTCTGAACATCATGATCAGGGCTTGCTTCCAGGGATCAATGTGGTGTCAGAAAAGGTCAAGGAGCCACTAACATTGTGATTACATGAAACGGCTTCAGAAAAAAAATGCCAAAAACAGAATATGGATCTCGACACAAGGTTAGTTGGTCTGACCAATATCTCTGAGGGCTCCTTTGGAAGGTTATGGAAAAATGTATCATTATGGTTCAATACTTTTTGACAGCACACTTATGTGTCCATGGATGATGGGAAGTCCTCTGACCCATTCCTAGTTACTAACTAGTTAAACAGGGCTGTGTACTTACACTAACCCACTTCAGCATATTTTCCTTGCAGTGCTCTCTCAATGCCTTCCATGATAGTAATCCTGGCACTGAAATCAGATATCAAATGGATGGGAAGCTGTTCAACTTGAGATGGCTTGAGGCAAAAGTCGGGTCTAAAAAGACATACTTTATGATTCCCAGGAACAGAAGCCATGGCTATGATTAAAAAGGAAACCACATGACAGCAATCCCAGCTAGCTGGGATTGTGTTGTGAACCTTCTCAAAGGCTGCCTTCAACAATTTGTACACGCATTTCCCCAGGTACCTCAATTTCAGCACTCCTTGTTTTATAATGCATCTCTTCATTCTTCCAATCAATATGTACCACTCACACTGGCTTTCATCAAATTTAACCTGCCACACATTGTCCATTACACCAGCCTTGTGTATGTCCTCAAAGTCCCTCACTATCCTAACCCAGAGTTCACCATACATCCAAACTGTGTTTCATCTGCAAATTCTGAATTTGTGCTTTCTGCACTCACATCAAGTTAGAAGCATATTTCAAGAAAAGCTATGATCTTCATGCTAACAATCCATCATGAGAATATGTAAAGTAACTGCAACACATCTCAGAACATACTTACATCTTGCTGGATGAGTCATAGCAGTTGATCTTTTTATCCAAACCAACTGTGGCAAACAATAAATCATTTACTGGTGAAAAGCAGAGTCCAGAAGCTGGAGCCTTGTGTGCATTTTCAAAGGTATGATAAGGTTGTTGTGTATTAACATCCCAAAGAGTTACAGTTCCACTGTCATGGACACTTCCCAATAAAGCTTTCTTAAAGATGGAATACTTCAAATTTTGCACTGGCTGAAAGAAGGAAAAAGAAAATCAAGCAGAAATACTTGAAATGTGCAGCCATGGCCCAAGGTCGAAACAGAATGTGGAATTTTCTCCACCAACATGAAAAATATAATTTGGTTCAATTCTCTAACATGTGACCTGTAATTCCGTGGATCATTTTCCCGGGACAAAGAATACTGCTTAAGTTCTACAAGGTCATTGGCCCAAACTGTTAACTATCTTTTTCCACAGATGCTGCCTGACTACTGATTACTTCTGGTGTCCTCTGCTTAAAGTCAACCCAATTTGGAGAAAACATTCTATTTTAAATATGTTCCCGTCCCAACTGAAGATTCAGTCTAACATGATATATGAAGCAGTATGTAACCAGTCACTAATTGTGGTCCGAAGACAAAAGAAAGCTCAACTATATTTCATTCTTTTGAAGTGATTTGTGTAAGTTATTCTGGTTCCATGGAAAGCAACAAACAATTCCAATTTGTTGACAGATAAACATCCAGATTTTGCTGCAACAAAATTAAGAAATCAGTGCTTATTACCTGAAATAAAACCAATAACTTAAACTTCTCATTAAAATGAAGATTTCAGCAGCAGATAAGCTGAGACAAGCATGAGGTTGGGCGATGTTAGAGATGGAAATAGACTGTCTTGGTGATGATGCGAGTTTGGAGGAAGATCATTTTGAGATCAAACGTGACACCAACGTTGTGAATTGAATATCAACGTCAGACTGTGGCTAAGGAGCAGGATGGAGTCAGTAGCCACGGAATGGAGTTCAAAACAGGAACTGAAAATATTGGGTTCAATTTTTCCAATATTGGGAGGAAATTTTCGATTGTCCAGTACTAAATGTTGGATAAGCAGCCTGATAGTTTACCAATGGAGGAGGAATCAAGAGGGATGGTCATAAGATAGAACAGCGGGTCATAGTGTACATGTGAAAATAACGCTGCATCTTCAAGCAAGGTTTTTAAAAGTTTATTTATTTAGAGTGGGCAGAGGAGGACACATTAGTTGAATACATTTCTGAACTAAGTTCATTCAGCACAGTTTGATATTTGGACTCAGCTGAACTTTAACACAAACATAATTTCTCCCCAAGCTCAGTAGCTGCCCAAAAAACAGCAATGAGATTTGTCCTGGGTAGAAATATTCACTAACTTACTGCAACACAATACAGATTAGTAACTTCCATCCTTGTACTACATCCCAACAACAGTCCAATCATCTTGCCCCTTCCTGTAAATACTAGCCATTCACTGCTCCCAAGAACAGCAAACTGAAATGATAACAGCCTATCACCACATGTTTCGAAAATGAGATCCAACATAGATATAAGTGTAGAGGAAATAATGCCAAGTACATCAGTTACCTATTTGAAGTCAAGCTCGGCATATTAGTTTTAAAACTGACATTAATTAGCAAGTGTAACACAAAAACAAATTTACACATTATATCACCTTCAAAGCACTTAGTCTGAGCCAGAGTGGAACTAGCATCCTTGCAAACTGGTTTGCTAGTGCTGTCAGAAGTTTAAACCTGATTTAAATCCCAGGCGGGGAACAAACTGTTAACAGAACAAGGGCACAGCATCATACAGTAAAACAATCAAGTCAAAGAGAGTAGAACTATATTAATTTTCGAGGGAGTAAGGGAAGGCTGGATGGCCTCTACTTTAATGTCACGTTTATTGCAGGTAAAATGAATGTGTTAAAGGTGATGATGTGGAATTGTGATACAGTAACCATTACAGAGATGTGGTTGAGAGAAGGGCAGGGTTGACAACTCAATATTTTAGGAAATAGAACCTTCAGGTGAGACAGAGGAGGGAGTAAAAGAGGAGGAGGCATTGCATTATTCGTTAAGGAGTTAGTTACTGCAGTAAAGAAAGATGATATCTTGGAGGGGGAATCAAATTAAGATTTGTGGGTATTTAGGAATAAAAAAGCCGTCATATTGTTTATTATAGAACCCCAGATAGTCCGCAAGAAATTGAGGAGCAAATGCATGAACAATTTGTAGAGGTGTTTAATTACATTAGGTGAATTCAACTTTCCTAGCATTAATTGGGATAGACACAATGTTAAGGGTTTGGACAAAAGGGATTTCTTGAAATGCAAACAGGAGAACCCTTTCAAACAATTTGTGGAAGATGGCGCAGTGCTGGACCCAATTCTGGGGAGTAAAGCCAGACAACTGGTTGAGGTGGTGATGGGGAGCATTTTAGTAGTAGCGATCACAACATGAACAAAGAACAACAGTATAGGAAACAGGCCCTTTGGCCCAACAAGCCTGTGCCACCATTTTAACATTCCCACATCCACCCATGACCATGGTACATGTTAAGTTTGTTATGGACAAAGAGAATAATGGATGACCAGAAATATTCAGAATATGATGCAACAGAAAAGAAAGGTTTTTAACGGGTACAATGGGAGCAAATCATCAGAGGCATTAGTGAAGTACAGAAAGCGCAGGGTAGAGCTTAATAAATTAGGAAAATAAAGGGTATGAGAAAGCTCTGGCTAGTAAAAGCAGGGAAAATCCCAAATATATCAATGGGAAAAGGCTGAACAAGGAAAGAATAGGGCTCATCAGGGACCAAAGGGTTAATCTGTGGGTGGAGCAAGAGGGCATTGGTAGAATGAATACTTCACGTGTGTCTTTACCCAAGAGAATGAGAAAGAAGGTATGGAATTCCTGTAAGGTTCTTGAGCAAACTGACATAGAGAAGGACAAAGTATTGGAGGTGCTGGCAGGCTTAAAAGTGGACAAATCTCCAGGTCCAGATAAATTGTGTCGCAGGCTGCTGATGGAGGCAAGGAGGAGATAGCAGAGGCTTTGACCCAAATTTTCAATTCTTTTCCAGCTAGAAGGGAGGGGGCCAGAGGACTGGAAAACAGTTATTATGGTTCTGCTATTTAAAAAAGGTTGTCTCATGTCAATGGTAGGGAAGCTTGGAGAAAATTCTGAAGGAGAGCATCTTGATTTGAGAGGCAAGGTTTGTTCAGACTAATCAGCATGGCTTCTTCAGAGAGAGGTTATATCTAACACTCCTGTCCTTTCTCCATAGCGCTGCATTTTTCTCCCTTCAATTATTAGAACAAAGAACAATGAAAATTACAGCTCAGGAAGAGATGCTTTAGCCCTCCAATCCTGCACTGGCCATGCTGCCCAACTGAAATAAAACCGTGTACAGGAACACAGGAAAAAGGTTCAGCAGTTGCCTGAAAAAAACAGCAATGAGATTTGCCAATCTTATTGCTGTATTAATTCAATTCTTTTTGAAAGTTATTACAAATCTACTTCCACCATCCTTTTAGGCAGTGCATCCAATAGTTTATCTCAAAAAAACCAAATTAAGATTATTTCCAATATCTTCCTGAACCAAAGCCAAACAGTCAATTACATCTGACAATTCATTTCCTCTACAAATTGCCAGTACACAAAAAAGCACATACAAAAAAAAGCACTACCTGAAGAAAGTATGTACCTGTGTTTTACCGTGACCAAATGGAGCGCTGGAAATATTAGTTGTAACACTGTGTACAATAATATCACCACTGCGGGAACCTGATGCTATATAGTAGTCATTCCAATTGAAACATACACTATTGACTTCTTCCCTGTGATCCTGCAAAGAACATTGTGAGTTAGTCATTAAAATGGAAACTGTTTTTAGAGATGAAAATTGTAAAAAAAATAGATTAAGCACAAAAACATCAAAGATAACACTAACACAGTACATGAATAGTATTTTAATTCGTTAAACTCCCACTAACAATTAGGAACACAGAAAAGTACTGCACGGGTTGGAAGATGCTTTAAGATGCATAAATACGAAACACATCCTGAACAAAACACTAAATATTTCAAAGCTGAGGGAAAATAGTGGGGTGGAGTAATACCTATTCAGATCTTAAGGTTTATTTATTCATGTCACAAGTAGGATTGTATAAACACTGCAATGAAGTTACTGTGAAAATCCCCTAATCGCCACACTCCAGCACCTGCTCGGGTACATTGAGGGAGAATTTAGCATAGCCAATGCACCTAACTAGCACATCTTTTGGACTGTGGGAGGAAACGCTCGGAGGAAACTTATGCAGACATGCGGAGAACATGCAGAGTCTGCAGGAATGGTGACCTAAGCTGGGAATGGAACCTGGGTCCTGTGCGACAGCAGTGCTAACCGCTGTGCCACCATGCTGCTCTGATCTTCTCAGGACTCGAAGGAGTTAGCTATTTCAGTAAGCAATCTGAACATTTACTTTTGTGGGACATGATTCTCATCTATTTTCACAACAGAACGACCTAGGGTTCTTAATAATACTCACACTAATCGTCAAGCGCTAAATATTTGTGTCTATTATATATCCTTGAAGGCACAAGCAGCAAATACTTGCTGAGGCTAAATATTAAATTATTTATCTGCTTTAGTTTACATGGAACAAATATACAGAGAAACCGTTAAGATCAGCCTCATTTATTATATATAAAAGGAACACAGATGCCTTGAGAGAAGGTAACGGGAATATCACTGGACTAGTAATCCAGAGGTTTAGGCTAACGCCCAGGGGACATAGGCTCAAATCAGACCATGGCAACTGGTAGAAAATAAATTCAATCAATAAATCTGGAATTGAAAGCTAGTGTCAATAATGGTGATCATTAAATTGTATCAATTGTTGTGAAGGATCCATCTGGTTCATCATGTCCTTTCCTTCTTTAGGGAAGGAAACCTGCCATCCTTACCTATGACTCACATCAATAGCAACGAAGCTGACACTGAAATGGCCTCAAGCCATGCAGTTCAAAGCTGTGAGGGATGGACAACAAATGCTGGCCCATTAAAAGATAAAGGAAAACATCTTCATCGACTTAAATGACATACCCATATATTTAATCTGAAGGCACTTTATGTAAACACAGCTGTCCATGTTGGAATTCAAGTTTCCACATTAAAACACTAAATGCTTCTATCCATGCAGTTAGAGAAAAGAGCAAAAGGATGAAAGCTACTACAAATTATGTTGCAAAATAAAATTTAAAATTACTTTTCAAAACTGTTGATGCAGATTCTAGGATTCACATCAAAATATCTCATTCAACTACCAGAATGCAACACTCATTTTTCATTTTCTACAGCTAAAACTTAAAGAAAGTAAAAATACACAAGTCAATGCTAATTTGAAGTTCTTCATATGCTGTGACAGCACAGTGACACAACGGTCAGCACTTCTGCCTCACAGCACCAAGGACTTAGGGATTCAACTCCTAGCTTGTATCTGCATGGGTTTCCTCCAGGTGCTCCGGTTTCCCCTCTCAGCCCAACAAAGATGTGCAGCGTAGATGGGTTGGCCATGCTAAATGACCTAGTGTCCAAAGAAGTGCAGTTTAGGTAGATTAACCATGGTAAATATGTGGGGTAGGGAGGAAAGGGCCTGGATGGGATGCTCTTTCACAAGTCAGTGCAGATTCAATGGGTCGAATGGCCTCTTCCTGCACCGTAGGGATTCTATGATTTTCAATGAAACTGCCTCAATTTTTGACGAAAAGCTCCAGGCCAAAAAATCAGAAGCTGCAAGTAAAAGATCTTGATCAATGTGTGCTGAATCCTCCTCCTCATATCTTTGAGGGAAGAGACAGCCTTTACTGTGATCTGATTATAGGAAATGGAAGAAAATATTGACCATTCAGCCCCTCGAGCATATTCCATCATTCAGTAAGATTATAGCTGATCTGATCTCGGCCTTAACTTTACTTTGTTAGTCTGCCCATAACACTAGATCAAAAATCTGTCTAGCTAAGCAGAGAATATATCCAGTTTCCACTCCTTTCTAGGATAATGAATTCGAGAGATTTATAACCTTTCCAGATAAATAATTCTTCCTTGCCTCTGTCTTAAATTGAAACTATTCACCTTAACTATAGATGGGGATCATGAACATGAAATCTGACTTTTTTGTCATGGTACAGCAAGCTGAAATATTAATTAATTCTTAACCATTGTTGAAAACGATACCGTTAGCGTCCTATGACATCTCTTCGACTTTATATCCCAGATATTGACCGTGTTATCGAGACCTCCACTAACAATACACTTGGAAGTAGAATTCAGACTCAGACATGTCTGCTTTTTCTGTGGAAAGAGACAAAATTTAATTATCAAAATGGGCTCACACGTATTAAATGAAAGTTATTATAATTAATGAAGCTCAGTGCAAAAAGAATTTCTTCAAACATTATTCTGCAACCTGAAATTAGTTTTAGAGCTTTAAATTACTTACCCCTTCAGCAAGATCTTTTATAGGAACTGGAGTGGATCTGCAGGATGACAGCACTATCTTGTCACCACTGCTAGATGAGCTCACCACACACTGATGTAAAGGAATGAAGGAAAAATGATTTCACAAATGATGTTACTTTGTCTCATTACAAGAGCCAAATTACTAACTGAGGGTCAAAACATTTTCAAATACTGAAGATTTTAAAAATACTTGAACTTTTATAAAGTGGTTTATTAAAGTTGAAATCAGACTAAAAAAAAGTGTTCAAAGTTCAAACAAAATATTCTGCTGACTCTTTTATCCACTCCAAAATCTCTAGACAACTTCAAACAAATTTAAGGAAATTTTTATAACTTGGGAAGAGTTTAAGTGCATTTCAGAATGACGTTGGGGAATTAGTGGGCAACACAGAAGCATTAGCCATCAAACAAGCAGCTATGATTATGAAGAAGTCTGAAAGAGAATAATGGAGGCGGGAATGAATGAGCAAAAACTCCAGCACTGAAAAGACAATACAAAGATTAGAAAGAAACTTATAATTCTAACACAATGGGGGACCAAGGAGTTGAACATGAAACAATTCATATCTTCATGCATAGAAGTAAATCATTGAGATGCTGGAATTAAACAAAAACAGAAAACACTCAGCAGGTCTGAGCATATGTGTAGAGGGAACAGAGCCTACATTTTGAGTCTGGATGACTTTTTGTTAATGCTAAAAAGAATAGAAAATAGAATGCAATTTATATTGTTGTGGGTGGGGTGGGGAAAGGGGGGCTGGTATGAAGCAATAGGAGGATAAAGGGCTTATGATAGATGGGTGCTGGGAAGAGATTGACAAAGATGTCATGGGCAAAAAGACAAAGGGAATATAAATGATATGGTTAAGAAGGGTGCTGATGATAACAGCACATTCATTCTGCCATATTAAGTTAAGGACACTGTATTGCAAACTAAGATTTCACTTATGATAGCTTGGAGTCCTATTAACAGATTCTATCATCATTTTATGAAACTATTTTCCACATAAGACAGACATAAACACCAAAATTTATCATTGGATGGGATTTCCCAACCATACTCGCTCGAAAAATCTCGCCCGAGATCAACAGATTTGAGCACGTTCCTCCCCCACTCGCTACCACTCTTACGGTAGGCAGGATGGGAAAATCCCCAAATTGTCTCTAATGTGGCAGATCCGACTTCAGAGAATGAAAGAAAAGAATATTGGAGATCCAAGATCTCAAACCTGAGATTGAGATTCAATGGGTAGCAGTATCCCTGCACTCCCATGTTCTTCAGAGACTTGGTCAACCTCCAGCAGACACCTTACCGTATTGGAGAAGTACCATTAGCAGTGCCTTCACAGCATCAACCTAATTCAGTGCATAGAACATAGAACACTACAGCACAAACAGGCCCTTCGGCCCACAATTGTGCCGATCATATCCCTACCTACCAGGTCTATCTATAACCCTCAATCTCATTAAGTCCCATTAATTCATCCACAAGTCTCTTAAAAACATCCCTACGAGTTCATCCCCATCACCACTGACGGCAGCCGATTCCACTCACTCACTACCCTCAGTGAAAAACTCACCCCGACATCTTCTCTGTACCTTACTCCCCAGCACTTAAACCTGTGTCCTTTCGTAGTGACCATTTCAGCCCTGGCAAATAGCCTCCAAGAATCCACTCTATCTATTCCTCTCAACATCTTATAAACTTCTATCGTTGCCTCACATCCTTCATCTCTCCAAGAAGAAAAGACCTCGCTCCTTCAACCTATCCTCATAAGGCATGCCATCCAATCCAGGCAATATCCTTGTAAATCTCCTCTGCACCCTCTCAATAGCTTCCATCCTTCCTATAGTGAGGCGACCAGAACTGCACACAGTACTCCAAGTGGGGTCTGATAAGGGTCTTATAAAACTGCAGCATTATCTTCCGACTCCTAAACTCAATCCCTCGATTGCTGAAGGCTAGAACACCACATCCTCCACCCACGAGGCCGATTTAAAAGTCCTATGGATCCAGACCCCAAGGTCCTTCTGATCCTCCACACTGCTAAGAGTCCTATCCTTGATATTACACTCCTTCATCCCATTGGGCTTGCCAAAATGGACCACTGCACATTTATCCATGTTGAAGTCCATCTGCCACTTCTCCGCCCAGTCTTGCACTCTATGTCTTGCTGCAACTTGAAAAGAATCCTCTCCTAAAGCAACATGCCCAGCTCCACTGGGTGGGACACGTCACTCTGCCTTGTTCAGAGTCTCAAAGTAACTGCTCTACTCGGAACTTTGATTGTGACAGGAGACTCCCAGGAGGAAAGTGGGAATGCTGTAGGAATGGCCGCAAACAATCCCTGAAGAGGTCAACCATCCCCACTGACTCATGGTAGACCCTAGCTTGTGACCAACCAAAACGAAAAAGATCTATATAGGAAGGCACAAAACACATCAAGACACTTAGTCAGGAACACACAGAGGTGAAGTTGAGGCATACAAACCTCCCAACAACTCATTTACATGGCCCTTCAATCACCTTCAAGTGGTGGAGTCTGCAGACCATGCATTGGACTTGCCATCAGACCGAAGTGGAGGCCAGTCACCCTTGATCCTGAGTAACTGCCTTCAAAGACAAAATCTGTAGCCACAACATTCCAATGGCAACTGATCAATTTTACATTTAACTTTTGAAAATGTAATAGTTACTGACAGCAATGAGCTCCAAAGGATATTATCAATAGTCCAGCAAACAGAAGTTACTTCACAGGGTTTCTTGTGAGGGTTAAACTGCTCCACCACTGTCATTGAAACCGAATCCCAGATTTTAATGTCATCCCCACACGAGGCTAGTTTGATACTATCCTGCATGGTACACCCTGCAAAGTATGAAGATGAGAAATAGAACAGCCATCAGAATAAGAATACAGCAGTTCCTCAAACATTGAGTAGGTACTGTTTCTGAATATAGATCAATGGAAAGACAAAAGGCAACAAACAGAATCTAAACATGCAGTTTATACTATTCAGCTTTGCAAATCTATGTGTATTTAAAGCATTCAAGTAGCTAACAGTTGGCATTTATATTAGCACCTTTAAAACATAAAAACATATGAATTGTGAGTAGGTCACTCCGTCCCTGTTCTGCCATTCAGTAAAATCACAGCTTATCTAATTTTAACCCCAACTTCTCATTCCTGCCTACCCCAATAACCTTTCATCCCCATGGTGATCAACAATCTAAAAGATATTCAAACACTCTGCCTCAACCATTTTTAGAAAAAGAAAATACCAATGTGAAGTTTAAAGTTTATTAGAGTCATTAATCAAGTTACTGTGAAAATCCCCTAGTTGCTACACTCAGCGCCTACACTGAAGGGAGAATTTAGCATGGCCTATGCATCTAACCAGCATTTCTTTCAAACTGTGGGAGGAAACCAGAGCACCTGAGGAAACCCATGCAGATACGGGCAGAATGTGCAGACTCTGCACAGACAGTGACCCAAACTGGGTATCAAACCCAGGTCCCTGGCTCTGTGAGCAGTGCTAAGCACTGTGCCATTCTCACAACCTACAGAAAATGTTTACCCTCATCTCTTTCTTAATTGGGTGACCCCTGCTTTTCTATTCTCCCACAAAAGGAAATATTTTTTCCATATCCACCTTGTCAAGTTGCCTCAGAATCTTGTATATTTTAATCATGTCATCTCTCACTCTTCTACACTCCAGTGGATACAACCTGTCCAAACTTTCCTCATAAGATAACCCACCCATTTCGAGGCACTAAGAAAGAGTAACTGCCTTTTATGTTGTGGTACTAAATAGGATACACAGTAAGCCAGAAGTTTAGGAAGGGTGACTGAAAAAAGACGGGTTTTAAGAAGGTCTATCAATCAGATGGCTTGATTCAAACTAGAAGAACTTAACTTGACTAAAAATCAAACACTTAAGAGCCAAAAAGGTCTTAAAACCACACATATATTACACAGAGGCCCACTTACGAGTTAAAAAAACGAAGACTTCTGTTCAATGGCAGAGTAAAGCATTGAGCTTACATAAAGTATTTATAGCTGTTTTGTCCCTGTGTTGATAATTTAGCAAACTGTTGACAAGAATAAAAAAAATCAGTAGAAAGAGATAGACTTGCATTTATTTCACAGCTCAGCAAGTCCCAAAGTGCCCCACAGATAACCAAGAAAAATCACTGCTGGAATGCAGGAAACATAGCAGCTAATTGGTGCACAGCAAGCTCCCACAAACAGCAAAGTGACAACAAGCAGCTAATGTTTCTCTGACACTTTTTGCTGTCATGGCCACATTACAGTCGGCCAAGGACAGACAACATTCCAGTGAGGCCAGGCTCGGCTAAAGAAACAGCATCTCACCTTCCGTTCGGGCACATTTAGGCTCTTGGGACTCTACGCCGAGTTCAGCAGTGGCAGATTGTGATCTTTCTCCTCCATCTTTTTTAAATACCCAACGCATGTATTGCCTCAGTGAAACACCTCCCCCCTCCACGTATCTTTTGTTCTTAAAGTTGCTGCCTCTCACACATTCTCCCTTCCTGCAGTTCTGACAAAGAGCCAAAGGACTCAGAACATTAACTCTGCTCATTCTCCTTCCTGATACTACCAGATCTTCTGAGTTCTTCCAGCATTCTCTGACAGCGTTTTTCTGACGATGGTCAAGGGATAAATGTTGGCCTGGACACTGGCAAGAACATCACTTCCAACCTCTCCAAACAGTGCCACTGTTCTTTTTTGTTCTACTGAGTTGACAGATAGGGCCTCATTTTAACATCTCATGCGAAAGACTATAACACACCCTCGGTTACCACACAGAGTTAGCAAATTGGAATACGTGAGAAGAGATTTGAGCGTACAATCCTCTGACTGAGGGGGTGAAAATGATTTGACTCGATAAAAGAAATAAAAATAATGAAGATGGCAATTGATTAAATAAGTTACTTTGCAACAATTTAATCACATGGAAAATAAATGGTATTATGAACCAGTCTTACATTGTGCTTCTAACATATTTCCACAAATACACAAAGTGAATTTTATTTGATACAAACTGATAGTATTTCACATGTTTGGTGCTTACCAGAGTAGGTCCAGTTATTAAATATTGCAAATGCATTCTCACCTTCTCAACAAGCCACCTTTTGAAACAAGCTAGCTAAAGTCTAAACAAGATGCAGGAACACGTTATCCCTCTTTGCATTTTCCAACACAACTGGCCACACTATCCCCCACCAGCACCACTCTTGTGCTCCATTCTGCTCTTAGCCAATTGATTACTTCTACATCTCAGGGATCCATTCTGCAATCCAACATCAGGGATAACTAACAGCTTGTGCAGAAGCAACGATCTTTTTCAGATGCACGCATGGAAATCTTAAAAGAACCATGCAGTGCAACAAATAACTCTCACAAAGAGAGGGGAAATTAGAAGGAAGGTAACAGAAGTCCAACTTCACTTATTTCGGTTTGCAAGCAGACACATCAATAGAAATAGCAACACATGAAGTTATTAAACTCAAAGTGGAATTCATTTGAAATAAAGGGGATAGAGTTAGTGGGTATGGACTTTATCCTGGGAGCTGGAGACAATGCTTTAGTCTTAAATGGAAGTCGTGGTTCATCTCAATCCAGATTTTAGACAGTGATAGCAGAGACAATTCAGAGCTTGAATTGGGTATTAGCAGTGCAGATGTGAAAGTTGACTCCATGTCTACAAAATGACGTTGTTGGGCATTTCCATACAATGTACAGCACAGAAACAGACCATTCAAACTAACAGGTCTATGTTCTACCAAATTCCACCCTCTTGATGTAATCCTATCAGCAATTCCTTTCTCCCTCATGTTTTTAATCAAGCTTCAGTTAATTGCCATTCCAAATGTATTGAGTTCCTCAATTTCATAAAGGTGTTTTGCCTCAACACTCCATTCATAAGTGACTCTCTTGCATTCATGGCTCTAATTTTGACAGTTTACACTATCTGTAGTGTTGGTTTGATTAAGTATGATACAAAGTTAGGACTAGGAGGTATTCTAACCATCTAACTCACATTGCCCAACTCTATCGCTGGCTTAAACATTTGCTGTTGGCACCTTCATTAAAGGTGTCATCAAACTCAGAACCAATTTCTCAAACGTTCTTGTAACCAATGTCTCTCAACAAACTTCAACATCCAAAAATCTGCTATTCAAATCATATTTTGCACCAAATCACACTAGTTTAGCACATCCATTGGCAGCTGCACAGCAAGTGGGCTCTATTCACTCCTCAACCTCCTGCCTTATTATCTGTTCCTCCAGCCATTTCATAAGGTCAACATAATCTCTCCTTCAGCTCAGTCTTTGCTCCATTCACACCTGAGAGATTAGAACAAAGAGCAAAACAGCACAGGAAACAGGCCCTTTGGCCTAACGAGCCCGCACCGTTTTGCTAGAGAAAAACTAATAAACACATGGCCTGTCGAAGATGAGATGGTTGGACTGAGTGCAAAAGCATTAACTGAAGAATACAAACAGGCAGATACAATTAAAGCTTCCAGTTGGTAAAGTATGAAGGTTTATAACTTAATTGATTTTCCATTTTCTCCTGACAATATTGCAGCTTTCCAAATTTAATTTTGACTTTCAAAGGGCCATAGTTTCAAAATATCACAGTAACAATGATTTGTAATTAGAAGCAAAATTGTAATTGAGGCTGATTCAGAGGTGGCACTTAATCAGTCCCCTATTTATATAGAAACGTAGAAATAAGAAGCAGGAGAAGACCATTCAGCCCTTAGAGGGTGCTCCACCATTCATTTTGATCATGGCTGATCAAATTCAATACCTTGATTCCTTTAGCCCCAAGAGCTATATTTAATTTCTTCTTGAAATCACACAATGTTTTGGCCTCAACTAATTTCTTTGGTAGTAAATTCCACACATTCACCACCTTCTGGGTAAAGAAATTTCTCCTTACTTCAGTTAACCCTCATCCTCAAACTATGACTTCGAGTTCTGGACTCCCCCATCATTGGGAATGTTCTTTCTGAATCTAACTTGTTAGAATTGTACAGGTTTCTAGGAGATTCCCTCTCACTCTTCTAAATTTGTGAATATAATTCTAATCGACTTAACCACTCCTTACACGACAGACCTGTCATCCCAGGAATCAGCCTGGTAAACCTTTGCTGTATTACCTCAATAGCAAGGCATCCTTTCTCAGATAAGGACACCAAATACTGCACACAATACTCCAGGTGTGGCCTCACCAACACCCTATACAATTACAGCAAAACATCCCTATCCCTATATTCAAATCATAGGGATTTAAATATCACTCAGAGATTTGCAATGACACTAAAATGAAGTACTGAGCAAGTGCTGTTAAGATTTGCTGTTTCAACAATAATCCATTAAGTACAGACTGTCTATTCTCACTTGTAAAATAACCCACAAGGAAATTCAAAATAGAGCAGGGGAATTCTCTCCAGTTTCTGAGCTTCCCTCAATCAACATTATTGAAACATGACTGTTTTGTCATTATCACGTTGTTTGTACGTCAGTTGCAATTCTTTGAAACTCAAAGCTCTCGATTCCAGCATGAAGATCAAGCTTGACACGGGGGCACGCCGCACTGCTGCGGGGGCACGCCGCACTGCTGCGGGGGCA
This sequence comes from Sphyrna mokarran, assembly GCA_024679065.1. NCBI lineage: Eukaryota > Metazoa > Chordata > Chondrichthyes > Carcharhiniformes > Carcharhinidae > Sphyrna > Sphyrna mokarran. The sequence continues at coordinate 1,760,799 of JAGIQG010000019.1, forward strand.
CGCCGCACTGCTGCGGGGGCACGCCGCACTGCTGCGGGGGCACGCCGCACTGCTGCGGGGGCACGCCGCACTGCTGCGGGGGCACGCCGCACTGCTGCGGGGGCACGCCGCACTGCTGCGGGGGCACGCCGCACTGCTGCGGGGCACGCCGCACTGCTGCGGGGGCACGCCGCACTGCTGCGGGGGCACGCCGCACTGCTGCGGGGGCACGCCGCACTGCTGCGGGGGCACGCCGCACTGCTGCGGGGGCACGCCGCACTGCTGCGGGGGCACGCCGCACTGCTGCGGGGGCACGCCGCACTGCTGCGCGGGGGCACGCCGCACTGCTGCGGGGGCACGCCGCACTGCTGCGGGGGCACGCCGCACTGCTGCGGGGGCACGCCGCACTGCTGCGGGGGCACGCCGCACTGCTGCGGGGGCACGCCGCACTGCTGCGGGGGCACGCCGCACTGCTGCGGGGGCACGCCGCACTGCTGCGGGGGCACGCCGCACTGCTGCGGGGGCACGCCGCACTGCTGCGGGGGCACGCCGCACTGCTGCGGGGGCACGCCGCACTGCTGCGGGGGCACGCCGCACTGCTGCGGGGGCACGCCGCACTGCTGCGGGGGCACGCCGCACTGCTGCGGGGGCACGCCGCACTGCTGCGGGGGCCCGCCGCACTGCTGCGGGGGCACGCCGCACTGCTGCGGGGGCACGCCGCACTGCTGCGGGGGCACGCCGCACTGCTGCGGGGGCACGCCGCACTGCTGCGGGGGCACGCCGCACTGCTGCGGGGGCACGCCGCACTGCCGCGGGGGCACGCCGCACTGCTGCGGGGGCACGCCGCACTGCTGCGGGGGCACGCCGCACTGCTGCGGGGGCACGCCGCACTGCTGCGGTGCAGTATTTGCAGAATGCTGCGTTGTTGTGGTGCTGTATTCAGGGAGTGTGCACCCAGTGCGGTGTTGTATTGGGTGACAGCTCTCAGTGAGAGGCACTGTGTATGGGAAAATCCCATAGCATGATTTGAAAGATGAGGAGGTTTACACTGCAGCAATGATCCTTTAGTTAACATGGTAGAAAGGGGTGACCTGCTCAGTGCCACACTGCTGTTTGTGGGAGCTTGCTGTGCACTAACTGGTTGCCAGGTTTCCACATCACAACAACAACTAGGGGAATACGCTGCCAGCTGCAGCGGCCCTGATCCGCACTCAAACACAAACCCGCACCGCCGCGCACTCGGCTGGTGTTGGGGGAGCTGCTCCTGTCCAGGCCCCGGACACTCACCCCAATCCCCCGGGACAGCCGGCTGAGGGAGGGGGACAGACAGGCCCTGCTACCGCCGGGGCTCTGCGGGCCGCTCGCTAAGCCGGTTCGGAGCCTGGGCCCTGACACTCGGACGGTCCCGCTGCCACACTGGCCTCCGCCGGTCGAACACTCACTCACTCACTTGGCGCCAAGAGCCACCGGCCTCGGTATGCGCGCGCACCTCCAACTGGCCCCGCCCCGGTATGCGCACGTACCTCTAACCGGCCCCGCCCCGGGATGCGCGCGCACCTCTAACCGGCCCCGCCTCGGGATGCGCACGCACCTCTAACCGGCCCCGCCCCGGGATGCGTGCACACATCCAACTGGCCCCGCCCCCGGGATGCGCGCGCACCTCTAACCGGTCCCACCCCGGGATGCGCGCGCACCTCTAACCGGCCCCGCCTCGGGATGCGCACGCACCTCTAACCGGCCCCGCCCCGGGATGCGCGCACACCTCCAACTGGCCCCGCCCCTCTCCCCTCGTCTCCATTCGGTCCCCGCCCCCTCATTCCGGATTGAGCGTGCATCTCAATTAGGCTCCGCCCCTCTCCCGGGGATGCGCGCGCGCATCTGGTTAGGCTCCGCCCCCTCACTTCGAATTGCGCGCTCATGTCCGTTAGGCCCCGCCCCTCCATTAGGCCCCGCCTCTCCGTTGATGTTGGGGGTGGGACTGGGGTTCACACAGTGAGAAACCTCAGCGAACCAGCTTCAAACCCAACAGGCTTATTTAGAATCAGGAGCTTTCGGAGCACTGCTCCTTCCTCAGGTCAGTCATCCTGAAAGCTCGTGATTCCAAATAAATCCGGAGGACTTTAACCTGATGTTGTTCCCATTGTGCGCAGACAGACAAAAAAAATTCTGCAGCTGACCCTGTGGAATCTGCACATTCTCCCCATGTCTGCCTGGGTTTCTTTGGGTGCTCCGATTTTGTCCCACAATTTGGGTAGGTTAGGTTGATTGCCCATGATAAATTCCCCTTAATGTTTTAGCAGGGTAAATATGGGAATAGGGTCTAGGTGGGTTGTTGTCAGTGCAGACTCAATGGGCCGAGTGGCCTCCTTCTGCCCTGTTGGGATGCTATGATGATTCAGCTATCCCTGCGTCATTAATCATTAATGCATCATGAGTCATTAATATAAGTAGTTGGGGCCTGAGGACTGAACTCTGCAAAGTATATTTATTACTCACAAGTAAGCCATTAACACTGCAATGAAGTTACTGTAAAATTCCCCTACTCGCCACAGGCTGGCACCTGTTCGGGTCAATGCACCTAACCAGCATGTCTTTCAGACTGTTGGAGGAAACCCATGCAGACACTAGGAGAATATGCAAACTCCAAAAGCTGGGAATTGAACCCAGGTCCCCAGTGTGTGAGGCAGCAGTGCTAACCTCTGTGCTTTCCCTAGTGGCATGGTGACACTCCTGGTGAACCTTGTGGGCACCCAACTGATTCCATTCTGCCTTTTAGCAAACCAAGACTACTGAAAAAACATTTGGTATAAAAAAGCACTGGGCAAGATAATTAAAAAACTGTCCAGAAGGTATGGCAGGAATTAGCAGCAAGCCAGCCTAGCAGAAAGCACACATAGACATTGGTGTAGAATTTAGCACAAATATGAAGCTATTAACAAATCAAGCTGCGTGGTAAATGATAAATGACTAAGTTATTGACTACTAATGGGAGAGGTTTCTTCCCATCTGTGACCCTCAATCAGGTTCCCTTTCAGCCTTCTGAAAACAGAAGGAAAATAATCCCAGTCTAACCAGCCTGTCTTCATAACTGAAATGCTCCAGCCCAGGTAACATCCTGGTGAATCTCCTCCGCACCTTAGTGCAATTAATTCTTCCTGTAGTGTGGTGATCAGAACTGCACACTGTATTCCTGGCATTGAAGTAGACACACTTCAAACCACCTTTCTGCTTGTCGGTATACTCCTGAGAGCTTGAAACTTTATTCATGACATCACTACTCTCAACCTCCTGTACACTGAAGTTACAATTCAGGTATGCCACACTCCCCTCCCTGATCTCTATATCTAATTCACCCTTCTTCATACTGAACACAGATGCAAAAATCTAGTTTAAACCTTCACTTTGAAGGTGGTCATGTTCCTGTGCATCTGCTGTCTTTGACCTTCCAGGTAGTAGCAGTCACAGGTTTGGAAGACAATAACAAAGAAACCTTGGTGAGTTGCCTGTAGATGGTGCACAGCATTGCCTTAGTGCTTTCATGCTGGAATGGATGATATTGAAGGTGGTGGATAGGGTGCCTATCAAGCATGCTGCTGTGTCCTGGGTGATGTTGAGTTTTTTGAGTGTAGTGGGAGCTGCACTCATCCAGACAACTGGAGAGTATTCCATCACACTCCTAACTTCCGTGTTGTAGTTGATGGTCAGGATTAGGGGAGTCAAGAGTTTAGTTATATGCTCCAGAATTCTTAATCTTTGATCATCTGCATTAATCTGCATCAGTCACAGCATTAATACGGCAGGTCCAGTTAAATTTTTAGCCAATGGTAACCATCAAGATGTTGATAGTTGTGGATTCTACAATGATAATGTCATTGACAGTCAAGGGGTGATGATTATATTTTCTTTTATCGGAGGTGGTCATTGCCTGGCACTTAACTTTACACTTACTACACATAGACATGGACTGCTTCAGTATTTGAGGAGTTGCAGATGGGTGAACATTTATCAGCGAACGTCCCCATTTCTGACCTTATGATGGAGGGCAGGTCATTAATGAAGCAGCTGAAGATTATTAGGTCTAGGACATTATCCTGAGGGACTCCTGCAGGGATATCCTGGAGCCGAGATGATCGATTTCCAACCATCTCAACCATCTTCCTTTATGCCAGCTATGACTCCAACCAGCAGAGAGTTTGCCCCCTAATTCCCATTGACTGAGGCTCCTTGAAGCCATACTCAGTCAAATGTTGTATTGATGACAAGGGCAGTCACTAACTTCACAAGTTCAGCTCTTTTGTCTATTTTCTCTCTGGAAAGACAGAGAATGAGGGGAGACCAAATAGAGGTCTCTAAAATTATAAGGAGTATGGATAGGGTGACAAACACAAGGGGTCACAGGTTCAAGGTGGGGGGGGGGGGGGCGAGGTTTAACTGAGATATCAGAGGGATGTATTTTACACAGAGAGTGGTGGGGGCCTGGAATGCGCTGCCAAGCAGGGTGATGGAGTGGACACACTGGGATCATTTAAGATTTATCTGGATAGTCACATGAGCAGACCGGGAATGGAGGGATATAGAAGAATGGTCTAGTTATACCAATGTGTGGCACAGGCTTGGAGGGCCAAAGGGCCAGTTTCCTATGCTGTATTGTTCTTTGTTCTTTATGTTTGGACCAAGGCTGTAATGAGTCATGGTCTGAGTGGTAATGGCAGAACCCTGAGATCAGTAAGCAGGTGATTGCTCTGTGATTGCCAATTAATTGTACTGTTAATGACCCCTTCGATCACTTTGCTGGTGATCAGGAATAGACTGATGGGGCAGCAATTGGCTGGGTTGGATTTGCTCTGTTTCTTGTGGACAGGACATTTCTGAGTAGATGCCAGTTGTGTAATTGTATTGGATTAGCTATGGCCACAGTAAGTTCTGAAGCACAAGTGTTCAATATTATCGCTAGAATATTATCAGAGACTATTGTGTTTGCAGTACCTACTGCCTTCAGCTATTCCTTGAGTGATTTGAATTGGGAGTATTCTGTCAACAAAGAAGTAACTTTCTGTAAGAAGGAATGAAAATCAAGACATCAGTGATACAATGCAAGGGTTTTAATTAGCAGAAGAAATTGAATGTAATTATTTGATTCTGATACAAAGCAAATATAGTTCATATCAATTCATAAAAACAAAGCTATTGTTTCATATAGTCTAAAACATAAAATAGATGGGACAGGTTGTAAACTTAGAAAACACACTGTGAAATATTATTTAGCATCTTAAAACTACAAAATATGCTTTAAAACATAACCAACTCCTAGAAGTGATAAATATTTATTTGGTAGTGATTAAACAAATGCTCAATGATGTTTCTGAGTCAGTTATGTCCAGGTTCATATTGTGAGTAAATGCAAAAGGAAAATAAAAGCAAAATACTTGAAGTCTTTGTCATCAGTTACATGTTCTGCAATCATTTACTCCAGTTCCATGAAAGAAATTAGCCACTTGAACAGAGAGCCATACTTTAATGTGTAGCCACCTGCAGGATTAAATACTTGTTCCAACTGCTCCAGGGTGTCGAAAGAAATGTCAAATGGAATCTATTGAGAAAGAAAATGAAGTAAATATATGAAATAGTCAATTCCCATAATAAAACTTCGATATTAAAGTTTATCTATTTAGTCATAACGAAGGCTTACATTAACACTGCAATGAAGTTACTGTGAAATTCCCCTAGTCACCCACAGTCCGGCACCTGTTTGAGTCAATGCACCCTAACCAGCACATCTTTCATAATGTGGGATATTATATTTACTGTATGAAGATTATGGGAAAGTCATCAAAAAAAATCTGTTGTAAAGTTTATAGCGATTCTTCAACAAGAGATTGACCAAAACCCTTAGGAGTAATCATTTATGTTCATTTTCAGGGATAAGTTATGACAGGAAACAGGAAGAACAGTATGTAAATACAAAGCAATTTTGTCCAAAAAGACCACTGTGGAATTATCGTGGATCGATATTCTTATAAATAATTGAAGTGTGAGGTAATTCATTTTGACAGGAAGAATGTAGAGAGACAATATAAAATAAAGGGAGGTGGAGGAACAAAGGGACCTTGAACATATCTTTCTTTCGATATGTTAAGAATAGAAGATTGGTGAGGGCAAGATTAGGGCCAGTCATAGACAGCAGTGGGAAGTTGTGCGTGGAGCCTGAAGAGATTGGAGAGGCACTGAATAAATATTTCTCTTCGGTATTCACGCAGGGAGATGTAAATGTAGTTGTGGAGAACACTAAGGTACAGGGTTGCAAACTGGAAAGTATTGAAGTAGATAGGGAGGATGTGCTAGATATTCTCGAGGGTTTGAAGTTGGATAAGTCCCCTGGGCCGGACGGGATTTACCCTAGGATTCTCTGGGAGGCAAGAGAGGAGATTGCAGAGCCTCTGGCTCTGATCTTCAGGTCGTCGTTGGTTACGGGTGTGGTTCCGGAGGACTGGAGGATAGCGAATGTGGTCCCTTTGTTCAAGAAGGGGAAGAGAGACCTTCCAGGGAATTATAGGCCAGTGAGTCTTACTTCTGTTGTGGGCAAAGTATTGGAGAGAATTATTAGGGATAGGATTTATAGTTATTTAGAGAGAAATGAATTGATTGGGGATAGTCAGCATGGTTTTGTGAAGGGTAGGTCGTGCCTTACTAACCTTATTGAGTTTTTTGAAAAAGTGACCAAAGAGGTGGATGGGGGTAAGGCAGTTGATGTGATATATATGGACTTTAGTAAGGCGTTTGATAAGGTGGCCCATGGAAGACTTCTGCAGAAAATGCAGATGTATGGGATAGAGGGTGATTTAGCTAATTGGATTAGGAATTGGCTAGCAGATAGAAGACAGAGGGTGGTGGTTGATGGGAGATATTCATCGTGGAGTTCGGTTACAAGTGGTGTACCTCAGGGGTCTGTTTTGGGGCCCCTGCTGTTTGTAATTTTTATAAATGATCTGGATGAGGGTATTGAAGGATGGATTAGTAAATTTGCGGATGACACCAAAGTCGGAGGAGTGGTAGATAGTGAAGAGGGGTGTTATAGTTTGCAGAGAGACTTGGACAAGTTGCAGAGCTGGGCCGAGAGGTGGCCAATGGAGTTTAATGTGGAAAAGTGTGAGGTAATTCACTTTGGCAGGAATAACAAATGTGTAGAGTATAGGGCTAATGGTAGGACTCTTAATAGTGTTGATGAACAGAGGGATCTTGGTGTATATGTGCATAGATCCCTGAAAGTTGGCAATCAAGTCGATAAGGTTGTTAAGAAGGCATACGGAGTCTTAGCTTTTATTGGTAGGGGGATTGAATTTCGGAGCCGCAACGTCATGTTGCAACTGTACAAAACTCTAGTGCGGCCGCACTTGAAGTATTGTGTGCAGTTCTGGTCCCCACATTATAAGAAAGATGTGGAAGCATTGGAGAGGGTACAGAGGAGGTTTACCAGGATGTTGCCTGGTATGGAGGGCAGGTCTTATGAAGAGAGGCTGAGGATTTGAGGTTGTTTTCGTTAGAAAGAAGGCGGCTAAGAGGAGACCTTATTGAAACATATAAGATGATTAGAGGTTTAGATAGGTGGACAGTGATAGCCTTTTTCCTAGGATGGAGAAAGCTAGCACGAGGGGACATAGCTTTAAATTAAGGGGTGGTAGTTATAGGACGGATGTCAGAGGTAGGTTCTTTACCCAGAGGGTGGTTAGGGAATGGAATGCCCTGCCTGCTGCAGTTGTAGATGCGCCAAGTCTGGTGGCGTTTAAGAGGTTAGTAGATAAGTTTATGGACGAAAAGGGAATGGTTTAGTTTGGAGTGTCATTGCTTTTCCCTAATTGGTCGGCGCAACATCGAGGGACGAAGAGCCTGTACTGCACTGTAATGTTCTATGTTCTATGATAAACACTCTCAGATTCAAAGATCACCAAGGAAGCAGTGACATGACATGGTGCAATTTACCATTCAGTTTGAAGGTGAGAAACTTGCATCAGGGTCAACCATGCTAAACATGCTAAAAGAGTCATTACAAAGGAATGAAGTTATAGATGGCTGGATTAACTTGCAAGTTTAATAAAACCCCACTCCCCACCCACACTCTATCCACCCTGCCAGACATTCCCCTTCCCCCACTGGACACTCTCCCCTCCCTGACACTCTCTCTTCCATTCTGATACTCTCCTTCCTCTATTCACTTCCCCCCCAGCCATACCCCTATACCCCTCCCGGACACTATACCCTCCCCACTATTCTGCCAATGCCCCAAACCCATGGAATCCTTGAGACATCAAATATCTGTCTATTCCAGCCGGAAACATTGCCAACCTAGTGTATTTTCAAAGATTCACAACCGAGTCAAGGAATTTCTCCTCATCTTGGTCCTAAATAATTGCCCTCTTTAACCCAAGACTGTATCCATATGTTCTAGATTCTCCAGCCAGTCCAAACAACCTCTTGGTCTCTACCCTGTCAAGGCCCTCCAGTATCTTGTATGTTTTAATGACATCATCTCACATCCTTCCAAACTCCAGGGAATATTGGCACAAATTATTCAGTGTCTCACCATAAGAATAGATGCAAAACTTGTAAATGTTAATGTTCAGAGGGACCTGGGTGGACCAGTACAAGGAATTAAGCAAGTATAGGAAAAAAATAATTAGAAAAACAAGTAACATTCACTCTCCACAATTGCCAGACGTGACCATCTCCAACAAGAGAGGATCTAACCATTGTCCCTTGACATTCAATGACACCACCATGACTGAATTCCCCACTATCAATATCCTGGGATTACCATAGACTAGAAAGTGAACTGGTCTAGCCATATAAATACTGTGGCTATCAGAGCAAGTCAAAGTCTAGGACCCAGGTCTAGTGCCCCTTTCACAAACCTTCAATCCCTCTACTACTGTTGAACAGTGTGTACCATTTATAAGATGCATTGCAGCAACTCACCAAGGTTTCTCAGACAGAACTTCCAAATCCACATCCAAACCATTGAACTTTAAAGTTTATTTAATAGTGTCAGAAGGAGCATACATTAACGTTGCAATGAAGTTACTATGAAAACCATCCAGAAGGATAACAGCAGCAGATACCTGGGGATTCTACCACCCAGAGGTTTCCGCCAAGTTACTCACCATCCTGACTTGGAAATATATCGCTGTTCCTTCAATGTCTCGGAGTCAAAATCATGGAATTCCCTCCCTAACAACACTGTAGGCATATCTACGCCTCAGGAAATGCAGTAATTCAACTCATCATCACGTTCTTAGGGAAACTAGGAATGGGCAATAATTGCCGGCCTGGCCAGTGACACCCACCTCCTATTTTGTGTTATTCAATGGTGTGTCGGTCTTTATAGGGGTACAGGAATGAAGAAGTTTTGCTACAATTGTATAGGGATTTGTAGAACCCACACCTGGAATAGTGTGTACAGTTTTAATCTCCAAAGTTAAGAAAGGATATATTTGAAGCTGTGTGAAAATGAACTGGACTGGGCGCTGAGCTGAGAGGATTGAGACCAACAATAACATCTCCTACCACACTCCAGATGAGACAAATTAAAACTGTGCTTCCTGAGTTTGAGAATGCAGCTGTTTAGTCTCATATACCTCAGCATTACTATTGGATATATTCATCAGGGAAAAAACTACCATTTTCTTTGGAACAGATAAACATTGTTCAGATCTTGGTATGAATTCCTGAAATAATCATTACTAAAGAAGCAAGTAAATTCACAAATACATTTTGGTGACTTTACCTCTGTCTCAGGCTTCATGTCTGAGTCAAAAAGAAACAATTCTTTTACTTGTTTGCATAGGTGCATAATTACATCCTGTAAAATAGGCAAAACATTTTCAATAGACTGTCAACTTATGAACGTTATCAAGTCACATCTTATTAGCACAGTGGTTAGCACTGCTGCCTCACAGCACCAGGAACCCAAGTTTGATTCCTGGCTAAGGTCACTGTCTGTGTGGAATGTGTACATTCTCCCCATGTCTGCATGGTTTCCTTTGGATGCTCCAGTTTCTGGATGGTCCCCACATTATAAGAAAGATGTGGAGGCATTGGAGAGGGTACAGAGGAGGTTTACCAGGATGTTGCCTGGTATGGAGGGCAGGTCTTATGAAGAGAGGCTGAGGGATTTGAGGTTGTTTTCGTTAGAAAGGAGGCGGCTAAGAGGGACCTTATCGAAACATATAAGATGATTAGAGGTTTAGATAGGGGGGACAGTGATAGCCTTTTTCCTAGGATGGAGAAAGCTAGCACGAGGGGACACAGCTTTAAATTAAGGGGTGATAGTTATAGGACGGATATCAGAGGTAGGTTCTTTACCAAAGGGTGGTTCGGGAGTGGAATGCCCTGCCTGCGGCAGTTGTAGATGCGCCAAGTTTGGTGGCGTTTAAGAGGTTAGTTGATAAGTATATGGAAGAGAAGGGAATGGTTTAGTTTGGAGGGGCATTGCTTTTATATTGGTCGGCGCAACATCGAAGGCCGAAGGGCCTGTTCTGTGCTGTAATGTTCTATGTTCTATGTTCTATGTTTCCTCCCACAGTCCAAAGGTGTGTGGGTTGCCCCTTAGTGTCAGGGACATTCTTAGGGTAAATGCATAGGGTTATGGAGATAGGGCCTAGATGGTACTGTGGTTGGTGCAGACTCGATGGGCTGAATGGCCTCATTCTGTATTGTAGGGATTCTATAATAATATGTCAGTAGTTTATTTGGTAATCAACAGTAGCAATAATAGGAGAGGGTAGTGTTTTTTTAATTTTTTCAACACAAGTCACAAATTGATACTGTTAAGAAGAAAAGCTTAGCAATTTTATTTTTGATAAATACACATTAGCTTAAATAGAACATAGAACATAGCACAGAACAGGCCCTTCGGCCTTCAATGTTGCGCCGACCAATATAAAAAGCAATGCCCCTCCAAACTAAACTATTCCCTTCTCTTCCATATACTTATCAACTAACCTCTTAAACGCCACCAAACCTGGCGCATCTACAACCGCTGCAGGCAGGGCATTCCACTCCCGAACCACCCTTTGGGTAAAGAACCTGCCTCTGATATCCGTCCTATAACTATCACCCCTTAATTTAAAGCTGTGTCCCATCGTGCTAGCTTTCTCCATCCTAGGAAAAAGGCTATCACTGTCCACCCTATCTAAACCTCTAATCATCTTATATGTTTCAATAAGGTCTCCTCTTAGCGCCTCCTTTCTAACGAAAACAACCTCAAATCCTTCAGCCTCTCTTCGTAAGACGTGCCCTCCATACCAGGCAACATCCTGGTAAACCTCCTCTGTACCCTCTCCAATGCCTCCACATCTTTCTTATAATGCAGGGACCAGAACTGCACACAATACTCCAAGTGCGGCTGCACTAGAGTTTGGTACAGTTGCAACATGACGTTGCGGCTCCGAAATTCAATCCCTCTACCAATAAAAGCCAAGACTCCATATGCCTTCCTAACAACCTTCTCGACCTGACTGCCTACTTTCAGGGATCTATGCACATACACACCAAAATCCCTCTGTTCATCTAGACTACTAAGAATCCTACCATTTGCCCTATACTCTACACATTTATTATTTCTGCCATAGGGCATTACCTCACACTTTTCCACATTAAACTCCATTTGCCACCTCTCGGCCCAGCTCTGCAACTTGTCCAAGCCCCTCTGCAAACTATAACACCCCTCTTCACTATCTACCACTCCACCGACTTTAGTGTCATCTGCAAATTTACTAATCCATCCTTCAATACCCTCATCCAGATCATTTATAAAAATTACAAACAGCAGGGGCCCCAAAAACAGACCCCTGAGGTACACCACTTGTCACCGAACTCCAAGATGAATATCTCCCATCAACCACCACCCTCTGTCTTCTATCTGCTAGCCAATTCCTAACCCAATTAGCTACATCACCCTCTATCCCATACATCTGCATTTTCTGCAGAAGTCTTCCATGGCCCACCTTATCAAACGCCTTACTAAAGTCCATATATACCACATCAACCGCCTTACCCCCATCCACCTCCTTAGTCACTTTTTCAAAAAACTCAATGAGGTTAGTAAGGCACGACCTACCCTTCACAAAACCCTGCTGACTATCCCCAATCAATTCATTTCTCTCTAAATAACTATAAATCCTATCCCTAATAATTCTCTCCAATACTTTGCCCACAACAGAAGTAAGACTCACTGGCCTATAATTCCCGGGAAGGTCTCTCTTCCCCTTCTTGAACAATGGGACCACATTCGCTATCTTCCAGTCCTCCGGAACCACACCCGTAACCAACGACGACCTGAAGATCAGAGCCAGAGGCTCTGCAATCGCCTCTCTTGCCTCCCAGAGAATCCTAGGGTAAATCCCGTCGGGCCCAGGGGACTTATCCAACTTCAAACCCTCGAGAATATCTAGCACATCCTCCCTATCTACTTCGATACCTTCCAGTTTGCTACCCTGTACCTCAGTGTTCGCCATAACTACATTTACATCACCCTGCGTGAATACCGAAGAGAAATATTTATTCAGTACCTCTCCAATCTCCTCAGGCTCCACGCACAACTTCCCACTGCTGTCTATGACTGGCCGTAATCTTGCCCTAACCAATCTTCTATTCTTAACATATCTAAAGAAAGCTTTAGGATTCTCTTTAATCCTATCAGCCAAAGTCTTCTCGTGTCCCCTCTTAGCTCTCCTCAATTCACTCTTTAGCTCCCTCCTGGCTAATCTATAGCAATCCATTGCACTAACTGAGCCTTCAAGCCTCATCCTGACATAAGCCTCCTTTTTCCTTTTAACCAGCAAATCAACTTTTTCGTACACCAAGGTTCTCTTACTCGACCATTTCCTCCTTGCCTGACAGGGACATACTTATCAAGGACTCGCAGCAGCTGCTCCTTGAATAAGCTCCACATTCCAGATGTTCCCAGTCCCTGTAGTTCCTAGTCCAATCTATGCACCCTAATTCTCTCCTGATGGCCTCATAATTACCCTTCCCCCAGCTATAACTACTGCCCCCAGCTTCATGCCTATTTCCATTTTAAATGGAAAATGATTTAAAATATTTAAATGTAGCTGTAACTATTTCAATAGTGATCCTCTCTGGATTAATTTCCATGTTTCACAGGTTCTCATTTTCCTACTGTTGTACCATTGGCATCAACCAGAGTCAATCAAACAGCTGTAACAATGACAGAGGTGGACTGCACTCGGAACGTCTCTGCATGGGCTGCAGCTATACTGGGCTTGAGATTTTTTCATCGGCCACTGGAGCGAGCATTATTTTAAATATAAAAATGAGCCTAAATAATAACTAAATTCCTGTGCGGAAGCACTTGACTGCCTGGCTTTTTATCAGATAGTCAATTCTGTAACAAAAATGGAAAATACTGGATAAACTCAGCAGCTCTGGCAGCATCTGTGGAGAGAGAAACAGAAGTTTCGAGTTTGCTCAGAGTTGGGTTCTACTGCTGCAATGTTTTGTTGGTTTTTAGTTCTGTTTTGCTGAGTTGAATTTGGGGTATAATTTTTTTCTGAAAGTCTTGCACTCAGTCATAATAGCTATAGCTATTGATTGGAATAGCTATAGCTCTAGCTCGTTAGAGGGGTCAGTTTTCGTACAGAGTGTGCAGGAAGGTTTTTTGACTCAGTATGTAGAGAGGCCAACTAGAGGTGAGGCTACATTGGATTTGGTGCGGGGCAATGAGCCAGACCAGGTGTTAGGCTTGGAAGTTAGTGAACATTTTGGTGATAGTGACCACAATTCGGTTACGTTCACCTTAGTGATGGATAGGGATAGGCATGAAGCTGGGGGGCAGTAGTTATAGCTGGGGGAAGGGTAATTATGAGGCCATCAGGAGAGAATTAGGGTGCATAGATTGGACTAGGAAACTACAGGGACTGGGAACATCTGGAATGTGGAGCTTATTCAAGGAGCAACTGCTGCGAGTCTTGATAAGTATGTCCCTGTCAGGCAAGGAGGAAATGGTCGAGTAAGGGAACCTTGGTGTACGAAAAAAGTGGATTCGCTGGTTAAAAGGAAAAAGGAGGCTTATGTCAGGATGAGGCTTGAAGGCTCAGATAGTGCAATGGATAGCTATAGATTAGCCAGGAAGGAGGTAAAAAGTGAATTGAGGAGAGCTAAGAGGGGACACGAGAAGATGTTGGCTGATAGGATTAAGGAGAATCCTAAAGCTTTCTTTCGATATGTTAAGAATAGAAGATTGGTTAGGGCAAGATTAGGGCCAGTCATAGATAGCAGTGGGAAGTTGGGCGTGGAGCCTGAAGAGATTGGCGAGGCACTGAATAAATATTTCTCTTCGGTATTCACGCAGAGTGCTGGAAATGTAGCTGTGGAGAGCACTGAGGTACAGGGTTGCAAATTGGGGAGTATTGTAGTAGATAGGGAGGATGTGTTAGAAATTCTCGAGGGTTTGAAGTTGGATAAGTCCCCTGGGCCGGACGGGATTTACCCTAGGATTCTCTGGGAGGCAAGAGAGGAGATTGCAGAGCCTCTGGCTCTGATCTTCAGGTCCTCGTTGGTTAAGGGTGTGGTTCCGGAGGACTGGAGGATAGCGAATGTGGTCCCATTGTTTAAGAAGGGAAGAGAGACCTTCCAGGGAATTATAGGCCAGTGAGTCTTACTTCTGTTGTGGGCAAGGTATTGGAGAGAATTATTAGGGATAGGATTTATAGTTATTTAGAGAGAAATGAATTGATTGGGGATAGTCAGCATGGTTTCGTGAAGGGTAGGTCATGCATTACTAACCTCATTGAGTTTTTTGAGAAAGTGACCAGAGAGGTGGATGGGGGTAAGGCGGTTGATGTAGTATATAGGGACTTTAGTAAGGCGTTTGATAAGGTGGCCCATGGAAGACTTCTACAGAAAATGCAGATGTGTGGAATAGAGGGTGATTTAGCTAATTGGACTAGGAATTGGCTGGCAGATAGAAGACAGAAGGTGGTGGTTGATGGGAGATATTCATCGTGGAGTTCGGTGACGAGTGGTGTGCCTCAGGGGTCTGTTTTGGGGCCCCTGCTGTTTGTAATTTTTATAACTGATCTGGATGAGGGTATTGAGGGATGGATCAGTAAATTTGCAGATGATACTAAAGTTGGTGGAGTGGTAGATAGTGAAGAGGGGTGTTTTAGTTTACAGAGTGTCTTGGACAAGTTGCAGAGCTGGGCCGAGAGGTGGCAAATGGAGTTTAATGTGGAAAAGGGTGAGGTAATGCACTTTGGCAGGAACAATAAATGTGTAGAGTATAGGGCTAATGGTAGGGCTCTTAATAGTGTTGATGAACAGAAGGATCTTGGTGTATGTGTCAATAGATCCCTGAAAGTAGGCAGTCAAGTGGATAAAGTTGTTAAGAAGGCATATGGAGTCTTAGCTTTTATTGGCAGGGGGATTGAATGTAGGAGCCGCAGCATCATGTTGCAACTGTACAAAACTCTAGTGCGGCCGCACTTGGAGTATTGTGTGCAGTTCTGGTCGCCACATTATAAGAAAGATGTGGAGGAATTGGAGAGGGTACAGAGGAGGTTTACCAGGATGTTGCCTGGTATGGAGGGCAGGTCCTAGGAAGAGAGGTTGAAGGATTTGAGGTTGTTTTCGTTAGAAAGGAGGCGGCTAAGAGGGGATCTTATTGAAGCATATAAGATGATTAGAGGTTTAGATAGGGTGGACAGTGATAGCCTTTTTCCTAGGATGGAGAAAGCTAGCACGAGGGGACACAGCTTTAAATAAGGGGTATGAGTTATAGGACGGATATCAGAGGTAGGTTCTTTACTCAAAGAGTGATTAGGGAGTGGAATGCCCTGCCTGCGGCTGTTGTAGATGCGCCAAGTTTGGTGGCGTTTAAGAGGTTAGTTGATAAGTATATGGAAGAGAAGGGAATGGGTTAGTTTGGAGGGGCATTGCTTTTTATTTTGGTCGGCACAACATCGAAGGCCGAAGGGCCTGTTCTGTGCTGTATTGTTCTATGTTCTATGTTCTATAAAATTGCCTTGCCTGTGTTAGTGGAATATGGGCAGTCTGTTTGCTCCTTGGGGTTAAGTTATGAGAGTAAGTAATTGAGGCAGACAGGAGGTTGCGCTGACTTGTGGAAGAGCATTGGAGGCGAGAATAGGGGAGAGGCCTGATATCATGAGGCTATACAGGAACCAGGGCCACGATTTGCTCCAAAAAATATCAAAAGGCTCTATTCAGGTAGAAGTCAGAGGGTGGTGGTTGATGGGAGATATTCATCGTGGAGTTCGGTGATAAGTGGTGTACCTCAGGGGTCTGTTTTGGGGCCCCTGCTGTTTGTAATTTTTATAAATGATCTGGATAAGGGTATAGAAGGATGGATTAGTAAATTTGCGGATGACACCAAAGTCGGAGGAGTGGTAGATAGTGAAGAGGGGTGTTATAGTTTGCAGAGAGACTTGGACAAGTTGCAGAGCTGAGCCGAGAGGTGGCAAATGGAGTTTAATGTGGAAAAGTGTGAGGTAATACACTTTGGCAGGAATAACAAATGTGTAGAGTATAGGGCTAATGGTAGGACTCTTAATAGTGTTGATGAACAGAGGGATCTTGGTGTATGAGTGCATAGATCCCTGAAAGTTGGCAATCAAGTCGATAAGGTTGTTAAGAAGGCATACGGAGTCTTGGCTTTTATTGGTAGGGGGATTGAATTTAGGAGCCGCAACGTCATGTTGCAACTGTACAAAACTCTAGTGCGGCCGCACTTGGAGTATTGTGTACAGTTCTGGTCCCCACATTCTAAGAAAGATGTGGAGGCATTGGAGAGGGTACAGAGGAGGTTTACCAGGATGTTGCCGGGTATGGAGGGCAGGTCCTATGAAGAGAGATTGAAGGATTTGAGGTTGTTTTCGTTAGAAAGGAGGCGGCTAAGAGGGGATCTTATTGAAGCATATAAGATGATTAGAGGTTTAGATGGGGTGGACAGTGATAGCCTTTTTCCTAGGATGGAGAAAGCTAGCACGAGGGGACCCAGCTTTAAATTAAGGGGTATGAGTTATAGGACGGATATCAGAGGTAGGTTCTTTACTCAAAGAGTGATTAGGGAGTGGAATGCCCTGCCTGCAGCTGTTGTAGATGCGCCAAGTTTGGTGGCGTTTAAGAGGTTAATTGATAAGTATATGGAAGAGAAGGGAATGGTTTAGTTTGGAGGGGCATTGCTCTTTATATTGGTCGGTGCAACATCGAAGGCCGAAGGGCCTGTTCTGTGCTGTAATGTTCTATGTTCTATGTTCTATGTTCTATTTTATCATTTTGATTCTAAGTGCTGGGTGGACTTGAATCTGGGAGTGTTTCAGATCCAATTTTTAGACCTGTTCTCCAGTACCCCCACACGCACTCTGCCTGAAAAGATATCAGCGATTCTGAATTGCACTGCGCAAGTCCGTGTGTGGGGTTTAACGGGCCCAAAACACTGCAGCTCCGATCAACGCCAACAACTGTGCATACATAGACGAAAGAAATGCTCCCGTACCACTTCGTGCCTGGGCCGGATCATCACTTCCCCCCGCCTCGGCCTCCACAAACGTTGCCCCATCCCCACATACTGTGGGTGGCACGGTAGTACAGTGGTTAGCACTGCTGCTTCATAGTTCCAGGGTCCTGGGTTCAATTCCTGGTTCGGGTCACTGTCTGTGAGGAGTCTGCACATTCTCCTCATGTCATTGTGGGTTTACGCTGGTTGCTCCGGTTTCCTCCCAGAGTCCAAAAATGTGCGGGTTAGTTGATTGGCCATGCTAAGAAATTGCCCCTTAGTGTCCAGGAATGTGTAGGTTAGAGAGATTAGTGGATATAATATGTAGGGATATGGGGGGTAGGGCCTGGCTGGGATTGTGTTCGGTGCAGACTTGATGGGCCAAAGGGCCTCTTTCTGCACCGTAGGGTTCTATAATTCTATGATCTCCCCACCCATCCGTCACCCCGACCAATCCCGGGCCCCATCTTCTTCCCTCCCTCCCAATGATCACAGGCAAAGTGGCAGTGGACCTCTCCCTTCCCCCTCACTCACCTCAGGCAGAGAGATCTATCTCCTCTTACACCCTACTGATGTCAGGCAGAGAGATCCCCCTCACTCTCATCCCAGACACTCCCACACAAGGCCACCATCTCCTCTGGATTCTGATGGCTGTGTGATATCTCCCTGTCTCTCTCCTGTCCCCAATCACTGAGGTACTCATCCACCATCTGCCACACGCCCCCCCCAGCCCCACCCCGACTCTCCATCAGCGTACCTGCCTTCCCTTCAATGCTAACAAGCAAACTGCACAGAACTACCTGCAGCTGATCCGCCCTAACAAGGGACAGCTCCATCAAAAACTCCAGGTATTCCTGCACAAAATATGGGCACGAGCAGCCCCCTCATTGACTAAGGGCAACCTGGGGAGGCAGGACACCTTCTTTCCCCCCATGGGGATGCTGACTGTGGGGGGAGGGGGGCTGACAGAAATGCAGCCTGGGAGGCAGTCACTGCTTCGGTCAGTGCCAGGGCACCGCACCCTCCCCCCCCCACCCCAAACCGCAAAGTAGTGCCGGAAAAAGGTCAATGACCTCATCCATTCAGCAAGGGGGAGTGCTGAGCCCTGTCTTGCATGTTCCCCCATATTCCCCCCCCGCCGATCCTCCCATCCCCAGCACCCTGCATGCTTCCAGCTCCTGACCCCCAAGCACCTCCTTCCTTTCCCCCTAAAAGCCCCACTGTGTTTGCCCTCAAAGGGCCACCACCTGATACTCTGCAGGAGTCACACCACCATTTCTTTCATGACTCCTTCTGCTTTCACAAGAGACCGAGTGTAACACCAGAGAGAGGGCAAAGACAGGGGGTGCTGAGCCAGATCTCCGGGTGCTCACCCACTTTGAGGAGCAGGCGCTGGAGCTGTCAAGGGAAGGGGAGATGCGTGGTCGGACTGCCATCAAGACGTGAGCCTCTGAAAAGTTTTCTTGACTCACTTTGAGTCAACTTCTCAGCAGTACGAATTCAGATGTGAGGGGCAAGGTTTAAAGGAGATGTACGAGGCAAATTTTTTTACATAGAGGGTAGTGGGTGCCTAGAACTCGCTGCTGGGGAAGGTAGTGGAAGCAGATACGATAGTGACTTTTAAGGGGCATCTTGACAAATACGTGAATAGGATGGAATGTAGGTATATGGTCCCCGGAAGGGTAAGGGGTTTTAGTTCAGTTGGGCAGCATGGTCGGTGCAGACTTGGAGGTCTGAAGGCCTGTTCCTGTGCTGTAATTTTCTTTGTTCTTTGAGGTCAGGCACGCTGGTCTCACTAATCTGGTCCCACTAACATCTCCCATCCCAGAAATCATAGAAACCCTACAGTATAGAAAGAGGCCATCTGGCCCATCAAGTCTGCACCAACCACAATGCCACCCACGTTGTACCCCCATATCCCTACACATTTTACCCGTTAATCCCTCTAACCTGCGCATCTCAGGACACACAGCGGCAATTTTAGCATCGCCAATCAACCTAACCCGCGCATCTTTGGACTGTGCTTTGGTCCACCTTGTTGTCTAACAAGGGGCATACACGTGATGGGTCGTGAGAAGGCTGCTCTTGGATTTTTTTCGAGAGTATCCTAGAGCTTCACGTCGTTAGTGTACGCTTGACCTCGACCATTTGATGGGCAACACGACAGCTCAGTGACTATCGCTGTGCTGTGCAGATACATGGATTTGGGCCCTGTGTCTGTGGGAGTTTGCGCATTCTCCCCGTGCTTGCGTGGGTTTCTCCGGGTGCTCCGGTTTCCTCCCACATCCCAAAGATGTGCTCTTAGGCTAATTGGCAAAACAAATTCTCCCTAAATTGTCTCAAATTTGGTTTTTAATCCATAGATCTATAAACATAGACAGGGATCACAGGTAGAGGTGGGAACATCGGGGTGGCAGCATGAGCTCATTGGGCCGAAGGGCCTGTTTCCCGTGCTGTTTTGTTCTTTGTTCTTTGAAACCAGAGCATTCGGAGGAAACACACGCAGACATGAGGAGAATGTGCAAACTCCACACAGACAGTGACCCGAGCCTGGAATCAAACCCAGGTCCCTGGAGCTGTGAAGCAGCAGTGCCAACCCACTGTGCTACCATGCCTGCTGCACTAAAAAATTGGTAAGAAGTCTCACAACACCAGGTTAAAGTTCAACAGGTTTATTTGATAGCAAAATCCAGCTCTCTGAGCATTACCTCTTTATCAGGTAAGTGGGAGGTCTGTTCACAAACAGGGCATATAAAAGTACAAACCCAATTTACAAAATAATGCTTGGAATGTGAGTCTTTACAGTTAATTAAGTCTTAAAGATGCAGACATTGTGAGTGGAGATAGGGTTGAGCACAGGTTAAAGAGATGTGTATTGTCTCCAGCCAGGAAAGTAAGTGAGATTTTGCAAGCCCAGGCAAGTCATGAGGGTTACAGATACTGTGACATGAACCTAAGATCCTGGTTGAAGCCGTCCTCATATGTGCAGAACTTGGCTATCAGTTTCTGCTCAGTGACTCTATGTTGTCATATTGAATTGACATTAACAATCTCAGTATTGATGTGACTGTATGATATTAATGACAATATGTTAAAATGAGCTATTTATTCTAGTAATTATTTCAACTTACTTCCAGTGATCTCGGTAGTTTTCTAACACTGCTTGCAGATTCATTTTGGACATACATTTGCTTCAGCTTGTGATAACTGCGCTGTAATGAACTGGATGGTGCATGTTCCGGTTGCAAGTACGCCTCAGCCTTTTGCTTTAATGCAGAAAGCTCCTTGTGTAACAAAATAAGCCTGCAATAAAAGTGAGGAAACATGAAGATTTAGTGTCTGGGAACATATGACTGTAAAAACGATAGTCACGTTCCTGATCCCCAAGTCTCACTCCCAGCTTGTTCAAAGCTTCAAAACTCCAGACTGAGGGAAAGTTAGGTTGATTGGCCATGTTAAATTACCCCTTAGTGTCCAAAGAAATATCGATTAGATGGATTAGCAATGGTAAACACATAGGGTTAAGGCGAGGGGTTGGGCCTGGGTAGGATGCACTTACAGAGAGCTGGTTTAGATTCGATGGGTCAAATGGCCTTCATTGTAAGATTTATGTGAATTCTACATGTTTCTGACTTCAATATTAATAGTGTTAAATTCTAATATCAATATCATCATTAGGATTATAGCAACTATGCCAGGCTTTATCAAAGCTTTCTTTGAAAATTATATATCAGTGCCTGGAGATGATGGAGTTATTAAATCAAATTACAGTTGTCATGTTGCTAATGATTGCAGCCATTGACTGAAGGAAAGGGATGTATATTGCTCCCATCTCCTGACCGCTTAGGTCCTAAGCACTGCTGTGAGTCCTGAGACTCACTTCACAGTGCTGCTTTTTCCAAATCTCTGTCATCTCATCCCTGGAAGTCATAGAACATAGAACATAGAACATAGAACATTACAGCACAGAACAGGCCCTTCGGCCTTCGATGTTGTGCCGACCAGAATAAAAAGCAATGCCCCTCCAAACTAAACCATTCCCTTCTCTTCCATATACTTATCAATTAACCTCTTAAACGCCACCAAACTTGGCGCATCTACAACAGCTGCAGGCAGGGCATTCCACTCCCTAATCACTCTTTGAGTAAAGAACCTACCTCTGATATCCGTCCTATAACTCATACCCCTTAATTTAAAGCTGTGTCCCCTCGTGCTAGCTTTCTCCATCCTAGGAAAAAGGCTATCACTGTCCACCCTATCTAAACCTCTAATCATCTTATATGCTTCAATAAGATCCCCTCTTAGCCGCCTCCTTTCTAACGAAAACAACCTCAAATCCTTCAACCTCTCTTCATAGGACCTGCCCTCCATACCAGGCAACATCCTGGTAAACCTCCTCTGTACCCTCTCCAATGCCTCCACATCTTTCTTATAATGTGGGGACCAGAACTGCACACAATACTCCAAGTGCGGCCGCACTAGAGTTTTGTACAGTTGCAACATGATGCTGCGGCTCCTAAATTCAATCCCCCTACCAATAAAAGCTAAGACTCCATATGCCTTCTTAACAACTTTATCCACTTGACTGCCTACTTTCAGGGATCTATTGACACATACACCAAGATCCTTCTGTTCCTCAACACTATTAAGAGCCCTACCATTAGCCCTATACTCTACACATTTATTGTTCCTGCCAAAGTGCATTACCTCACACTTTTCCACATTAAACTCCATTTGCCACCTCTCGGCCCAGCTCTGCAACTTGTCCAAGTCACTCTGTAAACTATAACACCCCTCTTCACTATCTACCACACCACCGACTTTAGTGTCATCTGCAAATTTACTGATCCATCCCTCAATACCCTCATCCAGATCATTTATAAAAATTACAAACAGCAGGGGCCCCAAAACAGACCCCTGAGGCACACCACTCGTCACCGAACTCCACGATGAATATCTCCCATCAACCACCACCCTCTGTCTTCTATCTGCCAGCCAATTCCTAATCCAATTAGCTAAATCACCCTCTATTCCACACATCTGCATTTTCTGTAGAAGTCTTCCATGGGCCACCTTATCAAACGCCTTACTAAAGTCCATATATACTACATCAACCGCCTTACCCCCATCCACCTCTTTGGTCACTCAGGACTTTCAAGTTTTGTAGTGGTGGATGTGGCAATCCAGTGGTAATGTTGCTCCTTTTAAGGGGGTGATCGTTTGTGAGCATGTAATTGGGCCGGACCCCTTTGAAGGTTAATATTAAAGTTTCACTCCAGGTCTGGCAACAGGGAGAACTGGAAGGTTGATAAAGACACACGAAGCAAGAAATGTGGTGAGAACCAATCAAAGAAAATGAAAACCATGTAGGAGAAAAGACAGAATAAAAGAGACTCTAAAGGGCTGAAAGAAGTGTTTGAGATGTACACAAAAATAAAAAGAGACAATAGCTCCCAAACAATATCACTGGTTCAGTCCAATCTCTGTTCCCTACACTAGCCGGTACTCCTGCTCCCTTTTCCTTTAAGGTCAGTGGCCTTGCTGTGCAAATTTATATAGAGCATTCGACAGAATTGTCTCAAAGGCATAATTACTTTGTTCATGCTTGATTGACTGTAATATATTCAAAGTGAAAAAGAATCTTTGGCTAATGGCATTTAAAGTGGTCAGTTCTGCCACTCTGGACAGAATTAGCTGTGGCAATTTTTACAAGATGCGGGTGCTGAGATGGGTTAGCAGCTGACAGGTTGACAGTGAGTAATTAAGATCATCAAACAGTTCACGGTCAGGTATTTTCCAAACATCTTGTGTATATTTAATGTACGGCACACAGTGACATACAGGAAATCAAGACTGATGAGCAAAAGGATAATGCTCTTCCTGTATCATTAATATGAATCCAATCTGCGGGGAAACACAGTCAGCTGATCGCAAAGTAAATGAGAATTGGCTGTCCAACGCTGGATCATTTGTGAATCCAGGTGATATTGGTTGCATGTTGAGATTAGGCACCAAAGAGTTTCGGAAATGGGCTTAGTATAGGTGTTCAATCTGCAAGGATATTGGATCTTTAGATAACTGCTTCAGGTGGGTATCTTTAACTAATGCTTTAACCAATAGGGTGTTCACAGCATACTAATTTCAGAATGAGCAAATATACAGTACCCTCAACACTGGACATTTCAGAGCACAGACCTGTAAAATGGATATATCATAGGATCAGGACTGCAAAACACAATTGCAAACAGAGACTTGGAAGGTTTGGTGGTCTGCTAGTTAGATTCTCACCTCCTTAAAGGAATAATGGTTGAGTTGTAATGGGAATTGGCAGCCATATTATGAAGCTGCTTGCAGGCCAGATATTGAACAAGTGATACTTGGGGTGGCACAGCTTAACACTGCTGTCTCACAGTGCCAGGGATCCGTGATCCATCCTCAGTTTGGGTCACTCTCTGTGTGGAGTCTGCATGTTCTCCCTGTGTCTGTGTGGGTTTCCTCCAGGTGCTCTGGTTTCCTCCCACAGTCTGAAAAATGTGTTGGTTAGGACCACTGGCCATGCTAAATTCTCCCTCAGTGTATTCAAATAGGCACCAGATTTTCACAGTAACTTCATTGCAGTGTTAATGTAATTCTACTTTGTAATAAATAAATAAATTTGTAATTAATAAATATTTATTTGTAATTAATAAATAAATAAATCATGTTTGGAGGCACAAGGGGACACAGCTTTAAATTAAGGGGTGATAGTTATAGGATGGATATCAGAGGTAGGTTCTTTACCCAAAGGGTGGTTCAGGAGTGGAATGCCCTGCCTGCGGCAGTTGTAGATGCGCCAAGTTTGGTGGCGTTTAAGAGGTTAGTTGATAAGTATATGGAAGAGAAGGGAATGGTTTAGTTTGGAGGGGCATTGCTTTTTATATTGGTCGGTGCAACATCGAAGGCCGAAGGGCCTGTTCTGTGCTGTAATGTTCTATGTTCTATGTACTACAGATGGTGGAGCTGTAGTAATGTATTTTTGAAGGGAAAGTGTTTTTCAGATCCCCAGCAGACTCTGAAGGCAGAGCAGGGTTTTTGAGAGGGGTATTGAAGAGGCAGCTTCATTTGACTATTGGATTTGTGCTTTCAGAGTTTGGCTCCACCAGAGAGAACAGTATCACAGAGATAGGGATGCAGCCTATGAAGTGCTTGTGCAGTAACCAGGAGAGCTGAAAAGAGTTGAGGAAACCGATAGATATGAATGAGGAAATAGTGGGGACAAGAAGGCAGCTCCTTAGATGCAGAAGGGACTACCTAGCTCAGAGCACGTACCCTATCAGAGACTCAGCTTCATAGATAAAGACTGCATCTCCCCAGAGAGATGCTGGCAGAGCTGGAGGAGGAGTCGATGCCAATGGGAAATATTGGATCCAATGTCTATCATGATAAATATATTGTTGTCACTTGCCTTTTGTATCTTTTTTCATTTCAGGAAAGCATCACTGAATCAGGGATTAACCTTCTTCGTGTTGAACCCTTCATTCCTCTGCTGTCTCCGTTAATATAAACCCCTCTTTTATTTAGCGTTGGCCGACAACCTCTTGTGTTTATACAGTTGGCTCCTCAGAGTAAACTTCTGGCCCAGATGTTTGCTAGCCAGGTGGATAACTCGAAATGTCCCAGCTCATCACACCAGTCTTGGTAGAAAGTCCCCTGGATGGTGTTGTCTTTGCTCCAGTGTTTTTGTGTGTATATGCAGAGGTGGACCCTATGTTGAAATTTATGTCAGGCACAGTATTAAGGATTCCTCTGTAAACACTTTCAGCTGTGAGGCACGAGGTTTATGATATTGCTGCTGGACTGAGGGTGAAGGTAACTCCCAGGGCCACTTCAGTTTGCCACTGACAAATGGCCAAATCTCTTGGGCTAGATGAGTTGCATCCCAGGCTGCTGTGGGAGGCAAGGCAGGGAATTGCAGTGGCTCTGACACAAATATTTAATTCCTCTCTGGCCACAGGGGAATACAGCAAGAAGTCTTACAACACCAGGTTAAAGACCAACAGATTTACTTGGACAGTCACAAGCTTTTCAGAGAGCTGGGTCTTCATCAGGTGAGTGTCACAGGGGAAGTCCAGAGACTACAGGACAGCTTATTTGATTCGATTTATTATTGTCACATGTATTAACATACAGTGAAAAGTATTGTTTCTTGCATGCTATACAGATAAAGCATACTGTCCATAGGGAAGGAAAGGAGAGAGTGCAGAATGTAGTGTTACAGTCATAGCTAGGCTCTAGAGAAAGATCAACTTAATGCAAGGTAGGTCCATTCAAAAGTCAGCAGCAGGAAAAAAGCTGTTCTTGAGTCGGTTGTTACGTGACCTCAGACTTTTGTCCAAAGAAAGAAAGTGGAAGAGAGAATGTCTGGGGTCCGTCGATCCTTAATTATGCTGGCTGCTTTGCCGAGGCAGTGGGAAGTGTAGACAGAGTCAATGGATTAGAGGCTGGTTTGTGTGATGGACTGGGCTACATTTTCGACCTTTTGTAGTTTCTTGCAGTCTTGGGCAGAGCAAGAGCCAATGCCAAGCTGTGATATAACCAGAAAGAATGCTTTCTATGGCACATCTGTAAAAGTTGATGAGAGTCGCAGCTGACATGCAAAATTTCCTTAAGTAGAGGCGTTAGTGGGCTTTCTTAACTTATAGTGTCAGCATGGGGAGACCAGGACAGGTTATTGATGATCTGGCCACCTAAAAACTTGAGGCTCCCGAACCTTTCTACTTGACCACATTGATGTAGACAGGGACGTATTCTCCTTTACGCTTCCTGAAGTCAACAACAATTTCCTTTGTTTTGTTGACATTGAGCGAGAGATTATTGTTGCTGACCCACTACTGTGGTGTCATCAGCAAACTTGATAATCAAATTGGAGGGGAATTTGGCTGCACAGTCAGAGGCGTATAATTCTTGTTTTGGGTGTTGTAATCAGTGAGCTTGCGAGAGGTCTGGGGTTCAACAGAGGGTGACACACTGGCACAGTAGTTAGCACAGTGCCAGGGACTCAGTTCAATTCTGGCCTTGGATGATTGTGGGGAGCTTGCACAGTTCTCCCGCTGTTTGCATGGATTTCCTCAGGATGTTCTGGTTTCTTTCCAAAGTGTGAAAGATGTGCTGGTTAGATGCTCAAAGACGTGGAGATAGAGTAAACGATTGGTGGTTCTAAGTAAGATGCTCTTTTGGAGAGTTGATGCAGTCTTGATGGGATGAATGGCCTGCTTTTGCACTGTAAAGCTTCTATGATTTCAAGAACCCAGGAAGAGGGAAGAAGTGCTTGAGTTTTGGAGGACTTGTAGTGAGGAAGGAAGGGATATAAATATAGTGAGCAGACTGTTAAGTTAGGCACAAACCCTCTAGCATATTATGGGGGTCAACTTAGGAGTGGTGAGTTTGTCACCAGACATTATATTTGTGCTCCTGATAAAAACACGTCTGGCCAGGAAGCTGGAAAATCCAGCTCGTGGTGTCAAAGGTAGAGCTGATGCTTTGAAGTCCACAGAGCACACGGCCTATTCTTTACAATTCTTTTGTAGTCAGCAAATTGTACTGAGTATATTTCACATTGGTAATTATGAGCAAAGTAACACCTAGTTAATGAATGCTGAATTTCTAAAGATTATTCTTCTGTTCTGACTTTCTTGGTAAGACCTAATTCACTTTTTCAGTAGAGTCAGAATCACATGGAAACAGTATGGAAACAGGCCCTTTGGCCCAACTTGTCCATGCCACCCTTTTTTTTAAACATCTAAGCTAGTCACAATTTGCCCGCATTTGGTCTATATTCCTCTATACCAATTGTACCCATGTAACTGTCTAAACACTTCTTAAAAGACAAAATTGTACCCCCCTCTACTACTACCTCTGGCAGCTTGTTTCAGGCACTCACCATTCTATGTGTGAAAAAATTGCTCCTCTGGACACTTTTGTATCTCTCCTTAAACCTAGTTTTAAACTCCCCTACCTTTGGAGAAGGCACTGACTGTCTAGTAATCTGTGCCCCTCATTATTTTATAGACCTCTATAAGGTCACGTCTCAGCCTCCTATGCTTCAAAGAAAAAAGTTCCTGGTCTATCTTTACAACTCAAAGCCATCAAGTCCCAGTAGCATGCTAGTAAATCTCTTCTGCACTCTTTCTAGTTTAATAATATCCTTTCAATAATAGGATGACCATAACTGCACACAGTAGTCCAAGTGAGGCCTTACCAATGTCTTGTATAACTTTAACAAAATGAACCAACTCCTGTGTCCAATGTTCTGACCGATGAAACCAAGCATGCCAAATGCCTTCTTCACTACTCTGTCCACTTGTGACTCCAGTTTCAAGGAGCTATGAACATGTACCTCTAGATCTCTCTGTTCTGTAACTTTTCCCAAAGCCCTATCATTAATTAAGTCCTGCCCTAGTTCAATCTATCAAAATGCATATTTATCTAAATTAAACTTCATCTGCGTTTCGTCAGCTCAATTGATCAAGATCCCATTGCAATCCTAGAAAATCTACTTCACTGTCCTCTATGCCACCAATCTTGGTGTCATCTTCAAACTTACTAACCATGCCTCCTAAATTCTCATCCTATGATACTGGATGAGAATTTAGGATGATCCTATGATATTGAGGTACTTGTTTTTATCCTACAGGTACTTTGGTCCACCTTATTGTCTAACAAGGGGCATACATGCGATGGGTCGTGAGAGGGCTGCTCTTGGATTTTTTTTGAGAGTATCCTAGTGCTTCACGTCTTTAGTGTATGCTTGACCTGGACCATTTGATGGGCAACACAACAGCTCAGTGACTATCGCTGTGCTGTGCAGATACATGGATTTGGGCCTGTGTCTGTGGGAGTTTGCGCATTCTCCCCGTGCTTGCGTGGGTTTTCTCCGGGTGCTCCGGTTTCCTCCCACATCCTAAAGATGTGCTCTTAGGCTAATTGGCAGAACAAATTCTCCCTAAATTGTCTCAAATTTGGTTTTTAATCTATAGATCTATAAACATGCACAGGGATCGCAGATAGAGTAGGAACATCAGGGTGGCAGCACGGGCTCATTGGGCCGAAGGGCCTGTTTCCCATGCTGTTTTGTTCTTTGTTCTTTGTATGAGGGAACGGGGAAGATCCTGAATGAATACTTTGCGTCGGTATTCATGAAGGAGAGGGGCTTGTTGACCACTCCTGTCTCTGAGGGAGCTTAGACCAGTTGAGGAAAATACCCATACTGAGGGAAGAAGTGTTAGAGCTTCTAGGTAGCATTAAAACTGATAAATGTCTGGGGCCTGATGGCATTTATCCCAGGCTGCTGAGGGAGGTGCGAGGTGAAATTGCTGGGCCTCAGACGCAAATCTTTGTCTCTTCTTTGGACACAGGTGAGGTCCCAGAGGACAGGAGAATAGCTAATGTTGTACCGTTGATTAAAAAGGGTAGTAGGGATAACCCTGGAAATTATAGGCTGGTGAGTTTGACATCAGTAGGGAAGCTGTTGGAGGGGATTCTTAGAGATAGGATGTATAGGCACTTAGACCGTTGTGATCTGATTTTATGATACGCAGCATGGATTTGTTAAGGGGAGGTCGTGCCTTACAAATCTGGTAAAATGTTTTGAGGAGGTGACGAAAACGGTCGGCGAAGGGCGAGCCGTTGATGTCACCTATATGGATTTCAGTAAGGCGTTTGACAAAGTCCCTCATGGGAGCTTAGTTGAAAAGGTCAAGGCTAATGGGATACAAGGACAGGTAGATAGATGGATAAGTAACTGGCTTGATAATAGGAGACAGAGAGTAACAGCGGAAGGATGTTTCTGGAGCTGGAGGTCGGTCACTAGTGGTGTGCCACAGGGCTCGATACTGGGACCTCTTCTATTTGTAATGTATATAAATGACATGGAAGAGGGAGTAAGTGGAGTGATCGCAAGTTTGCAGACGATACAAAGTTGGCTGGACTTGCGGATAGTGAGGAGCATTGTCAGGCGATGCAGCAGGACATAGATAGGCTGGTAGCTTGGGCAGATGGAATTCAATCCTAATAAATGCGAGGTGATGCATTTCGGGAGAAAGAATGTAGTGGGAAGGTATATGATAAAGGGTAGACCTATTAAGAGTATAGAAAAGCAGAGGGACCTGGGGGTGCAGGTGCACAAGTCTCTGAAGGTGGCAGAGCAAGTGGAGAAGGTTGTGAAGAAAGCATATAGTATGCTAGCCTTTATAGGAAGGGGTATAGAGTACAAGAGCTGGCCTTTAATGTTGCAGTTGTATAAAACGTTGGTTAGATCTCATTTGGAATACTGCGTCCAGTTCTGGTCGCCTTACTACCGGAAGGATGTGGAGACTCTGGAGAGAGTGCAGAGGAGGTTTACCAGGATGCTGCCTGGTATGGAAGTCTGAGTTACGAGGAGAGGTTAGGCAAATTGGGACTGTTTTCCTTAGAAAGACGTAGACTTAGAGGAGATCTAATAGAGGTGTACAAGATTATGAGGGGTATAGATAGAGTAAACAGGGTTAAGCTTTTTCCTGGGATGGACTCGAATAGCACGAGGGGTCACGGGCTTAGGGTGAGGGGGGTAAGGTATAATTTGGATGCTAGAGGGAGTTTGTTCACAGAGGGTGGTGGGGGTATGGAATGCGCTGCCAAGTAAAGTGGTGGAGGCAGGTACTCTGGAGTTATTTAAGAAATACTTAGATGGGCACATGAACAGAATGGGAATGGAGGGGTATAGAAAACTGATTTAAAATAGTGATCATGAGCCTTGGGAGTCCCTGGGAAGTGTGTAAATAGATGATGATATTGATGTACTTGTTTTTATCCTACAGGTGCTTTGGTCCACCTTGTTGTCTAACGAGGGGCATACACGCGATAGGTCGTGAGAGGGCTGCTCTTGGATTTTTTTCAAGAGTATCCTAGTGCTTCACATCGTTAGTGTACGCTTGACCTGGACCATTTGATGGGCAACACGACAGCTCAGTGACTATCGCTGTGCTGTGCAGATACATGGATTTGGGCCGGTGTCTGTGGGAGTTTGCGCATTCTCCCCATGCTTGCGTGGGTTTTCTCTGGGTGCTCCGGTTTCCTCCCACATCCCAAAGATGCGCTTTTTGGCTGACTGGCACAACAAATTCTCCCTAAATTGTCTCAAATTTGGTTTCAATGCATAGATCTATAAACATGGACAGGGATCGCGGGTAGAAGTGGGAACATCGAGGTGTTGGCGCGGGCTCGTTGGGCTGAAGGGCCTGTTTCCCATGCTGTTTTGTTCTTTGTTCTTTATTAATATAAAATGTAAAGACAAAGCTTCAGTTAACAATTTCTTTAACATGTCGTCTTTCGTGAACTCTGTCCTTGATGAGAATCCCTCCATGTTTGACTTTTGGATAATAGATATTTATAAAAATATATTGTTCATACCGTTTTAAATGAATCCATTTATATCCACAGGAAGCATTAGTTAATGTGCTTGTCTTGAGGCTGACCAGTGCAACAGGCTTCACATTGTAGGCAAACAGCAGTAAGATCTGAAAAAAAAACTCGAATTTTTTTTTGTTGTCCTCATTCACAGATGATCTTTAAATATAATAAACACCCTTGTTAAATCCTCTGCAGCACCATCCTCTCACCAGCCACATACAGCCAACATCGTTTTTTCTTGTACCTCTAAGCAAGGAAATTTTATTAGAAAATAAAATTTTAAGTCATTTGTATTTGTACTTGTGTGTTTTGAGCATAAGCTATAACTTTAAGTTTAAGCCTAATTTATATTTCTGCTGTTGTGTGTTAAGAAAACCTGTTTTAGTTTCACTTTAAAAGATGCCTGCATTTTGATGAGGTTTATATGACTCTCAAGTAGGGGAAAACTGTGTTGTTGCCTAGCAACTAGGGGTTCACAGATGAACAAAAACACTTTTTAGTTCAATTAGAACAAGGTGACCCAGAACAAGAGATCAGTTAACAGAAACTGCCAGACAGGCAGCGATTGCAAAAGAGACAGAAAGCAAGTCCCAAACTAAAGAACAGTAAAGTCCCAGCATCAGGGAAAGTGACAGGAAGGTGTTCCAAAAAGACCTGTTAGTCAAAAGTAAAGAATAGATATGTGGAGAAAGTTCATATAAAGTGAGGAGCAGAGGGTCCAAATTAAAAGATAAGGCATGGAAGGGCAAGCTTGAGTGCAGACCCAGAGGCAGAGGAACACTGGAAGGAGAGGGTTAAATCCCAGAGGTGGATCCTTGGTGAAGACATCAAGAGAAAGCATCAGTACAGAGAAAATTCCAAGGCATGTTCCTTGAGAGGGAAGATTGAAAACTCTCATGTGAAAGATAAAGCTCCAGTGTGACAGACTTCTCACACCTTCTCACACCTTCTCAAGACTTCTCAAGACTTCTCACCTTGTTCTAATTGAACTAAAAAGTGTTTTTGTTCATCTGTGAACCCCTAGTTGCTAGGCAACAACACAGTTTTCCCCTACTTGAGACTCCCTGAAAGTAGGCAGTCAAGTCGAGAAGGTTGTTAAGAAGGCTTATGGAGTCTTAGCTTTTATTGGTAGAGGGATTGAATTTCGGAGCCGCAACGTCATGTTGCAACTGTACAAAACTCTAGTGCGGCCGCACTTGGAGTATTGTGTGCAGTTCTGGTCCCCACATTATAAGAAAGATGTGGAGGCATTGAGAGGGTACAGAGGAGGTTTACCAGGATGTTGCCTGGTATGGAGGGCAGGTCTTATGAGGAGAGGCTGAGGGATTTGAGGTTGTTTTCGTTAGAAAGGAGGCGGCTAAGAGGGTACCTAATCGAAACATATAAGATGATTAGAGGTTTAGATAGGGTGGACAGTGATAGCCTTTTTCCTAGATGGAGAAAGCTAGCACGAGGGGACACAGCTTTAAATTAAGGGGTGATAGTTATAGGACGGATATCAGAGGTAGGTTCTTTACCCAAAGGGTGGTTCGGGAGTGGAATGTCCTGCCTGCGGCAGTTGTAGATGCGCCAAGTTTGGTGGCGTTTAAGAGGTTAGTTGATAAGTATACGGAAGAGAAGGGAATGGTTTAGTTTGGAGGGCATTGCTTTTTATATTGGTCGGCGCAACATCGAAGGCCGAAGGGCCTGTTCTGTGCTGTAATGTTCTATGTTCTATGTTCTATGAATATATGTCTCTGTGGGTAATGCAGGATGGTATTGTCATAGAACATTACAGCACAAGCAGGCCCTTCGGCCCACAAGTTGTGCCGAACACATCAAAACCTACCCAGCCATAGACCTATCTATAACCCCCAATCCCATTGGATCCCATATACTCATCCAGAAGTCTTTTAAAAAGACCCCAGCGAGTTCGCCTCGACCACCACCGACGGCAGCCGATTCCATTCACTCACCACCCTCTGAGTGAAAAACTTTCCTCTAGCATCCCCTCTGTACTTGCTTCCCTGCACCTTAAATCTGTGCCCTCTCATCATGACCATTTCAGCCCTGGGAAATAGTCTCTGAGAGTCCACCCTATCTAATTAAGAGGTGGTAGTTATTGGATGGATGTCAGAGGCAGGTTCTTCACACAGAGGGTGGTGAGGGCGTGGAATGCCCTGCCTGCTGCAGTTGTGGACTCGCCTACTTTGGGAGCATTCAAATGTTCAGTGGATAGGCATATGGATGATATTGGAATAGTTTAGGTTAGAGGGTCCACTGGCTGGCGCAACATCAAGGGCCGAAGGGCCTTTACTGCACTGTAATGTTCTATGTTCTATGTTCTCAGGGGATTTGATGAAAAATCTATTGAAGCTATTAGCTGGCATCTGTCATTTGGTTTTGGAGTGTTGTGATGAGCAATGTTCTTATTTTAAAATTTTTAAAGTCTATTGTGTCATTCTGTGAAGCAGGTTTGGGGGGTTGTGTTTGTGTACAAAGGTAATTTAGTCAAGGTGAAGATAGATTGCGAGGTGTAGGACATCAGAGCTGTGTAAACGCTGAAGGCATGTGGAGACATTTCCATGAGGTGTGTCCCAGAACATGACTTTGAGCCTGCTTCATAACTAGGAGCCATCGAGGTGTATGTATCTCTGAGCTGGCAGAAGGTACAGGTGAATGCATTGATGGGACTCTTTTGAATAGACCCTTAGCTTCCTTATCTGAAGTGGCCTGGGGCTGGGATTCATGTAGGGTATGTATCTGGACCTGCTGGTGTCTGTCAGGGAGAAAAGAGATTTAGTTCCAGAGTAGATAAAATACAGCATTGAAAGTAATTCACTGAGAATGTCAGGATAGAATTAATACATGGAGGGCTTTTTCATACAGACTTGCTGAGTGAGGCCAATCTCGTTTTTCCCTGTCCTCCCTGCTAATTCAGTGACATCCTCTTTGAATTTCATGAGGTCCACAATATCAGCCCTCCCATCTCCAGTCTGGAATCTGTTCTTCGTGTTGTGCACAAACTTGGCCTGGATGAAGACAAGTGGATGAAATGTGATGAGAAGAAGGTAAGATTGGGAAGCCCACAAGCCTACTCTGTATACTGTCCCCTCCCCAGTAAGGGGGAGGTATATGATAAAGGGTAGACCTATTAAGAGTATAGAAATGCAGAGGGACCTGGGGGTGCAGGTGCACAAGTCTCTGAAGGTGGCAGAGCAAGTGCAGAAGGTTGTGAAGAAAGCATATGGTATGTTAGCCTTTATAGGAAGGGGTTTAGAGTACAAGTGCTGGCCTTTAATGTTGCAGTTGTATAAAACGTTGGTTAGACCTCATTTGGATTACTGCGTCCCGTTCTGGTCGCCTGGAGTCTGTACAGTACATGAGACGTGGGTGACGTTAAAGTACCCATGAGACAATCAGTGCTAATGTGTCTCTGCTAATGTTGTGTGGGATCCCTGAGCAGTGCCATTGTACAGTCTGAGATTGGAGTGAGAAGAAGGTAGAATTAGCCTAGCAGAGAGACTAAGATTATTCATCCTCCTTCTACACTGGATTGTTTCCAAGATGATCTCCCAATGTGCTGATTGCCTTTATATTGGCATCCCAAGCCCAAGGTGAGTTTCTTGTGTTTTCTGGAGCTATCCCTATGCCGAAGGATAGCTACATTGTTGATGAGTATCTCCATGAAGTCACTGCTGAACTCTGGAGCAGTTCTATTCTTTGACAAAGCCATTTACAGATGTATTCTTTCACAGTTGGGCTGGTGAATGAGGCGGCATTTAAATATGGTATTTGGACCTTCGGGCTCATTAGCTGGTGACAAGGCAGGTGAATTAGTTCATGTGATTTGGACAGAAATTCGCCAATGCATAATTAATAAACAACTGAATGTGAAATTGGTTGCAAATTCCCACCATGCTTCCTCTCAGGATAAACAATGTGAAATCTGCCTGCCAACGCACTTAGTCTCAGAAATGGAAAATTCCACTTCTTGTTTCAGATCGGTGCTGGGTCCCTTGCTGGTTGTAATGATCTCGAAATGTAAGCAGGAGCCTTTTTCCTCGGATGGTGATGGCTAACAAGAGGGGACATAGCTTTAAATTGAGGGGTGATAGTTATAGGATGGATGTCAGAGGTAGGTTTTTTACTCAGAGGGTAGTAAGGGCGTGGAATGCCCTGCCTGCAGCAGTTGTGGACTCGCCAACTTTAAGGGTGTTCAAATGGTCAGTGGATAGGCATATGGATAACATTGGAATAGTTTAGGTTAGACGGTCATTAGATTAGTTCCACTGGTCGGCGCAACATCGAGGGCCGAAGGGCCTGTATTGTGCTGTAATGTTCTATGTTAACATATCAAGCCATAGAACTATATGTAACTCTCGATCCCATTTAATCCAATGAACTCATCCAAAAGTCTTTTAAAAGATCCAGCGAGTTTGCCTCCACCACCACTGACAGCAGCCGGTTCTATGCTCTTTGTATGGTAAGCAAGTTTGCAGATGATATGAAAATTTTGGTATGGTAAATAGCGAAGAGGAAAGTCTTTGATTATAGGATGATACAGACAGTTTGGTTAGATGGGTAGAACAGTGGTAAATGGCACTTAACCCTGAAAACTGTGAGATAATGCATTTAGGGAAGACTAGCAAGGCAGGAGAATACTCAATGAAATGTCAGATGTGAGGAAGTACAGAGAACCACAGTGACTTTGGTGTGCATATCCATAGATTTCTGAAGGCAGCAAGAAAGGTAGATAAGATGGTTAAGAAGGCAGAGGGAATACTTGCCTTTATTGACTGAGACATAGCCTACAAGATCTCGGAGGTTATGATGGAGCTGTCTAAAACACTGGTTAGGCCACAGCAAGAATATTGTGTGCAGTTCTAGTCACTACACTGTAGGAAGGATGTGATTGCACTAGAGAAGGTGCCGAGGAGATTCCAGGATATTACCTGGGCTGGGGTGTTTCAGCTATGACGAGAGGCTGATTCGGCTCAGGTTGTTTTCCTTGGAGCAGAAGAGGCTGAGGGTAACCTGATTGACATGTATAAAATTATGAGGGACATTGGTAGTAGATAGGAAGGAACTTTTCCCCTTGATAGAGGGGTCAATAATCAGAGGGCACAGATTTAACAAAGAACAGTACACACACAGGAACAGACCCTTCAGCCCTCCAAGCTTACTCCAATCATGATGTCTGCCTTACCTAAGGCCGTATGCACTTATAGAACATACAGCACAAACAGGTCCTTCAGCCCACAAGTTGCACTGATCATATCCCTACCTAGTAGGCCTATCTATAACCCTCAATCCCATTAAATCCCATGTATTCATCAAAGTCCATATCCTTCCAGTCTCATCCTATTCACGTATTCATTTAATGCCCTTTAAATGTTGCTATCATACTTGCTCCCACCATCTCCCAGGCAGCGCATTCCAGACATTCAGCACCCTCTGTGTAAAAAAAAACTTGCCTAGCAGATCTCCTCTAAACTTTTCCCCATACATCTTATACCTATGTTCCCTAGTACTTGACTCTTCTATCCTAGGAAAGAGCATCTGATTATCCACTCTGTTCATGCCCCTCATAAAATCTCTATCAGGTCACCCTCAACCTCTGTCATTCCAGTGAAAACAAAGTGAGCGATCCAATCTCTCCCTATAGCTAATACCCTTCAGACCCAAGCAACATCCAGCTTCTATATCCTCTGCAAAACAGTCACATCCTTCTGCTTGTGTGGCGACCAGAATTGTATACAATATTCCAAATGAGACCTAAGGTTCTGTGTAGCTGTAGTGTGACCTGCCAATTTTTATACTCAGTGCCTTGATGGATAAAAGGAAGCATACCTTATGTTTTCTTGACTACCTTATCCATCTGCGTTGCCACTTTCAGTGACTGGTAGACATGTACACTTAGATCTCTCTGCCTGTCAATACTGATAAGGGTGCTATCATTTACTATATCATTCCTACATGCATTGCACTTTCCAAAATGCGTTATCTCACATTTGTTCGGATTAAACTCCATCTGCCATTCCTCCGTCCAAGTGTCCAACCAGTAAGAATATCTTATTGTACCCTCTGACAATCCTCTTCACTATCTGCAACTCCACCAATTTTTGGTGTCATCTGCAAACCTACTAATCAGACCAGCTACATTTTCGTCCAAATCATTTATATACACAGCAAACAACAAAGGTCCCAGAACTGATTCCTGTGGAAAACTGCGAGTCACAGCCCTCCATTCAGAAAAGCACCCCTCTGCTGCTACTCTGTCTTTATGGCCAAGCCAATTCTGTATCCATCTTGACAGCTCTCCTGTGTCTACTATGAGATACCTTGTCAAAGGCTTTACTGAAGTCCATGTATACAGCAACCACTATCTTTCCCTCATCTATCATCTTCATCACTGCTTCAAAAAACTCGATCAAGTTAGTGACGCACGACCTCCCCTCACAAAAAAACATGTTGTCTATCACTAGTAAACAAATTTGTTTCCAAATGTGAGTCCAAACTGTCCTGACAAATCTTTTCTAATAATTTCCTTCCTACTAACATAAGACTCACCAGTCTATAATTTCCTGGATTATCCCTGCTGCCCTTCTTAAACGATGGAACATTGGCTATTCTCCAGTCCTCTGAGGATACAAAAATTTCTGTCAAAGCCCTAGCAATTTCCACCCTTGCCTCCCTCAGTATTCTGGGATAGATCCCTGGGGATATTAATGCTTTTTAACATGCCTATCATCTCCTCCTTTTTGATAGTGACATGACCCAAAATATCTGAACACCCTACCCTTGGCTCCTCACACATCAAGTCCTTCTTTTTGGTAAATACTGAGGCAAAATATTCATTTGGTATCTCACCTATTTCCTCTGGTTCCATGCATAGATTCCCACCACTATCCATGAGTGGACCAACTGTCTCCTTGGCTTCCCTCTTGCTCTTTACATACGGATAAAATACCTTAGGGTTTTCTAAATGCTGTTTGCCAAGGACTTTTCATGACCCCTTTTAGCCCTCCTAACTCCTTCCTTAAGTTTCCTCCCTTAAGTTAAGGGGCAGAGGTCTGTAGGAGACAGACAGGAAAATCTTTTCACTCAGAGGATGTGGGAATCTGGAACTCTGCCTGAAAGGTTGGTAGAAACCCTCATAACATTTAAGGAGAATTTAGATGAGCACTGGAAACACCATAGCATACATGGCTTCAGACGAAGTGCTGGAAAATGGAATTAGAATAGACAGTTATTTGATGGCCTGTGCAGATGTATGACTGTATGAATAGAATCCTATCAAAAAAATGGGGAAATGTCAGGATCTGACTAAAGATCGGTTCGTTTTTCTCCAAAGAAATAGGCAGGCTTTCTGTCCGAATAAACAGGGCGGAGTGTTTTTCATGCTGTCATTTTGAGAAGTTGGAAGATGCCAGCAGAGCCGATGCCAAAGATGCCCTGATCAGAACAAGAAAATAACCTGCCTCACATCTAACCACTGGGATATCGTTGCTTCCCCCATCCCCCAAACAGTCATCGTCAGCACCCCCGTCTTATCCCCTCACCCTCAATCATCACTGACAATTTCTCCCCCTTCAGTGCACACTCTTCCCTGCCCACCTCCACTAACCACCATAGCGCTCTCTGCACGAAGCTGCCACTAGGGTCTCCCAACACTGCCCTGGCACAGACTGGCATTGCCAGGTTGGCACACGTCATTCACTTCGGCGAAGTTTGAAAATATGGCAAGGGGCCTAATAATTAAATGAAAATGTATTCAAATGCATTAACGTGAGGTTCTCGCTCTGTGTCAATTAAACCTCACCAGTCAGTGAAAGGGAGGGAACATGATCTCTCTGAGAAACACAATTCTTTCCAGATTTTCAGCCTATAACACTGTTCACCCTGATCATGCATTCGGGCTGAAAATCACCCCCCTTGACGAATGATCCTTCATTAGAACTGGAAAAAGTTAAACTTGCAACAAGCATCAAGAAAGAATGTGTGGGAAAAGGGAAAAGGAAGGTCTATGATAAGGTGGAAGGCAGGGGAGATGGATGTTAGAGTTTGTTCTCCAGAGCCAACGGGGCAAGAAACATGGGATATGTCTAAAGGACGGTATAGCTAAATAAGTTAATGTACACAATGGTTTCACAGATACTTCCTGATTCTAGCTGGCTATCACTTAATTATTACCTTCTGAGTTTCACAACTTGTAGGAGATACTGTCAGAGATGGCAGGTACCATTGGACACGTAGCTCTTTGTCTACAGAATTCACTGCCATGCTAATCTGAGGAGTAAGTTGACCAGTGAAACTGTCCCCTGGGGTAGTTAGAAGATACTCTCCAAAGACACTTGTATATATCTGCAAAAGACAAAATTATTGATTCATGTCAAATTAGTAAAGATTTAAGATTAGGAAGTGGGGTTTTGCAGGGCATTTGACCTGTGGGATTTTCCATTCCGCTGAAGCTAATGGATTGTTGATGGCTCTCTGCATTTCACAGCCCCGTCCACTCGGCCACAGGAGGGCAAAATTCTGCATAGGATAAAATCCCTAAATAGGCTGAAGTTAGAGGCTTCTCAGATTTCTTTCCATTCATAGGATGTGTGTATACAATAGAAATCCTATAGTGCAGAGTCTGCGCTGACTCTCTGAAAGAACAACTTCCCTAATTCCAGCCCAAAACCACTACATGCCACCCACTACCTTCCCCCCATCTCCAAACCCCATGACGCCAGTAATTTATTGTGTCGAATCCATCCAACCGACACATCTTTGGACTGTGGGAGGAAATTAAAGGAACTGGAGGCCACTCGTGCAGAGACAGGTAGAACTTGCTGACTCCGCATTGACAGTGACCCAAGTCTGGAATTGAACCCGGGTCCCCGGTGCTGTGAGGCAGCAGTGCTAAACACTGTGCCACCTTATCGCAAGCTGGCTAGGCCAATATTTATTGCCCATTTCTAATTGCCCTTCAGAAGGTGGTGTTGGGCTGCCATTTTGAACTGCTGCAGTCCGTATAGTGTAGATATACCCACAGTGCTGTACCATGTATGGTGTAGTTACACTCACAATGTTGCAGCCTGTACGGTGTAGTTACACTCACAGTGCTACAGCCTGTATGGTGTAGTTACACTCACAGTGCTGTACCCTGTATGGTGTAGTTACACTCATAGTGCTGTACCCTGTATGGTGTAGTTACACTCACAGTGCTGTACTCTGTATGGTGTAGTTACACTCACAGTGCTAAAGCCTGTATGGTGTAGTTACACTCACAATGCTGTACTCTGTATGGTGTAGTTACACCCACAGTGCTGTACCCTGTATGGTGTAGTTACACTCACAGTACTGTACCCTGTATGGTGTACACTCACAGTGCTGTACGCTGTATGATGTAGTTACACTCACAGTGCTACTGCCTGTATGGTGTAGTTGCACTCACAATGTTGCAGCCTGTATGGTGTAGGTACACTCACAGTGCTGTACTCTGTATGGTGTAGGTACACTCACAGTGCTGTACCCTGTCTGGTGTAGTTACACTCACAGTGCTGTACCCTGTATGATGTAGTTACACTCATAGTGCTGTACTCTGTATGGTGTAGTTACACTCACAGTGCTGTACTCTGTATGGTGTAGTTACACTCACAGTGCTGTACTCTGTATGGTGTAGTTACATTCACAGTGCTAAAGCCTGTATGGTGTAGTTACACTCACAATGCTGTACCCTGTATGGTGTAGTTACACCCACAGTGCTGTACCCTGTATGGTGTAGTTACACTCACAGTGCTGTACTCTGTATGGTGTAGTTACACTCACAGTACTGTACCCTGTATGGTGTAGTTACACTCACAGTGCTGTACCCTGTATGGTGTAGTTACACTCACAGTACTGTACCCTGTATGGTGTAGTTACACTCACAGTGCTGTACTCTGTATGGTGTAGTTACACTCACAGTGCTGTACCCTGTATGGTGTAGTTACACTCACAGTACTGTACCCTGTATGGTGTAGTTGCACTCACAATGTTGCAGCCTGTATGGTGTAGGTACACTCACAGTGCTGTACTCTGTATGGTGTAGGTACACTCACAGTGCTGTACTCTGTATGGTGTAGGTACACTCACAGTGCTGTACTCTGTATGGTGTAGTTACACTCACAGTGCTGTACCCTGTATGGTGTAGTTACACTCACAGTGCTGTACCCTGTATGGTGTAGTTACACTCACAGTCCTGTACCCTGTATGGTGTAGTTACACCCACAGTGCTGTACTCTGTATGGTGTAGTTACACTCACAGTGCTGTACTCTGTATGCTGTAGTTACACTCACAGTGCTGTACCCTGTAGGGTGTAGTTAAACTCACAGTGCTGTATCCTGTAGGGTGTAGTTAAACTCACAGTGCTGTAATCTGCATGGTGTAGTCACACTCACAGTGCTGCAGTCTGTATGGTGTAGTTACACACACAGTGCTGTACCCTGTATGGTGTAGTTACACTCACAGTGCTGCACCCTGTATGGTGTAGTTACATTCACAGTGCTGCAGTCTGTATGGTGTAGTTACACACACAGTGCTGTACCCTGTATGGTGTAGTTACACTCACAGCGCTGTACCCTGTATGGTGTAGTTACACTCACAGCGCTACAGCCTGTATGGTGTAGGTACACCCACAGTGCTACAGCCTGCATGGTGTAGTTACACTCACAGTGCTACAGCCTATGTGGTGTAGTTACACCCACAGTGCTGCACACTGTATGGTGTAGTTACACTCACAGTGCTGTACCCTGTATGGTGCAGTTACACTCACAGTGCTGTACTCTGTATGGTGTAGTTACACCCACAGTGCTGTACTCTGTATGGTGTAGTTATACTCACAGTACTGTACCCTGTATAGAACATAGAACATAGAACATTACATCACAGAACAGGCCCTTCGGCCTTCGATGTTGCGCCGACCAATATAAAAAGCAATGCCCCTCCAAACTAAACCATTCCCTTCTCTTCCATATACTTATCAACTAACCTCTTAAACGCCACCAAACTTGGTGCATCTACAACTGCTGCAGGCAGGGCATTCCACTCCCGAACCACCCTTTGGGTAAAGAACCTACCTCTGATATCCGTCCTATAACTATCACCCCTTAATTTAAAGCTGTGTCCCCTCGTGCTAGCTTTCTCCATCCTAGGAAAAAGGCTATCACTGTCCACCCTATCTAAACCTCTAATCATCTTATATGTTTCGATAAGGTCCCCTCTTAGCCTCCTCCTTTCTAACGAAAACAACCTCAAATCCCTCAGCCTCTCTTCATAAGACCTGCCCCCATACCAGGCAACATCCTGGTAAACCTCCTCTGTACCCTCTCCAATGCCTCCACATCTTTCTTATAATGTGGGGACCAGAACTGCACACAATACTCCAAGTGCGGCCGCACTAGAGTTTTGTACAGTTGCAACATGACGTTGCGGCTCCGAAATTCAATCCCTCTACCAATAAAAGCCAAGACTCCATATGCCTTCCTAACAACCTTCTCGACCTGACTGCCTACTTTCAGGGATCTATGCACATACACACCAAGATCCCTCTGTTCATCTAGACTACTAAGAATCCTACCATTTGCCCTATACTCTACACATTTATTATTTCTGCCATAGTGCATTACCTCACACTTTTCCACATTAAACTCCATTTGCCACCTCTCGGCCCAGCTCTGCAACTTGTCCAAGTCCCTCTGCAAACTATAACACCCCTCTTCACTATCTACCACTCCACCGACTTTAGAGTCATCTGCAAGTTTACTAATCCGGT
Source organism: Sphyrna mokarran (assembly GCA_024679065.1). Lineage (NCBI taxonomy): Eukaryota > Metazoa > Chordata > Chondrichthyes > Carcharhiniformes > Carcharhinidae > Sphyrna > Sphyrna mokarran. The sequence goes on from JAGIQG010000019.1 coordinate 1,803,516, forward strand.
GTATGGTGTAGTTACACACACAGTGCTGTACTCTGTACGGTGTAGTTACATACACAGTGCTGTACCCTGTATGGTGTAGTTACACTCACAGCGCTGTACCCTGTATGGTGTAGTTACACTCACAGTACTACAGCCTGTATGGTGTAGGTACACCCACAGTGCTACAGCCTGCATGGTGTAGTTACACTCACAGTGCTACAGCCTATGTGGTGTAGTTACACCCACAGTGCTGTACACTGTATGGTGTAGCTACACTCACAGTGCTGTACACTGTATGGTGTAGTTATACTCACAGTGCTGTACCTGTATAGTGTAGTTACACACACAGTGCTGCAGACTGTATGGTGTAGTTACATTCACAGTGCTACAGCCTGTATGGTGTAGTTACACTCATAGTGCTACAGTCTGTATGGTATAGTTACACTCACAGTGCTGTACCCTGTATGGTGTAGTTACACTCACAGTGCTGCACCCTGTATGGTGTAGTTACACTCACAGTGCTGCACCCTGTATGGTGTAGTTACACTCACAGTGCTGTACTCTGTATGGTGTAGTTACATACACAGTGCTGTACCCTGTATGATGTAGTTACACTCACAGCGCTGTACCCTGTATGGTGTAGTTACACTCACAGTGCTACAGCCTGCATGGTGTAGTTACACTCACAGTGCTGTACCCTGTATGGTGTAGTTACACTCACAGTGTAACTAGCACGAGGGGACACAGCTTTAAATTAAGGGGTGATAGTTACAGGACGGATATCAGAGGTAGGTTCTTTACCCAAAGGGTGGTTCGGGAGTGGAATGCCCTGCCTGCAGCAGTTGTAGATGCGCCACGTTTGGTGGCTTTAAGAGGTTAGTTGATAAGTATATGGAAGAGAAGGGAATGGTTTAGTTTGGAGGGGCATTGCTTTTTATATTGGTCGGCGCAACATCGAAGGCCGAAGGGCCTGTTCTGTGCTGTAATGTTCTATGTTCTATGTACAGTGTATGGAGTAGTTACACCCATAGTGTTGTACTCTGTATGGTGTAGTTACACTCACAGTGCTGTACCCTGTATGGTGTAGCTACACTCACAGTGCTGTACCCTGCATTGTGTAGTTACACCCACAGTGCTGTTCTCTGTATGGTGTAGTTATACTCACAGTGCTGTACTCTGTATGGTGTATTTACACTCACAGTTCTGTACCCTGTATGGTGTAGTTACACCCACAGTGCTGTACTCTGTAAGGTGTAGTTACACTCACAGTGCTGTACCCTGTATGGTGTAGTTACACTCACAGTGCTGTACCCTGTATGGTGTAATTACACTCACAGTGCTGTACCCTGTATGGTGTAGTTACACTCACAGTACTGTACCCTGTATGGTGTAGTTACACTCACAATGCTGTACCCTGTATGGTGTAGTTACACCCACAGTGCTGTACCCTGTAGGTTAGTCACACTCACAGTGCGTACTCTGTATGGTGTAGTTACACTCACAGTGCTGTCCCTGTATGGTGTAGTTACACTCACAGTGCTGTACTCTGTATGGTGTAGTTACACTCACAGTGCTGTACCCTGTATGGTGTAGTTACACTCACAGTGCTGTACCCTGTATGGTGTAGTTGCACTCACAATGTTGCAGCCTGTATGGTGTAGGTACACTCACAGTGCTGTACTCTGTATGGTGTAGGTACACTCACAGTGCTGTACTCTGTATGGTGTAGGTACACTCACAGTGCTGTACTCTGTATGGTGTAGTTACACTCACAGTGCTGTACCCTGTATGGTGTAGTTACACTCACAGTGCTGTACCCTGTATGGTGTAGTTACACTCACAGTCCTGTACCCTGTATGGTGTAGTTACACCCACAGTGCTGTACTCTGTATGGTGTAGTTACACTCACAGTGCTGTACTCTGTATGCTGTAGTTACACTCACAGTGCTGTACCCTGTAGGGTGTAGTTAAACTCACAGTGCTGTATCCTGTAGGGTGTAGTTAAACTCACAGTGCTGTAATCTGCATGGTGTAGTCACACTCACAGTGCTGCAGTCTGTATGGTGTAGTTACACACACAGTGCTGTACCCTGTATGGTGTAGTTACACTCACAGTGCTGCACCCTGTATGGTGTAGTTACATTCACAGTGCTGCAGTCTGTATGGTGTAGTTACACACACAGTGCTGTACCCTGTATGGTGTAGTTACACTCACAGCGCTGTACCCTGTATGGTGTAGTTACACTCACAGCGCTACAGCCTGTATGGTGTAGGTACACCCACAGTGCTACAGCCTGCATGGTGTAGTTACACTCACAGTGCTACAGCCTATGTGGTGTAGTTACACCCACAGTGCTGCACACTGTATGGTGTAGTTACACTCACAGTGCTGTACCCTGTATGGTGCAGTTACACTCACAGTGCTGTACTCTGTATGGTGTAGTTACACCCACAGTGCTGTACTCTGTATGGTGTAGTTATACTCACAGTACTGTACCCTGTATAGAACATAGAACATAGAACATTACATCACAGAACAGGCCCTTCGGCCTTCGATGTTGCGCCGACCAATATAAAAAGCAATGCCCCTCCAAACTAAACCATTCCCTTCTCTTCCATATACTTATCAACTAACCTCTTAAACGCACCAAACTTGGCGCATCTACAACTGCTGCAGGCAGGGCATTCCACTCCCGAACCACCCTTTGGGTAAAGAACCTACCTCTGATATCCGTCCTATAACTATCACCCCTTAATTTAAAGCTGTGTCCCATCATGCTAGCTTTCTCCATCCTAGGAAAAAGGCTATCACTGTCCACCCTATCTAAACCTCTAATCATCTTATATGTTTCGATCAGGTTCCCTCTTAGCCTCCTCCTTTCTAATGAAAACAACCTCAAATCCCTCAGCCTCTCCTCATAAGACCTGTCCTCCATACCAGGCAACATCCTGGTAAACCTCCTCTGTACCCTCTCCAATGCCTCCACATCTTTCTTATAACGTGGGGACCAGAACTGAACACAATACTCCAAGTGCGGCCGCACTAGAGTTTTGTACAGTTGCAACCTGACGTTGCGGCTCCGAAATTCAATCCCTCTACCAATAAAAGCCAAGACTCCATATGCCTTCCTAACAACCTTCTCGACCTGACTGCCTATTTTCAGGGATCTATGCACATACACACCAAGATCCCTCTGTTCATCTAGACTACTAAGAATCCTACCATTTGCCCTATACTCTACACATTTATTATTTCTGCCATAGTGCATTACCTAACACTTTTCCACATTAAACTCCATTTGCCACCTCTCGGCCCAGCTCTGCAACTTGTCCAAGTCCCTCTGCAAACTATAACACCCCTCTTCACTATCTACCACTCCACCGACTTTAGAGTCATCTGCAAGTTTACTAATCCGGTGTATGGTGTAGTTACACATACAGTGCTGCAGCCTGTATGGTGTAGTTACATTCACAGTGCTACAGCCTGTATGGTGTAGTTACACTCATAGTGCTACAGTCTGTATGGTATAGTTACACTCACAGTGCTGTACCATGTATGGCGCAGTTACACTCACAGTGCTGCACCCTGTATGGTGTAGTTACACTCACAGTGCTGTACTCTGTACGGTGTAGTTACATACACAGTGCTGTACCCTGTATGGTGTAGTTACACTCACAGCGCTGTACCCTGTATGGTGTAGTTACACTCACAGTACTACAGCCTGTATGGTGTAGGTACACCCACAGTGCTACAGCCTGCATGGTGTAGTTACACTCACAGTGCTACAGCCTATGTGGTGTAGTTACACCCACAGTGCTGTACACTGTGTGGTGTAGCTACACTCACAGTGCTGTACTCTGTATGGTGCAGTTACACTCACGGTGCTGTACTCTGTATGGTGTAGTTACACTCACAGTACTGTACTCTGTATGGTGTAGTTATACTCACAGTGCTGTACCTGTATAGTGTAGTTACACACACAGTGCTGCAGACTGTATGGTGTAGTTACATTCACAGTGCTACAGCCTGTATGGTGTAGTTACACTCATAGTGCTACAGTCTGTATGGTATAGTTACACTCACAGTGCTGTACCCTGTATGGTGTAGTTACACTCACAGTGCTGCACCCTGTATGGTGTAGTTACACTCACAGTGCTGCACCCTGTATGGTGTAGTTACACTCACAGTGCTGTACTCTGTATGGTGTAGTTACATACACAGTGCTGTACCCTGTATGATGTAGTTACACTCACAGCGCTGTACCCTGTATGGTGTAGTTACACTCACAGTGCTACAGCCTGCATGGTGTAGTTACACTCACAGTGCTGTACCCTGTATGGTGTAGTTACACTCACAGTGTAACTAGCACGAGGGGACACAGCTTTAAATTAAGGGGTGATAGTTACAGGACGGATATCAGAGGTAGGTTACATAGAACAATACAGCACAGAACAGGCCCTTCGGCCTTCGATGTTGTGCCGACCAAAATAAAAAGCAATGCCCCTCCAAACTAAACCATTCCCTTCTCTTCCATATACTTATCAATTAACCTCTTAAACGCCACCAAACTTGGCGCATCTACAACAGCTGCAGGCAGGGCATTCCACTCCCTAATCACTCTTTGAGTAAAGAACCTACCTCTGATATCCGTCCTATAACTCATACTATGAGTTGGTCTTTACCCAAAGGGTGGTTCGGGAGTGGAATGCCCTGCCTGCAGCAGTTGTAGATGCGCCAAGTTTGGTGGCGTTTAAGAGGTAGTTGATAAGTATATGGAAGAGAAGGGAATGGTTTAGTTTGGAGGGGCATTGCTTTTTATATTGGTCGGCGCAACATCGAAGGCCGAAGGGCCTGTTCTGTGCTGTAATGTTCTATGTTCTATGTACAGTGTATGGAGTAGTTACACCCATAGTGTTGTACTCTGTATGGTGTAGTTACACTCACAGTGCTGTACCCTGTATGGTGTAGCTACACTCACAGTGCTGTACCCTGCATTGTGTAGTTACACCCACAGTGCTGTTCTCTGTATGGTGTAGTTATACTCACAGTGCTGTACTCTGTATGGTGTATTTACACTCACAGTTCTGTACCCTGTATGGTGTAGTTACACTCACAGTGCTACCTGTATGGTGTAGTTACACTCACAGTGCTACCTGTTGGTGTAGTTACATCACAGTGCTACACCTGTATGGTGTAGTTACACTCACAGTGCTGTACCCTGTATGGTGTAGTTACACTCACAGTGCTGTACCCTGTATGGTGTAGTTACACTCACAGTGCTGTACCCTGTATGGTGTAGTTACACTCACAGTGCTGTACCCTGTATGGTGTAGTTACACTCACAGTGCTGTACCCTGTATGGTGTAGTTACACTCACAGTGCTGTACCCTGTATGGTGTAGTTACACTCACAGTACTGTACCCTGTATGGTGTAGTTACACTCACAGTACTGTACCCTGTATGGTGTAGTTACACTCACAGTGCTGTACTCTGTATGGTGTAGTTACACCCACAGTGCTGTTCTCTGTATGGTGTAGTTATACTCACAGTGCTGTACTCTGTATGGTGTATTTACACTCACAGTTCTGTACCCTGTATGGTGTAGTTACACTCACAGTGCTACCTGTATGGTGTAGTTACACTCACAGTGCTACAGCCTGTGTGGTGTAGTTACATTCACAGTGCTACAGCCTGTATGGTGTAGTTACACTCACAGTGCTGTACCCTGTATGGTGTAATTACACTCACAGTGCTGTACCCTGTATGGTGTAGTTACACTCACAGTGCTGTACCCTGTATGGTATAGTTACACTCACAGTGCTGTACCCTGTATGGTGTAGTTACACTCACAGTGCTGTACCCTGTATGGTGTAGTTACACTCACAGTGCTGTACCCTGTATGGTGTAGTTACACTCAGAATGTTGCCACCTGTATGGTGTAGTTACAGTCACAGTGCTGTACCCTGTATGGTGTAGTTACACTCACAATGTTGCAGCCGGAATGGTGTAGGTACATCCACAGCGCTGCAGTCTACTTTTTTTCAAAAAATATACTTTTTTCATAAAAATCTCAAATAAACCAAGCAAATTTGAATTGTCTTTGAATTGCAAATGGTGCAGAATTAAAACTTTTTTACATTTGTATTCAAATTACAGTCATTTCAAACTTACAACTATATACATGCCTCAAAAGTTACTGGTGCCGTTGTTTCTCAGATTGGCACACAGTTATGCAGGTCAAGGGTATTCTGCAGTTCCTGGGCCCTCAGTCTGTCTCCGTTAAAAGGCCTTAACAGTGTGGCCTTTCCCCATTGTTTCTTGTGGAGGCTGCCCCAAGCTTCAGCGTGTCCACGTAGTCCTGGACCTTGGAATGCGCCAGTCTGCAACACTCAGTCGAGGACAGTTCTTTCAACTGGAAGATCAGCAAGTTTCAGGCAGACCAAAATGCGTCCTTCACCGAGTTGATGACCTTCCAGCAGCAGTTGATATTTGTCTCATTGTGCGTCCCCGGAAACAGCCCATACAGCACAGAGTCCTGCATCACCGAGCTGCATCGGGACGAACCTCGACAAATACCCACTGCATCTCACTCCAGACCTTCTTTGCAAAGGCACATTCCACAAGGAGGTATGCGACTGTCTCATCAGCCCCGTAGCCACTTTGAGGGCAGCGTGTGGTGCTGCTGAGACCCCGAGTGTGCATAAAGGATCTGATGAGGAATGCCCTTCTCACCACCAGCCAAGCCAGATCTTGGTGCTTGTTTGTGAGTTCTGGTGATGAGACATTCTGCCAGATGACACTGACAGTCTGCTCAGGGAACCATCCGACATGATCCGCCATCTCCTTTTCTCTCAGGGCCTTGAGGATGTTACGCGCTGACCACTGCTTAATCACCATGTGGTCAAAGATGCATTTGCGGAAAAATTTCTCCACGAAGGAGAGGTACTCCGTATGGTCCAATTACTCAGAGCGTTCTGCGGCAGTGTGGCCAGACCCATCCCCCACAACATCTGATACAGGTAGAACCTCAAAAAGTAGTGGCACTTGCTGTTGGTGTACCGAGGATCTACGCACAGCTTGATGCAGCCACACACGAAGGTGGCCATCAGGATGAGGGCAGCATTGAGAACATTTTTCCCTCCGTTCTCTGGAGATTTGTACATCGCCTCCCTCCGGACGCGATCCATCTTTGATCTCCAGATAAACTTGAAGATGGCCTGTGTCACTGCTGCAGCGCAGGATCTGGGGACAGGCCACACCTGTGCCACGTACAACAACATGGACAGCACCTCGCACCGGATCACCAGGTTTTTCCCTGTCACGGAGAGAGAGTGTAGCTCCCACCAGCCCAGTTTCTTCCTGGCTTTCGCGATGTGCTTGTCCCAGTTTTTGGCGCATGCCCCGCCGCTCCAAACCATATTCCCAGCACCTTCAAGTAATCTGTGACGGTGAAGGGACAAAGGATTTGTCAGCCCAGTTCCCAAAGAACACGGCCTCGCTCTTACACTGGTTGGCTCCAGAGGCCAGCTCGAACTGCTCGGAGTCTGCGAATAGACAAGGGGTCCAAGCAGAAGACAGCCACGTCATCGATGTACAGGGAAGCTTTGACCTGCGTGCCTTCACTGTCTGGGACTGTCACCCCTTTGATGCCTGGGTTGTTTCTGAGGGCCTCGGCAAAGGGTTTAATGCAACACACAAAAAGGATGGAGGAGAGAGGGCAGCCCTGTCTGACTCCAGACCTGATCTGAAAACTAACTGATTCCCACCCTTTGACTGAAACTGATGTCTTTTTAGAGCATCTGGGTCCAATTGCAGATTCCCTCCCCAAAGCCCATTTTGGAGAGCACATCCATCACGTACTTGTGCAACATTTTGTCAAACGTCTTCTCCTGTTCTGGGCTGATAAGACATGTATCCACCTGCCTGTCCTGCTCATAGGCGATCGTATCCCTGAGTAGTGCAAGGCTGTTCTGCAGTGTACGGTGTAGGTACACCCACAGTGCTGCAGTGTACGGTGTGGGCACACCCACAGTGCTGCAGTGTTCGGTGTAGGTACACCCACAGTGCTGCAGTGTACGGTGTCGGTACACCCACAGTGTTGCAGTGTACGGTGTCGGTACACCCACAGTGCTGCAGTGTACGGTGTAGGTACACCCACAGTGCTGCAGTGTATGGTGTAGGACACCCACAGTGCTGCAGTGTACGGTGTAGGTACGCCCACAGTGCTGCAGTGTACGGTGTAGGTACGCCCACAGTGCTGCAGTGTACGGTGTAGGTACGCCCGCAGTGCTGCAGTGTACGGTGTAGGTACGCCCGCAGTGCTGCAGTGTACGGTGTAAGAACGCCCGCAGTGCTGCAGTGTCCGGTGTAGGTACGCCTGCAATGCTGCAGTGTATGGTATAGGTACGCCCACAGTGCTGCAGTGTACAGTGTAGGTATGCCCACAGTGCTGCAGTGTACGATGTAGGTATGCCCACTGTGCCGCAGTGTATGGTGTAGGTACACCCCAGTGCTACAGTGCACGGTGTAGGTATACCCACAGTGCTGCAGTGTATGGTGTGGGTACACCCACAGTGCTGCAGTGTATGGCGTGGGTACACCCACAGTGCTGCAGTGTATGGTGTGTACCCCACAAGTGTGCAGTGTACAGTTAGACCCCCACAGTGTTGCAGTGACGTGTAGGTACCCCACCATGTGTATACACCCACAGTGCTGCAGTGTAGGTGTAGGTACACCCACAGTGTTGCAGTGTAGGTGTGGTACACCCACAGTGTGCAGTGTAGGTGTAGGTACACCCACAGTGTGCAGTGTATGGTGTAGGTACACCCACAGTGCTGCAGTGTATGGTGTGGGTACACCCACATGCTGCAGTGTTGTGTTACACCCACAGTGGCAGTGTATGGTTGGGTCACCCACATATGTGGTACACCCAGTGCGCAGGTACACCCACATGTGCAGTTTAGGTACACCACATGCTGCAGTATGGCGTGGGTACACCCACAGTGCTGCAGTGTATGGTGTGGGTACACCCACAGTGTTGCAGTGTATGGTGTGGGTACACGCACAGTGTTGCAGTGTATGGTGTGGGTACACCCACAGTGCTGCAGTGTATGGTGTGGGTACACACACAGTGTTGCAGTGTATGGTGTGGGTACACGCACAGTGTTGCAGTGTATGGTGTGGGTACACGCACAGTGTTGCAGTGTATGGTGTGGGTACACCCACAGTGCTGCAGTGTGTGGTGTGGGTACACCCACAGTGTTGCAGTGTATGGTGTGGGTACACTTTACAGTACTGCGGAAAGGTGTTCCACATTTTGACCCAGAGAAGTGCTGGAATGGCGACATATTTCCAAGTCAGGGAGAACGTGCAGGTGGTAATGTTCCTAAGCATCTGCTGCCCTTGTCCTTCAAGGTGGTAGAGGTCACAAGTATGGGAAGTGTTCCCTGCAAAGCCTTGATGAGTTCCTGCCATGCATTTTGTAGATGGTACACACTGCTGTCACTGTGTACCAGTGCCAGATGAAATAATGCTTTGTTTTGAATATTGTTGAGCTACTTGAGTTTTGTTGCAGCTGCACTCATCCAGGCAAATGGACACTATTCCATCACACTCTGAATTGTGCCTAGTAGATGATGGACAAAGCCTGGGGGGTTCTGGAAGTGGGTTACTCATCACAGGATTCCTCTGACCTGGTGTTGTAGCCACAGTATTTATATGGCAGGCCAATTTAATTTCTGATCAATAGTAATCCCCAGAGGCTTTGCTGAGCACCTTCGGTCTGTGCGCAATCAGTTGCTTGCCATTTTAACACACAATCCTGTTCCCTTGCCCACATTGCTGCCTTTGGCCCGCTGCAATGTTCCAGTGAAGCTCAATGCAGGTGGGAGGAACAGCATCTCATCTTTCGGATAGGCACTTTACAGCATTCCTGTCTCAACACTGAATTCAACAACTTCAGATGATGAGCTCTATCCCATATTAGCCTCCTTTTTTTTCATTTTATAAATTGTTTTATTGTTCCCTACCATTTATTTCTTTATTATGTCTTCATTTTTCTTCCCCCCATCCTTTCCTCTTATTTTATTTCCCAATTCCTTACCTTTTCTCCCTTTTTGCTTCCTCTTTCCCCATTTTTCTAAATTTTACCTCTCTCTCACCCATTCCTCTCCTCTCCCCCCACATCTTCATCTCTCACAGTTTATCCTCTGATTTCAGCTTCTCTGCTGTTTGACCATTCTCACCCTTTATTCTCTCTCTATGGACTGCCATTAGCAGCATTTTCTCTGGTTTCTGTGCTGTCTTTCATTCCCTCACCCTGCAGTATAAATATCTCCCACTGTCTATACCTTTCAGCTTTGACAAAAGGTCATGTGGACATGAAATGTCAGCTCTTTATGCTGCCAGACCTGCTGAAACTTTCTAGCGTTTTCTCTTTTGGTAACCCCAAAATGTTGATTATTGGGTGACTTAATGATGGTAATGCTATTATATGTTAAAGGGAAATGGTTAGATTCTCTCTTGTTGGAGATGGTCATTGTCTTGCACTTGTGTGGTTTCAATGTTGCTTGCTACTTATCAGCTCATGCCTGTATATTGTACTGATTTTGCTGTATATGGACATTGACTGCTTCAGTATCTGTGGAGTCATGAATAGTGCTAACATTGTGTAATTATCAGAAAACATCCCCATGTATAACCTTATGATGGAAGATAAATCATTGTTGAAGCAGCTGAAAATGCAAAAGGGTTGACAGAGGAAGGCACATTGCTCTCCACTGTGATGATACTGTGTTTTAATATATTTTATGTTTTTGTAGACTGTTTTAAGATTCAGTGTTTTTTTTAAAGGCAGTCAGTGTGTCTGGTAAACCTGCAGCTTAGATGCTGGGACAGCAAGATAATCACTCATTTTAGCTGTGTATTGTTTATTTAGCAGAAGGTTAATAGCCTGTTGTTTATCAATAAAGAGGACTCCAGTGTTTCTTTGATCAATATAATGGAAAGTGTATTTAGCTGCACAGGATCATCTGATTATGAGGTTTATGCAAAAATTAAACAAGTGTTGGGATCTAACCTGATTTCCTAATACTCCTTGCGGTTTGGGTCCAGCATCCTAACACCATTGGAATCATGAATTCCAAGTGTCAATTGATGTGACATCAATAGATATAAGCTGATGTACATTTAAGTCCATATGTGTGAGAATTTCCTTAAGAAGCCAAGTTTGATTCAAAGTCAATGCTAATATTTGGGCTGCTGCAGTGGTTAGCACAGCCCTCATATCATCCAGTTCAATTCCAGTCTCAGGTCACTGTCTGTGTGGAGTTTGCACATTCTCCTTGTGTCTGTGTGGGTTTCTTCCGGGTGCTTCAGTTTCCTCCCACAGTCCAAAGATATGTGGGTTAGATGGATTGGCTATGTTAAATTGCCCCTTAGTGTCAGAGGGATTAGCAGGGTAAATGTGTGGGGTTATGGGAATAGGCACTGGGTGGGATTGTGGTCAGTACAGACACAATGGGCTGAATGGTCTCTTTCTGTGCTGTAAGGATTCTGTGATTTCTAATCTGAAATGCAGGAGCATATAGACGCTATCAATGGTTTCAGTCTCTAGGTTAGCGCATGGAAAATCATGGTCCCCATTCCTGACTGACGACAAATAGAAGTTCCTATGTATGGACATGTTGAGAAATGATGTGGAGATGCTGGCATTGAACTGGTGTAAACACAGAAACCATGTTGAGAAAAACAGGTTTGTCTGTGATTCACAAGAGAATTTACACATGGGAAATTGTCGGTTTACAAAGAACAAAGAACAAAACAGCACGGGAAACAGGCCTTCGGCCCAATGAGCCCGCGCCGCCACCCCAATGTTCCCACCTTTACCCGTGATCCCTGTCTATGTTTATAGATCTATGGATTAAAAACCAAATTTGATACAATTTAGGGAGAATTTGTTTTGCCAATTAGCCTAAGAGCACATCTTTGGGATGTGGGAGGAAACCGGAGCGCCCGGAGAAAACCCACACAAGCACGGAGAGAATGCGCAAACTCCCACAGACACAGGCCCAAATCCATGTATCTGCACAGCACAGCGATAGTCACTGAGCTGTCGTGTTGCCCATCAAATGGTTCAGGTCAAGCGTACACTAACGACGTGAAGCACTAGGATACTCTCGAAAAAAAATCCAAGAGCAGCCCTGTCACGACCCATCGCGTGTATGCCCCTCGTTAGACAACAAGGTGGACCAAAGCACCTGTAGGATAAAAACAAGTACATCAATATCATCCATCATCTATTTACTCACTTCCCAGGGACTCCCAAGGCTCATGATCCCTATTTTAAATCAGTTTTCTATACGCCTCCATTCCCATTCTGTTCATGTGCCCATCTAAGTATTTCTTAAATAACTCCAGAGTACCTGCCTCCACCACTTTACTTGGCAGCGCATTCCATACCCCACCACCCTCTGTGTGAAAAAACTCCCTCTAGCATCCAAATTATACCTTAACCCCCTCACCCTAAGCCCGTGACCCCTCGTGCTATTTGAGTCCATCCTAGGAAAAAGCTTAACCCTGTTTACTCTATCTATACCCCTCATAATCTTGTACAACTCTATTAGATCTCCTCTAAGTCTACGTCTTTCTAAGGAAAACAGTCCCAATTTGCCTAACCTCTCCTCGTAACTCAGACTTCCATACCAGGCAGCATCCTGGTAAACCTCCTCTGCACTCTCTCCAGAGTCTCCACGTCCTTCCGGTAGTAAGGCGACCAGAACTGGACGCAGTATTCCAAATGAGGTCTAACCAGCGTTTTATACAGCTGCAACATTAAAGGCCAGCTGTTGTACTCTATACCCCTTCCTACAAAGGCTAACATACCATATGCTTTCTTCACAACCTTCTCCACTTGCTCTGCCACCTTCAGAGACTTGTTCACCTGCACCCCCAGGTCTCTCTGCATTTCTATACTCTTAATAGGTCTACCCTTTATCATATACCTCCCCCCCTACATTCTTTCTCCTGAAATGCATCACCTCACATTTATCAGGATTGAATTCCATCTGCCATCTATCTGCCCAAGCTCCCAGCCTATCTATGTCCTGCTGCATCGCCTGACAATGCTCCTCACTATCCGCAAGTCCAGCCATCTTTGTATCGTCTGCAAACTTGCTGATCACTCCACTTACTCCCTCTTCCAAGTCATTTATATATATTACAAATAGAAGAGGTCCCAGTACCGAGCCCTGCGACACACCACATTTGGTTTTGATTCTAGCTGAGTTAAACCTGGGATTCACTTTCACACATTGCCTCGGACAGTAGGAGGCAATGGCAAACCGTCACAAACAAAAGTACCAAGAAAACACTTCAGGGTGAAACATCAGCAAACAATAATCCAAGGACCTGCCATTGGGTCACACTCATGAATGAATGAAATAAATTTCCCTGGGTCATTCACAAAGAAGAAGCTTATAAGCTTGAAGCAAATGCAAACACAAAACCAGACAATCCTGTTTATTATTAAGGATGGACGACAAATACTAGAACATAGAACATTCCAGTGCAGTACAGGCCCTTCGGCCCCTGATGTTGCACCAACTAGTGGAACCAATCTAATGACCCTCTAACCTCAACTATTCCAATGTTATCCATTGTGGACCGTCAAATTTAAGGGCGTTCAAATGGTCAGTGGATAGGTATACGGATAGCATTGGAATAGTTTAGGATAGAGGGTCATAAAATTGGTTACATTGGTCGGTGCAACATCGAGGGCCGAAGGGCCTGTACTGCGCTGTAATGTTCTATGTTGTATTTGCCTATCCACTGACCATTTGAATACTGGTCTTGCCAACACCACTTTCACACCAAGGAATATAATTTTCCATTAAAAACAAATACACAATAAAAGATGGACTACAATATGCGCAATTTGAATTTGTTGGCAATGCCAAAAGTTTTAAAAGTATCTCAAGGAGGCTAAGAAATCACAATTTTATTTTTGTGCTGCCATTTGGAAAAAAAACTTCAAGTCTTCATTTTGCAGACTGTAAATGTAGGTAATTTAATTTCTTATTTTGAAATCACTGAAGACAGGTTTAGTTTTGTCATTAGTTCTGAGACCTGAATGCCAATTCTATGTTCGGGTCCATGAAGGTAAGGCAAGTCTAAGTGAGGATTATTTATGAAATAACAGATGTTTCTCAGGCTCCAGCTGGGATGGTTTTAATTCATGGCATTCAAAAAAATTATTTGAAGCAATTCAAATCAGCTCATGTAAAGTCACTCTTGATAGTATTTCATCCGAGTAGCTGACAGAATATAATTGGTTAAGTTGTACAAAAGCAATGAATACAACTAACCTGATGAGCTGAGTGGTCTTTTCCTAATTTGTGTTGTTCGATGTCACTATAGCAAATAGCTATAATGAACCATAATAAATGACATCACAGGATTACTACACACTTTATTGGTTTGGTGTTGAAAACTTGCATGATCTTTTCTTGGTCATCCAGGAAGTCATTGGAAAATTTACCATAAAATACTCCAAATGTAAACTTACCTCAGGGGAGAAATTTGGAAATCTGATGCTGCCATCAAATATTTCATACAGGATTACAGGAATAGGCTCAATGCTGCAGCTATTTTTATATGTAGGTAGGTAAGTCTTTAAAAATGCATGTATCAATGTCTGACGTCGGCAAATGGCGGTGTTAAATACAGGTGTATGAACTCCATCTTCAATGTCATTTATAGCACACCTCATGAAATCCATGTCAACTGAAACAAGAATATTCAAGGATTCAATTTTAAAATAAATATACAAAATAATCAGATATTGATAATCACAGATCCTTTGCTCCACAATAATAAGCTTTACAACAAACTCATTACTGGTATCAATTGTCATGCTTTTGGAACTGCAATAAATCATTACATTCCCCTATTTTTGATCACAATAGAAATCGAATATAATACTTAGCAAGCTCTTTGAATCTACAACTAGGCAAGAACATTTAAATATGTCTGAAATATAGGGAGCCTTATGATGCAGCGATTAATACACTGAACATGGTTAGTATAACACTTGGGTCTGGGTGTGACTCCGTTCTGCAAGAGTCTCATTTCTTACCAAGTGTAACCAAAATAAGCAAGTCTGAACGCAGGGCCAGCACTGATTGTCCATCCCTGAGTCCTTTGAGATAGTGTGGCGACTTGCCTTCTTAAACTGTTACATTCCATGTAGCATAGATACATTTACCATGTTGTTAGGAAGGGATTTGCAGTCTTTTGACATTGCAACAGTGAAGGAACCATGATATATTTCCAAGTCAGAGTAGTTTGTATCTTGGAGGTGGTATTCTCAGCAGCCTGCTGCCCATCCAACTATGTGGAGGTTATGGGTTTGTTGAAGGAGATTCGACTTCTCCATGTCAAGGAAAATTGGTTAAATTCCCTTGTCAGATTGATTATTGCCTATTTAAGCTTTATTGTTGCTACAAAGGAAGTGGGATTGAAATGGGTGGGGAGGTGTTGGCAAGTGGGAAATGGAATTGGCTGAGGATGACTTTGGAATTAACAAAATGGAAGTAGCCAGAAATTTAGGGAGTGCTTATGAAAGCTAGAGAGTCTAAAGGAGCCTGAGAGCACAGGTGACTAAAGGGAGATTTAATAGAGAAGTTCTAAATTATAAATGGTGTTCATAGGGCAGATACAGGGAAGAAATTAAGATAAAAGAACCACATGGGCTATGAGGGAAAAACAAGCCATGAATTGTTATGATTTGTAAGTACTGAAAAGGTCAGGGTCAAAGGGCAATGAACATAGAACATTACAGCGCAGAACAGGCCCTTCGGCCCTCGATGTTGTGCCGACCAATTAAGAAAAAGCAATGACCCTCTAACCTAAACCATTCCCTTTTCATCCATAAACCTATCCACTGACCTCTTAAACGCCCCCAAACTTGGCGCATCTACAACTGCAGCAGGCAGGGCATTCCATACCTTTACCACCCTCTGGGTAAAGAACCTACCTCTGACATCCGTCCTATAACTACCACCCCTTAATTTAAAGCTATGTCCCCTCGTGCTAGCTTTCTCCATCCTAGGAAAAAGGCTATCACTGTCCACCCTATCTAAACCTCTAATCATCTTATATGTTTCAATAAGGTCTCCTCTTAGCCGCCTCCTTTCTAATGAAAACAACCTCAAATCCCTCAGTCTCTCCTCATAAGACCTTCCCTCCATACCAGGCAACATCCTGGTAAACCTCCTCTGCACCCTCTCTAATGCCTCCACATCTTTCTTATAATGTGGGGACCAGAACTGTACACAATACTCCAAGTGCGGCTGCACCAGAGTTTTGTACAGTTGCAGCATGACGTTGCGGCTCCAAAATTCAATCCCCCTACCAATAAAAGCCGAGACTCTGTATGCCTTCTTAACAACCTTATCGACTTGATTGACAATTTTCAGGGATCTATGCACATATACACCGAAATCCCTCTGTTCGTCAACACTATTAAGAGTCCTACCATTAGCCCTATACTCTATACTTTTGTTATTTCTGCCAAAGTGAATTACCTCACACTTTTCCGCATTAAACTCCATTTGCCACCTCTCGGCCGAGCTCTGCAACTTGTCCAAGTCTCTCTGCAAACGATCACACCCCTCTTCACTATCTACCACTCCTCCAACTTTGGTGTCATCCGCAAATTTAGTTATCCATCCTTCTATACCCTCATCCAGATCATTTATAAAAATTACAAACAGCAGAGGCCCCAAAACAGATCCCTGAGGTACACCACTTGTAACTGAACTCCATGATGAATAATTCCCATCAACCACCACCCTCTGTCTTCTATGACCAAGTCAATTCCTAATCCAATTAGCTAAATCACCGTGAATCCCATATCTGCATTTTCTGCAGAAACCTTCCATGGGCCACCTTATCGAACACCTTACTAAAGTCCATATATACCACGTCAACTGCCGTACCCCCATCCACCTCTTTGGTCACTTTTTCAAAAAACTCAATAAGGTTAGTAAGGCACGACCTACCCTTCACAAAACCATGCTGACTATCCCCAATCAATTAATTTCTCTCTAAATAACTATAAATCCTATCCCTAATAATTCTTTCCGATACTTTGCCCACAACAGAAGTAAGACTCACCGGTCTATAATTTCCAGGATAGTCTCTATTCCCCTTCTTGAACAATGGGACAACATTCGCTGTCCTCCAGTCTTCCGGCACTATACCTGTAACCAACGACGACCTGAAGATCAGAGCCAGAGGCTCTGCAATCGCCTCTCTTGCTGCCCAGAGAATCCTAGGGTAAATCCCGTCCGGCCCAGGGGATTTATCTATTTTCAAACCCTCAAGAATATCTAACATCTCCTCCTTATCTACTTCAATACTTTCCAGTTTACAACCCTGTATCCCAGTGTTCTCCACAACTACATTTACATCTCCCTGCGTGAATACCGAAGAGAAATATTTGTTCAGTGCCTCTCCAATCTCTTCAGGCTCCACGCACAACTTCCCACTGCTGTCTCTGACTGGCCCTAATCTTGCCCTAACTAATCTTCTATTCTTTTAACATATCTAAAGAAAGCTTTAGGATTCTTCTTGATCCTATCAGCCAAAGTCTTCTTGTGTCCTCTTTTAGCTCTTCTTAACTCACTCTTTAGCTCCCTCCTGGCTAATCTATAACTTTCCAGTGCACTAACTGAGCCTTCATGCCTCATAGAACATAGAACATAGAACAATACAGCACAGAACAGGCCCTTCGGCCTTCGATGTTGTGCCGACCAAAATAAAAAGCAATGCCCCTCCTAACTAAACCATTCCTTCTCATCCATATACTTATCAACTAACCTCTTAAACGCCACCAAACTTGGCGCATCTACAACAGCTGCAGGCAGGCATTCCACTCCCTAATCACTCTTTGAGTAAAGAACCTACCTCTGATATCCGTCCTATAACTCATACCCCTTAATTTAAAGTGTGTCCCCTCGTGCTAGCTTTCTCCATCCTAGGAAAAAGGCTATCACTGTCCACCCTATCTAAACCTCTAATCATCATATATGCTTCAATAAGATCCCCTCTTAGCCGCCTCCTTTCTAACGAAAACAACCTCAAATCCTTCAACCTCTCTTCATAGGACCTGCCCTCCATACCAGGCAACATCCTGGTAAACCTCCTCTGTACCCTCTCCAATGCCTCCACATCTTTCTTATAATGTGGCGACCAGAACTGCACACAATACTCCAAGTGCGGCCGCACTAGAGTTTTGTACAGCTGCAACATGATGCTGCGGCTCCTAAATTCAATCCCCCTACCAATAAAAGCTAAGACTCCATAAGCCTTCTTAACAACTTTATCCACTTGACTGCCTACTTTCAGGGATCTATTGACACATACACCAAGAATTGACACATAATTGACATCATCTTGATATAAGCCTCCTTTTTCCTTTTAACCAGCGAATTAACTTTTTTTGTACACCATGGTTCCCTTACTCGACCATTTCCTCCTTGTCTGACAGGGACATACTTATCAAGGACTCGCAGTAGCTGCTCCTTGAATAAGCTCCACATTTCAGATGTTCCCAATCCCTGTAGTTTCCTAGTCCAATCTATGCACCCTAATTCTCTCCTTATGGCCTCATAATTACCCTTCCCCCAGTTATAACTACTGCCCCCCGGTTCATGCCTATCCCTATCCATCACTAAAGTAAACGTAACCGAATTGTGGTCTCTATCACCAAAATGCTCACCAACCTCCAAGCCTAACACCTGGTCTGGCCCATTGCCCAGCACCAAATCCAATGTAGCCTCACCTCTAGTTGGTCTATCTACATACTGAGTCAAAAAACCCTCCTGCACACTTTGTACGAAAACTGACCCCTCTAACGAGCTAGAACTATAGCTATTCCAATCAATATTAGTAAAGTTAAAGTCCCCCATAACAATTACCCTATTACTTTCACTCCTGACCAGAATTGACTTTGCAATCCTTTCCTCTACCTCTCTAGAACTTTTAGGAGGTCTATAAAATACTCCCTACAGGGTGACCTCTCCTCTCCTGTTTCTAATCTCAGCCCATACTACCTCAACAGACAAGTCCTCATCAAACTTCCTTTCTGTCACTGTGATACAGTCTTTGACTAATAATGCCACTCCTCCCCCTCTTCTACCTCCTTCTCTTCTCTGACTGAAACATTTGAACCCCGGAACCTGCAACAACCATTCCTGTCCCTGCTCTATCCATGTTTCTGAAATGGCCACAACATCAAAGTTCCAGGTACTAATCCAAGCTGCAAGTTCCCCCACCTTATTGCGAACACTCCTTGCGTTAAAGTATACGCATTTCAAACCATGCTCTACTCCACCCGTATGCTGCTGTGCTTCAGAGTCCTCGTCTATGACCCCCCCTATTCTCATCCCTCTTAACATCCGAGCTACTCAGGATCCCACTGATGAAATGTTGGTTTGAAAAGGAAGTATTTTACAGGATGACAGGGAAAGTGCAGGGAAGTGGGATTAATTAGATAAGTCTTTCAAAAAGCCACCAGAGACAGACAATGAGCTATGATGCAACTTTTTAAGACCCTTGTCAGACCCCACTTGGAGTATTGTACACAGTTCTGGTCGCCTCACTTCAGGAAGGATGTGGAAGCTATTGAGAAGGTGCAGAGGAGATTTATAAGGATGTTGCCTGGATTGGGAGGTGTGCACAAAGAAGATAGGTTGAGAGAGCTAGGTCTCTTCTCCTGGAGAGACGAAGGTTGAGAGGCGACCTGATAGAGGTTTATAAAATGTTGAGAGGAGTAGAAAGGGTGGATTCTCAGAGGCTATTTCCAGGGCTGAAATGGTCACTACGTGAGGACACAGGTTTAAGGTGCTGGAGAGCAAGTACGGAGGAGATGTTAGGAGTAAGTTTTTCACCCAGAAGACGGTGAGTGAATGGAATTGGCTGCCGTCGGTGGTGGTGGAAGTGAACTCACTGGGGTCTTTTAAAAGACTTCTGGATGAGTACATGGGATTAAATGGGATTAGTTCTATGACCTTGTAGATACGGGTATGATCGGCGCAACATGTGGGCCAAAGGGCCTGTTTGTGCTGTAGTGTTCTATGTTCTTTAATTGTTTAATGCTTCTTAGACAATTTACATGTTGGGAGCTGTTTTAAGGAGGACAAAGTGACAGCAGAAATGGCAGGTGAATCTGAGATGGAAGTTGAAATCATTGAGGATGAGGAATTGCACTGTGGAGAGGATGTAGGAGAAGAGGAAAATGGATAGTCAGTCTCATCTACCCACTGCCAGTGAGAGCGGAGAATTTGGTGCTCAAAACTACATTCACTGCAGTGGGACTGGAAAATCCGAGATGCAGATGAAATCGGACAATCCCGGCAATTGTTCAAGGCAGGATCATTATTATCCAGAAGTCAGGTTTCAGACAAAACCAGGTTGTCAATGTAACCAGCCACAATAAATGAAAGGCTTATTTTGGGTGAATGATCCACCTGGAAGTAGCATGATTGGGAAAAATTGGGAAAAATTACACCAGAAAGGCCAAAGAATAAAAGCACAATTAAGTTACAAACTGTAGACCACACTAGCATACACAAAACTGCACTTTCAATTCTAACATTTATCACCCTTATATCCAGAGGACTCTCTTCAATTAGTGCTATATAATAAAACATGGCCGGGAATGGTGTCAGTGGAGTAAATTTAAAAGTCAGTGCATTTATCAGCCCCATCTTAACAAAACAGGAACACTTTAATTTGATTGGTTTGTATGAGAATTTTCATATAATTGACTGATTTCCTATGATTGATAAGACAATCTCAGAATGTAGCAGATGAAACTGAGACCAAATTACAGAAAGAACATCTGTCGATAAGATCAGTTGAATATGAGGTGTTTATAGATTTGCCTTATGAAAATAAATATCTCTCCGAAAATGATGTCTACTAATGAATAAACAATCTACCTCCATGCATTTGCGCCTCAGAAGGTTCAGTGAAAGGAATCTTGATCTCAGAATTTACTGACTTTTCAGACTCCAAGATTTCAACTACCTTTCGAACTAAGAGGTAAACATACAAAATTAATTATCAAATTATCAATTATATTTGAACAGACACCATTCTGTGAATTTACCAATCCCATCAATGTCTCTTTATGATTGACACTGGTAAATAGAATGGAGCAGTTTGAACCTGCTAACATACAAATCCAGGGAAAACATTTGGAAAAACTGATTAATCGTTTCAAATAATCTGTGTCAGCTCCAAAAAAAGTAACAAATTAAAAATTTACAATGGGAAAATAGTCATGTAAGATCCATTAAACACCTGGATAAGCAACGGAAATTTTATTTATTTTTATAACATTATTTTAATTTTTGTGTATGTGTGTGTGCGTGCTTGAGAAAAAGAGTGTGAGTGAATAGCCAGATTTTCAAATCACCAGGATTCCAGCAAAAGAGTTGATGATGATCCCACTCCATCTGGCTGCCCTACAACAATTCAGCGAAGGGTGAGAATTCTGCCTTCAAAACTGCCAGCTCATCAAATGGATGGCAGTGCTCTGGCCCAGCAATGCCACGAGGGGGTGAAACATTGAAAGTAGGAGCAGGAGTAGGTCTTTCAGCCTGCTCCAGCATTCAAAGGACAACACAACACAGCACGGGAAACAGGCTCTTCGGCCCAACGAGCCCGCGCCATCATTTTAACATTATGAGTGCCCTCCTCTATCTATGACCTTTGTCTACACCTAATGGGGAAGATTGGGGAAGACTAATTTAGGGACAATTTGTAACACCAATCAGCCTAAGAGCACGTTTTTGGGGTGGGGGAGGAAACCGGAGCACCCGGAGAAAACCCACACAATCGAGGGGAGAATGTGCAAACTCCCACAGACACAGGCCCAAATCCATGTATCTGCACAGCACAGTGATAGTCACTGAGCTGTCGTGTTGCCCGTCAGATGGTCCAGTTTAAGTGTGATGTGAAGCACTAGGCAACTCTCGAAGCGACATCCAAGAGCGGCCCCCTCACAACTCACCGCGTATATGCCCTTTGTTGGTCAACAAGGCACACAGTATTCAATGCTGTCTCAGGTGATCCTATATCTCAATGCCAAATTCTCACTTTCTCTCACCTCAATGCCATTAAAATCTAAAAAAAAGGTCTCTTTCTTGAATACATTCAGTGAGTTTGCATCTACAGCCTTTTGAGGTAGCAAATTCCACAGGTTCGCTGTCCTTTGAGCGAAGAAACCTTTCTTCATGTCAGTCCTAAATAGTGTACTGCATATCCTGCAGCTGTGTCCCTGGTTCCAGGTTCCCATGATGTCTGTGTCAATATGCGCAATCTTCTTGGAGACCCTCTCCACTTGGATCCACCAAAGCCGGCATCTCTACATCCAGATTCCCAACCAGGGAAAACATCTTCCCTGCATTAGTCTGCTGAGTCCTGCAGAATTTTATATGTTTCAATCTGAATTCTTCCCTTCTAAACTCTAGTGATATGGCCTAATTGAATAAACCTCTCCTCATAGAACAGTTCCACCAATGCAGCCTAGTAATCCTCTGTTACATTCCCTCTATGATAGGGGTATCCTTTCTTAGGTAAGGAGAACAAAACTACACACAATACTCCAGGTATGATCTCACCAAGGCCCCATATAGCTGAAATATTGATGTGGAGATGCCGGTGTTGGACTGGGGTAAATGCAATAAGAAGTCTCACAACATCAGTTAAAGTCCAACAAGTTTATTTGGTAGTAAACACCACTAGCTTCCAGGGTTTGCCCCTTTGTCAGGTGAGTGGGAGTTCCGATCACATCTATTAGTGATAGTTCCTCTGGCTGTACGTGCACCAACTCCACCAGTGGCAGGCACTGAGGGTGCTACTGAGTGGGTGACCCTTAAAATGTCGGGTCCTCCAGTGCTCATACCAACAGAGGGTTTCTGCCAAGGTCACTGTGGGAGCTGCACCAAGCTATTTGATTTGATTTATTGTCACATGTATTGGGATACAGTGAAAAGTATTGTTTCTTGCGTGCTAGTCAGACAAAGTATATCGTTCATAGAGAAGGAGAGAGGGCAGAATGTAGTGTTACAGTCATAGCTAGGGTGCTGAGAAAGATCAGCTTGATGCAAGGTAAGTCCATTCAAAAGTCTGGTGGTAGCAGGGAAGAAACTGTTCTCGAGTCGGTTGTACATGACTTCAGGCTTTATTTATCTTTTTTTCAATGGAAGGAAGAATGTCTAGGATGCGTGGGGTCCTTAAATATGCTGGCTGCTTTATCTAGGCAGCAAGAAATGTAGACAGTATCAATGGGTGGGAGACTGGTTTGCGTGATAGATTGGGCTATATTCACAATCCTTTGTAATTCCTTGCATTCTTGGACAGAGCAGGAGCCATATCAATCTGTGATACAACCAGAAAGAATGCTTTCTATGGTGCATCTGTACCATAGATGGTACGAGTCGTTGGAGAGTCGTACTGGACATGCCAAATTTCCTTAGTCTTCTCAAAAAGTAGAGGCGTAGGCAGACTTTCTTAACTATTATATTAGCATGGGGGGGATGTAGAAAAATGTATTGGTAAGATTAGGAAAGTCAAAAAGTTTTGATGTCACCTCAGGATCATGAGAGTGCTATCACTCTGAATAAAGTGCACTTCTTGAAAACCATTCCATGGGTATGTGACATTAACGCTCAGATGAAAGCATTTTGGTTTGGATCTTTGCAATCCTTAAAACTGAGATTCAATTTTCCCTTTTAAGATTAACACTCACTTATTGGCAACTTCAGTGTGTAATTCTCTATTTGGAGTGTATGATAGGTGTGTTCTCAATCCTTCGTTATAAAATCATTCAATCTGTACAGTGTAGAAAGAGGCCAATTGGCCCATTCAGCCTGCATTGACAACAGTCCCACTGTTTGCTGTGATGCCACGTGTTTACTCTGTTTATCCCCCTGATATTAAGGGGCAATTTAGCATGGCTAATCAAGTTAATGCAAAAGATAGGAATGCCACAAGAGATAGGATTGGTTGATGAGAGCTCATCAGATATGTGATTCTCTGCGTGAAAGGGACTGAAAGGGTTAAAATTATACAAGTTAGGTAGATTGGCCATGCTAAATTGCCCCTTAGCTTCCCAAAATGTGTAGGTTAGATGGATTAGCCATGGTAAATGCATGAGGTTATGGGGATAGGGCAGGTCCAGGTCAGATATTCTGTTAGAGTCAGTGCAGGTTCATTGGGCCAAATGACTTCCTTCTGCACTTTTGAGATTCAAGATTCTAAATTATAAAGTCACAGAAACTGCCAGCTGCTAAAGTCTCAGAGACAAAAAGGGGAATATTCCACGGGAATTGTAGCAGGTGAGGGCCAGATCATGCAAAGGTCCATTCAGGCAGGATTTTCCAGTTTTGGTGTGAGCGCGGCCAGAAAATCCCACTTAAAGAATCACTGAGAAACCTTAACTCAAACTTCCACACAGATAACAGTCAAGCACCATGAAACCTTCAATTACAAGGGAGGATCTAGTCCCACAGTATCACTATGCAGCCGCAACTTGTGTTTGTCCGCTAAGAACAGGGAACAAAAGTAGTTGATACACTACTGGTCAAGCATATTTTTACCATAATTAATGTCGGTAATAATTTTTGCCATAATTAATGCATAAATAGAAAGAAATATGTGGTGATATTACAATCAAGTAGATGTGCTCAAATTGTATTCGGATAACCAAACTCATACATTATGCATGATGTAATCCTAAATATTAGTTGTGAGTGGATATAGATAATTTCTAAACAAATGTATACTTTTGATTGGCAGATGTTAATTGTTTGTAGTTGAGCCAAAGGGATGTGAGTGAACCCCTAGTGGCCGGCAGAGTTCCTCACTATAGCACAAATAAAGAACTTAAACTCTGGAGCTGGAATTTTACTGCCTCACCTGCCAAGGGAGTCAGAGAGAGCGACAGATAGACAATGGGAAGGTCTGTTAATCTTGGGCAGGATTTTACAATTTCAGGAAAAGTGAGTCTATAAAGTCCCACTCTGAGTGTCACCTGGTCAGTTACAATAGTAGAATAGCTGCGGAGCTTTCACATCACTGCTTATCTGGGTTTTCTGACTGATAGTGACCCAAACCAAAACCTGCATCTGATAGTCCAAAGCTAAAAACCCAATTTCCCTTCCGATGCCACACCTTACTGAAATAACTCATTGTCCCTTCACCACATTTAGATATATCGATAAATGTTAGTAATATCAGACAGCTACTTCCCAGCAGTTAGCATACAGCTGAGATTCTCCCAAAGAAATTCTATATGCCAAATTCATATCAAAAAAGAGACTAACTCCTGCCAATATTTTTAGTGTGATTTTCAGAATCTCCCACACTCTGTGCTTACAGAACACCTGAACATTATTCACTTTGAAAATCAGTGGACAGGTCCTATTCCCAATGGAGAGACTGACAGCATATCTCTGAGTGGGCCATTGCTCATACGTCCACCAGTCAGAGCCAGCCTCCTATTGCTAGCCAACCCCACAACCTCCCCATTGTTGTCCCTCTCACACCCCCCCCTCACCTCCCACACCTCTCAGAGCCAGCCCCTATGTCCCCACTTTTGGCCAGCCTTGCAGAGGCAGCCTCCCTCTGCCACCGATCCCTGTGAAGAGTTATAGCGAGTCCTCCCACTCTCATCAATCAGCCCCTTGACAGGCCCACACCCCCTCCCTACAAGAAGCCTCTCTCCCTTGGCCCCTTGACAGTGCCTGTCTGCACCTTGGGCAGTACCAGGGGGCTAGGCTTAGCACTGCCCAGGGAGCAGCCCCCCTTTACTCTTGACCATCAGTGGGGTGTCTCAATAGTTTCTCTTCCCTCCAGTGGAGTCGGCCGCCTGTTCCCCATTAATGGGAGTGAAAGTAAACCCTGCTGGAGTATTTCACTCCTGTGTGAGTTGGAGAACACACACAAGCGAGCCTGGAGAATTCAGTCCCAGACCGATGCAATTGCAATATGGGATGCAAATTGTAATTTCAATATCGAACTCAGCTCTGCCCCAATTTCCGAGGCAGAGCCGATAACTCTAAAAAAAGACTTTACTGCAGAGATGTGCAGAGGTCTAGGCACTCAGTGAGAAGCCTGCTAAATGGCCTCTGCTGATGTCTCCTTGCACAGTGTGCTGCTGGAGCAACGCAGCAGGCTGGCAGTATTGCTCCTGATACCTTGAGTGTCGGTAACCCAGATACTCCTCATTATATACCTGTGCAGGCTCCCGGATTGGATAGCATTAACTTCCTCACTCAGGGAGCTTGTATTCTAACAGGTTCACTTTGTGGGTCTCATTAAATTCATTACTTCCCTCCTCCTCTCAGGCTGAGAATGACCCTTGGTGGGTCATTTGCCTTGTGAATCTTGTAAAGTTTCAATCTGGATCCATGTTGGAAGTTGATGGGGTGTAGTGCACTGGAGCTCATTACTTTCATCTTGACCTTGAGACGTGGCTTCATTCTCCTCCATGGGCGGCGGAAAGCCAACACAGTTAACTCTGCTACGCCTGTTTCAGGTACCGAGGCCTGAGACAGAGGGTGGGAGTCGGCGGGTCCCAGAATTCCTTCTGATCGTCCCAATGTGCTGAGTATAGATTGTTCCAGCCTTGGGAGTAATGGCTTTCAAATACAATGACTATTATACCCTTTGGCTTATTAACTCGACTTTCATTCACTGGAGGATTGCACAGGATGACGATTCCCCAAATGGCAGTCTAGTGTGTTGGTATGAATGGTATGAGTATGAATTATTGAATATCTCTGGGAACCCTTGTCTAGCTGTGAGTGTAAGTAAGCATGACTTATATCAAGTTTCGAAAACGAAAGTCCTCTTGCCAACATCATGTATTTATCCAGCTGTAAGAAACAGTTTATCGTTAGTTTAAATCCCTGAAAAGGTAAACTGATCCACCTGGCTTCAACAATAATATAACCAGTGCTGCCTATTCCACAAAATGGGCTGGTATGACAGTCTCTTCATGTTTCTGGCTCCGGATTTCAGTTTGAAAATTTTCCAGTGAGGCAAGTGGTACTGGGCAGGCCTTGCAAAATCACAGAATCACTTCCTGGTTGCCTTGGCTCCTTTGATAGTCCCTGGGCGTTCCTGGAAAACTTTAGGCTTTTTAAGCAGAACTTTACAAAGGCAGCCATTCTCTAGCTGAAAAATGTTCAGCCAATCTAGATGAATCTCTCGCAACCAATTTCACCCCATTAGATCTGAGCTCAAACCCGACACGGCTAACAGTGGTAACCGAACCAGCTGACTTTCATAGGAGACAGGGACAGAGATTGTACCACAATTCACAAAGATTCCCCTTTTTAAGGTCTCAGTCATGCTGAGGTCTTGATTAAAGTTAAGGGTTGGAGTTCAAAGTGAATTTAATATAACACTGATTCTCTGACCACCAGTACAGCACGGCTGCATACATATTAATCTGATTCTACCACCGCCAATATGGCCACACCCATATCAATCTCCATTATTATAGGATGTCTAATTAACAATGTTTATCTTGATTGGGTCTGATTTAGACATTGCTGTGCAATTTAATTGTATAAAATCGGATGTAGGTGATCCTTCCAGAGTGTGAACCCTTCTGCATACCAGCCTAAATGTAAGTCTTGTCAGGCTCCTTTGCTGTTTTTAACTCTACATACTGGCAACAATTACGATGCACACTCGGTGGGATTCTGAAGGTTCTTGAAACTGCGTGGTCAAAGTTTAGCTTTTATTTGGCCCTGCGCTGTGGGCAGATCTGGAGTTATGTGTATCTGGATACTTCCTGAGTGAGGCGATGTGATCGCCTGTGGTCTCATGGGAATAAAGGTCTTACCTGGAAGGAGATTGAGACTGTACATTCTGCGGAGGTGGTTACTGTAATGTAGAAGATGAACAGTGGTCAGTTTTGTTGCAGCCCTTCTGTATGATGCCATGATACTTGAAATTTCATTTTGTGCTGCTCCATTATTCTCCTCTTTCCTCTCTTGCACCTTTTCTCCTTGTATGGAAGCTAAACTTGGCAGCAATTCATCATTATCTATAGAAAGATCATTTACAAAAAAAAGACGAACATTATTGAAAGAGTTAACTGTGAATGATATGTTCTTTTGATCAATTTAGATGGTTAACAGTATCTTAAAAAAAGATTATTTTAAATTAACTTTGGAAAAATGTTATTTAGAAAGAGAGGAATGGAGGTTATATTACAAAATACTACAGCTCTAAAGAAGTCATTCACATTAAAACATTAATGCACAAACACTTGCTGAGTTTTTCAACCATCTCCTATTTTTATTTCAGATCTTCAGCATCTGAAGAATTTTATTTTGATTGTCTGGATAATTGTCCAAATCTTGCTGAATTTGGACATGAGTGTCTGAGGAGGTGGGAATGGTGCTGACCATTGTACAATCATCAGTGAACATCCCCACCTCTGACCTTATGGTGCAGGGAGGCCATTGATGAAGTACTTGAAGACGGTTTGGCCTCGGAGACTCCCCTGAGGAACTCATGCAGTGAAATCCCCAGACTGAGATAATTGACCTTCAACCTCAACCATTTTCCTTTGTGCTGGTTATGCTTCCAATCAGTGGAGAGTTCCCCCGCCCCCACCATCTCACAAGAGTGCAGAGGAGATTTACAAGATGTTGCCTGGATTGGGTGGCATGCCCTATAAAGATAGGTTGAGAGAGCTCGGTCTTTTCTCTTTAAAAAACGAAGGATGAGAGGTGACCTGAAAGAAGTGTATAAGATATTGAGGTATAGATCGGGTGGATTCTCAGAGGCTTTTTCCAAGGGCTGGAATGGTTGCTAGAAGAGGACACAGGTTTAAGGTGCTGGGGAGGAGGTACAGAGGAGATATCAAGGATAAGTTTTTCACTCAGAGGGTGGTAGGTGGGTGGAATCGGCTGCCGTCAGTGGTGGTGGAGGCAAATTCGATAGAGTCTTTTTAGAGACTTCTGGATGCGTACATGGACTTAATAGGATTGAGGTAAGCCTAGTAGAGATGGATATCATTGGCGCAACTTGTGGGCTGAAGGCCTGTTTGTGGTGTAGTTTCTCTATGCTCTATCCTAACATGACGTGCATTTTTCTACGTACAAACTCATTGGAGCTGCCTAACTGTCAAAAAAACTGACAAGCTGTTAGAACATAGAACATAGAACATTACAGCGCAGAACAGGCCCTTCGGCCCTCGAGGGTGCGCCGACCAATTGAGAAAAAGCAACGACCCTCTAACCTAAACCATTCCCTTTTCATCCATAAACCTATCCACTGACTACTTAAACGCCCACAAACTTAGCGCATCTACAACTGCTGCAGGCAGGGCATTCCATACCCTTACCACCCTCTGGGTAAAGAACCTACCTCTGACATCCATCCTATACCTACCACCCCTTAATTTAAAGCTATGACCCCTTGTGCTAGCTTTCTCTATTCGAGGAAAAAGGCTATCACTGTCCACCCTGTCTAATCCTCTGATCATCTTATATGCCTCAATAAGGTCTCCTCTTACCTACCTTCTCTCTAATGAAAACAACCTCAAATCCCTCAGCCTCTTCTCATAAGACCTGCCCTCCATACCTGGCAACATCCTGGTAAACCTCCTCTGCACCCTCTCCAATGCCTCCACATCTTTCTTATAATGTGGTGACCAGAACTGTACACAATACTCCAAGTGCAGCCGCACCAGAGTTTTGTACAGTTGCAACATGACGTTGCAGCTCCGAAATTCAATCCCCCTACCAATAAAAGCCAAGACTCTATATGCCTTCTTAACAACCTTATCGACTTGATTGCCAACTTTCAGGGATCTATGCACATATACACCGAAATCCCTCTGTTCGTCAACACTATTAAGAGTCCTACCATTAGCCCTATACTCTATACATTTATTATTTCTGCCAAAGTGAATTACCTCACACTTTTCCGCATTAAACTCCATTTGCCACCTCTCGGCCCAGCTCTGCAACTTGTCCAAATCTCTCTGCAAACTATAACATCCCTCTTCACTATCTACTACTCCTCCGACTTTGGTGTCATCCGCAAATTTACTAATCCATCCTTCAATACCCTCATCCAGATCATTTATAAAAATTATAAACAGCAGGGGCCCCAAAACAGATCCCTGAGGTACACCACTTGTAACCGAACTCCACGATGAATAATTTCCATCAAACACCACCCTCTGTCTTCTATCAGCTAGCCAATTCCTAATCCAATTAGCTAAATCACCCTCAATTCCATACATCTGCATTTTCTGCAGAAGCCTTCCATGAGCCACCTTATCAAACGCCTTACTAAAGTCCATATATACCACATCAACTGCCTTACCCCCATCCACCTCTTTGG
Source organism: Sphyrna mokarran (assembly GCA_024679065.1). NCBI lineage: Eukaryota > Metazoa > Chordata > Chondrichthyes > Carcharhiniformes > Carcharhinidae > Sphyrna > Sphyrna mokarran. Next base: position 1,833,943 of record JAGIQG010000019.1, read on the forward strand.
TCACTTTTTCAAAAAAACTCAATAAGGTTAGTAAGGCACGACCTACCCTTCACAAAACCATGCTGACTATCTCCAATCAATTCATTACTCTCTAAATAACTATAAATACTATCCCTAATTATTCTCTCCAACACTTTGCCCACCACAGAAGTAAGACTCACTGGCCTATAATTCCCTGGAAGGTCTCTCTTCCCCTTCTTGAACAACGGGACCACATTAGCTATCCTCCAGTCCTCCGGAACCACACCCGTAACCAACGACGACCTGAAGATCAGAGCCAGAGGCTCTGCAATCTCCTCTCTTGCATCCCAGAGAATCCTAGGGTAAATCCCGTCCGGCCCAGGGGACTTATCTAACTTCAAACCCTCAAGAATATCTAGCACCTCCTCCTTATCTACTTCAATACTTTCCAGTTTACAACCCTGTATCCCAGTGTTCTCCACAACTACATTTACGTCTCCCTGCATGAATACCGAAGAGAAATATTTGTTCAGTGCCTCTCCAATCTCTTCAGGCTCCACGCACAACTTCCCATTGCTGTCTCTGACTGGCCCTAATCTTGCCCTAACTAATCTTCTATTCTTAACATATCTAAAGAAAGCTTTAGGATTCTCCTTGATCTTATCAGCCAAAATCTTCTTGTGTCCTCTTTTAGCTCTTCTTAACTCACTCTTTAGCTCCCTCCTGGCTAATCTATAACTTTCCAGTGCACTAACTGAGCCTTCATGCCTCATCTTGACATAAGCTTCCTTTTTCCTTTTCACCAGTGAATCAACTTTTTTAGTACACCACGGTTCCCTCACTCAACCACTTCTTCCTTGTCTGACAAGGACATACTTATCAAGGATTCGCAGTAGCTGTTCCTTGAATAAGCTCCACATTTCAGATGACAGTTAAGAGACTTTTAATGCTGTTATGGACTAACAGCTATCAAGGAGCTTTCAAAGGATTCTAGGTGAGTTAGCGTAGAGGATGTAACGGCATAGAGTGGTGGGGGGGGGAGCATGTATCGGCAGGCTCAACTTCCAGTCCATTCCCCTAAGGAATGGAAACTGGAAATGTGTGCAGCCATTTTTAATGGTTGGGTTTATAGAGCCAGGATTTCTCTTGTTTCTATACACCCTGCCCTGTCCTTTTCTTAGCTTACTGGCTAACACCAGTGCCTGTTGCCAGCTTTTGTCTGGAGGTCTCTAGAATCATCACCAGCTGCAGTGATAAATAAGGAAGTGGCATAACTTGCCTGGACAACATTTACATTCAGCAAGTGGAAACCAGTGGCCATCCAAGTGGGGAAAGTGGAAATGAGATTGGCAGCACAGCATCTGGCCTCATTGTCCAATTCACTCAGCCTATCCACCACTGTTCCATTTGATTACAAAAAGAATAGCATCAGAAAAGCTAGCCACAAGGAGCAAGCCTGTTTATTAATAACAAGTTTACAAAAGCTAGAGTTACACAGCAGAAGACAGAAAATCAAGTAGTTCAATGAGCTTAAAAATCTGTTACAAAGCAGAAATCATTAGCAGTTTCTTCAGTATTTCTTGAGTTTTTACATTTTGAATCATAGAACCCTACAGTGCAGAGAGAGACCCTTCAATTCATCAAGTCTGCACTGAACACAATCCCACCCAGGCCCAATCCCCATATCCCTACATATTTTACTCACTAATCCCTCTAACCTAAGCATCCCTGGACACTAAGGGGCAATTTCTTAGTTTGGCCAATCAACCTAACCTGCACATCTTTGGACAATGCACCCAGACGAAACCCACGCAGGCACTAAGAGAATGTGCAAACTCCACGCAGACAGTGACCCAAGCAGGGATTTGAACCCAGAACCCTGGAGTTGTGAAGCAGCAGTGCTACCATGCCACACCAATTTTGTAATTGGTTGTCCACCTCTCAAGAATGGGCAGCCTGCCCAGCTCCCTTCCTGACTTTGATAAAAGACACTGTCAACAAGACTTGGTCAGAGAACCAATCTGACCTGGTTGCTGTGATATTAGCAGCCACCCCTAAAATTTGCTCCCAGCCCCACCCTCCACACACCCCCCCCCCCCCACCCCCATTCCTGCCCTGCTGTGATAGTCTATCTGATAAGTCTGAGAAACAGTAACAGGTAACATAATGAAACTGTTACTGAGTATGGTGATAATGGATTACAGGTGCAATCATTCCATAAAAGACATGGCTTTCCTGTAACAGTGTCACACTAGATGATAATGCCACATTGACATTTTCAAAACTTGCTGGATAAAAAATTGGAAGTGAAAGTTCTTACCAGTTTGAAAATCTTGATATGATGCCAAACTATCCAGAATTACAAATTCATCCAGGTGGTTTTCAATGATGCTTTTCATGTTTTCTGTATCTACAGACTTGTCTCTGATTAATATCTGGGCGTTGCACATTGTTCTAAGGGTCTAACAAATAGACAATAAGTTTAATGTTTATCAATGTCACAAATAGGCTTACATTAACACTGCAATGAATTTACTGTGAAAATCCCCCAGTCACCACACTCCGGTGCCCATTCAGATATACCGTGGGAGAATTTAGCATGGCCAATGCAGCTAACTAACGGTCTTTTGGACAGTGGGAGGAAACCAGAGCATCCAAAGGAAACACACGCAATCATGGAGAGTTCCAGGATTTTAATCCAGTGACAGTGAAGGAATGGTGATATATTTCCAAGTCAGGATGGTGTGAGGCTTGGAGGGGAACTTGCAAGTGGTTATGTTCTCAGGTTCTGGTGCCCTCGTCCTTTTGGAAGGTAATGCCTCAGGAGCTTTGGTGAGTTCCTACACTGCATCTTGTAAAGTCCAAAGTGTGAGAGCTGCACCGGAAAAGGTGGTAACATGTGGCACTGTGATGTTATGGATCCTGGGAAGCCAGCTTGTGAGTTGAGATTAAGAATGACCAAAGTGTGAAAGGAACTGAAGTGTCTAACAAACACTTGTACCTGAATATGGGATTTTACTGTGTCAACATTAATGCCATGTCCATGTAGCAGGGACAGAGTGGTGTCCCATTATAAGGCCCACCCAGGTTTCAGATCCATTCAGATCACCTGCATTGGAAAAAGTGTCATGTTCCCATTATCTGCCCATAACATCACTGAGTTTAGAGTAAACTTTGGGATCCAAGAGAAGGTACAGAATGCAGTGGAGATGGCCCATACCCGCTCAAGTCCTTTATTTAAAACAGAATCACCAGTTAAGATACAACAAGATAGCGAGCAAAGAAAGGAATTCCAAATCTGTGAAGTAGATATTAAATGGAAAGACTTATGAACGTATGAACTGTTTCCACTCTATTTGCAGTAACATACTTGGATTTTAAGGGGTTAAAAATGGAGTTTTGAACATTCTTGGTGTGCAGAAAGAAAAATGAATTCAGAGATGGAAGCGAAAGACTTGGTAAACAGAGAAGTATGCAGTGTAGCAGAGCTGAAAAACTGAGAGGAATCAAGCACACTCAAGTTTAGACACAGGATAAAGCCCGGACAAGCTGTCAAGTTGCTTCCTTGGTTTGTTAGTGTAATTTGTCCTACTGATTGAATGACTTTATATCTCTCCCGTTGCCTTATTGGCTTTAATCTTGTTGAACTACATCCGAGTAAGCCAAATTATTATGAACTGGTGACCATTCAGCCAATCAGGTGAAAACAATTTTCGGATAAGTGAGAATGCATGTCAGGGCTTACCTTTTCTTTCCCATTTCTCAACAATGTTTTCTTGTCATCTTTAAAGATGAAGGAATTAACTGAGGGCGTAATTCTCGAACCTTTCCCTTTGATGGGACCTAAAGTTGACCTCGGCCATGGGGTTACCCGATGGTGATACAGGCGAGGAATGCAAACCATCCATGAACATGAGGATCCCACCAGTGGCCAATGATGAGTTACCTCTGCTGTGGGAAACCCTGCCACTGGTGGGCGTCTGGAAAATTCTGCCCTCAGTGTCTATATCTAACGATTTATACACATTGCAAAAACCTCAGTTCAATAGGCTTTCTTGAATTTAAACACAGAGAGATTAAATGTTTTCAGCTAGAAATCTACCCAGGTGAAGGTGTAAAGATAGTTAGAAGTAAACACATGTCTTAACCATTGCACACATTATAGGCAAGGAAATTCAATGACAAAAGGCAAAAATATAGAGTTCAGTGTTTGAGTCCTTTGCTGGAGGCAAATTTTTCCACAAATTGAAATTCAAATGGGGCTCAGGCCAATGTAAACTGCAATTTCTGGAACCAATCTCTTTTAAACTGTAATCCCATTTTCTCCAAAATAATATCGCACCTGAGGTTCCTTTTGATTAAAATTCTCTCTCTGTGATGGATTTCACAATGCAACACAATGACCAAAAGCAATCATAGAACACAGAACATTACAGCGCAGTACAGGCCCTTCAGCCCTCGATGTTACGCTGACCAGTGGATCCAATCTAATGGCCCTCTAACATAAACTATTCCAATGTTATCCACTTGTCTATTCAACAACCATTTGAATGCCCTTAAAGTTGGAGAGTCCACAACTGCTGCAGGCAGGGCATTCCACGCCCTTACTACCCTCTGAGTAAAGAATCTACCTCTGACATCTGTCCTATAATTATCGCCCCTCAATTTAAAGCTATGTCCCCTCATGTTAGCCATCACCATCCAACGAAAAAGGCTCTTACTGTCCACCCTATTTAACCCTCTGATCATCTTATATACCTCAATTAGGTCACCTCTTAACCTTCTTCTCTCCAACAAAAACAAACTCAAGTCCCTCAGCCTTTCCTCATAAGACCTTCCCACCATACCAGGCAACATCCTGGTAAACCTCCTCTGCACCCTCTCCAATGTTTCCATATCCTTCTTATAATGCAGCGACCAGAAGTGTACGCAATACTCCAAGTGTGGCTGTACCAGAGTTTTGTACAGCTGCAACATGATTTCATAGCTCTGAAATTCATTCCCTCTACCAATAGAAGCAAACACACCGTACGCCTTCTTAACAACCAATCAGGTGTTGTAAAAAAAGACATTTCAATACAGTTATTCGGGTCACATGACCTCTCTGCCTGTAATGATTTTGGAAGGTTATTGATTATATTGTGTCTGTACAGACCTTGGTTACTATATTATAGCCGAGGTGATTCATTTTCTTAGTGTCCCAGCTATCACTTCTGAATGGACCATTCTTCCCTGCAATGAGCTGGGAAGAACACTTTATATATCGTCATTGTCCTGAGAGACTTTCTGTCTCTGTCTGAAAGGTAGTTTTATAAAAATACAAATGGTGAGAGCCAGTTACAAACTCCAGTTCATCTTTCAAGTAATTCTTGACATCAGGAAGTGTGAAATTTCATAGGAGGTATGCTTTGGCACCATAATTGTAATTCACATCGGAAACTTCCATAAAATGACCATCTTGTAATACCAGTCATGTCAGGAGATCTGTGGTAACCATTTTAAATCTATGTTTGGCTTCTTTAAAAGACATTTTCAAAGAAATTTAATATATATATTTGACCAGTTGATGAAATAAATGATTATTATTAGACATGTACACATTATATTGTCATAACGGATAGATCTGGATAGTAGAGAGACATTAATGGTCAACAATTGTATTAGCAAGGGCGTAGGGATCATTATGACCTTATGGTAATTTACGACAGTTTGAGAAAATAGCATCAGTATCTTCTCAGTATAAAGAAAGGGTACTGATGCTGACCTTGAGATTAAGATGCAATAGACAGAGTGTCTAATAAAAAGGAAGTGAGTTTGTTTTTATTCAAGAGTAATAGAGAGTAAGGAGTGACTGCGTTGAAGGTGAGAGATCTTTTGACATCTGGAACATATTGTAGTGCCCTAATGGAAGATGAGTTCATTCAAAACAGGGAGACAGGCTTGTTTAAACAATTGCCACAAAGAGAGCCAAATCTCAGAAGTCAGACATCTCAGGAGGTGTTGAGTTTGCAGATTTGCGACCTGCGAAGAAATGTTGATTGAACAACATTGTATGCTGTGGCAAACAGAGGCATTAGGGCAGCGGCTGTTTCCACACAACAGCTAAAGCAGACACTTGATGTCTGTGCTTCTAAAGGAGAGGAAGTTAGCCATTATACTTGAAAGTGAATGGCCAGAAATGATCGAAACACCTATAGTAACATGGTCTGTTCATCTCTTCCACATCTGTCTGAAGAAGAATTAGGATGATTTCTTGTTGCTGTGGTATCAAGAATGATTATTCAAGATCCAAATAGTTAACTGGTGGGCAAAGAGGAGTAATCTGTTTGTTCTTTGAAGGTGCGCTGGAAAGAACAGCATTGATTGTACTTTTTGGGCCTGATTTCACCATTTTCATTCCAAGTGCTGAATCTGGGCACAATTCAGATCCGAGTTGGAAATCTGGATGTGCGAATGCGATGGTGAAGGGGGAAATGCTGATCAAGATGGGTGGGCAGGTCATTAATTCAATTGAAATGCATGAAAATACATTTAAATCACCACTGCGCCTGTTTTGGGCAGGAATCGGATGATGGCTATTTTCGGGCCTCAGTAAAGTCGGCATCTGCGCAGACACAGGCACAGATCGCGTTAATGGCCTCGTGGCCGACTTTACCATGTTTTCGCAACTGTCAAAAATCGGACTCTTTGTTTCATGTTATGATCAATACTAAACCCAAGATTATATTTCCATTCATACATTATTTCAATTTTCTAAGGATGGTTTATAAATGTTTTAGTCAATCAGTCATAAATCAAAGTCACACATTATCCGTTCTACGTTTTTGCTTTTTGAATACAAATTTCTAGATTCAATCTATTTTCTACTCTGTTTATCTATAATGGGTTCCTATAGTTAATTTTCTTCCTGTCATGGTTTCTCATCATTACCAAAAGATTTCCAAATGTTCTGCATGTGGACTGGATTTGTCTATTAGGCTACAACACCTGTCTGTGGAGATCCATCACAGTTAAGCTACAATTCCTCTCATTTGACGTCTAATTAGTGTCTGTAACAATTGTGAAATACAAAGACATATGTGATTAATGGAGTGACTTTGAATAATTGCACAAACCTCATTTGCAGCTCTGATGGCAACCCATGCCAGCATTTTAAAAATTGAAGGTGGCTTCAAAACATGTTGCAGTATTTCTATCAGTCGTCCTTGGCCAGTAATCTAGTTAATAAACAAAGTTATTGACACTTAATAAACTGTTTACTTAAGTTTGTCAAAACATGCATCCTAAATACAGAACAAAGAATTTTTGAATCTGTGAAAAAAAGGTTTAACCCAACTACTGTGATGAATGATTCATAAACTCTTGTAACAGAGTTAATACTGAATTTGACTTCTTTCACTTCTGGGTCCCAACATATTTATCCTATTTTGACAGAATGAAAGTTTCCTATTTGTTGATTTGTGTGCCTTTAATAAATGTATTGTTAATGATGTCCTACGAAGTTATAAGCAGGCCCTCGAGCTGTCTGCTTAGAAGTCTTTTTGTTGCCACTTAAATGGTTTAACTGAGATTTTGTTTATTTTTGCTTGAAATATTTTATGGGTTTTTATGACGCTGAATTGTTGGAGAAAAAATGATGGGTAGATCATATGCCTTTGGACAGTTTTTTTATTTTCATTTCTAGCTGCTGACTGCTGTTTTAGTTAGAAGGTGTTTCACTTCAGGCTGGATGCAGTTTTCTCTCTCTCTCCCTGGTATTGTAATTCCGCTGGCTAGCTGGAAGCTTTCCTCGAGTGTAAGCTCTGCTATTGGTGTTTTGCTAGCTAGTAACAACAGCGTCTCTGTCTCTTGAAGTGATTTGCTGGAAGTTACAAGGCTGGAAAGTCAGAAGTTTCAGCATTACATGAGCATCCTTATTTTCTGTGTTAAACCTGTGGCAGGTGTATGTTTATTGGGAAGTTTGTTTGGCTGGAACAGTTCATATAATTAAGGTTTATACAATATTTTTTCTTGTTTTTTAATTGCTAAAAGTAATTGTTATATGTTAACTGTATTCTGTACCAAACTTAGTTTGATTAAAGCTCCCCAGTGAGTTATTTTAATCATACTTGAAGTGAAATATCTCATGCTTACCCTGAGTGTGCAACATTTTCTTTCACTTCAGTTTTTAAGCATTCAGAGTCCTCTGCTTCTCTTTTAGGAAAATAGAAAAAGCACTATGCTACAAAGGGGTCTATTTCAGAGTTCTTAAAGTCAGATGGGACTGGCAGGACAGATCTTGTACCTGATCAGGGGATGCTTATTATTGCAGTATGCACCATGAATGGGAAATTGTTTAGTCCTCACCAAGTGTAGGAAAAAAACACAATACTGTAATTATACCGAAATAATCATGAATATTTTGCTGTTTTAGATATCTTTATCTTATCATATCACTGTAATTCAGGTTACCGTGATCATTTTTGCAGTGCAAACCACACACCACTTAAATATGCATTATTTCCAAATTGAAGCAATTACAAAGAAGATGCGGTGAGATAAAGCAGTAAGCAAATTGACTAACTGATTATAAACTTGTTTAAAATGTGTTCCTTGACTTTTATTACTGATTCCTGTTCTTGTCTTCTTTCAAAACAGAAACCTCCTCTTTGGAACCCTGAACCTCAGAGTTTCCTTCGGATAAACTTCAGACAGCAGATGGCTTTTGTCATGAACCTTAGACTCAATGCTATCATAACAGCAGAGATTGCAGTAATAGTGTCACAAGCCAGGAAGTGTGGTAGAGAACAAGAGCTCTTGTGGCAGACTCTCTTCCATGTCACACCAGATCAATGAAGACTTGAATAAGGAGCTATCTCTCTGACCAATAACTATATCTCCAAGGATGTCACTTGGGCATTTGTGCAGTTTTACTATGAGGATTTGTAAATCAACCCCATTGCCACAACTGTGTTAATTTGAGCAACAAGAACACTTAATTGTTACAATTCTAGATCCTTCCAGACTCCAACAGGAATCATACAACATTAATTAAGTGACAGGCATCCTTTATAGAGCAACACTATTTCTGTAGCTTGGAATAATTCCCAGACAGCAGGGGCCCAGAAGCAAGAACTCCCTTGGGTGCATTGTGGCACATATCGAAAGTGCCAGCATATCATCAAACCTGTTTCTATTCATCCCAACAGGTAACACTAAAACAGTTCTTAATGACCCAGCAAGGACCTTTGTAAAAAAGCTGCTAAATGGTTTATTTCCTCATTTAACATAATATTCATAAAAAGGAAATTACAAGAGAAAGTTACACAAGCCTGAGGTCACATATCAACTGACTGCTACCATCAGACTTCTGAATAGACCTACTTCGCATTAAGCTGATCTTTTGCTACATCCTAGCTATGATTGTAACACTACATTCTGCGTTCTCTCCTTTCCTTTTCTATGAACGATATGCTTTGTCTGTATAGTGTGCAAGAGACAATACTTTTCACTGTATGCTAATAAAAAAATCAAATCTAATATCCAAAATATTTGAAAACAAAATTTACATTAATGCAAGCTTACGAAGTTGAAGGCTGTGTGTGACAAAATAAGGCTGCCAATTAAGCAGTGCATAGTAATTGTGATGAGATAGATGAAATGGACAATGTGGGGGTTGTTCATAATGATGTTTGGGTTGATTTTGGAGATGTATGCTAAGGGATTTGTAAACACTTATCCAGAGTATCGTGTTAAGAGCTGGTAATGTCTGTGTTTCTTTAAGGGATTGAAGACCAAGATCAGTTAATACCTCACCAGCATTAATATGGCTAAGGTTCACATTTACAAAGTATAACTCAAATATAGTGACATCACACTGCAAGCTTGTAATTATCAGTCTATTCTCACCTTTTTCTTAGGTTGCTTTGGAATTAAAATTAGTCCTGATTTCACTGACAGTTTGTTGTCTGATGCCATTTCATGTTTAAGGCTACTAGTTGCTTCTTTTTCATCCTCCTCGTCAAGATAGAAGTACAACAAAACTAGTTCCAAGTATGCTTGCCTGATCAACCTACAAGATAAAATAAAAGAATCACCCTGTTTATGATTCATTCAAAATCAATGGCTGAATTTTCTTCCTGGTGGCAGGCTAGTGCTGGGACTTGGCCACTAACATACATATGAATGCAGATAACATCATTCCTCATCGGCTTACTGCCACTGGGGAGGAGAGAAGTGCAGCATAGTTGCAGCCTTCAAAAGCCAACACATTGTTAAGAGAAGACGCAGTTTTTCAGCAAAAGAACAAAGACTTGAATGCAACAATTTACTTTAAAAACATTAAATCTCATGGATCCAGGGTGAGGTTTCTAAATGGATACAAAATTGGCTTCTTGATAAAAGCCAGAGTGTGGTTGTAGAGAGTTGTTTTTCAAACTGGAGGCCTGTGACCAGCAGTGTGCCTCAGGGATAGTACTGGGCCCACTGTTATTTGTCAATTATATTAACGATTTGGATGAGAATATAGAGGGCATGGTTAGTAAGTTTGCAGATGACACCATGATTGGTGGCATAGTGGTCAGCAAAGAAAGTTATCTCCAGTTGCAACAGGATCTTGATCAATTAGGCCAGTGGGCTGACGAATGGTAGATGGAGTTTAATTTAGACAAATGTGAGGCATTTTGGTAGACTGAACCAGGGCAGGACCTACTCCATGTGTAGAATAGATGCTAGCACATTGGGGAGTTTACAGAACAAAGAGATTTAGGGATACATGTTCGTAGCTCCTTGAAAGTGGAGTCAAAGGCGGACAGAGTAGTGAAGAAGACATTCAGCATGCTTGGTTTCATTGGTCAGAATGTTGAATACAGGAGTTGGAACATCTTGTTAAAGTTGTACAAGATCTTGGTAAGGCCACATTTAGAATACTGTGTGCAATTCTGGTCACCTTATTATAGAAAGGATATTATTAAGCTAGAAAGAGTGCAGAAAAGATTTACTAGGATGGTACCAGGACTCAATGGATTGAGTTATAAGGACAGGGTGGATAGACTGGGACCTTTCCTCTGGAATGTGGGAGGCTGAGTGATGATCTTACAGAGATCTATAAAATAATGAGGGGCATAGATCAGCTAGGTAGTCAATATCTTTTCCCAGAGGTAGGGGAGTCTAAAACTACAGGGCATAGGTTTAAGGTGAGAGCAGAGAGATACAAAAGTGACCAGAGGGGAATTTTTTTTCATACAGAGGGTGGAGAGTAAGCTGCCAGAGATGATAGTAGAGGCGCATACAATTTCGTCTATAATGATGGTTATAGAGGGATAAAGGCCAAAAGCAGAAAATTGGAATTAGCTTAGGGTTTTAAGAAAATGAGCAGCATGGACAAGTTGGGCTAAAGGGCCTGTTTCCATGCTGTAAACCTCTAATGACTCTAAGACTCGATAAATGCTATCTAAAGTATGATGTCTCAACAAGACTAACAATAGAAACGGCTCCCAGGCAGGGTTTTCTGCCGCACTCAACCCGAAACAGGAAAGTCCTGCCCATGGTCAACGATCTTCCCTTGCTGCACCTCTTGCCCACTCCAATTGCCTAGTGGGTGGAGCAGGAAAATACACCCTCTAGAGTCTCTGATACATTTGCAGAGATTGCTGGCTGAATTAAAGGTTAAATAAGATTGATTATGAGGAGCATGAAGCAGTCAATGCAAGAAAGTAGTTCCTTAATATGGAGAGCATCTTATAGCAATGTCCAGTATTTGGTAAGTTCCAAGGGTGTTGCCAACCTCTTGATTCATGATGCAATGCTGTTGATAAGTTATACATGATTTTATATGTTTTTTTTATATATGTTTGAAATGCAATGATTGATGATAGGGATCTGTTCTTAGATAGTTAATGGCCATTAAATTGACCAGTACTGTAAAAGTTGAGAAATCTTCAGATGTACCTTATCCACTGGCCAAAGTGTTCCTCTGCATTGAACAATGTTGATATTTAAATATACCTGTTGGATTTGTCACGATATAGGTCAGGGATCAGGGTTGGGTCCAGTTTTCATTAAATTCCCTCCTGTAGGTTTTATCCAAATTTCCTAGACTGTTCTAGTTCTAACTACAAGTTTGTACACTTGTGTTACAGACATGGGGTTCATGGCCCAATTTACTGGTTGAATCTGTATTAGTGCTTTACTCACTTAAGACTGGCCGTCATGTGGGGTGCTTGCCCTCTTAATTCAGGCTCAGATGGAGCGTTGGAGAATACCGGGTTGAAGGTTCGATGGAGCAATGTATTGTTTCTTATTGAAGTCCCATCTGGGGTGCCACTGATGCCATTTTAAATGTTCAGCGGTTCAGCAAAATCAATGGATGGAATTTTCCAACTGTTCCTGCCCCGCTGGTGCTGTGAGTGAGGATGGAGATTTTGACGCTCAGCCCAATCTCCGTTCACTGCGATGGGGCCACAGAATTCCGTCGACGTGATCTCCAGAATATTCCACTCAGCCTTTTAGTTCCATCACCCTATGGCAGAACTCAATCTCTGAATATACCTCAATAGATTTTCAGATTTGGAATGCTAAAATGAAATACACATCTGATGATCTGAATTCTTAACACTGCTTCTTTCCCCAAGATGCTGTTTGAGTTGGTCAGCATTTCCTGCACTCTCTGTTCTTATCTCAAATTCCCAACAAGTGCTTCAGGAGTTACCTAGTGCTTCATGTTGTTAGTGTACTGGACCAACAGATAGGCAACATGACAGCTCAAATCTATCATTGTTTGCTGTGCAGATATAGGGACCAGGTTGGATCTCCGACTTGGGTCGGTGTCTGTGGGAGTTTGTATGTTCTCCCCATACTTGCGTGGGTTTTCTACAGGTGCTCCAGTTTCCTCTCACACCCTAAAGACTTGTGTTTTGGCTGATTGGTGTTAACAAATTGTCCTTAAATTAGACCTCCCTTAATCTGGTGCACATATAATTCTCTAAATTTGCACACCTTCATTGTGGTGTCCAAGAGATGTAGACAAAACAGAGAACATAGAACATTACAGCGCAGTACAGGCCCTTCAGCCCTCGATGTTGCGCCGGCCAGCAGACCCTCTAACCTAAATTCCAATATCAATTGGAATCAATATTCCAATATCATCCATATACCTATCCACCGACCATTTGAATGCCCCCAAAGTAGGCGAGTCCACAACTGCTGCAGGCAGGGCATTCCACGCCCTCACCACCCTCTGTGTAAAGGACCTGCCCCTGACATCCGTCCTATAACTACCACCTCTTAATTTAAAGTTATGTCCCCTCGTGTTGGTCATCCCCATCCGAGGAAAAAGGCTCTCACTATCCACCCTATCTAGTCCTTTGATCATCTTATACGCCTCAATTAGGTCACCGCGTAACCTTCTTCTCTCTAATGAAAATAACTTCAGGTCCCTCAGCCTTTCCTCATAAGGCCTTCCCTCCATACCAGGCAACATCTTGGTAAACCTCCTCTGCACCCTTTCCAATGCTTCCACATCTTTCTTATAATGCGGCGACCAGAACTGTACGCAATACTCCAAGTATGGCCGCACCAGAGTTTTGTACCGTTGAAACATAACCTCACGGCTCCTAAATTCAAAAAGTCGTAGGCAGGAGGAGGATTGGAATGAGGCACTCCCTGAGTGCTCAAATGGCGGCACGAGCTTGTAGCGCCGAAGGGCCTGTTTGTGTGCTGTGCGTTCTTTGTTGTATTTTGCTCGTTTAAACTTACCACAGATTTTGGTCAGAAAAGTATGTGACGTTGATGGCTTCCATCAAAAGATTCGCAGCTTCAAGAGTTTTCTCATTATTTATTTCTGTTATCTGACGCAGAACCTTTCCTAAAAAATCAGATAAATTATATTGGTTCAATATTGGTTTCATGATGAAGGAGCACAACACAATAAAACTTTTGATTTAAAAGCAACAAATGCTGAAAATATGTGGCAGTTCTGGCAGCATTTGTGAAGAGAAACTGTGTGTAGGATTCTCCTCCGCGCACCCTCCAAGACCAGAATTTCCTACTCAAGTTCAATGGACTTTTCAATGGATTTTTGTCACGCTCACTTTTGCTAAAATTTCTGCATGAGAGGGGAGAATTTTCAGCCTTAGTTAATGGCTCAGGTTTGTGATCTTTCATTAAAACTGGGAAAAGATGGGCATTTAATAAGTTTGGAGCAAGTGAAAAATCTGTGTTAAGGTGGAGGGTGGCAGGGGAAGGGATTAAAGACCAGTTGGAGGGGAATTGGACAAGAAACAAATATGAGCAGAGATGTGAATGACAAGGTAACTTTGTCCAAATACAGTGGAAATAAGAGAAAAGAGAAGCAATGGGAAAAAAAAGAAGAAATGGAGGCAGAGTTTATTTTCTATAATTGTTGAATTCAATGCTAAATCAAGAAGGCTCCAAAGATAAGTTACATTTCTTTAAGCTTGCATTTAGCTTGACTGAAACACTGGAGAAGGCCAAGGACTGAGAAAGGACACAGTGGAGAATTAAAATGACAATTGAGAGTAAACTCAGCGTGTTGATTGAGTACAGATTGATGTCTTCTGTAGAGCAAGCATCAGGCTACATTTGGCCTCTGCAATGTAGAGAAGACCACAGTCTGAGCAGCAAATGCAACAGACTGAATTGAAAGAAATGTGAGTAAATCACTCACTCTCATAAGTGCAGTTTTTCTGGCTTTCAACCGTCAGAAGGGAAGAGATAAAAGGACAGGAGTTGCACCTCCTGTGCTTGCACAAGGAAAGGGATGTTGGGAGGTGAATGAGGGTGGGCCAGTGTGTAACAGCCCTCTCAGAATGTTGAAACAGAAAGCAAAGCATGGTTGGTGCAGGCTTGGAGGGCCGAAGGGCCTGTTCTTGTGCTGTAATTTTTAGGTTCTTTGTTTTGAGGGTGGCATTATGCCACAACCAGCAGACATGGTTCATCTACTGAAGGTTGATCTACTGACTATGAAAATTGGCAGATAGAGATAGGAATGAGAGCAATACAGTCTTGTCCCTTTCAACCACAGTGGGAAAACAAATCCTTGGTTATTTGAAAGGAGTATATATTGGGAATACAAATATGGAAGGTTATTTCATCTGAACAGACGGAAATGGAGAAATGGGAAAAATGGAATAGGATCATTACAGGAAGCGTTGTTGTGGAATTGTAGTCAAGGTAGCTGTTGGAGTCAATGGGCTTGTAGTGAGTATTTGTTGATAGCCTATTACCAGAAATGGGAAGAGATCTTAAAGCAAGGGAAAGGAAAGTTGGAGATGGACCATGCAAACGGGAGAAAATGGTGATGTCTGTCTTCTGTTGTGCAGGAGTTGGTTTGTCAGACAACATCATCCTTATCAGCAACATTGAATGGCAAAGTTAGATTTGGACTTTAGAGAACAGATGTTTAGGCTCATGGGGAAATGGTTAGAGTGAATTTGAGATGGCCAATTTCGCACTGAAATTGAAAGGTCAAGGAAAGTTAAGGGATCAAAGAGAGGGAGAATATTGGGGACTGTGCTCTCACACTGACCTTTCAGTGTTTGTCCAATTACAAAGTTTACCTTTCGACTGCAGCTGTCCACTTTACAGGCTTCTAAACTCAATATTCAGATCAACAGTTTTACATCAGACCTTCTGTTCCTATTTTGTTTCCTTCTCTTTGTTGTTTTGTTTCTTTTTCTCTCTGGATTCTCCCTTATTTCCTTTATTTGAATGGCAGGTACTATGGATTCTGCCATTCACACCTTCCCAAGACACATATGCTGTTTCTTTATTTGTCCCAATGTCACTCATTTTGGCCTTGCTCATTTCACCTCTCTTGTCCCGCAGCCTATCACAGACCTTCCCTTTCGTTATTTTCCCTATCCTTCTTTCTCTTGCTCAAGTTCTGGAACATTTCTGCATGTTTTAAGTTCTGACGCAATGTCACAGCCCTGGGACATTCATTCTGGGCAGGATTCACTGGCATTTCATGCCAGCGGGATTCTTTGGTTCCTTTGTAGTGAAGAGTGACTCAGCTGAGTGCCAAATCTTCCGTCTTTGCTGGCATGTTGACTTGTTCTAATGTTTTGCGAAGTGCTTTTTTAAGGAATACATTTTAAACCTTTCCCAATTATTGGTATCAAACTAACTGGCTTGTAGTTCCAGCTCTCACTTTCTCTTAAATAAACTTTATAATAAGGTTTTATTTTTAATATCCGAAGGTGCCCTCTAATAACTTCACTTTTTAATCATCCAGCAACATTAAAATAGTTGAAAAAATATTGTTAAAAGATGAATGGAATAGTATTATTGGGGATGATTCTCTCACTCCAGTGTGCATGTTTTTTGTGCATTGGGATGACACAATTACACATCAGCCATTATGCGGGATTTGCGCCTGTGTTCCCAACGTGTGCACATTTCCCACAGCCAGAGAACAGTCACAGTCGGGATGGTGCTGGAAATTCTCCAGTACCATTAGCATCTCCCACAGTGCCAGGAGTATTTCACTACAGCAGGATGTAGGGTGGCTCCTAAATGTTCGGGGAACGAGCAATACACCCTGCTGGAATAAAGGAGGACAATCAGAGCCTCTCGGGGGTTAGACAGTGGGGGGTAGTGTCCCACTGGGCATCAGACACTGCCAAGGGGGCAGAGCCTATAATGGGCGAAGTATGGGGGGCGGTAATCGGAGGGGGGGGTGGGGTCCAGCTGCCACTCTGCAGATAGGATCAGTCTGGCCTGGAGGAAGGCCAGCAATCGGGATGGGCTGGGGGGTGTGGTGGTCTGCTGGGGGGAGGGGGATCTACCTTCCATCAGGGGTCTGCCTCCAGGGTGAAGAGGGCGCTAATTCCCCCCCGGAGGCAGATCCCTGATGGAAAGTAGATCCCCCTCAGGGCGCTGTTACACTGGGAGGTTGCTGGAGGGGAGATTGAGGCTGGCGTGGGAATGCTTGTGAGGGTCACAATCAGGCCGTAGGGGCGGGAGGGGGGCTGGAGGAGGCATCACTGTGGGAAGCACCTGATCTCTGATTCTGTTGAGGAAGACTGTAAACTAGTGTACCTTATAAAGAAAATACATACATTTTCACAGTCAACACTGGCAATTTTACAAATACCACACCCAGCTGTCAATATTCAATCAGGGCAGCACCGTGGTTAACACAGCTGCATCACAGTAACTGGTTCGATTCTGTCCCTGGGTCACTGTCTGTGTGGAGTTTTCACCTTCTCTCCATGTCTGCGTGTATTTACTCCAGGTGCTTCAATTTCCTTTCACAGTGCGAAAGACATGCTAGTTAGTTGCATTGGCCATGATAATTTGCCTTTTTGTATCCCAAGATGTCTGGGAGGATTAGCCATGTTAAATGGGCAGGGTTATTGGGATTGGCTGGGGATTGGGCGTGGTAAATTGCTTCCTTCTGGGTGAGAGGCTGGGTAAGGGAGTCGGTGTAGACTTGATGGGCCAAATAGCTCCCTTTTGCACTGTTGGGATTCTATGATTGCTAAATGAGTTTTTATTGAATATGTAACTCAACACCATCTGAAAAGCGGGTGGTGAGCGAATGGAATCGGCTGCTGTCGGTGGAGGTGAACTTGTTGCAGTTTTCTAAAGAGACTTCTGGATGAGTATATAGGATTTAATGGGATTGAGGGTTATAGATAGGCCCGGTAGGTAGGGATATGATCGGCGCAACTTGTGGGCCGAAGGGCCTGTTTGTGCTATAGTTTTCTATGTTCTACATTCTATGAAAGCGAAATCCAAATATGTTCATTACAATATGCATTGACAAGACATGTTAACCTCTCTGTCTGGTCAGACTCCATTCAGAGTATTGTGAGCAGTTTTGGGCCCCATATCTAAGGCAGGATGTGCTGGCCTTAGAAAGGATCCAGGGAAGGTTCACAAGAATGAAGAGCTTGTCATATGAGGGACAGTTGAGGTCTCTGGGTCTGTACACGTTGGAGTTTAGAAAGATGAGGGGGGGACCTTATTGAAACTTACACGATACTGTGAGGTCTGGATAGAGTGGACATGGAGAGAATGTTTCCAGTAGTAGGAAAAACTAGAACCAAAGGGCACAACCTCAGGCTAAAGGATTGATCCTTTCAAACAGAGGAGGAGGAATTTCTTCAGCCAGAGAGTGGGGAATCTGTAGAATCCTTTGCCGCAGAAGGCGGTGGAGGCCAAGTCATTGAGTGTCTTTGAGACAGAGATAGATACATTCTTAATTAATAAGGGGGTCAAGGGTTATGGGGAAAGGGCAGGAGAAAAATATTAGCAATGATTGAATGGCGGGACAGACTTGATAGGCTGAGTGGCCTAATTCTGCTCCTACGTCTTATGGATGTGTGGATTGCTTACCTTTTTGAAACAGGATGTCTGCTTCTAAATCACTTTCTCTGAATGCTGTATTTTTACAAAGCGTAAGACCACTGTTGAAACAGAAAAGTGATTCCTGCCATGAAGACTGGCACCATCTTTGAGGTGAACATACTGTCAGTTGTGCTGAAGCACTACCTTATGTGGGAAGAGAAAAGAAAAGCTGTTAAATACACTGTGTATAAAATTCACGAAAGGAGCTGAGTAAACTGTACTGAAAGCTAACATTCTGAAATGGTGCTGGTAATAATTCAATTACTTTAAGGATATAGCTAAGAAGAACTACAGTGGAGTGACACAGGAATCAGTGTTGAGGTCTCAACAATATGATTTCTATCAATACCTTGAGTGGACCGATTATATTTGGTTAAACTTACCTATGACACCAAGAAGATGGAAGTTGTCAAAAGCAGCTGACAAATTTAAGAGCTATTGCTAAGATAAATTAATGGGCAAAAGTTTGAAAGATGGAGCAATGAGGGAAAATGGCAGGAAAAATAGAAAAGCAGCATATTATCTAAATGGGGTAGAGTATTGGTTCCAGGACAAAACACAGAGTGTTTTGTGCTGATGGTCCAGTTGTTCTCAGCTGAATCTTCAGGCTCATTACTGTTAATTTTTATTCTCACAAGTTTCTCATCACTCCAGTGGTGTGTCCTCTCTGACTCGCCCTCCACATAATAAGTTAACAGCTACAAGCGCTGGGGAGCTCTATATAAACGACTCTCCGGCACTTGTTCCATAACCACTGCAGCGGATGGCAGCCACAAGGCCAGCACCGTGCTTTACAGAGGGGGCTCTCACCAGACTGCTTGATGGAGTGGTGCACAGGCTATATCCTATACCCACAGTCCAGGAGACAGCTGTCCAGCGGGGTGGCCATCCCCAGCTGGGACACAGTGGCAGAGCCGCTGAGAGCAAGTACAGTACAGAATAGGATGGGTTGGCAGTGTCGGAAGAAGGTGAATAACCTTAAAGAACAAAGAACAAAACAGCACGGGAAACAGGCCCTTCGGCCCAACAAACCCGCGCCGCCACCTCAATGTTCCCACTTCTACCCACAATCCCTGTCTATGTTTATAGATCTATGGATTAAAAACCAAACTTGAGACAATTTAGGGAGAATTTGTTTTGCCAATTAGCCTAAGAGCACATCTTTGGGATGTGGAAGGAAACCGGAGCTCCCGGGGAAAATCCACGCAAGCACGGGGAGAATGCGCAAACTCCCACAGACACAGGCCCAAATCCATGTATCTGCACAGCACAGCGATAGTCACTGAGCTGTCGTGTTGCCCATCAAATGGTCCGGGTCAAGCATACACTAATGACGTGAAGCACTAGGATACTCTCGAAAAAGATCCAAGAGCAGCCCTCTCACGACCCATCGCGTGTATGCCCCTTGTTAGACAAGCGGACCGAAGTACCTGTTGGATAAAACAAATACATCAATATCATTGACAATTTACATACTTCCCAGGGACTCCCAAGGCTCATGATCCCTATTTTAAATCAGTTTTCTATACCCCTCCATTCCCATTCTGTTCATGTGCCCATCTAAGTGTTTGTTAAATAACTCCAGAGTACCTGCCTCCACCACTTTATTTGGCAGCGTGTTCCATACCTCCACCACCCTCTGTGTGAAAAAACTCCCTCTAGCATCCAAATTATACCTTACCCCACCTCACCCTAAGCCTGTGACCCCTCATGATATTTGAGTCCATCCTAGGAAAAAGCTTAACCCTGTTTATCTATACCCCTCATAATCTTGTACACCTCTATTAAATCTCCTTCTTAGCTCAGCCAGGTTAAGTAAACCACCACCACTCTCTCCCACCGAACCCCTCACACCCCTAAGCCCTTTCACACTCAGCCTTGGCTTCTGCCAGCAACAGACACCAGTTGCCCTCCATCCCTCCCACAATCACCTTGCTCCCCCAGTAACTGCTCTGTTCCGCTCACTCCAGCTACCACCCAAACCCTGTGCCTGCCACACTGTATCACTGACTTAAATGTCCATACTCCCACCTAGACTCTCTCTATCTGTGTCATTGAAGGACAAACCATAGCACAATAGGCATGAGTGAACATAGCTAGCTGGAGTTATGCCCAAGCTGTGAACCCGTTCTGAGGAGTGAGCCCTCAAACTGGCCGGAGAGAAGGAAGAGCGTGCCTGTGCTGCTAGTGAAGTGAAAACAGCAGAGAAACCTCAACACAATGCTGTCATTTATCAAGGCTCAAGTGAATAAACAATGTTCCCTCTGCGTCCCATGAAATGTACTGATGCCACGTTCCCTCTCTCACGGGCTGACCACTGAAACAAGCCAGACCATCCTCGCGCCGTTTGGAACTACTGGACTCCAGCAGTGCAGAGGGAGACTTCCCTGACCCCACCATGGAGAATGCGTCCCAAACATCGCCCGCACCCAGCACCAGCACAGATACTCGATAGACAGGGTTCTGGGTCATTCACGGTGACCAGCTCAGAGCCTAACGATCACAGCATGCAGAAGCAGCAATGTCCCAGGGAACTGGCACTGGGAGGAATACAGGAGCCCAGGACTCTGTTGAGCCTCAGGGTAACAATATGTCCCTTGGACGAGTCATCCCACAGCTGCTGGAGCTGCAAAGACACAGTCATGAGTAATAGGAAGGGATGACAGCAGTTCTCCTTGAACTGCAAAGCCAATGGAAAGAGTCCCATTGCTTCTATCCACTGAGATGGTGGAGTCACTGCAGTGTACTGAGGTCAACACTGTGAGGTTGGCATCCACAGTGGAGACCTCAGTACAGGATGTGCACTCCATGGCAGAAGATGTCTGCCCCATGGTGCAGGCACTGGTGGGAATCCATGAGTGCCTCCGTCAAAGGATGACAGGGCTTCTAGATCTCACTCCAACTGTCCCCCATCCCATGAAGGAACGTACAGGCCCACGGGAACCCCAAGGAAAGAGGATCAGTCAAAGTACAGTCTGGAGACCTCCAGCCAGGGGACCCTGGCTCTGGCCCATCTGACAACCTGTGAGTGACACATCTCTAACCCCTGACATGGAGGAGGGCAGGAGTACAACATCTGCACTGTCAAAAAGCATGTTTGCATCCTCAAGGTCCTGATCCCCCAGGGCACCTGTTAAAATGATCTCAGGGAATAGGGCATGGAAATCAGCAAGTAGCCCCCTTTAGAGGTGAAGACACCAGCTTCACAACATCTGTAAATGCTGCTGGTGACTGAAGATTTGATGCAGGCTCAATATCCAAAGAGTGCTCGTGACTAACCTGCTAATAAAATGAGTTACTGTATGAGATTTTCTGTACATTTAAAAGCACACCTTCTTACCTTTTCCTTAAATAAAGTGCAGACCATTTGAATGTGTCAGGCAATAATAAGCTATTATCTTCATACTGAAGATATCATCATCTTCGTCGAGAGAGAGATCCCCATTTTCATACTGTTTTCTACACAATGTGCGCAATTAACAGAACATGCCTTTTTCTTTCAAACAGAATCACGGCAAATCTCATAAAGGTCCACAACACATCTAGTGTTGTTTTAAACAGGATCCATTTTCAACATCCCTGTGACCCACGCACAGGTCACCACTCCGACTTTGAAAACTCCTTCTCTATAGAATCCTGGAAGATGACCACCAGAGCACTCACTATTGCTTGAGCCACTTCCTTAAGTACGCTGGGATGTAGATTATCAAGCCCTGGGGATTTATCAGCCTTTATTCTCATCAATCTCGCCAGCATTATTTCTCTACTAATACAGATTTCCTTCAGTTCCTTCCACTCACTAAACTCCAAAATTTCTGATAGGTTATCTGTGAACCAAGACCATCTTGAATGATTTTTCTTTTTACTTGTGGAATGATGGGCCAGCATTAGCCATGGTAAATGGACAGAGTCACAGGGACAGGACAGAGGGGAGGGCCTGGCTGGGATTCTCTTTCAGACAGTCGGTGCAGGCTCGATGGGCTGCTGGCCTCTTTCGGAAATACAATAAATGGTAGGACTATTAAGAGTCAAGAAACACGAAAGGACCTAGGTGTGTCAGTACACAAGTCCTTGAAGATGGCAGTAGAAGTGGAGAAGGTGGTGAAGAAGGCTTACAGTATGCTTGCCTTTAGAGGAAAGGATATAAAGTATAAAAGCTGGCGTCTAATGTTGCAGTTGTATAGAATGTTGGTTAGACTGCATTTGAAGTACTGCGTCCAGTTCTGGTCGCCTTACTACCGAAAGGATGTGGAGACCCTGGAGAAAGTGCAGAGGTGGTTTACCAGGATGCTGCCTGGTATGGAAGGTCTTAGCTATGAGGAGAGATTGGGCGAATTGGGGCTGTTCTCCCTGGAAAGACGGAGAATGAGGGAAGATCTAATAGAAGTGTATAAGATTATGAAGGGTATAGATAAAGTGAATAGTGGGAAGCTTTTTCCCATGTTGGATATGAAAACCACGAGGGGCCATGGACTTAGGGTTAGAGGGGCAAGGTATAATTCAGATGTTAGAGGGAGGTTTTTCACACAGAGGGTTGTGGGAGCCTGGAGTGCACTGCCAAGTAGGGTGGTGGAGGCAGGCATGCTAGAGTTGTTTAAGGCTTACCTAGATAATAGGCACATGAGAGGACTAGAGATGGAGGGGTACAAAAGTCCCCTCCATAATAAGGATCAAGAGCCTCAGGACGTTCCTGGGAATCAATAAATTCCTATAGGCCGTCCAACATATTGTGTGGCTCATGTGTCTCTTACGTTTGAGCTTCTGGGGGTCTTCCATGAATGTCTGTATAGACTATGGATGTTTATTGGTGTCTTTTTCTTTACATGCACAGGTGATTCAGTCCGCTTTGTTGGCCAGCAAGGGGCATACACATGGTGGGTCGTGCAAGGGCTGCTCTTGGATGTTGCTTTGAGAGTTGCCTAGTGCTTCATGTCGTTAGTGTATGCTTAAACTGGACCAACTGACGGGCAACACGACAGCTCAATGACTATCACTGTTAGCTGTGCAGATACATGGACCTGGGTAAAATCTCCCACTTGTGTCGGTATCTGTGGGAGTTTGCACATTCTCCCCGTGCTTGCATGGGTTTTCTGCAGGTGCTCTGGTTTCCTCCCACACTCCAAAAGCGTGCTTTTAGGCTGACTGGTGTAACAAATTGTCTCTAAATTAGACCTCCCTTAATCTGGTGCACATATAATTCTCTAAATTTGCACACTTTTATTGTGGAATCCAAGAGGCGTAGACAAAAGTGATAGGTAGAAGAAGGATTGGAATGAGGCACTCACTGAGTGTTAAACGGCAGCACAGGCTTGTTGGGCCAAAGGACCTGTTTCCTGTGCTGTTCTTTGTTCTTTGCAATGATTCCATCGATCCCTTTGCTTCTCTTCTCCATTTAAACTCTTTTTGTCCAAGCAGCATGTGACCCCCCTCATTCTTCAAACCAAATGCAGTACATCAAATTTATCTATTAACCTGTTATATGCTGATTCTACAAGTCTTATTCATGTCTTATCACCATCAACATGTCAGTATTTATTGCAGCCCCCAATATGGTGCCAACTGCAAATATCAAAACTGTATTTTTGAGGAAAGAACAAAGGCAGAGGGCAGACACACTGAGAAAATATTAATTCAGAGTTAATGTTAATGAATTAGATTCACTTCTCATCAGCAGAGACTGGCAGATGGATCATAATGCTCATTCCTGCATCAGTTTGGAAACATTCAGTCTTGCCTTCCAACTGAATGTGAGATTAGAAGGTCAGATTGATCGAGTGGAACACTAAGGTTATCCACTTTGTGATTCAGTTTAAAAGACCAGCTAGTGAAGAAGCTGAAACAAGAGGCATGTTTACAGGAACCAATAAATACAGTTTCAACTCTACTATGTTGCAACAAATCTCAACTCATACACGATGTAATGCTGAACAAGCAAATTGACATCTCATTGATGGCCATTGACTCGAAAGCTATTGAAAAATGTCCAATCGTTTCATATCTAATCTTTCCTCTTCTGAAATTAATCTCATAATCCTCCTTGTCATTGTCTGGAACACAGTGGACCTTCTTTGATCCCTTCAAATTCTTTCTTTTGGTGATATCACTCGCTACACCTCTCTTTCCTCTCCTGCCAAAATCCTACACCACACGTTTGTCATTTTGTAGTTTAATTTCTCAAAGTCTCTGAGATTTTACCACCGTGTTGCGCCCATTTTCAGGTGTGATGTGGTAGTAAAGTGGGCCGTAGAGCACTGACTGCGATTAGCATCAGTTTTCATGACTGGTGCCATTTTACAAGCGCCGGAATTCCAGCACTATCAGCCTCTCACCAGAAATGGGCGAGAGGCAGGTTAATGTGTGCAAAATTATTTTAATGCTGTTTAACATCTGCTCAGTGAAGCCAGTGCTCAATTGTCCGAGCTCGTCCCCTTTATGATCTCACCGGGAAAGGTTCTCGCCAGCGAGGAACAGACATGAATGGCGAGCAGTTCAACTTGGCCTCACTGGTGGAACTAGAGGTCACTGAGACTCCCGGAGAGGCTGAAGGTATGGAGGGGATGCCCCCTCAGCAGTGCCAGACTGGGTAATGCCCAGCAGGAACCCGGGCAGGGCCAGTCGGGGAGGGGGCTAATGGAGCATAGGTGCCTGCTGCCACTCAGCAGGAATCAACGGTGAGGGGGAGAAGGGGCTCGCTATCATACTGCAGCAATCAGCGAGGGGGGGGGAAGTGGAGCTTGCTGCCATTCTGCAGTGATTGGTGTGGGTGGTGGGGGGGGTGTATCAGCGGGCACTGCATCGCAGGCTGTGGACCCCTGCAACGGGGAAGAGGGGTTGTCGTTTCAGGCAGCTGGCAGTAACAGGGGGCCTCTCAGCTCTCTCTTGTCCATCAGATCCCTGCTACTACTAATATGCATGCGAACTACCTCCCTCTACACACTTTTGGGTATGTTAACCCACCCACAGATTACTGCAGCGCAAATCTGACATGCTCAAAATTTTGCAGTCAGTGTGTGTTTGGTGGGGAGTTGGAGTACAAAAAATGAAATTAAAAGTCAGATCTGAAACTCTTAGTTTCAAGTCTGTCCAATAATTAGGATAAGAATTATAAAATCGTCCCCTCTGTTTGTTATTCTTTCTCTCTACCTCTGTTCTTCTAAAACTAATGACAGCTTATGTTTTCTGTTCCAACACAGACCTTTCAACAACTGCCCATGATCTTTGGAATTTTCTCTCAAAGCTAATTAACAACATTGCATCAACAGCATCATAAAAATCACTTTTCACCATGCTCCTCTCTTGCTCAGATCTAATCTTGCTTGTAAAACAAGAAGGAATGGTCTTCTGGATGAGAAGCATAAAGAAAAGCTAGTATCCATAGTACTTCTGAAGTGATATCAAAAGTTAATCACATCCTACTTTCAGCTCTTGGATTATGTGGGTAAAAATTTTAACACATATTCTTACCTAGTCTTAGTTTTGCTTTTGCCAGCAAGAGAATCTGTGGAAGGTAGATGTTTTTCAATGGGAATACCAGAAGGGAGTAAATACTTCCGTCTGGATGAAGCTGCACACTTTCTCCCAGTAAAACAAGCTGTACACAAAACACATTAGCTCAGTACATTATTTCACCAAAGCCTCTTCACTTCACTTATTTTCTATAAACTATAAATTCAAACAGGTCACAGAGAGCAGACTATTCAGCTCAGCTGGTCAATGCCAGTGTTTATCCTCCACAAGAGTCTGTATTTCATCATTAGCCCACCAATATATCTTTCTATTCCTTTCTCCCTCACTTGCTTGGTTAGTTTGTCCTTAAAGTCATCTATTCACATCATCTACCTCAGTGGTAGCATGTTCACTGCTCTAACTTTGAACAAAGAAGTTCCTTCTGAAATCAAAATGGAAAATGTTGACTCAGCAGTTCAGGCAGCATCTGTGCAGACAGACTGAGACTGGGTTAAAACTTCCCAGTTCCCCAGTGTAGGATTGGGGTAGGGGTGGTGGTACCCCAAAACGTGCTGGGCAATTCCCTTCTGAGATTCCCATGTAAGGTTTGCATCGCAATCACTGGAAAGTCCAAACTTGCTCTGAGCAATTTCCCTGCGCTGGAAACTATCCAATCATGTGATTTAAATCACAAACGTCAGATGGTTCCAACTATCTTGCTTCAATAGTCTGAAGAATTAAAATCTCTTCTAACTTTGGGTAATTATTGGAAAGACCTAGAACAAACAACCCCATCCTCTTTTCTTCCCGTAGATCTCCCCCAAATACCAGGCCTCAGAGGGAAATCCCCTCAATCCTCATCCCCTGACTCATCCTATACCACTGTGTTCTCTATTACCCCAGACAGTCCCACTCCTTCTCCCACCCACCCACTCAGGACTCCTCCCTGCCCCGATGGGCTTGACTTCCACACATGCTTGAAACTTGACCACAATGCTGTCCCCAATCTAATCCCGTTCCCTGACCAGAGCCACCACCCCCTCTGTCCCTCAAAACCTGAACCCTTCCCCTCCAACCAGGCACGATTCCCTCCCTATCCTGCAGTTCTGACCTTAATGTACAAACCCCAAGCCAGCTTGGAAATGACTCTAAGCCTTCCCTGCATCCTAGCCGATCTACCCTGAGCACCCCCCCCACCCCTCCGCACAATGGCCGATTAACCCTGAACCTCCCACCCGTACACTGGCCGAACCATCCTGAGCCTCTCCCCTGCACACTGACCGATCCACTCTGAACCCCTCCCCTACACATTGGCCAATCCGCCCTGGACCCCTCCCCGCACACTGACCGATCCACCCTGAACCCCTCCCCTGCACACTGACCAACCCATCCTGGATCCCTCTCCCGTACAATGGCTGATCCACCCTGTACCCCTCCTCCGCACACTGGCTAATCTGCCCTGTACCTCTTCTCCGCACACTGGCCAATTCACCCTGAGCCCCTCCCCCGCACACTGGCCAATTCACCCTGAACCCCTCCCCCGCACACTGACCGAGTAACCCTGACCCCTCCCCCGCACACTGACTGAGTAACCCTGAACCCCTCCCCACATGACCAATTCACCCTGAACCTCTCCCCCACATACTGATCAATTCACCCCGAGCCCCTCTCCCACCACTGACATATTAACCCTGAACCCCTCCCCCACACACTGACCATTAACCCTGAAGCCCTCCCCCCCACTGACCAATTAACACAGCCCCTCCTCCGCACACTGACCAATTAACCCTGAACCCCTCCCCCGCACACGGACCAATTAACCCTGATCCCCTCCCCCCACACTGACTGATTAACCCTGAACCCCTCCCCCACACTGACTGATTAACCCTGAACCCCTCCCCCCACACGACCAATTAACCCTGAACCTCTCCCCCGCACACGGACCATTAACCCTGGAACCCCTCCCCCCACACTGACCGATTAACACAGACCTCCCCCGCACACTGACCAATTAACCCTGAATCCTTCCTCCCACACTGACCGATTAACCCTGAACCCCTCCCCCACACTGACAGATGACCCACACTGCTCCCCCCCCCACACTGACTGCCCTTCCCCCACACTGACATTAACACAGCCCTTCCCCCACACTGCCCCCTCCCCCGATACTGGCTGATTAACACAGCCCTTCCCCCCCCCCCCACTGACTGATTAACGCAGCCCCTCCCCCCCACACTGACCCATTAACACAGCCCCCCCCCCACACTGACCCTTAACACAGCCCCTCCCCCCCACACTGACTGATTAACACAGCCCCTTCCCCCCACACTGACCCATTAACACAGCCCTCCCCCCACACTGACCGATTAACACAGAAATCCCCCCCCACACTGACTGATTAACACAGCCCCTCCCCCCCACTGACCCATTAACACAGCCCATCCCCCCACACTGACGATTAACACAGCCCCTCCCCCCACACTGACCCATTAACACAGCCCCTCCCCCCACACTGACTGATAACACAGCCCCTCCCCCCACACTGACCCATTAACACAGCCCCTTCCCCCACACTGACCGATTAACACAGCCCCTTCCCCCCACCTGACTGTTAACACCCCCTCCGCCCCACACATTAACACAGCCCCCCCCCCCACACTGACCGATTAACACAGCCCTCCCCCCACACTGACTGATTAACACAGCCCCTTCCCCCCACACTGACCGATTAACACAGCCCTCCCCGCACACTGACCACATTAACCCTGAACCCTTCCTCCCCACACTGACCGATTAACACAGCCCTTCCCCCCACACTGACTGATTACACAGCCCCTCCCCCACACTGACCATTAACAGCCCTTCCCCCCACACTGACATTACACAGCCCTTCCCCCCACACTGACCATTAACCCTGAACCCTTCCTCCCCACACTGACGATTACACAGCCCCTTCCCCCCACACTTGCGCACACTGCCAATTAACCCTGAACCCTTCCTCCCACACTGACCGATTAACACAGCCCCTTCCCCCCACACTGACCCTTCCCCCCACACTGAATTAACACAGCCTTTCCCCCGCACACCAATTAACCCTGAACCCTTCCTCCCCCACACTGACCGATTAACCCAGCCCCTCCCCCCCCCACACTGACCACACCCCTCCCCCCACACTGACCGATTAACACCCCCTCCCCCCACACTGACCGATTAACACAGCCCCTCCCCCGCACACTGCCAATTAACCCTGACCCTTCCTCCCCACACTGACTGATTAACCCTGAGCCCCTCCCCCCCCACACTGACCAATTAACCCTGAACCCTTCCTCCCACACTGACGATTAACACAGCCCCTCCCCCCCACACTGACCGATTACAATGAACACAGCCCTTCCCCCCACATGGCCAATTAACCCTGAACCCCTCCTCCCCACACTGACCGATTAACACAGCCCCTCCCCCGCACACTGGCCAATTAACCCTGAACCCTTCCTCCCCACACTGACTGATTAACCCTGAGCCCCTCCCCCCCCACACTGACCAATTAACCCTGAACCCCTCCTCCCCACACTGACCGATTAACACAGCCCCTCCCCCGCACACTGGCCAATTAACCCTGAACCCTTCCTCCCCACACTGACTGATTAACCCTGAGCCCCTCCCCCCCCACACTGACCAATTAACCCTGAACCCCTCCTCCCCACACTGACCGATTAACACAGCCCCTCCCCCGCACACTGGCCAATTAACCCTGAACCCTTCCTCCCCACACTGACTGATTAACCCTGAGCCCCTCCCCCCCCACACTGACCAATTAACCCTGAACCCCTCCTCCCCACACTGACCGATTAACACAGCCCCTCCCCCGCACACTGGCCAATTAACCCTGAACCCTTCCTCCCCACACTGACTGATTAACCCTGAGCCCCTCCCCCCCCACACTGACCAATTAACCCTGAACCCCTCCTCCCACACTGACGATTAAACAGCCCCTCCCCCGCACACTGGCCAATTAACCCTGAACCCTTCCTCCCCACACTGACTGATTAACCCTGAGCCCCTCCCCCCCCACACTGACCAATTAACCCTGAGCCCCTCCCCCCACACTACAATTAACCTGAACCCTTCCTCCCCACACTGACTGATTAACCCTGAGCCCCTCCCCCCCCACACTGACCAATTAACCCTGAGCCCCTCCATAGGCCCATCCCAACAACCAAATGGAGACAAAGAAGCTGGAAGATTTAAATTCCATGTATAAGACTCAGGCCCTTACTAATCCGATACTGAAAGCTGCTTTTAAAACATTGTTTACAACTTGACTTTTCCTCAGTTTAAGCTTTGTTTTCTTCTCATCACCTCTGACAGCATTGCTGAAGTTTCACCGAGTGATTTAGAAAATAAAGTCAGGAGCAATGTTTGTTGCATAACACGTTACACTTGCAATAAGGCACTTCTGTTTGATTAAAGACATGGACAAAAGCAAATCGAGAATGAGTACCTGGTCAAGAATCACTTTCTGGGCTGACAGACAGAGTTTTATCTTCTCCCGCATGACAATATCTGTTGCGATGCACAGTGTTTCTGACTTTCTTAAATCAATCACCTGAAGAATAGCTTGGGCAAGAATCAGATGGCCATTGGGTGACAGAAACTGCTTTGTGCTGAGTAGCTCTATAATCTCCTGTTTGTAAAGCATAAAAAATACAATTCTTTTCAAAAAACACAAAACTATATTAAAAATGTAAAACAGAATGACAAATGGACAGATCAGTGTTGCTGGGTAAAAGTGAACGTCTGTCAGGCTGCAGTGCCAGCAGTGGGCTGAAGGAGGGGCCCACAGGCAGGGACTCAGTGTTTGTCTGCTGGTGCTGGGGAAGGGGGAGCAGCTAGGCGAGTGACAGGGATGCCGGTGATGTTCAGGATGGAGGGAGAGCAGCCGATGATCACGGGAGGCGGTGGGCGGGGAGCAAGATGGGGATGATCCAGGGAAAGGGGATCAAAGACAGTGATGATCAGCGGGTGGGTGGGAGACAGCAATGCCAGCAAGGATTGTGAGGGGCACAGATATCTCCATGGTGGTGGAGGGAGGTGAACATTTATTTAATATTTATTTCAGTGATGAGTGCATCCTTCAAGAATGCTGCCCCAGTTTAAGTGGAGCAGGTTCCTGGCTCTAAGACTCCCTGCATCGCCAGACTGACAGCACACTTCTTTTCCTAGCAGTTAAAGGATTAACATCCAGAGAAAAAGTACCGGCCAGTGGAGCTGGAGAGTTGCCCGCCAGTTTTCTCACTAACATTTTGCCAAATTCTCCTAAGACTCTGCCCGGTGTAGGAACCTCTATGGCAGCTAGCAATACTGCTTCAGGTAACTGTAATAGGTGATGCCAATCCTGACATACAGGACACCATCTGAGGCAACAGCTAACTGTTTAGTTGGGGAGCATGGCCTGTGGGCCACTGCTAGTTTGTCATAGCCATTTGCATTCGGACTGTCATGCTCCAGCTCCATAGTGCAGGGTCTGCAGGGATAACAATTATTTATCCCTCTTTGTCCCTGTTTCATAGGGACTGCCACACAGAGTCATAGAGGTTTACAGCATGGAAACAGGCCCTTCGGCCCAACTTTCCATGCCGCTCTTGTTTTTTTTAAAACCCTGAAGCTAATCCCAATTGCCCGCATTTGGCCCTTATCCCTCCATACCCACCGTTTCCATGTAACTGTCTAAATGTTTTTTTAAAAGACAAAATTGTACCTGCCTCTACTACTAACTCTGGCAGCTTGTTCCAGACACTCCCACCCTCTGTGTGAAAAAATTGCCTCTCTGGACACTTTTGTACCTCTCCCCTCTCACCTTAAACCTATGCCTTCTAGCTTTAGACTCCCCTACCTTTGGGAAAAGATATTGACGATCTATCTTGTCTATGCCCCTCATTATTTTATAGATCTCTATAAGGTCACCCCCCCAGCTCCTACGCTCCAGAGAAAAAGTCTCAGCCTAACCAGCCTCTTCTTATAACTCAATCCATCAAGTCCCAGTAGCATCCTCGTAAATCTTTTCTGCACTATTTCGAGTTTAATAATATCCTTTCTATAATAGGATGACCAGAAATGCACACAGTATTTTAAGTGTGGCCTTACTAATGTCTTGTACAATTTCAACAAGGCGTCCCAACTCCTGTATTCAATGTTCTGAATGATAAAACCAAGCATGCCGAATGCTTTTTTCACCACTCTGTCCACCTGTGACTCCATTTTCAAGGAGCTATGAACATGTACCCCTGGATCTCTTTGTTTTGTAAATCTCCCCAGTGCTCTACCATTAACTGAGTAAGCCCTGCCCTGGTTCAATCTACCAAAATGCATCACTTCACATTTGTCTAAATTAAACTCCAGCTGCTATCTGTCACCCCACTGGCCCAATTGATCAAGGCATATTTGATTTTATTTGGAGTTGCACCAGGGTCTTGCAACAGAGATTGTAATTCTGGTGTGAATGGAAAATATTCTCGGTACTGGCAAGGGCAGATCCTGTTGTGACAGATTATGCAGACTATGTTGTGTAGAGTGGAAGTCTGTGTTGTCATGGAGGCATTTTTAGAGGAGCTGTTTTGCTGAATCCATGCTACCAAATCACTCAAGTGTGAGTATAGGGACTCAATTATAATATGTTTAAAGTCTCAAGTATGTGCAAAGTCCTTGAACTCCCTGGAGATGATGTCCATCCTTGGACTTTGTGGAATTCCACGTGTGGTATATTATCTCTTCAGTTTTCCAATTACTGTGATGCTCTTCCTGGCAGGCAAGTAATTAACTTCATCCCACACTGGGAATGAATTGATAAAGACCAGTTGTTGCATTCCATTCCAATCAAATATATCTCCATGGTGAGGGACCATGGAAGGTCTGGTGTAATGGGAATGAGAATGGGAATGGAGGGGTATAGAAAACTGATTTAAAATAGGGATCATGAGCTTTGGGAGTCCCTGGGAAGTGTGTAAATAGATGATGATATTGACGTACTTGTTTTTATCCTACAGGTGCTTTGGTTCACCTTGTTGTCTAACGAGGGGCATACACGCGATGGGTCGTGAGAAGACTGCTCTTGGATCTTTTTCGAGAGTATCCTAATGCTTCACGTCGTTAGTTTATGCTTGACCTGGACCATTTGATGGGCACACGACAGCTCAGTGACTATCGCTGTGCTGTGCAGATACATGGATTTGGGCCTGTGTCTGCGGGAGTTTGCACATTCTCTTGCAAAATCTTTGTAGAGTATAGGGCTAATGGTAGGGCTCTTAATAGTGTTGAGGAACAGAAGGATCTTGGTGTATGTGTCAATAGATCCCTGAAAGTAGGCAGTCAAGTGGATAAAGTTGTTAAGAAGGCATATGGAGTCTTAGCTTTTATTGGTAGGGGGATTGAATTTAGGAGCCGCAGCATCATGTTGCAACTGTACAAAACTCTAGTGCGGCCGCACTTGGAGTATTGTGTGCAGTTCTGGTCCCCACATTATAAGAAAGATGTGGAGGCATTGGAGAGGGTACAGAGGAGGTTTACCAGGACGTTGCCTGGTATGGAGGGCAGGTCTTATGAAGAGAGGTTGAAGGGTTTGAGGTTGTTTTCGTTAGAAAGGAGGCGGCTAAGAGGGGATCTTATTGAAGCATATAAGATGATTAGAGGTTTAGATAGGGTGGACAGTGATAGCCTCTTTTCCTAGGATGGAGAAAGCTAGCACGAGGGGACACAGCTTTAAATTAAGGGGTATGAGTTATAGGACGGATATCAGAGGTAGGTTCTTTACTCAAAGAGTGATTAGGGAATGGAATGCCCTGCCTGCAGCTGTCGTAGATGCGCCAAGTTTGGTGGCGTTTAAGAGGTTAATTGATAGTATATGGAAGAGAAGGGAATGGTTAGTTTGGAGGGGCATTGCTTTTTATTTTGGTCGGCACAACATCGAAGGCCAAAGGGCCTGTTCTGTGCTGTAATGTTCTATGTTCTATGTTCTCTATGTTCTATTCTCCCCATGCTTGCGTGGGTTTTCTCCGGGAGCTCCAGTTTCCTCCCACATCCCAAAGATGCGCTCTTAGGCTAATTGGCAAAACAAATTCTCCCTAAATTGTCTCAAATTTGGTTTTTAAGCCATAGATCTATAAACATGGACAGAGATCGTGGGTAGAGGTGGGAACATCGGGGTGGCGGCGCAGGCTCATTGGGCCGAAGGGCCTGTTTCCTGTGTTGTTTTTGTTTGTTCTTTGTAAGAGATGCAGTGGTTCTTGAATTTGATGAGGCTTGACCACATATCTGGACACTTCCCTCTCTATGCCACAGTATATTGAGTACCAGTACACGGCCTCCTTTGCCTACACTTTGTTGTTTTCATCTGCTGGTATCCTTGGTGGAGTTGCTGGGTGTAACTTGTGCAGAGAGCTGGGGATGCTAAACCTCTGGCCATGCAGTATGAGTCCATCTTGCACAGTTCACATTTTCTTCACGGCACAAAAAGCACTGAGCTCACGAAGAAGCTTCTTTGATGTCAAAGGCTGAAGACTTGTGTTCCAGGTCTTGCTGTGCCAATATTCAAGATGTTCCTGTCCAACCGCTTAGCAATCTACCCAATTATGTCCTGCAGAAGGAACAGGACAAATCTAGCCCAGTCAATTTTCACTTATCACTCTACTCCAAGTTCCACACACATGAGCACAGCCTCAACTGGGATCTTGGGTTCATGTCACACCATCTGTAACCCCCATGACTAGCCTGGGCTTGCAAAATCTCATTAACTATCTTGGCTTGAGAGCTCTTTAATCACTCACATTATCTGCAGCTGTAAAGACTTGATTACCTGTTAAGACACGCATTCCAACCATTATCTTGTAATTAAGCCTACATCTATATATGTCCTGTTTGTGAACCCCATCCACCACTCACCTGATGAAGGAGCAGCGCTCTGAAAGCTTGTGATATCAAATAAATCTGTTGGACTTTAATCTGGTGTTGTGAGACTTTTTACTGTGCTCACTCCGGTCCAACACTGGCATCTCCATATCGTTGATCAAAAACGAAAGAGGCTATCAACAACACTATCAAGCAGCACTTATTCAGCAATAACATGCTCATTGGCACCTAGTTTGGGTTCTGCCAGGACCACTCAGCTCTTGACCTCATTAAAGTTTTGGTTCAAACAGAAGAGCTCAATGCTCAAAGCAAGGGGGGGATGACATCTAGACAAGATTTGACCGAATGCAGCCTGAAGAAGTCCTAGCAAAACTGGGGTCCATGGAAATCACAGGAAAATATCTCCACTGGTCACACCTGGCACAAAGGAAGATGGTGTAAGTCAATCATCTCAGCTCCAGAATATCACCACAGGAGTTCCTCAGGGAATGTCCTAGGCAGTGAGGATGTGGAGTCCTGGCATCTTTCCACTCTCTTGTATGCCAGCTTGTCCTCCATAAAGTTAGATGGAGAAGTGTAAGCAGGACATGTTCTAGGACAAATGATAAACATGCCTACCACGTGTGGATGCTGAGTGAGAGCAGGGAGGGAATGAGGAAAAGACCCACAGGGGAGATAAAACTGAGTGTGGGGGAGTTAATAGTGGTTCCCCTTGAGCTGGCATTAAGCGAGGTTCCTGTCGATGTGTCATGAGTCGGTGAGTTGTGAGAGATGTGAAGAGTGTCCTACCTAGGCGGAATGGAGATCATTCATGCTCTAGTGACACTGGATGTTCTCTCCTGCAGACCGTTGGTATTGATTACTTCTGCCACCGTCTCCATGCTGGAGTGGTAAACTTTGATGCAGGTCTTTGTTCAGAGTGTGAGCAGAGAACATTGCAGAGGGCCTCACTGTGTTTAGTAGGTACTCAATGGAGACATCCATAAATATGGATGCTGAATATCTCCTGGGTCTGGCAGTCAAGACTTCACAGTAGCTTGCCTTCTCTGGTTTGAAGTGATCTAGCTGTATGCAGAGGCAACCTTTAAATGTGGTGCTCAAATCACTGAAGTTCTGAGGTGATGACAGGGCTGGTGAATTTGAGGTTCTCCACCAGGAAAATGGTGTGGACACATGCCTGTCAATTCTTTCCTCTGAATGATGCACAATATAGCAGGAAAAAGTACCATCAAAGATACCAACTCTTAAATGTCTCGTGTGAACTTTAAAAATCCCACAGCACGGTTTGAAGTCGGAGAGTTTGTCCCAATACATTGACTAATACCTAACCCTGGCCAACATCAATAAATACATTAATGAGTTGAGGAACAGGGAGAGAGAGTGCAGGTATGGTTTAGGAGGGAGGGTTTCAGTTACTTGGATAATTGGATGACATTCTGGGGAAGGTGGGACATGTACAAACAGGACAGTTTGCACTGAACCAGAGGGGCACCAATATCCTGGGAGGGAAATTTGCTCTGGCTCTTCAGCGTTGGTGGGTGGGTGGGGGGGGAGGTAAAATTATTTGTCAGGGGGATGGAAAAATGAGCTGTAGTGAGATACTGAGGAAGGTATCAAGGTTGCAGGAGTGTACTGGCAAACAGGAAGGTGGGTTGAAGTGTGTCTACTTTGATGCAAGGAGCATCAGGAATAAGGTAGGTGAGCTTGGAGAGTGGATTGGTACTTGGAACTATGATGTTGTGGCCATTACAGAGACATGGTTAGAACAGGGACAGGAATGAGTGTTGGAAGTTTCAGGGTATAGATGTTTCAGTAAGAATAGAGGTGATAAAAGAGATGGCGGAATAGCGTTGTTAATCAAGTATAGTTTAATGGCTATTGAAAGGCAGTTCGAGAGGGATCTGCCCACTGAGGTAATATGGGCTGAAGTTAGAAATAGGAAACGGTCAGTCACGTAATTAGGAGTTTTCTATAGGCCCCAAATAGTAATAGAGATGTGGAGGAGGAAATTGCAAAGCAGATTATGGGTAGGTGTGAAGGTCACAGGGTAGTTACCATAGGCAACTTTAAC
Source organism: Sphyrna mokarran (assembly GCA_024679065.1). Classification (NCBI taxonomy): domain Eukaryota; kingdom Metazoa; phylum Chordata; class Chondrichthyes; order Carcharhiniformes; family Carcharhinidae; genus Sphyrna; species Sphyrna mokarran. Next base: position 1,870,676 of record JAGIQG010000019.1, read on the forward strand.
TTTTCAAACATATGCACAGATCTATAAACATAGACAGGGATCATGGGTAGAAATGGGAACATCGAGGTGGAGGTGTGGGCTCGTTGGGCCAAAGGGCCTGTTTCCCATGCTGTTTTATTGTTCTTCTTTGTTCTTTGTAAACTTTATAGATCGAATAGCTTGGATGGGAAACTTTTTGTACAGTGTGTGCAGGACAGTTTCTGACACAATATGTGGATAGGCTCACAAGAGATCGGGCCACATTGGACTTGGTACTGGGTAATGAACGGGGCCAAGTGTTAGATTTGTTTGTGGGAGAGCACTTTGGAGATAGTGATCACAATTCGGTGTCCTTCATTATTTCATTGGAGAGGGGTAGAGTCATATGACAGGGCAAAGTTTATAATTGGGGCAGGGGTAATTTATAATGTGATTAGGCAAGAATTAGGGAGCATAAGATGGGAACAGAAACTGTCAGGGAAAGGTACAAATCAAAAGTGGAGCTAATTTCAAGGAACAAATAGTTTACGGGTCCTTTACATGGACTTCAGCAAGGTGTTTGATAAAGTTCCCCATGCAAGACTTCTTGAGAAGGTGAGAGGGTATGGGATCCAAGGGGCTGTTGCCTTGTGGATCCAGAACTGGCTTGCCTGCAGAAGACAGACAGTGGTTGTGAATGTGTTTTTTTTTGCATGGAGATCGGTCACCAGTGGAGTGCCCCAGGGATCTGTTCTAGGACTCTTGCTGTTTGTCATTTTCACTAATTACCTGGATGAGGAAGTGGAGGGATGGGTTATTAAGTTCGCCGACAATACAAAGATTGGTGGTGTTGTGAATAGTCTGGAGGGATGTCAGAGGTTGCAGCAAGACATAGATCGGATGCAAGACTGGGCGGAGAAGTGGCAGATGGACTTCAACGCAGATAAATGTGTAGTCCATTTTGGCAGGACCAATGGGATGAAGGAGTACGATGTCAAGGGTAGGAGTCTTAGCAGTGTTGAGTTCCGGGTCCATAGGACACTTAAATTGGCCTCGGAGGTGGAGGATAACGTTAAGAAGGCATATGGTACTGGCCTTCATTAATCGAGGGATTGAGTTTAGGAGTTGGGAGGTAATGCTGCAACTTTATAAGACCCTTGTCAGACTGCACTGTACTGTGCAGTACTGTGCACAGTTCTGCTCGCTTCACTACAGGAAGAATGTGGAAGCTATTGAGATGGTGCAAAGGAGATTTACAAGGATGTTGCCTGGATTGGGGGGTGTGCCTTATGAAGATAGAACATAGAACATAGAACATTACAGCACAGAACAGGCCCTTCGGCCTTTGATGTTGCGCCGACCAATATAAAAAGCAATGCCCCTCCAAACTAAACCATTCCCTTCTCTTCCATATACTTATCAACTAACCTCTTAAACGCCACCAAACTCGGCGCATCTATAACTGCTGCAGGCAGGGCATTCCACTCCTGAACCACCCTTTGGGTAAAGAACCTAACTCTGATATCCGTCCTATAACTATCACCCCTTAATTTAAAGCTGTGTCCCTTAAAGATACGTTGAGAGAGCTAGGTCTCTTCTCCCTGGAGAGATGAAGGTTGAGAGGCAACCTGATAGAGGTTTATAAAATGTTGAGAGGTATAGATCGGGTGGATTCTCAGAGGCTATTTCCCAGGACTGAAATGGTTGCTACAAGAGGACACAGGTTTAAGGTGCTGGGGAGCAAGTATAGAGGAGATGTCAGGGGTAAGTTTTTCACTCAAAGGGTGGTGAGTGAGTGGAATCAGCTGCCATCGGTGGTGGTAGAGGCGAACTCGCTGAGGTCTTTCAAGAGACTTCTGGATGAGTACATGGGATTTAATGGGATTGGAAGTTACAGATAGTTTTATGGCCTGGTAGGTATGGATATGGTCAGTGCAACTTGTGGGCCGAAGGGCCTGTTTGTGCTGTAGTGTTCTGTGTTCTATGTCCCTGTCATGCAGGGAGGAAATGGCCGAGTGCAGGAACCATGGTTCACAAAGGAGGTTGAATGTCTTGTCAAGAGGAAAAAGGAAGAATATGAGGAAACAAGGTTCAGTTGAGTTGCTTGAGGGTTACAAGGTAGCAAGGAATGAGGTAAAAAAGGACTTAGGAGAGCTAGGAGGGAGCATGACAAGTCCTTGGCGGGTCAGATAAAGGAAAGCCCCAAGGCTTTTCACTCTTATGTGAGAAATAAAAGAATAACCAGGGTGAGGTTAGGGCCGGTCAAGGATAGTAATGGGAACTTGAGCATGGAGTCAGAAGAAATAAGTGAGGCGTTGAATGAATACTTTTCTTCAATGTTCACCAAAAGGGCCATGTTTTTGAGGATGAGTGTATGATACAGACTGATAAGCTGGAGGAGATAGATGTTCTGAGGGAAGATGTATCAGCAATTTTGAAAAATCTCAGGGTCAATAAATCCCCTGGGTACTTTGGGAGGGAAAGGATGAGATTGCAGAGCCTTTGGCTTTTATCTTTGGGTTCTCACTGTCCATGGGGATAGTACCAGAGGACTGGAGAGTGGTGAATCTTGTTCCTCTGTTCAAGAAAGAAAATAGGAATGAGCCTGGTAATTATAGGCCCGTTAGTCTTACTTCGGTGGTCAGTAAGTTAATGGAAAAGATCAAAGAACAAAGAACAAAACAGCATGGGAAACAGGCCTTCGGCCCAACGAGCCCGCACCGCCACCCCGATGTTCCCACCTCTACCCGCGATCCCTGTCCATGTTTATAAATCTATGGATTAAAAACCAAATTTGAGACAATTTAGGGAGAATTTGTTTTGCCAATTAGCCGAAGAGCAAATCTTTGGGATGTGGGAGGAAACCGGAGCACCCAGAGAAAACCCATGCAATCACGGGGAGAATGCGCAAACTCCCACAGACACAGGCCCAAATCCATGTATCTGCACAGCACAGCGATAGTCACTGAGCTGTCGTGTTGCCCATCAAATGGTTCAGGTCAAGCATACACTAACGACGTGAAGCACCAGGATACTCTCCTGAGGAATAGGATTTGTGATCATTGGAAAGATGCAGCTTAATCCAGGACAGTCAACACAGATTTGTGAAGAGTAAGTCTTGCCTTACAAATTTGATTGAATTCCTTGAGGAGGTAACTAAGTATGTAAATGAAGGTAGAGCAGTTGATGTTGTACACATGGAGTTTGATAAGGTTTCCCACAGTAGGCTCATGAAGAAATTAAGGAGGTGTGGAATAGATAGAAATTTAACCAATTGGAAAAGTAACTGGCTGTCTCATAGAAGACAGAGGGTGGTGGTGGTGGATGGAAAATTTTCAGACTGGAGACCAGTAACCAGCAGGTCCTCTGCTATTTGTGATTTTTATTAATGACTTGGAAAAGGGGCTGAAGGATAGGTCAGTAAATTTGCTGATAACACCAAGATTGGTGGAGTAGTGGATGAGGTGGAGGGCTCTTGTGGGCTGCAAAGAGACATTGACAGGATGCAGAGCTGGGCTGAAAAAGTGGCTGATGGAGTTTAACCCTGATAAGTGCGAGTAATTCATTTTGATATGACAAAGTTGAATGTGGATTACAGGGACAATGGCAGGATTCTGAGGAATGTGGAGGAACAGAGAGATCTTGGGGTTTATATCCACAGATCTCTGAAGGTTGCCACTTAATAGATAAGCCATGAAGAAGGCTTATAGTGCATCAGCGTTTATTAACAAGGGGTTTGAGTTTAAGAGCTGTGGAGTTATGCTGCAACTATACTGGACGTTGGTGAGACCACATTTGAAATATTGTGTATCACTATAAGAAGGATGTGGAAGATTTGGAGAGAGTGCAGAGGAGATTTACCAGGATGCTGCCTGGTTTGGGGGGTAGGTCTTATGAGGAAAGGTTGAGAGAGCTGGGGCTTTTCTCTTTAAAGCGGAGAAGGATGAGAGGTGACTTAATATAGGTTTACAAGATGATGAGAAGGATTGCTAGAGTGGATGTTCAGAGAATATTTCCTCAGGTGGACGTAGCTGTTACTAGGGGGCAATACTATAAGTTTCATGGTGGGAGATATAGGAGGGATTTCCGAGGTAGATTCTTCACTCAGAGAGTGGTTGTGGTGTGGAATGGACTGCCTGCTGTGATAGTGGAGTCGGACACTTTAGGAACTTTTGGAATAGGCACATGGAACACCAGAATGATAGGGCATGGGAGTTTGAATTTGATTTCGGACAAAGTTCAGCACAACATCAAGGGCCAAAGAATAGTACAGCACAGTACAGGCTCTGTTAGCTTAACGCTGTAATGTGCGCTATTGCTATTATGTTGTATTTGATTTCTGCACATCAACAGCAAACTGTGAAGAAATGTCATAAAGTTGAGAAAACTGCAAATCCATTTCCTTACCTTGAAAAATCAGGAATGAAAGCATGGGTGGGATTTTCCAGCTACGCTAGCCTCAAAACCAGAGAATTCCGCCTGAGATTACTGAATCTTTGCTTGTTCCCCCCCTCACCCCACTATACTTGCTGTGCCAGAAGCAATGGGAGAATTCCAACCATGGAATCATCCACCTGAGTTCCCCACCATCGTTGCAAAAAAAATTTGTTTGTTATTGCTAACTTCATGATTTCGAGCCAGAAACAAAAGTCACAAACAGCTTATCTAAAATCGAGGTGGCATCTTCACCTGCAGAAGAGCTTTGATGCAATCTTTAACGTGTCCAAGTCGGAAATCAAGCAGAACAGCCTGCAGCATAAACTCTGCCTGCATCTCTACATCTCCAAAGGCCTTTGCTTCTTTTATCCCATCCTCACAGAGTTTAGCAGTTTCCAGAAAATCTTCATCTAATGAATTAAAAAAGCAATGTTTTCACCAAGTTAATGACTAGTTCCTTGATTCTCCATTTCCCCTTACTTCCCAATTCCATGTTAAAGTTTGGAATTGAAACATCAACAGAAATATAACCTGAAACATGCAAGGTTAAATCTGTGCAGTGCAAATAGCCATTAAAAATTGTCAAAAACAATACAATCATTCATAACATGAAATTTGAGGGAAATAGAAAAATATCACAACAGACCTTTATTAATGATATTCACTTTATTAATGATACTTGACATTCCTGTTAGATTTTTTTGGCCACTCCTTCCCCTTGCAATTTTATTTGTAAAAGGATTGGTGGAGATGTGGCCAGATAGTATGATGCCACAATTATGGAGCAATGTTTCTCCTTCATCCTGGAGATGAGAGTCAGTGGGCTACTCAACCATGCAGCCAGCATGCTGATTCTCAGGCAAGATTCACTCAATATTGATCAGGTGAAAAATCATTCCCTTTTATCAAGCATTCGTACATTGACAGTTTTGCTGGAGATACTGAAACCCCTGGTTAAGGGGCTTTAAAACCAAAGTAGGTGAGTTCGGGACCATGTGCCTTATACCAAAAGTATCATTATGTGCTACATCTACAGATATAATGCAAAGATATTATTTATTAATCACATATATCATCCATAGTAATGGACTTTGATCAAGTATTATAATGGTTTTAAAGATATTTGTGAGCTTTGAAGCAACTGGTGGTTGATGGAAAATATTCAACCTGGAGTTCAGTTACTAGTGGTGTTCCGAAGGGATCCGTTTTGGGGCCACTGCTGGTTGTCATTTTTATAATTGACCTAGATGAGGGTGTAGAAGGATGGGTTAGTAAATTTGCTAACAACACCTAAGTCGGAGGAGTTTAGATAATGAGGATGAATGTTCCAGTTTGTAGAGGGACACAGATAAGCTGCACAGCTGAGCTGAGAGGTGGCAAATAGAGCTTAATGCGGAGAAGTGTGAGGTGATTCACTTTAGTAACAGTAACAGACATACAGAACATAGGGCTAATGGAAAGACTCTTGGTAGTGTCGACGAGCAGAGATCTCTGTGTACATGCGCATAGATCCCTGGCACCCATGTCGATAAGGTTGTTAAGAAGGCGTATGGTGCGTTAGCTTTTATTAGTAGAGGGATTGAATTTTGGAGCCGCAACGTCATGTTGCAACTGTACAAAACTCTGGTGCGTTCGCACTTGGAGTATTGTGTACAGTTCTGGTCGCCACATTATAAGAAAGATGTGGAAGCATTGGAAAGCGTGCAGAGGAGGTTTACCAGGATCTTGCCTGGTATGTTGGGAAGGTCTTATGAGGAAAGGCTGAGGGACTTGAGGTTATTTTCATTAGAGAGAAGAAGGTTAAGAGGTGACCTAATTGAGGCATACAAGATGATCAGAGGGTTAGATAGGGTGGACAGTGAGAGCCTTTTTCCTCGGATGGTGATGGCTAAAACAAGGGGACATAGCTTTAAATTGAGGGGTGGTAATTATATGACGCATGTCAGAGGTAGGTTCTACCTCTGGTGTAAGGGCGTGGAGTGGCCTGCATACGTCAGTTGTGGACTAGCTAACTTTAAGGGCGTTCAAATGGTCAGTGGATAGGCATATCAATAATATTGGAATAGTTTAAGTTAGAGGGTCATTAGATTGGTTCCACTGGTTGGCGTAACATCAAGGGCTGAAGGGCCCGTACTGCGCTGTAATGTTCTAAGTTCTATGACACCAACCTGATACATGTCAGCAGATTGCTATGCAATAAAGGAAGGACCTTTGAGTCCAATTAGCCAATGAATTCCTAATTATGCCAGTGGGTAGAATGCTAATATGTATTAATGTAATTGGACCATTCAGTCTGTATGACAGATTGGGCAGAAAATACAAACTTTCGAAAGTGGTGCATCAATTGTGCTTATGTGATGCAATTTTAGAAAGAAGTTGGAATCCTTGCTACATCTCTCTCCCAAAACGTATTGGTTAAATAAAGACATGGCTTTGAATCAGAACACTGAAATTGTGAGTCTTTGTGTTTTGCTTAAGGTTTAACAATATACAGCCTCAAAAGAAAACCTCCATTAACAGATGGCAATTGTAGGAAGCTGAGAATAGTGCAAACTCAAGACCAATCTACTCACCGACTCAATTAACTATAAAACTAGCTGAATACTGTAACAATCCAGAATCTTGCTGACCGAGTAGGCAATCAAGGTTGCACAGCAATGTCTCTTTACACGCTCTCAGGTTTACCCATTGAGAGAGAAAATGGTGCATCTTGGAAGTGTGTGACAGCGCAAGTTTGGTGTGCAGCCATTTGGTTTGCAACTTTATAAGACCCTTGTCAGACCCCACTTGGAGTATTGTGTGCAGTTCTGGTCGTCTCACTATAGGAAGGATGTGGAAGCTATTGAGAGGGTGCAGAGGAGGTTTACAAGGATGTTGCCTGGATTGGGGGGCATGCCTTATGAAGACAGGTTGAGGGAGCTAGGTCTCTTCTCCCTGGAGAGACAAAGGTTGAGAGGCAACCTGATAGAGATTTATAAGATGTTGAGAGGAATAGATAGGGTGGATTCTCGGAGGCTATTTCCCAGGGCTGAAATGGTCACTATGAGAGGATGTAAAGATGCCGGCGTTGGATTGGAGTGGTAAGAACTCAGTAAGAATTTAGCAACACCAATTATTAATCCAACCGATTTATTTGATAGTAAAAAAGCGAGCTTTCAACACTCCCGTGTCTTCATCAGGCAAGTGCAGTGGTCTGGTCTGCAATAGCACACATCAGCACAGACAGTCAGAGATTGCTGATTAGAATGCGAATCCTTACATCTAACCTGCTATTCAAGGGTTAAAGTGGCTAACAATGTGTGTGAAGGGAATCCTGAGCATTGTTAGAGAATTGTGTATTTTCTCCAGACAGCACAGTAAGTGAGGTTTTTGCTAACCCAGGCAAGTTACGGGGGTTACAGATAGTGTGTCATGAAGCCAAGATCCCTGTTAAGACCGTCCTCATGTGTGCGGAGCTTGGCTATCAGTTTTTTTGGCTAACAGGGATCTTGGCTTCATGACACACTATCTGTAACCCCCGTAACTTGCCTGGGTTAGCAAAAAACCTCACTTACTGTGCTGTCTGGAGAAAATACACAATTCGCTAACAATGCTCAGGATCCCCTTCACACACATTGTTAGCCACTTTAACACTTGAATAGCAGGTTAGATGTAAGGATTCGCATTCTAATCAGACTTCTGGATGAGTACATGGGATTTAATGGGATTGGGAGTTACAGATAGGTTTATGGCCTGGTAAGTATAGATATGATCGGCAGAACTTGTGGGCCAAAGGGCCTGTTTGTGCTGTAGTGTTCTATGTTCTATGTTCTATTAGAGATACCATAGACCTTTTGTAACTCTGAGGTTTGTGTTCTGTAAGCCTGAAGTTTCTTGTAGGACATTGGAAAAGTATGTCCCAGGGTTAAAATCACTGGATAACCACCGAAAACTGACATGGTAATCGCAGTACATATTAATGATTGAGACTTAGAAATCAAAGACACAACTTCTCAGCTTGTAGATGACAACAAATGGAGAAGGACATGATGGAAAAACAATAATCAGGAGGTCTATAACAAATTACAAGAGGATGTTAACAAACTTACAGAATGGGCACAAAATTATAGGGGTGGTGTATATATACATATTGTTGGTAACAATAAATTGTAATTATAGCATTTTTAATAATCAATAGTGAAATGTAACTGCTTTCAGTGCACTTCAAATGAGCCATATTATTAGACATTAAGTAGGTAGAAACATTAATTTTTCCTTTCTTTACTTTCGATTCCCATCAACTGTGGACAAATGCATTTGTAGAAAAGCACAAAGTGATCTCTGCATTTCAGCATTCATTGCATTTAGGGCAATGCATTGAAAGCACATGAAATCATAGAACCCTACAATGTAGGAGGAATCCATTCAGCCCATTGAGCACATGTAATAGAGGATGAAGTTCATACTAACACAAAACATGAACTTACAGCATTATCTGCATGTCAAGTGAAAATGAAGCAAAGCACTATGCAATGCTCCACAAACTAGTTTCCAATGTAACTGCATTCTAACTCACCATCACCTTCTCAAGGACAAAGAGGAGTGAGCTAGATATGCCCACGTCTCATGAATGAATCCATTTTTTTTTAGTTTAGATAGGTTGGGGACTGAAGGGCCATTTCTTGTGCTGTTCTTTGTATACATGGGATTTAATGGGATTGGGAGTTACAGATAGTTTTATGGCCTGGTAGGATATGATCGGCACAACTTGTGGGCCGAAGGGCCTGTTTGTGCTGTAGTGTTCTGTGTTCTATATGAAGAAAACTTAAAATTAATAAGAGCCCAGGTTCCAGCAAAGACAAAATAGCAATGAAAAAGCATCAGAACAATTGTTATTAAAGATTGCACATTCTGGATCACCAGATACTAATTAATACATTAAATACAAAAATCCATGCTTTTATTGAATTTCGTAAAAATGCTATTTTATGTGGTCATGTAGATTTCAACCAAGCTGTCTGTATTCCCCGATAACAGAAGCCTCAGTGGAGTTGATTTCCCTTACAATTTGTAATCAACTCCTCTCCTTCCACCACTCACACAGACACAAACACACACACACACACACAGACACACACACAGACAGACACACACACAGACACACACACACACACACACACACAGACAGACACACACACAGACAGACACAGACACAAACACACACACACACACAGACACACACACAGACAGACACACACACACACAGACACACACACACACAGACACACACACGTAAAGGGAAAGGTCATTTACAAGCATGGTACAGAATGAAGCAATCAGGACAGAATATGAAAGAAAAAACCTACAACAGTTAATTTAAGCATTTGGAAAGAAAACTGGATGAGGAACCCAACAAGGGATCTGAGTCGTTTACCCTAAATCAGGTCCAACTGAATAAAATGCTCTCTATAGAGATAGCCCTGATGGTAAATGGCAGATCTTTTAAAATGGAAGTGGATACATGGGCTCCTGTCACACACCAGCGGCACAGTAAGTGAGTAAAATCCCTTTCAGTTCATGAAACTGGAGGAATTGACACGAAACACAAGCAAAGGTACAGTTCATGGCATCCATGAAAACATTCACGCTCACACAATCTGCTGCTTTCTGATAAGAGTGAATGTGATAAAGCCTTCCTTCTGTGTACAGAGAGCCTCACTGACCTTTCTTACGTGGCACTGCACTGCACTGCAAACTGCTTATAGTGCCAGGTGCCAGAGTCATTAAACCTAAGACTCATGGTACCTTGACAGGCACAAGGAATCTATTCCTTGTCTTGTTTTGGCGTAAGTTTTTAATCCACAGAAAAATACTTCAGCACCAGGTCAGATCACCCTCTGTCGGTTGCCAAAAATCGAAGCAATTGGAGAAAAGCTTCAGAAGTACATTCGCACTATTGCAGCAGCAGTCCAAAGAAACAATTTAGCAAATAACCTGCAAAAAGTTAATTTCAATCCATTTCAATGGTATTGTTTTGTTGGGAGGTGGTCCTTCATGGTGTTGGATATGTGTTCAGCTCGGTATGGTGGTCATTGAATACTAGGCATCATATTGCTGCTGATATTATAATCTGCCTGATCTGCATGCTGCTGACAATTGTTAAGAGTGCACGTATTAGTCCCTTTCACCAGGATGCCACCCACTGTGCTCTCCAACAGAAGTATCTGTACACATTATGGGCCCATTTTCGAGAATTAAAATGCCTAAATTGTGCTCAGTATTGTGCTCAGTTCTGGTCGCCTCATTATGGGAAGGATGTAGAGGCTATTGAGAGAGTTCAGAGGAAATTTACAAGGATGCTGCCTGGATTGGGAGGCAGGCCTTATGAAGATAGGTTGAGGGAGCTGGGACTCTTCTCACTGGAGAGACGTAGGTTGAGAGGCGACCTGATAGAGGTTTATAAAAGGTTGAGAGGGATAGATAGGGTGGACTCTCAGAGACTATTTCCCCGAGCTGAAATGGTCACTATGAGAGGACACAGATTTAAGGTGCAGGGAAGCAAATACAAAGGGGATGTGAGGGGTAGGTTTTTCACTCAGAGGGTGGTGAGTGAATGGAACCGACTGCCATCGGAGGTTGTTGAGGCAAACTCACTGGGGTCTTTTAAGAGACTTCTGGATGAGTATATGGAAACGAATAGGATAGGGGGTTATAGATAAGTCTGTGGATTGGTAGATGTGATCGGCGCAACTCGTGGGCCGAAGGGCCTGTTTGTGCTGTATTGTTCTATGTTCTATGAGGCCACTGCATGTCCACTAAAGCAATTTCTCTAAAACAGATTTGTGATAAAGTCTAATGTGCCTCCACTATATGGTGGTTAAATATTGAAATCTGCCTGATACTGAAGTTGTGACTTGTCTGTGCCCTCTAGGCTTTCATTATAACTTTGATATTCAAATTTCAATGGTCAGCTTTGTTTTTGAGCTTTCTATATTTTGGGATATAGAAATATATCCCAATATATATAGAGTTCACTGAGCCTTAGCAGTTTAACAGAAGAGTTCTTCACACACTTCTTGACTGGAATAAATAACATTACGATACAAATTCTTGAGTAATATTTTGAACTGGTCTGAGGAAATAATGGCTAAAATATCAAAAAAACCAGACAAAGTGGAAATTGAAAGCAAAATACCTTTCTTTAATCCAATGCCATATATTTGAGCAGCGAGGGCAGTCAACAAGATCAACCGACATTTCAACCAAAGACTCATATTTATACGTCCACAGGCTTCCGCGTTGTGAGGCTCCTGATGTTGATTTTCATTAACCTGGTCTTCAGCTGGTTGGGGGACATCCTCCATTATGTAGAGAAAAAAACATTTTAAGTTTACTTTGAATAAAAACAACACATTTATTGCTCACTAACCTCACATCAGGTAAAGTCACACTGAACATTTCTCTCAAATCAATTTGGAGGTCATCAAAACAACACTGTAGACTCACAGATATCCTCACATATGCAGCCCAAAATATAGAAAGCTCAAAAACAAAGCTGACCATTGAAATTTGAATATCAAAGTTATAATGAAAGCCTAGAGGGCACAGACAAGTCACAACTTCAGTATCAGGCAGATTTCAATATTTAACCACCATATAGTGGAGGCACATTAGACTTTATCACAAATCTGTTTTAGAGAAATTGCTTTAGTGGACATGCAGTGGCCTCATAGAACATAGAACATAGAACAATACAGCACAAACAGGCCCTTCAGCCCACGAGTTGCGCCAATCACATCTACCAATCCACAGACTTATCTATAACCCCCTATCCTATTCGTTTCCATATACTCACCCAGAAGTCTCTTAAAAGACCCCAGCGAGTTTGCCTCAACAACCTCTGACGGCAGTCGGTTCCATTCACTCACCACCCTCTGAGTGAAAAACCTATCCCTGACATCTCCTTTGTATTTGCTTCCCTGCACCTTAAATCTGTGTCCTCTCGTAGTGACCATTTCAGCTTGGGGAAATAGTCTCTGAGGGTCCACCCTATCTATCCCTCTCAACATTTTATAAACCTCTATCAGGTCGCCTCTCAACCTACGTCTCTCCAGTGAGAAGAGTCACAGCTCCCTCAACCTATCTTCATAAGGCCTGCCTCCCAATCCAGGCAGCATCCTTGTAAATCTCCTCTGAACCCTCTCAATAGCCTCTACATCCTTCCCATAATGAGGCGACCAGAACTGCGCACAATACTCCAACTGGGGTCTGACAAGAGTCTTATAGAGCTGCATCATTACCTCCTGACTCCTAAACTCTATTCCTCGATTAATGAAGGCCAATACACCGTACGCCTTCTTGACCACTTCCTCCACCTGCGAGGCCGATTTAAGAGTCCTATGGACCCGGACCCCGAGATCCTTCTGCTCTACAACACAGCTAAGACCCCTACCCCTTATATTGTACTCCTTCATCCCATTATTCCTGCCAAAATGGACCACTACACATTTATCTGCGTTGAAGTCCATCTGCCACTTCTCCGCCCAGTCTTGCATCCTGTCTATGTCCCGCTGCAACTTTTGGCATCCCTCCAGACCATCCACAACACCACCGACCTTTGTATCGTCGGCGACCTTACTAACCCATCCCTCCACTTCCTCATCCAGGTCATTTATGAAAATGACAAACAGCAGGGGTCCCAGAACAGATCCCTGGGGCACTCCATTGGTTACCGACCTCCATGCAGAACAAGACCCATCTGCAACCACTCTCTGCCTTCTGCCGGCAAGCCAGTTCTGGATCCATGAGGCCAAAGCCCCTTGGATTCCATGCCCTCTCACCTTCTCCAGAAGCCTTGCATGGAGGACCTTATCAAACGCCTTACTAAAGTCCATGTACACTACGTCCACCGCCCTTCCTTCGTCAATGTGTTCAGTCACATTTTCGAAAAACTCAACTAAGCTCGTAAGGCATGACCTGCCCTTGACAAAACCATGCTGACTATTTCTGATCAGTCCAAACTTCTCCATATGTTCATAAATCTTATCCCTCAGAAGCCTCTCCATCAGCTTACCAACCACTGAAGTCAAACTCACAGGTCGGTAATTTCCTGGATTATCCCTGTTCCCTTTCTTAAAGATAGGAACCACACCCGCAATCCTCCAATCCTCCAGAACCTCTCCCGTTTCCATGGACGACGCAAAGATCATCGTCAGGGGCTCTGCAACCACTTCCCTCACCTCCCACAATAACCTGGGGTACATCCCATCCGGTCCCGGCGACTTGTCTATCTTGATAGAATTTAACAGGTCTAACACATCCTCTTTCCTAACATCCACATACTCAATCTTTTCCGTATGCTGCAAACCTGCAGTGCAATCTCCCAGTTCACTTTCCACCGTGAATACCGAGGCAAAGTACTCGTTAAGCACCTCTGCCATTTCTTCCAGATTCACACAGACTTTTCCCCCTTCACCTTTTATAGGCCCTATCCCCTCTCTTCTCATCCTTTTACTTTTCACATATTTGTAGAAGGCCTTGGGATTCTCCTTAATTTTCCCTGCCAAGGCCTTCTCATGACCCCTTCTGGCTCTCCTAATCTCCTTTTTAAGTTCCCTTCTACACACCTTATACTCCTGTACATCCCTCACATCCCCTAGCTCTCTGAACCTTTTATATACCATTTTTTTCTTCCTAACTAGGTTCACCACTACCTTCATGCACCACGGTTCCCGTGTCCTACCAGAACCTCCTTGACTCCTCGGAACGTTGTCTTGCAGTGCCCTAGACAAACATTCCTTGAAAAACCGCCACTTTCCTTCTGTACTCTTCCCCAAGAACACTTCCTTCCAGTTTATGCGTCCAATTACCTGCCTAATGTTTTCATATTTCCCCTTACTCCAGACATACATCTTCCTAGCCTGCCTGATCCTATCTCTTTCCATCGCTATCGTGAAAGAGATAGAATTATGATCTCCATTCCCAAGATGCTCACCTATCGTGAGATCCGACACCTGCCCTGGCTCATTAGCAAGCACCAGGTCAAGTACAGCCTCTCCTCTCGTAGGCTTTTCCACGTACTATGTCAGGAAACCTTCCTGAACACACTAACAAACTCCACACCATCCAAACCCCTTACCCTTGGGATATTCCAGTCGATGTTTAGGAAATTGAAATCTCCCATCACGACAACCCTGTTATTTCTACATCTGTCTAGGATCTGTTTCCCTATCAGCACCTCAAGTTCACTCTTCTTAATGTGATTGATAAATTGTTTTAAAATTGTTGATGTGAGTCATTCCATAATGATTCTGTTCAACCATAATGGTGCCGAGTAGGCTCTCCTCTCAATTCGTGCTGGATTTTGCCTTTTCACAGATTCTCTTAACAATCTCCTCAATCCACTCGGGTGGAGTGTCGTAGCATGGTTTGGGAGAGAAGAAAGCATCTTAACGTGACTGAGGGGAAAGTCTGTCAACAACAACAATTTATGCGTATATAAATTTTTATATTTATGTGTATATGTTAATATAAAATATCTCAGTTTCATGCGGCAAAATTGGATCGCCAGCCAACAGATTTCTTTTTATATGTTAAGGGGGAATGTGGGTGTCACTGGTTAGACTTACACTTATTGCCAATTCCTAATTACCCTCACAAGGGCAACAGTGAGCTGCCTTCTTGAATTGCTGCAGTCCATGTGGGTGTAAATACACCACAATGCCATTAGGGAGAGTATTTCAAGATTATTACCAGGTAACAGTAAAGGAACGACAATATATTTCCAAGTCAGGATGTTGTGTGGCTGAGTAAGGAACTTCCAGATGGTGATGTTCCATGTTTCAGTACTCTTATCCTTCCAGGATGTAGCAATCGTGGGTGTAGAAAGTACTGCCTAAGGAACATTGGTGAGTTCCTGCAGTGCATTTGTAGATGATACACACAGTTGCAACTGTGCATCAGTGGTAGAAGGAGTAAATGTTTGTGGAAGGAGTAGCAATCAAGTGGAGTATTTTATCCTGCTGTTATCCATTTTCTTGAGTGTTGTTGGAGCTGCATTCACTGAAACAAAAGGAGAGTATTTCAGCACATTCATGACTTGTGCCTTGTAAATGGTAGACAGGCTTTGGGGAGTCAGGAGGTGAGCTACTTGTGGCAGGATTCTTAGCTTCTGATCTGTTCTTGTATTCATGCTGTTGATATGATAGGTCCAGTTTACTATCTGTCAATGGTGACTCCTAGGATGTTGATAATGGCCAAAAGCTTGGTCAAAGAGGTAGGTTGTAGGAGATGTTTTAAGAGAGGTTTAGAGCCTTGGTAGCTGAAGGGGCAGCCACCAGTGATGATCTGATTAAGATCAAAGATGTGCTAGATGTTAGAGTTGGAGGACTACAGTAATCTCCTGGATGCCAATAAGGTTTAAAGAAACAAAACTGTAGTATCCACTTTATACAGCATTGAGATTGGCAAACAATAACTGGTCTAGCTAACTAGATACTGTGATATTTTGTTGTATTTAAAACTCATGGAATTAACTGTTCCTGTGTGTTTCCCTTTGGAACAAACACACCAATGAGATGTTGGACTGAACGTTTGTAACATCAGGAAGACTTTGCAGATCTTTACGGAGAGCAGAGAGCACTTGGATTCAGAGGTCCCAGCACCATGTCCTGTCAAGACCATTTTCACTGGGAGGAGAAAGGGATAGAATATGATGATTCACACAAAGATAAATCGTGAATCTTCTGGACCACTTAAAATAAGTTAAGAGTTGAAATCTGTTGCAAGACCATGAACCACAGCGTGTAAATCATGAACTGCTGGAGTAGACATGAAAATCTTGAAGGGCACATAAAGTCTGCATAACTGTCATGGTCTGAAGTTTTAAACCTTCACGTCCTTGTTGTAATGACAAAGAGCAGTTAAAAGAACCCCTCTGCTGGAATATTTTGACTGACACTGATTGGTTAATAAAATAAATGAGCCAAAGAGAAACCAAGATGGGCCTTCTAACCAACTATCTCAACACCTGCCCTCCACATGGCTGGTGGGCCCCACTCTAGCCCTCCTCCATCCTGCATCTGTATCCCCCACCTCCATCCACGAGGTGTTCGGTGAGCTAGGGGTGTTTTCTGACTCAAGATGCCCACTTCTGTTATCAAAACCAGGCTTGTCATAACAAGAGATTATAATAACATGGTGACTTAAAATCATAGAATCCCTATAGTGCACAAGGAGGCCATTCAGCCCATTGAATCAGCACCAACTACAATCCCACCCAGGCCCTATTCCAGTAACCCCACATATTTACCCTGCTAATCCTCTGTCAGTAGGGTCAGTTTAGCATGGCCAATCAACTTAACCCACACATGGACTACGGGAGGAAACTGGAACACCTGGAGGAAACACACACAAAGAATGTACAGACTCCGTACAGACAGTGACCCGAGACCTGAATTGAACCCAGGTCTCTAGTGCTGTGGGGCAACAGTGCTAACCACTGTGCCACCATGTCACTTGATGCAGAAAAAGATACCAGTCTGTTTGTGAGGGAATAAGCAAGCTAATCTTTGCATCAATATTTACATCAGATTTTGGGATTGTCGTTGGAAAGGAATTGATGTGCAAATCTTATATGAATTGTGCTGAACTTACAGTGTTCCCTCCTGATGTGTTTTTGGGTGCAGTTGAAGGCGTTCTCATGCTTTGTTTCCGTGTTACCAAGACTTTGGATCTTTGTAAGAGTTGAATTGCAGATAATGCAATGGCAGCACTGTAAAGAATGGACACTGGTTATAAATGGCTGGAAACAGGATTGGTTTGTTGGAACATTCTGAAATCATCATGGATAATATAAAATAGAAACTCGATGACAGCAAGGACAGAATGAAGAGCAATTAATGTTTTTGAGATGTCTAAATATCCAAAATGGAAATACTTTTCCATTGTCATAGAAATCATAGAAACCTTACAGTGCAGAAAGAGGCCGTTCAGCCCATCAAATCTGCACCGACCACAATCGCACCCAGGCCTTATCCTCATATATTACCAACTAATCCCTCTAATGTACACAACCTAGGACACTAAGGGGCAATTTAGCATGGCCAATTAACCTAACCCGCACATCTTTGGACTGTGGGAGGAAACCGGAGCACCCAGAGGAAACCCACACAGCAGATGTGTGCAGGGGGAACAGGGAACCATAGTGCTTCATGAAGTTCAACCTCCTGTACCTGATTTCTAAGGTACTTCAGAATTGGGAGGGAAGGCAAAGTTTGGGAAATGGGAAATGCACCATGCAAACTGAAAATAATCGTTTCACGATCACTCCTGCAATTATGCAAAATGAAAGTTAACACATACCTAAACGCGAGCTGCAACCTTTGGAAAGCAATTGCTGCAGCTTGACATTTCGCATCAATGACCATCTCAAGTTCAGCAGCTGGAAGATCGGCTAATATAACGTTAGATTCATGTTTCAGTTTGTCCATGAAAGCGTTCAATTTATTTTGAGATTCTGACAAGATGATATTCTGCAATATAAAATGATCAATGATTAAAGCAGGAACCATGCCAATGGAATTGTAAAACAACAACAATAAAAAGTATGAAATAAGGAAAATAGTTCATTCATCTACCAGCTTTATCTGCACTGATAAACAGCTGGCTTCAACTCTACTCAACTGGCAAACTATAACCAACAAAAACTGCAACACAGGAAAGGTGCTGGGAAATGCAACATGTCTATGATGGGGCTTTCTAAATATGGGAACTGTAGTTATGGTTATGTGAGTAGGAACTGAAATTTATCAGAGTCATGAAAGCAAAATAAATTGGAGCTCTGCTGTTTTCTGTGCAAGTGTCTGTTTCAGACATGTTGAGTCTCATAGTCTCATTGATCTATGAAAAAGAACAAAGAACAAAGAACAAAACAGCACGGGAAACAGGCCCTTCGGCCCAACGAGCCCACGCTGCCACCTCGATGTTCCCACCTCTATCCGCAATCCCTGTCTATGTTTATAGATCTATGGATTAAAATTTCAGACAATTTAGGGAGAATTTGTTTTGCCAATTATCCTAAGAGCACATCTTTGCGATGTGGGAGAAAACAGGAGCACCCGGAGAAAACCCACACAAGCACGGGGAGAATGCGCAAACTCCCACAGACACAGGCCCAAATCCATGTATCTGCACAGCACAGCGATAGTCACTGAGCTGTCGTGTTGCCCATCAAATGGTCCAGGTCAAGCATACACTATCAGGTCAACAAGCCTCTCTCCATCGTGAATACCGACGCAAAGTATTCATTCAGGATCTCTGCCATTCCCTCGGGCTCTAAGCACAGTTCCCCTCCTCTGTCCCTAAGAGGTCCGATTTTTCCTCTAACCACCCTTTTATTCCTAACATAGGAGTAAAAAGCCTTTGGGTTTTCCTTAATCCTATCCGCCAAAATCATTTCATGTCCCCTTTTTGCCCTTCTAACTCCCTGTTTGAGCTCCCTTCTACTATCTCTATATTCCTCCAACGCTGTCTCCATTCCCAGTTGCTTTGACCTATCATACACCTCTCTTTTCTTCCTAACCAAGTCCTCAATATCCCTAGTAATCCACGGCTCTCTAATTCTACCTTTCCCATCTTTCCTCTTAGCCGGCACATACTTATCTTGCAACATTTTCAGTATTCCCTTGAAAAAGTCCCACATGCCTAGCGTGGACTTACCCTCAAACAACCGTTCCCAATCAGTTTCCATAAGTTCCTGCCTAATCCAACCGTAGTTAGTCTTCCCCCAATTCAGCACCCTGCCCCTAGGGCAACAAGCATCCTTTTCCATCTGTATCCTAAAGTAGACAGAATTGTGGTCACTGTTAGCCACATGTTCCCCTACTACAACATCAACCACCTGCCCTGGCTGATATATGTGACCTGACTGGTAAAATTCAATCACACTTTTATGCAATCCAGGCCAATAAAAGTACTTATATAATTGTTTGTGTTTTCCATATCCTAAATGATCTCTTACTGGTATCTTTACCCGCAACATCTCCTGTCTATAGTGTACCGGAAATACAATTTGATGAACCTCTGTCCATTTTTCATAAGTTTGAATCTGTCCACTCCTCATTAAATATTATTTCTAATGTAATAACATTCCAGTATACACTCAGATTGTCCTTCTGTGTATGTTTTCTGATGCTTTATCTCTGCATCTTTCTATTGTAATTCAGACAACTTTTCTGAACTATCCTCCATCTGTTCTTATTCTTTATCAAACATATTGTCAAAGATTGATTCTGGTAATTGAACTTCAGCCTCCTTATCTTCACTCTTTGATTTCTCCTCCTGTCTCAATGAAACTGTGGCTTTAACATAGAACATAGAACACTACAGCACAAACAGGCCCTTCGACCCACAAGTTGCGCCGATCATATCTGTACCTACCAGGCCATAGAATTATCTGTAACTCCCAATCCCATTAAATCCCATGTACTCATCCAGAAGTCTTTGAAAAGACCCCAGCAAGTTCGCCTCCACCACCACCGACAGCAACGGATTCCATTCACTCACCACCCTCTGAGTGAAAAACTTACCCCTAACATCCCCTCTGTACTTACCCCCCAGCACCTTAAACCTGTGTCCTCTCATAGTGACTATTTCAGCCCTGGGAAATAGCCTCAAAGAACAAAGATCAAAACAGCACAGGAAACAGGCCCTTCGGCCCAATGACCCCATGCCACCACCCCGATGTTCCCACCTCTACCCGCGATCCCTGTCCATGTTTATAGATCTATGGATTAAAAACCAAATTTGAGACAATTTAGGGAGAATTTGTTTTGCCAATTAGCCTAAGAGCACATCTTTGGGATGTGGGAGGAAACCAGAGCTCCAGGAGAAAACCCACGCAAGCACGGGGAGAATGCGCAAACTCCCACAGACACAGGCCCAAATCCACGTATCTGCACAGCACAGTTATAGTCACTGCGCTGTCGTGTTGCCCATCAGATGGTCCAGGTCAAGCATACACTAACGATGTGAAGCAGTAGGATACTCTCGAAAAAGGTCCAAGAGCAGTCCTCTCACGACCCATCGCGTGTATGCCCCTCGTTAGACAACAAGGTGGACCAAAGCACCTGTAGGATAAAAACAAGTACATCAATATCATCATCTATTTACACACTTCCCAGGGACTCCCAAGGCTCATGATCCCTATTTTAAATCAGTTTTATATACCCCTCCATTCCCATTCTGTTCATGTGCCCATCTAAGTATTTCTTAAATAACTCCAGAGTACCTGCCTCCACCACTTTACTTGGTAGCGCATTCCATACCCCCACCACCCTCTGTGTGAAAAAACTCCCTCTAGCATCCAAATTATACCTTACCCCCCTCACCCTAAGCCCGTGACCCCTCGTGCTATTTGAGTCCATCCTAGGAAAAAGCTTAACTGTTTACTCTATCTATCCCCTTCAAAATCTTGTACACCTCTATCAGATCTCCTCTAAGTCTACGTCTTTCTAAGGAAAACAGTCCCAATTTGCCTAATCTCTCCTCGTAACTCAGACCTTCCATACCAGGCAGCATCCTGGTAAACCTCCTCTGCACTCTCTCCAGAGTCTCCACGTCCTTCCGGTAGTAAGGCGACCAGAACTGGACGCAGTATTCCAAATGAGGTCTAACCAACGTTTTATACAACTGCAACATTAAAGGCCAGCTCTTGTACTCTATACCCCTTCCTATAAAGGCTAGCATACTATATGCTTTCTTCACAACCTTCTCCACTTGCTCTGCCACCTTCAGAGACTTGTTCACCTGCACCCCCAGGTCCCTCTGCGTTTCTATACTCTTAATAGGTCTACCCTTTATCATATACCTCCCCCCTACATTCTTTCTCCCGAAATGCATCACCTCACATTTATCAGGATTGAATTCCATCTGCCATCTGTCTGCCCAAGCTACCAGCCTATCTATGTCCTGCTGCATCGCCTGACAATGCTCCTCACTATCCGCAAGTCCAGCCATCTTTGTATCGTCTGCAAACTTGCTGATCACTCCACTTACTCCCTCTTCCAAGTCATTTATATATATTACAAATAGAAGAGGTCCCAGTACCGAGCCCTGCGGCACACCACTAGTGACCAACCTCCAGCTAGAGAAACACCCTTCCGCTATTACTCTCTGTCTCCTATTACCAAGCCAGTTGCTTATCCATCTATCTACCTGTCCTTGTATCCCATTTGCCTTGACCTTCTCGACTAACCTCCCATGAGGGATTTTGTCAAACGCCTTACTAAAATCCATACAGACGATATCAACGGCTCGCCCTTCATCCACCATTTTCGTCACCTCCTCAAAAAATTCTACCAGATTTGTAAGGCACGACCTCCCCTTAACAAATCCATGCTGCGTATCCCTAATCAGAAATGCAATGCTCTAAGTGCCTATTCATCCTATCTCTTAAGAATCCCCTCCAACAGCTTCCCTACCACTGACGTCAAACTCACCGGCCTATAATTTCCGAGGTTATCCCTACCACCCTTTTTAAACAACGGTACAACATTAGCTATTCTCCAGTCCTCTGGGACCTCACCTCCGCCCAATCTTGCATCCTATCTATGTCCTCCTGCAACTTCTGACATCCTTCCAGACTACCACCATCTTCAGCGAACTTACTAACCCATCCCTCCACTTCCTCATCCAGGTCATTTATGAAAATGACAAACAGCAGGGGTCCCAGAACAGATCCCTGGGGCACTCTACTGGTGACCGACCTCCATGCAGAAAAACACCCATTTACAATCACTCTCTGTCTTCTACAGGCAAGCCAGTTCTGGATCCACAAGGCCAAAGCCCTTTGGATCCCATGCCCTCTAACCTTCTCAAGAAGTCTTGCATGGGGGACCTTATCAAACGCATTTGTTACCTTGTTATCAGACAATCAGGAAACATTCCAGGATATGCTTCCTGCAACATCTCAATTGTTTCACTTTCCATTGGGTTTTCAACCACAATAGACATTATTCCCACCTGTGATTCAGCTATTTTGTTTTCCAAGATAAACTGTACCTTTGCTAATATTCCTACCATCATTTTACCAGACTTTCTAATCTTCCCTTACATAATGGAACACTAATCCTTTAACTACTAATTTCAAATATTACCGCCTTTTCCTTCTGAGCTACATATCTCCTCATCTCTCAGCATTAAAGACTGACTTGCTCCTACAGCCCTTAAAATCTTAATCTTCTTACATACTGCTCCTTGTACACATTAGTAAACCGTACTCACACAAGTAAAATCTTTGAAAAGATCTGACATCTGTATATAAGTATACCTCTGAACAGACTACACATTTTTTTCTCTTGAATTTCAACCAGGGCTTTGCCAATTTAACAAATTCCACTGACTTACCCTGTTTTACCACATCTGTCTTCCCAATAATTTTCTAGAGCCACCAACTTGTGTTATAATAATGAAAACATTTAAAGTTTCTTATTTCACTTGCATGCTTATAAGTGTCCTATCTAAACTAAAGCAAACTGACCATATCATCTCCAAAGAGATCTCCTTTGCCTCGACGACTCTCAGAGTACTCCTTGCAGATTTCTCTTTTTCCTGGTTCCTATCCTTCAGAAATTGAAATTGAGATCGAAAATCTTTATGAACTAATTCAAGATCATCTGCCATTTCAGTGGCTAACCTCACAGTTTTAACCCTTTGCTCTTCCACATGAGTTCTCACTACTGCAGGAAGTGAGCTTTTAAATTCCTCCAGAATAACCATTTCCTGAACAGCATCATATGTCTCATCTTTTTTTAATGCTCCTATCCACAATTAAAGTTACCTTGTATAATTTTTTTAAAATTCTATATCTGTCTGACCTGGTTCTTTCCTTACATTTCTAAACCATTGTTTGTAGGCACTAGTTCATTTGCACTTAAAATGACTTTTCACCTCATAAAAATCTCTAGGTTACCTCCTCTGATAGTGACACAAACACTTCATTAGCTCTTCCCACCAACTTTGTTTGAACCAACAATACCCTGATGGTCTGTGGTTATTTTAATTGTTTAGCTATTTTCTCAAATTAAATGAAAAAGCTTCTACATTCTTCTCATCAAACCTTAATAATGTTTGAATATATGTAAACATATACCTAATAGGCCTTTGACTAAGAGGGGAACTCCTTCTTGGTCTGGAGGGATGCCAAAAGTTGCAGCGGGACATAGACAGGATGCAAGACTGGGTGGAGAAGTGGCAGATGGACTTCAACGCAGATAAATGTGTAGTGGTCCATTTTGGCAGGAATAATGGGATGAAGGAGTACAATATAAGGGTAGGAGTCTTAGCTGTGTTGTAGAGCAGAAGGATCTCGGGGTCCGGGTCCATAGGACTCTTAAATCGGCCTCGCAGGTGGAGGAAGTGGTCAAGAAGGCGTATGGTGTACTGGCCTTCATTAATCGAGGAATAGAGTTTAGGAGTCAGGAGGTAATGATGCAGCTCTGTAAGACTCTTGTCAGACCCCAGTTGGAGTATTGTGCGCAGTTCTGGTCGCCTCATTATAGGAAGGATGTAGAGGCTATTGAGAGGGTTCAGAGGAGATTTACAAGGATGCTGCCTGGATTGGGAGGCAGGCCTTAGGAAGATAGGTTGAGGGAGCTGGGACTCTTCTCACTGGAGAGACGTAGGTTGAGAGGCGACCTGATAGAGGTTTATAAAATGTTGAGAGGAATAGATAGGGTGGACTCTCAGAGACTATTTCCCCGAGCTGAAATGGTCACTACGAGAGGACACAGATTTAAGGCGCAGGGAAGCAAATACAAAGGAGATATCGGGTAGGTTTTTCACTCAGAGGGTGGTGAGTGAATGGAACCGACTGCCGTCGGAGGTTGTTGAAGCAAACTCACTGGGGTCTTTTAAGAGACTTCTGGATGAGTATATGGAAAAGAATAGGATAGGGGGTTATAGATAGTCTGTGGATTGGTAGATGTGATCGGTGCAACTCGTGGCCGAAGGACCTGTTTGTGCTGTATTGTTCTATGTTCTTGTTTCCTTCATGTTTTGCCTTTGCCTCCACAATTTTAAGTTGATGTCCTTTTTGTAGTTCCAGTTTCTGAAATTCAAAAACTCTTTCTCTTTCCTTTGTCATTGTCATGCTCTCCTTCCTTTGCTTCTAATTAGACCATAAGACCAGAATTCGGCCACTCGGCCCATCGAATCTGCTCCGCCATTCAATCATTGCAGATATTTTTTTCGTCCCCATTCTCCTGCCTTTTTCCCATAACCCCTGATCCCTATTAATCAAGAACCTATCTATCTCTGTCTTAAAGACATACAATGACCTAGTCTCCACAACCTTCTGTGGCAAAGAGTTCCACAGATTCACCATTCTTTGGCTGAAGAAATTCCTCCTCATCTCTGTTTTAAAGGACTGTCCCTTTAGTCTGAGGTTATGCTCTCTGGTTATAGTTTTTCCTATTAACCAAGCTGTCTCATTTGTTGCCAATTCCAGAGCTTCAAACTGCGTCTTTGGCAAATTTAAATGCTGTGCTATCACTGAAATTACCTCTGCCTTCTTCACTTTTTTAGGCATAGTCAACTGTTGTGCATTCACCAACTCCAAAAACTTTGTTTTAATTACACTCTGTAAACCATCCTGAGTGACTTCTTCCACCACCCAGGAAATCTTTAGCTACTGACAGAGCCATTTTTCACAAGGCACTCTTTATTTAAACCAATGCATCATCTGAAAGAAAGCTCCAGTTCTCACACTCACTGTGCTTAAATCAAATAATCCCAAGCCAAACAAGGAATTATACCTTTTAATTCCAGCAAGAGCCCTGAAGTTTTGTTAGGACGCTCGACCAGAATCTCAGGTTACATTAAGAAGTCAAATTAGGCTCCGACACTGTTTCTACTTTGGCATAAACGTGAGGAAACAATACTTGCTTCCAGGAATGATTCTACTGACAAATTAGGGACTTTTACAGTCGGACAAGCCTTATTTAATAACAGTTTAAACGAAACCAACAAATGAAGCATTTTTAGTGTTCACAGTTAAATAAAATTCAGCCCATAGTTTTTTTTCATGGTTTGACTCTTGTTGAATGGCATTCCTGAAATGCGTGTTTCAATTTCCTCTGGGTATGACTAGGTGTTGTAAAGAGCAGAGAGGGGTTTGCTTTTGACCATTTAATTTCTCTTTCCAGGACAACCACACCATTGCTATATTTACCCCCAGCTCCAGATGCAGCTTGGAAGCTGCTAAAGACACTGATAGTTTTCCCGAGGAAAAATAATTTGAACAGCAATTGGACAAGCAGTCTACGCCTGCAGTTTTCTCTGTAAGTTCTAACTCTCTAAAATGGCCTTGCAAGGAAACATTCACAGCAATAATTGATAGATTTTCTGTTTGGCAATGATATTAAGGACAAGATAGGTAGGCTGTACACTAATGGTTACAAATTAAGAACATAAGAAATAGGAGCAGGAGTTGGCCATCCAGCCCCTCGAGCCTGTCCCCACCATTCAATAAGATCATGCCTGATCTGCAGTGACTCTGTATCACTTTCCCGCGTTCTCCCTTAATTCCCTTGTCAATTCCCAAGTCACTTTTGACTTGAACATATTTAGTGAGGAAGCCTCCACCACCTCATCAGGCAGAGAATTCCAAAGATTCACCACCCTCTGCGTGAAGAAACCCCTCCGCAACTCCGATCTGAACCACTCCTCCCTAATTTTGAGGCTGTGCCCTCTCGTCCTGCTATCTTTGTTAAGCAGGAAGAGTCTCTCAACCTCTACCCTATCCATCCCCTTCATTATCTTATACATCTCTATAAGATCCCCTCTCAGCCTTCTAAACTCCAAAGAGTGCAAACCTAGCCTATTCAGTCTCTCCTCATAATCCAATGCCCTCATCTCCGGTATCAGCCAAGTAAACCTTCTCTGCACCCCCTCCAAGGCCAATATATCCTTCCTTGAATGCGGCGACTAAAACTGCACACAGTACTCCAGCTGCGGCCTCACCACCCTATACAGCTGTAACAGAACCTCCCCACTTTTAGATTCTATCTCCCTCGCTATAAAGGCAACATTGCATTTGCCTTCTTAATCACCTGCTGCACCTGCATACTGTGTTTTTACGATTCATGCACAAGGACCCCCAGGTCCCTCTGCACCGTCGCATGCTGTAGCTTTTCTCCATTTAAATAGTAATCCTTCCTACCATTATTCTTCCCAAAGTGGATAACCTCACACTTGCTAACATTATACTCCATCTGCCAGGTCCTCGCCCACTCGCTCAACCTATCCAGATCCCTCTGCAGGCTTTCCATACCTTCCACACAATTTGCTTTTCCACTCATCTTCGTGTCATCAGCAAACTTCATCACCCTGCACTCTGCCCCTTCCTCCAGATCATCTATGTAAATGGTAAATAGTTGAGGCCCCAGCACCGAACCTTGGGGCACTTCACTAGTCACCACTGCCAATCAGAATAGCACCCATTAATACCTACCCTCTGCTTCCTATTAGACAACCAATCCTCTATCCAGTCTAACAGGGTGCTGAATTGGGGGAAGGCTAACTACGGTCGGATTCGGCAGGAACTTATGGAAACTGATTGGGAACGGTTGTTTGAGGGTAAGTCCACTCTAGGCATGTGGGAGTCTTTCAAGGGAATACTGAAAATGTTACAAGATAGATATGTGCCGGCTAACAGGAAAGATGGGAAAGGTAGGATTAGAGAGCCGTGGATTACAAGAGATATTGAGGACTTGGTTAGGAAGAAAAGAGAGGCATATGGCAGGTCAAAGCAGCTGGGAATGGAGACAGTGTTGGAGGAATATAGAGAGAGTAGGAGGGAGCTCAAACAGGGAGTTAGAAGGGCAAAAAGGGGGCATGAAATGATTTTGGCGGATAGGATTAAAAAAAACCCAAAGGCTTTTTATCCTATGTTAGGAATAAAAGGGTGGTTAGAGGAAAAATCGGACCTCTTAGGGACAGAGGAGGGGAACTGTGCTTAGAGCCCGAGGGAATGGCGGAGATCCTGAATGAATACTTTGCGTCGGTATTCACGAAGGAGAGGGGCTTGTTGACAGCTCCTGTCTCTGAGGGAGCTGTGGACCAGTTGAGGGAAATATCCATACCAAGGGAGGAAGTGTTAGAGCTTCTAGGTAGCATTAAAACTGATAAATCTCCAGGGCCTGATGGCATTTATCCCAGGCTGCTTAGGGAGGTGCGAGGTGAAATTGCTGGGCCTCTGGCGCAAATCTTTGTCTTTTCCTTGGACACAGGTGAGGTTCCAGAGGACTGGAGAATAGCTAATGTTATACCGTTGTTTAAAATGGTAGGGATAACCCTGGAAATTATAGGCCAGTGAGTTTGACGTCAGTGGTAGGGAAGCTGTTGGAGGGGATTCTTAGAGATAGAATGTATAGGCACTTAGAGCGTTGCGATCTGATTAGGGATACGCAGCACAGATTTGTTAAGGGGAGGTCGTGCCTTACGAATCTGGTAGAATTTTTTGAGGAGGTGATGAAGGGTGAGCCGTTGATGTCGTCTCTACGTATTTCAGTAAGGCGTTTGACAAAGTCCCTCATGGGAGGTTAGTTGAGAAGGTCAAGGATAATGGGATACAAGGATAGATAGCTAGATGGATAAGTAACTAGCTTAGTAATAGGAGACAGAGAGTAATAGTGGAAGGGTGTTTTTCTGGCTGGAGGTCGGTCACTAGTGGTGTGCTGCAGGGCTCGGTACTGGGACCTCTTCTATTTGTAATATATATAAATGACTTGAAAGAGGGAGTAAGTGGAGTGATCAGCAATTTTGCAGACGATACAAAGATATCGTCCTTGTATCGTCTGCAGATAGTGAGGAGCATTGTCAGGCGATGCAGCAGGACATAGATAGGCTGGTAGCTTGGGCAGATAGATGGCAGATGGAATTCAATCCTGATAAATGCGAGGTGATGCATTTCGGGAGAAAGAATGTAGTGGGGACGTATATGATAAAGGGTAGACCTATTAAGAGTATAGAAACGCAGAGGGACCTGGTGAACAAGTTTCAGAAGGTGGCAGAGCAGATGGAGAAGGTTGTGAAGAAAGCATATAGTATTTATAGGAAGGGGTATAGCCTTTATAGGAAGGGGTATAGAGTACAAGAGCTGGCCTTTAATGTTGCAGTTGTATAAAACGTTGGTTAGACCTCATTTGGAATACTGCGTCCAGTTCTGGTCGCCTTATTACCGGAAGGACATGGAGACTCTGGAGAGAGTGCAGAGGAGGTTTACCAGGAGGCTGCCTGGTATGGAAGATCTGAGTTACGAGGAGATATTAGGCAAATTGGGATTGTTTTCCTTAGAAAGACATCGACTTAGAGGAGATCTAATAGAGGTGTACAAGATTATGAGGGATATAGAAAGAGTAAAAGAAAGAGATTATGAGGGGTATAGAAAGAAGGATATAGAAAGAGGGTTTGAAGTTGGATAAGTCCCCTGGGCCGGACGGGATTTACCCTAGGATTCTCTGGGAGGCAAGAGAGGAGATTGCAGAGCCTCTGGCTCTGATCTTCAGGTCCTCGTTGGTTACGGGTGTGGTTCCGGAGGACTGGAGGATAGCGAATGTGGTCCCATTGTTTAAGAAGGGGAAGAGAGACCTTCCTGGGAATTATAGGCCAGTGAGTCTTACTTCTGTTGTGGGCAAGGTATTGGAGAGAATTATTAGGGATAGGATTTATAGTTATTTAGAGAGAAATGAATTGATTGGGGATAGTCAGCATGGTTTCGTGAAGGGTAGGTCATGCCTTACTAACCTCATTAAGTTTTTTGAGAAAGTGACCAAAGAGGTGGATGGGGGTAAGGCGGTTGATGTGGTATATATGGACTTTAGTAAGGCGTTTGATAAGGTGGCCCATGGAAGACTTCTACAGAAAATGCAGATGTGTGGAATAGAGGGTGATTTAGCTAATTGGATTAGGAATTGGCTGGCAGATAGAAGACAGAGGGTGGTGGTTGATGGGAGATATTCATCGTGGAGTTCGGTGACAAGTGGTGTGCCTCAGGGGTCTGTTTTGGGGCCCCTGCTGTTTGTAATTTTTAAAAATGATCTGGATGAGGGTATTGAGGGATGGATCAGTAAATTTGCAGATGACACTAAAGTCGGTGGAGTGGTAGATAGTGAAGAGGGGTGTTATAGTTTACAGAGTGACTTGGACAAGTTGCAGAGCTGGGCCGAGAGGTGGCAAATGGAGTTTAATGTGGAAAAGTGTGAGGTAATGCACTTTGGCAGGAACAATAAATGTGTAGAGTATAGGGCTAATGGTAGGGCTCTTAATAGTGTTGAGGAACAGAAGGATCTTGGTGTATGTGTGCATAGATCCCTGAAAGTAGGCAGTCAAGTGGATAAAGTTGTTAAGAAGGCATATGGAGTCTTAGCTTTTATTGGTAGGGGGATTGAATTTAGGAGCCGCAACATCATGTTGCAACTGTACAAAACTCTAGTGCGGCCGCACTTGGAGTATTGTGTGCAGTTCTGGTCCCCACATTATAAGAAAGATGTGGAGGCATTGGAGAGGGTACAGAGGAGGTTTACCAGGATGTTGCCTGGTATGGAGGGCAGGTCCTATGAAGAGAGGTTGAAGGATTTGAGGTTGTTTTCGTTAGAAAGGAGGCGGCTAAGAGGGGATCTTATTGAAGCATATAAGATGATTAGAGGTTTAGATAGGGTGGACAGTGATAGCCTTTTTCCTAGGATGGAGAAAGCTAGCACGAGGGGACACAGCTTTAAATTAAGGGGTATGAGTTATAGGACGGATATCAGAGGTAGGTTCTTTACTCAAAGAGTGATTAGGGAGTGGAATGCCCTGCCTGCAGCTGTTGTAGATGCGCCAAGTTTGGTGGCGTTTAAGAGGTTAATTGATAAGTATATGGAAGAGAAGGGAATGGTTTAGTTTGGAGGGGCATTGCTTTTTATTTTGGTCGGCACAACATCGAAGGCCGAAGGGCCTGTTCTGTGCTGTAATGTTCTATGTTCTAGTCAACAGGGTTAGGCTTTTTCCTAGGATGGACTCGATTAGCATGAGGAATAATGGGCTTAGGGTGAGGGGGGTAAGGCATAATTTGGATGCTAGAGGGAGTTTTTTCACACAGAGGGTGGTGGGGGTATGGAATGCGCTGCCAAGTAAAGTGGTGGAAGGAGGCACTCTGGAGTTATTTAAGAAATACTTAGATGGGCACATGAACAGAATGGGAATGGAGGGGAATAGAAAACTGATTTTAATATAGGGATCATGAGCCTTGGCAGTCCCTGGGAAGTGTGTAAATGGATGATGATATTGATGTACTTGTTTTTATCCTACAGGTGCCTTGGTCCACCTTGTTGTCTAATGAGGGGCATACACGCGATGGGTCGTGAGAGGGCTGGTATAGGATTTTTTTTGAGAGTATCCTAGTGCTTCACGTCGTTAGTGTATGCTTGACCTGGACCATTTGATGGGCAACACGACAGCTCAGTGACTTTTGCTGTGCTGTGCAGATACATGGATTTGGGCCTGTGTCCAAGGAGGAGTTTGCGCATTCTCCCCGTACTTGTGTGGGTTTTCTCCGGGAGCTCCACTTTCCTCCTACATTCCAAAGATGTGCTCTTAGGCTGATTGGCAGAACAAATCCTCCCTAAATTGTCTCAAATTTGGTTTTCAATCCATAGATCTATAAACATAGACAGGGATCACAGGTAGAGGCGGGAACATCGGGGTGGCGGCGCGGGGTCATTGGGCCAAAGGGCCTGAGTCCCGTGCTGTTTTGTTCTTTGTTCTTTAACATCCCACCCCTGAGTCCCTGCATCTTAACCTTCTGTAGCAATCTTTTGTGAGGTAGCTTATCAAACGCCTTTTGGAAATCCAAAAACACCACATCCACCGGTTCCCCTCTATCTACCGCACTAGTCACTTCCTCATAGAACTCCGATAAATTCGTCAAGCACGACTTCCCCTTAACAAATCCGTGCTGCGTCTGCCTGATCAAACCGTTCATATCCAGCTGCCTCGCTATTTCTGCTGTGACGACAGATTCAAGCATTTTTCCTACTACAGACGTTAAACTAACCAGCCTATAATTGCCTGCCTTCTGTCTGTTACCTTTTTAAACAGCAGCGTAACATTAGCCGTTTTCCAATCTTCCAGCACTTTTCTGGAGTCCAGTGAATTTTGAAAGATAATTACCAGGGCATCCGCTATCACCTCTGCCATTTCCTTGAGGACCCTGGGATGCATTCCATCCGGTCCCGGGGACTTATCTACCCTCAGTCCCATTAGCCTATCAAGCACCACCTCTCTAGTGACTGTAACCTCATCAAGGACCTCATCTGCTACCACCCTTCTATCCTTGAGTTCGGGCAAGCTATTTACATCCTCCTCCGTAAAGCCCGACACAAAAAACTTATTCAAGGTCTCTGCCATATCCCTATCATCCACCATTAAACCACCCCTCTCATCTTCCAAGCATCCTACATTAACTCTGGCCATTCTCCTATTCTTTATATACTTATAAAAACTCTTACTGTCCTTTTTGATGTTTCGAGCTAGTTTAGCCTCATATTCCATCTTTCCTTTTTTAATCACCTTTTTAGTCACTCTCTGCTGTTGTTTAAAACTTTCCCGATCCTCCGATTGCCCATTATTTTTAGCCATTCTGAATGCCTCAGCTTTAGATTTAATTCTTGGGCAATAAATGTAGTTTCCTCAGTGTCACCTACACTCTGAGTACTGAGCACTTAAAATAAATCAATGCAGCAGCTAAAAATGAAACCAATTAGTCATCCTGAAAAGATTGTGATTTCCTTGGATTTGTCGTCCAATTCCATTATTTTCACTATTTATGACCTAACTAATCACAACTACCTAACTAGATATAAAACTGGTTTAAAGTGACCAATCTCATTTTTTGACCGTGCATTATTTTGTATAATTACCTTCAACAGGGACAGATTTAATCTGTTTTTTAAGGAATAAAGGTCCGAGTATTTATCTTGTGCCTGGCATGTGAAACCTTTTGTATGATATAAATCAGTCATGAAATGCACAGAATCGGTATCCAAATTTATAATCATTTCACCTGCAACATATAGAATTAGTTTATCATGACATGAGAAATAAATCATATAAACATTACGAACAATAAACATTATCTATCCTGATGCATGAGAAATAGTGAAAACAAATGGGCTTTTACCCAGACAAATAGCATGAGTAATAATAATAATTCATGAATATTTTTGTCAGCCCAAGCTGGTAAAATGAATTTGATTTGATTGGATTCGATTTATTATTGTCACATGTGTTAACATATAGTGAAAAGTATTGTTTCTTGTGCGCTATACTGACAAGACATACTATTCATAGAGAAGGAAACGAGGGAGTGCAGAATGTTGTATTACAGTCACAGTTAGGGTGTAGAGAAAGATCAACTTAATGCAAGGTAAGTCCATTCAAAAGTCTGACAGCAGCAGGGAAGAAGCTATTCTTGAGTCGGTCGGTATGTGACCTCAGACTTTTGCATCTTTTTCCCGAAGGAAGAAGGTGGAATGAGAATGTTCGAGGTGCGTGGGATCCTTAATTATGCCGGTTGCTTTGCCGGGGCAGCAGGAAGTGTAGACAGAGTCAATGGATGGGAGGCTATTAGTTGATATTGATTCTTTCAAGAGTACAATGTTGATTGGTGTACCTTAACTACTTGTAACAGTATAATTGCTGTGTATTTCTTTGTTCTGAGAATCTGTATG
The DNA here is from genome assembly GCA_024679065.1 of Sphyrna mokarran. NCBI lineage: Eukaryota > Metazoa > Chordata > Chondrichthyes > Carcharhiniformes > Carcharhinidae > Sphyrna > Sphyrna mokarran. The sequence goes on from JAGIQG010000019.1 coordinate 1,903,819, forward strand.
CTATGTGTGCAAACAGATTTTCCCTGCTAAAGGTGGATTTAAAACTCCAAAAAAGCTTCATATGATCAATCGGGGGGAGCGAAGAGCTGAATAGCTTTTTCTCCATAACAGACCCTTGCAGTCTGAAATGGGAGAATAGAAACATAGAAACTAGAAGGAGGTGTAGGCCATTCAGCCTATCGAGCCTGCTCTGCTGTTCATTTTGATCATGGTGATCATCAAATTCAATATCCTAATTCCCCCCTTCATCCATATCACTTGATCCCTTTAACCCCATGAGCTGTATCTAATTTTTTCTTGAAATCAGACAACATTCTGTGTTGAACACCTCAACTACTTTCTGTGGTAGTGAATTTCACACATTCACCACCCTCTGGGTGAAGAAATTTCTCCTCATCTGTTGTAAAGGTTTACCCCAAATTCTTAAACTGTGACCCCTAGTTCTGGATTCCCCCACCATTGGGAATATTCTTTCTGAATCTACCTGTCTAACCCTGTTAGAATTTTATAAGTTTCCATGAAATCTCCTTTCACTCTTCTAAACTCCAGTGAATATAATCCTAACCAGTTAATCTTTCCTCACATGACAGATCTGGCATCTCAGGAATCAGCCTGGTAAACTTTCACTGTATTCCCTCTATCGCAAGGATATCCTCCCTCAGATATGGACACAAAAACTGCACACAATACTCCAGGTCTGGCCTCACCAACACATTGCACAATTGCAGTAAAACACCCCTATCCTTACATTCAAATCCTCTCGCTATGAAGGCCAACATGTCATTTGCCTTCTTTACTGCCTGCTATACCTGCGCACTTACTTTCAGTGACTGATGCACAAGGACTCCAAGGTCTCACTGTGTATCGATCTCTCTCAATTTACATGCATACTAATAATAATCAGTCTTCCTAATATTGTGACCAAAGTGGATAACCTTACATTTATCCTGCATTTGCCAGAGGTGCCCACACACACAGCCTGTCCAAACCATCCTGAAGTATCTCTGCATCTATCTCACAGCTCACTCTCCAAGCCAACTTTATATCATCTGCAAATTTGAAGATAATACATTCAGTTCCCTCTTCCAAATCATTAATATATAATGCGAACAGTTGGAGTCCTAGCACAGATCCCTACAGAACCCCACTACTCACCGACTGCCAATCAGAAAAAAACCATTTACGTGAATTCTTTGCTTCCTATTTGCTAACCAGCTTTCTATCCATCTCAAGACGTTATCTGCAATATCATGTGCTGTCTGTTATGTGAGAACTTGTCGAAAGCCTTCTGAAAGTAATAGAACAAAGAACAAAACAGCACGGGAAACAGGCCCTTCGGCCCAACGAGCCCGCGTCGCCACCCCGATGTTCCCACCTCCACCTGTGATCCCTGTCCATGTTTATAGATCAGTGGATTTAAAAACCAAATTTGAGACAATTTAGGGAGAATTTGTTTTGCCAATTAGCCTAAGAGCACATCTTTGAGATGTGGGAGGAAACCAGAATACAGCAGACAGTAAAGAAGACAAATAATCAGCTGCAACAGTCCCAGTGCACCAGAAGGTGATAAATGTAGCCCTACTATTTAAAAAAAAGAAAGAGGAAAACAGGGAATTGCACATGAGCCTAATATCAGTAGCAGGAAAATGCTGGAAATGATTATTAAGGATGTGATAACAGGACATTGAGAAAATATCAATGGAATTAGAGAAAGTCAACATGGATTTATGGAAGAAAATCTGTTTTACAAGTCTATCAGTTTTTTTGCGGGCATAACAAGCAGAATTAATAAGGGTAAATCAGTAGATGTGGCATATTTGAATTTTCGGAAAGTTTTTGATAGTCTCAGAATGTTAACGTGCAAAATTAAAATACATGGGATTAGGGGTTTTGATAAGGTAGACAAAGAAAATCCCATCCCATTAGCTAATGACACAAAGTCTGGGGCACAGATTTAAGGTTTCTGGCAAGAAATTTGGGAGAAGGGTGTAAAGAACAACTTTTTTGGGCAACAAGGAGAAAAGACCTGGAACTTGCTGCCTACGAGATTGGTTATTATTACTGTCACCCAGCCACCTCAGGAGGTATGCTCACATTCAGAGTGATATTGCTTTTGTATTGAACATTAATGTGTGTGCAAAGATCAGTTCATGAGCTGCGTGTCTTCCACAGATAGCACAGATCAATAGCATTGGCCTTAGGTTGACTGATACTTTTTGCCGATGGACTCTCTTTTCCCCATCTGGTTATTTCTTTTGCCCTTTTGTTCTTTCCAGGCCTTTCCTGGCCTCTTATCCTCAGGCAGTTCATTAGGCAACAACAACTTCCTATGCATCAGCTCTGACCTTGGTCAACTTGAAGTCTCTTTATAGACATTCTATTATCACAGACATTGGCAATCTGTTGCTCTTGTGTTGACAGCAAGTTCACTACGGAGCATGTCTTTGGGAATGTGACCATTATTCATTTGATGTACACTGACCTCACCAACAGAATCACCGTCAATCAAGAGAACAAACATTTTACAGATATCTGCATGCTGGTTTATATCTATTGTTGGTATTCTATCTTGCCAGGAGTCCATCTGAGGCAGCAGAAATGGAAGCTTTTCTGCCATTTTTTTGGGCTTGCAAAAGAAGGTGCTGAGAACTTAAACCTAGCCCACATTTTGAATTAGTTTGCTGTTGGTCTACATTTACCTTCCTAACCTTGACATAACCTTGACTTCATATCAAGGGATAGACTGCTAGTGATCATTGACCCAAGGCACATGAAGCTGCCGGCAACTTGCAGACTGAAGCTGAGAATGTTGATGGAAGATGGAGTGTCTACATTGTGGAGCTTAACTTTGGTCTTTCTGATACTGAAACAGGCCCAGGCGAACAAATCTTCAAGCTGCTATAAGTGACCCACACCTGAGACAAAGGCATGGTCTGAGTGCCTATCGGAGTTAGGTGCAGGCTTCAGCCGTTGAAAACAGGTCCAAGCCCGAGAATGAAATCTCAAAATAAAATGACAGCTGGTTGGGTGGAGAGTGGTTACTGGTATAGCTCTGTTACGCTAAATAGCCTGCTTCTGTGCTGCAAATTATAAGACATTCTGTGTAATATTTAATAATTATATATAGAAGGATACAATAAATTTACCTATGTTGTTTTCTGAACATTGAAAAGTTGATTCTTCTGGGATGCTGTTTATAGTTTCAGCAAGTTTGATGGCAAGGTAGGTCCGGCCAAGTTCAAATTTATGCACAAGGTAAGAACCATAACATTTATGCAAAGTTTGAGACAAAGGTGTCCTGAGTAGTTTGTCAATTGTCTGTGGATTGATAAACAAAACAATTTAGTGCAACAGCAACGTGACAAGGCCATATATAATCCTTCCCAGCCCAAAGACTATGGAGGGTTTTTTTTAAACATACATGTGAGTTAATGAAATAGAGGGATATAGTAGCAGGATATACCTGCAAATTCTAATATCATTGGGATTTGTTTGATGTGAGTTGCTCTCAAACATTCAATCATTTAGCTATCACTTACCGTTGCTGACAACATTATTGACATCAATGTTATTGCCTGCCCAAAACTTCAATGTTTAAACATTTGTGATTAACGTATCATTAAAATATTCAGGCAACATAAATGATTAGAATTTATTTTCCACATTTCTGAATTTCTATAGTTCCAAACATCCTAAAATTGAGCTAACTTTAGAAAAGAACATTCCGTTTTAACCAAAGCGTTAACAACATGGTTTTGTGATTTTCTTTGTAACCTCACACAACACAGCCAGTAAAAACCCCCAACCAATGGTCCAACAGCACATTGTTCAAAGACTGCTACAGATTTTTGCCTCATTACGTTAGGAATGGGTTAACTGCAACGTTCCACTTCAGGCCTACTTTGTATGTTAATTGTTTTATAATACTCACAGGGATATACAAAGGGGTTACGGGTGGCACTGTGTGTTGCATTTGCGTATGTGGAGTTATGAAAGAAAATAAGGTGAATTTGCGAAGAAGCTGGATTTGCATCTTTTATTACTGGACTGCCATTGATAGAACGGACATACTAAACCTTCCCTTTGCAATTTTCTTCAACCACTCAATTGCAGGAGCCGTGTGTCTTCTCTTCTCCCTCCATCTCAATCTACCTCTTATTCCCCTGGCCCTTACTTTCTCAGCTGTTCCATCATCCTCCCTTTCTCTCCTCTCCCCAACTTTCCCTCTCACTCGCTTCTTTCTCCAGATAGCACAATGGTTAGCACTACTGCCTCACAGCCTTGAGTGAATGTCTGTATGAAGCTTGCATGTTCTCTCTGTGTCAATGTGAGTTTCCTCTGGGTGAGCTGGTTAGGTGGATTGGCCCTGCTAAATTCCCCCTCAGTGTACCTAAAGAGGCACCCAGGTAGTTTCACACTAACTTCATTGCAGTATGAATGTAAGCCGATTTGTACCATTAATAAATAAACTTTAAATTTACTTTTACCATTTCTCTCTCTTTCCCCTCTCCTTTCTCCTTCTTCTGCTCTCTCTTCTCCCAATAAATCTTACCGCTCTCTCTTTTCACCTTTAATTCTGTCTTTTCCTCCTCTATACCTCTCTTTCTACATCCCTCTTCTCTTATCTGGACCTCCTCTCTTTCCTCTAATGTTTGAAGTTCTCTGACTGATGAGAATGTCAGTTGCACCGGTGGGTGGGTTCATTGTTGATATAATCCAGTAAGCCTCAATACCTTCCTCTTCTGCCCATACCCTGGTCACTTATTCCAAGTCTCTGAGCCTTCCTAGAAAGATCAAAGGCTTTGAAATACTTTGTTTATGTTCCATTTCATGCTTCAGCATCTTTAACTTGCCACTTGAATAGGGTGTCACTGCCAGAGTGCCAAGGAGCAGTGCAAAATTGGCACAGCTAATGGAAAGGGCATGAAGGAAGGGACTGAGGGGACCCTATGTTGGAGTATCTCTCTTATGGAGGCTGAGGCCTCTGTTGAGGAGGGGGAAGGAATGTTAGCTCACCCTCATGCCTTGTGGTGTACATATGTGCAAGGGGTTGGCGGGGGGGGGTTTGACCCATTTCTTTGGTGGTGGATGGAGGGAGAGGGCGGATACCTCTTGTGTTGAGGCATTGGGGGTGCTCCTTTTCTCAGTGGAGTATTGCCATGTCTGTAGTTAAGCGGGGGTGGGTGGGGGGGAGCGCATGGTGTGGAAGAAGAATGGAGTTTTTTTGCTGAACTATGATACTGAGTCTCCCTTTTACAAACGGTGCCCTGAACTTTGTGAAGCCAGACTGACTGCCTTGTTTTGCAGCTCACATACTTTTACATATCGAATGTGGGAGAATCCCACCTGACAGGCGCTGCTAACGCCAGCGACAAACACTCCGGTTTTAGGAAGAACAATTGGAACAAAAATTGGAGAATCACGGCCCTTATCTTTGAAATTTGTTCATCAGTTCCTTGAGTAAGAAAAATATGCAAATGCAGCCCCAACATAGCCTGTTTTTGATCCTGAAACCTTGTGCTGAGCTGGGGATGGAACATCCAGACCCTGAGACAAACATTAGTGAAGAATGCTGGGGATCTAGTGGTTGTTGTCAAGCATAACAAAGAACAAAGAACAAAACAGCACGGGAAACAGGCCCTTCGGCCCAATGAGCCCACACTGCCACCCCGATGTTCCCACCTCTACCCGTGATCCCTGTCCGTGTTTATAGATCTATGGATTAAAAACCAAATTTGAGACAATTTAGGGAGAATTTGTTTTCCCAATTAGCCTAAGAGCACATCTTTGGGATGTGGGAGGAAACCGGAGCACCCCGAGAAAACCCACGCAAGCAACGGGGAGAATGCGCAAACTCCCACAGACACAGGCCCAAATCCGTGTATCTGCACAGCACAGCGATAGTCACTGAGCTGTCGTGTTGCCCATCAAATGGTCCAGGTCAAGTGTACACTAACAACGTGAAGCACTAGGATACTCTCGAAAAAAGTCCAAGAGCAGCCTTCTCACAACCCATCGCATGTATGCCCCTCGTTAGACAAAGGTGGACCAAAGCACCTGTAGGATAAAAACAAGTTCATCAATATCATCATCTATTTACACACTTCCCAGGGACTCCCAAGGCTCATGATCCCTATTTTAAATCAGTTTTCTATTCCCCTCCATTCCCACTCTGTTCATGTGCCCATCTAAGTATTTCTTAAATAACTCCAGAGTACCTGCTTCCACCACTTGACTTCGCTTTACATGTACTGTACAGCAGGAAGAGTTTCTGATATAAATTAATTTTCTTGCATTTTCCAATGCAGATTGCTGAGTTGTAGAAGATAGCTGGAATACACTCGATGCATTGTGTGTCCTTTGCCATTTGATGACAAAGGTGGCAAAATACGGCTGATCTGTGTTTAAACTCATTCCAAATTTGTATTTTTGATGTCAAATAATTGCCAATAGACATTCAGCATGTTGAACAGAGAAATAAGGTCAAAGTTTTTGGTTTCAAGCTCGGTGAAAGTTATTAGAGTGGATGAATGCTGAGGTGGGAATATTATCAATCGGCTGAATGGCTTGTTGCTTCACATAATATAAGCATCAAAAACTCCAACGTGGCAACATAATTTTCTGGTAGACTCAACACGCATAAGATAAACAAAAATATTTCAAAATGTTTTAGATTCTGGTAACAGTCTGGACTAATTAATTATTAATACAGTTTGATCATGGAATGGCATCTTGTCTATTTGCTAAACTTGAGTTGTAAGAGCAGGTTTATTTCCTAATCCAATTAATTTGGCAATGACAAATACATCCAATCAGCACAATTGAATTAACCTTTAAAATATGAATACATTGCCAATAGAAAGGGCAGTATAATATCATGTGTACTGATTACAGATATATAATGGTTCAGGGTATTACTGACTGAAACACCAAAGATACACTGCTCACTCCACACTTTACTGAGGCCACAGTAAGTGGAGCTCTGATTAATGTATCCATTAAGTACTACTTAATACCAGTCAAGTGCCACTTGATGATCAAACAAATCAGAAAATCCAGTTGGCATTCTGCTAAAAATAAAAATCATTAAAACATGATGACACGGCCATCTGAATTCATGAAACTGTGTAGTGTGATAGTTAAGGTACAGGACTAACAACCTCAAAATATGAAACTCAGATTGCACCATAACTTGCAAAAATTAAATTTAATACACATAAATAATAGGGTAATACCAGGGACATGGTGGATTTTTAAAAACCCAAATGATTCATTAGTGAAGGGGATCAGCTTTGGAGATCAATACTGCACACTACCAGCTTTACAGTAGCAAAACAGCAAAATTAATTTGTGTTTTAAAAAAGCTGGTGCAACTGTGCCATTTGGATATATTTTCTGTTTAAGGTAGAGCTGCTTTAAGAGGCAGTGCTTTGTTACAAGAGTTGATTTGTCAGACAAAACATGCAGTTTAAATGCTGAGAATGGAGGATCATTGCCAATAATTAGGAATGTGTTATTCTTACAGTTAATGGACTTCTCATTTCTTTAGGTTCTCTTGGGAATTTAGATTGGTGTGTAGAGTCATGTGGTTAACAGGAGAGCTAAGATTGCAGGATTTTAAAAAGGATCATCGAATCGTACAGTGCAGGAGAAGGCCATCAAGTTTGCATCGAACACAATCTCACCCTGGCCCTATCCCCAAAAGCCTGTATTTATAGAATCATAAAATCCTACAGTGCAGAAACAAGCCCTTTGGCCCATCGAGTCTGCACTGAACACAATCCCACCCAGGCCCTATCCCCATATCCTTACATATTACACCCACTAATCCCGCTAACCGACACATCCCTGGACACGAAGGGGCAATTTCTTAGCATGGTCAATAAACCTAACCTGCACGTCTTTAGACTGTGGGAGAAAACCGGAGTACCCGGAGAAAACCCACGCAGACACGAGGAGAATGTGCAAACTCCACACAGACAGTGACCCGAGTTGGGAATTGAACCCAGATCTCTGGTGCTGTGAGGCAGCAGTGCTAACCACTGTACTACCAAGTAGTTGCTGCCTGGAATTGGTGAAAGAACAATGCATCTCTTTCCAGAGATGCTCCAAGAGTGTTAATCTAAGTCACCAGCAAGCAACTGGATTTTGCTAACTAATTTTAAAGATGGATTTAAGTCAAGAAGAGAAATATTGCTTGACTGAAACTAATAGCAATAGATTAGCAGATTAGAAATGTCTCATCATGTTTAAATATTGTCAAATTGTTAAAAGTTAAGTCAATTCATATATTATAGTTAAAATGTGTTGTTAATTAAAGTTTGTTTTGAGAAAAGTTCCATAGTAGATTTGCACCAAGACTGAAACATCAGTTCTGATTTTACCGACATGCCCATCCCGAAATCAGGGCGAGTGAGGCTTGCGGAATGACATTCTCCATTAGCCTCAGGCACGATGTTAGCAGCCATCATTCTCACATTAATGCTAAAAGAGAAAAATTGTTTGGTTCTACTCTAGCTTCATAACATACCATAAAGCTTCTGGTCTGCTACTCTCAAAAAAAAATCAAACTGTACTTCAATAATGTTGATTTCTTTTTTTACCTTCAAATTTTTAGAGATGAGTAGTTTTGATGAATTGAACTTTATTTGAATCTGTAAGTAAAGGAAAATATTAAAAGTTTTCTATCGACTTTATGAAGTTTAACTTATTGATCAAAATTCTTCTATTCCATTATAAATACAACGTGAAAAGGTGACATGAAAGATTTACATTAATAGTAGTAGCCAACAATGTTCCTCTGTTTAAGAAGGGCAGAAGAGACAATCTGGGAAATTACAGGTTTGTGAGCCTTACATCTGTGGCAAGGAAATTATTGAAGAAGATTCTTAGGGACAGGATGTATTCACATCTTGAAGAGAATAGGCTTATTAGCAACAGGCAGCATGGTTTTGTGAAGAGGAGGTTGTGTCTCTAGATTGAGATCTTCGAGAAAGGCTGGCTAGGGCTTCTGAAGGGACTTTAAACTAGAAAGGTTGCGGGGGGAGGGAGTCGAGATGAGGTGACTGGGAGCGAGGAGGTTAGCTCCCAAGTAGAGAAGGATTATCAACAGTATGAGAGGGAGGTTAGACAGGGGATGGAGAAGGGAAGCGCCCAGACTGAGGGTCTGAGGTGTGTCTACTTTAATGTCAGGAGTGTAGTGAATAAAGAGGATGAGCTCAGGGCCTGGATTGCTGCTTGGGAATGTGATGTGGTGGCCATTACAGAGACTTGGATGTCTCAGCGACAGGACTGGGTACTTCAGGTGCCAGGATTTAGATGCTTCAGGAAGGACAGGAAGAGAGGTAGAAAAGGTGGGGGAGTGGCACTGTTGATTAGGGACAGTGTCACAGCTGTAGAGAAGGAGGACTGTCTATGGAGTCTCTGTGGGTGGAAATTAGGAACAGTAAGGGGTCGAAAACTTTGCTGGGTGTTTTTTATAGGCCGCCCAATAGTGACAGGGATGTTGAAGTGCAGATAGAGAAACAGATCCTAGAGAGATGTAGAAATAACAGAATTGTCGTGATGAGAGACTTTAATTTCCCAAACATCGACTGGAATGTCCCCAGGGTAAGGGGTTCGGATGGGGAGGAGTTTGATAGGTGTGTTCAGGAGGGTTTCCTGACACAGCACGTGGATAAGCCTACGAGAAGAGGCTGTACTTGACCTTGTGCTGGCTAATGAACGAGGACCGGTGTCGGATCTCTCGGTAGGAGAAAATCTCGGGATTGGTGATCATAATTCTATCTCCTCCACGAAAAAGCACTGGAAAGAAATAGGATCAGGCAGGATAGGAAAGTGTTTATCTGGAGTTGAGGGAAATATGAAATCATTAGGCAGGAAATTGGAAGAGTAAACTGGAAGGAGGTGTTCTTCGGGAAAAGTACTGAAGGAAGGTGGCGGATTTTCAAGGAATGTTTGTCTGAGCTCTGCACGACAATGTTCCGGTGAGACAAGGAGGTTTTCGTAGGTCAAGAGAACCATGGTGCACAAAGGTTGTGATGAACCTAGTTAGGAAGAAAAGAAAGTTGTACAATAGGTTCAGGGAGCTAGAGGATGTTAAAGATCTAGAGGCATATAAGACTTGTAGAAGGGAGCTTAAAAAGGAAATTAGAAGAGCCAGAAGGGGTCATGAAAAGGCTTTGGCGGATAGGATTAAGGAGAATCCCAAGGCATTCTATAAATATGTGAAGAATAAAAGGATGAGAAGAGAAGGGATAGGACCTATAAAAGGCGAAGGAGGAAAAGTCTGTGTGGAACCAGAAGAAATGGCAGAAGTGCTTAACAAGTACTTTGCCTCAGTATTCACAGTGGAGAGTGATCTGGGGGTTGTACTACAGGAATCCGGCAAACTGAAAAGATTGAGTGTGTGGATATTAAGAAAGAGGAGGTACTGCTAAAATTCCATCAAGGTAGATAAGTCACCGGGTCCGGATGGGATGTACCCCAGGTTACTGCGGGAGGTGAGGGAAGTGATTGCAGAGACCCTGGCGATGATCTTTGCGTCGTCGATGAAGACGGGAGAGGTTCTGGAAGATTGGAGGATTGCAGATGTGGTGCCTATTTTCAAGAAGGGGAATAGGGATAGCCTGGGCAATTACTGACCAGTGAGTCTGACCTCAGTGGTCGGTAAGTTGATGGAGAGGATTCTGAGAGATAGGATTTATGAGCATTTAGAGAAATTCAATATGATCAGGAATAGTCAACACGGCTTTGTTAAGGGCAGATCGTGCCTTACGAGCCTAGTTGAATTCTTCGAAAATGTGACTGAACACATTGACGAAGGAAGAGCAGTGGACGTGGTTTACGTGGATTTCAGCAAGGTGTTTGATAAGGTCCCCCATGCAAGACTTCTTGAGAAGGTGAGAATGCATGGGATCCAAGGGGCTTTGGCCTTGTGGATCCAGAACTGGCTTGCCTGCAGAAGGCAGAGAGTAGTTGTGGATGGGTCTCCTTCTGCATGGAGGTCAGTCAGCAGCGGAGTGCCCCAGGGATCTGTTCTGGGACCCTTGCTGTTTGTCATTTTCATAAATGACCTGGATGAGGAAGAGGAGGGATGGGTTAATAAGTTTGCCGACGATATGAAGGTTGGGGTGTTGTGGATAGTCTGGAGGGATGTCTGAAGTTGCGGCGAGACATAGACAGGATGCAAGACTGGGCGGAGAAGTGGCAGATGGACTTCAACGCAGATAAAAGTGTGGTAGTCCATTTTGGCAGGACCAATGGGATGAAGCAGTATAATAACAAGGGTAGGAGTCTTGGTAGTGTTGAGGAGCAGAAGGATCTTGGGGTTGGGGTCCATAGGTCTCTTAAATCTGCCCCGCAAGTGGAGGATGTGGTCAAAAAGGCATATGCTGTACTAGCCTTCATTAATAGAGGAACTGTGTTTTGGGGTCGGGAGGTAATGCTGCAACTTTTTAAGACCCTTGTCAGACCCTACTTGGAGTATTGTGGCAGTTCTGGTCGCCTCACTTTAGGAAGGATGTGGAAGCTATTGAGAGGGTGCAGAAGAGATTTACAAGGATGTTACCTGGATTGGGGGGCTTGCCTTATGAAGATAGGTTGAGGGAGCTAGGTCTCTTCTCCCTAGAGAGATGAACGTTGAGAGGCGACCTGATAGAGGTTTATAAGACGTTGAGGGGAATAGATAGAATGCATTCTTGGAGGCTATTTCCCAGGTCTAAGTGGTCGCTATGAGATGACACAGGTTTAAGATGCTGGGGGGGCAAGTACAGAGGTGATGTTAGAGGTAAAGAAGGCGTACGGTGTACTGGCCTTCATTAATCGAGGAATAGAGTTTAGGAGTCAGGAGGTAATGATGCAGCTCTATAAGACTCTTGTCAGACCCCAGTTGGAGTATTGTGCGCAGTTCTGGTCGCCTCATTATAGGAAGGATGTAGAGGCTATTGAGAGAGTTCAGAGGAGATTTACAAGGATGCTGCCTGGATTGGGAGGCAGGCCTTATGAAGATAGGTTGAGGGAGCTGGGACTCTTCTCACTGGAGAGACGTAGGTTGAGAGGCGACCTGATAGAGGTTTATAAAATGTTGAGAGGAATAGATAGGGTGGACTCTCAGAGACTATTTCCCCGAGCTGAAATGGTCACTACGAGAGGACACAGATTTAAGGTGCAGGGAAGCAAATACAAAGGAGATATTAGGGGTAGGTTTTTCACTCAGAGGGTGGTGAGTGAATGGAACCGACTGCCATCGGAGGTTGTTGAGGCAAACTCACTGGGGTCTTTTAAGAGACTTCTGGATGAGTATATGGAAAAAAATAGGATAGGGGGTTATAGATAGGTCTGTGGATTGGTAGATGTGATCAGCACAACTCGTGGGCCAAAGGGCCTGTTTGTGCTGTATTGTTCTATGTTCTATGTAAGTTTTTCACTCAGAGGGTGGTGAGTGAATGGAATCGGTTGCCATCAGTGGTGGTAGAGGCAGACTCGCTGGGGTCTTTTAAGAGACTTTTGGATGAGTACATGGGATTTAATGGGATTGGGAGTTACAGATAGTTCTATGGTTGGTAAGTATAGATATGATTGGCACAACTTGTGGGCCGAAGGGCCTGTTTGTGCTGTAGTGTTCTATGTTCTATGTTCTAAAGTGACAAGAAAAATTGACCAGGGCAGGGTATTGGATGTTGTTTCCATGAACTTTAGTAAAGCCTTCGAAAAGGTTCCTTATGGCAAATTGGTACAGAAGGTGAAGTCAGATGGGATCCAAGGTGAGTTGGTAAGATGGATACAAATCTGGCTTGGGCAGAAAACAGAGAGCAGCAGTACATTTGTAACTGGAGGTCTGTGGCAATCGGTGTTCCACAAGGATCATGGTGGGGCCTCTGTTTGTGATATATATATGATTTGAAAGAAAATGTTGGTGGTCTGATTCATAAATTTGCAGATGTATAAAAATTGGGGATGTAGCAGATAGTAAGGAGGATTGTCAGAGGATACAGCAGGATATAAATCAGCTGGAGTATGTATCTATGTGTGCCCTGCTTGTGAACCCAACTTTCCACTCACCTGATGAAGGTGAACTCCAAAAGCTCATGCTACCAAATAAACTTATTGGACTTTGACTGGTGTTGTGAGACTTATTATTATGCCCATTCCAGTCCAATGCTGGCATCTCCACATCGCAGCATATTATTAGTTATTAGAACATGTTATCAAAACACGTACAAAAATTGTTGGCCATCAGTTACCAGAATGAAAATACTGTTACACACCTTGGATTCCGTAAATCTGAAACCGTCTAAAAGTGCATGTGGGAGTCTTTCACCATTAAGTAAGATACATTGTTCATCAAAAGCTTCTGCAAAGAGGCCCAAGTCTGCCAAAACCCTTCCCTGTTTAAATTTGTCAAAACAAAAATAAACCATTGTAATTTATTAGTAAATGATTGCACAATAAAATCTAAGCACTTCACAGTGTTTACAGAAGAGAGAATGAATGGATGTGGTAACACATTAAAATGAATGTTCTCTCAAGAACTATACAATATAAAAAAGCCTCGTCAATTTTGAATTTTTAAATCTCTTAAAAAAGCATTTCACCAGGTATTAGAATGTACATTTCAAAGAAAATCATCCCATAAACCACACAGCCCAATCATTCTGTTACCTTTAGTATCCTTGCCTGAACACTTCTGTGTATGTTACGACAGACTGTATTGACAAAGTACTGGTAAAGTGTGAGCAAAGGTAGGACCTGCCATGAGAATAAGAGGTACATTATTAAAACAAACTGAACCATTGGTAAGCTAATGTATTGTGCGAGGCATCTGCATCCAAACCATCATCTCCTCTACCTTACTGAGGTCAGCTTTCCCGAACTGTGACGACCAGTTCTCCAATTGTTTTGTTCAGTTACACTCACATTGAACTTTTCAGCTCTGAAAAATCCAAGACCTGAACGTGACTTCCTCTTTTCCATGTGTTAATTGATCTGTGTATTTCTGACATTGTCCCCTTTTATTTCCGATAAATATGAATGAATTATTCTTTTTCTTGGGATTACAGATGAACAATTATAAACATATCAACAGATGTGGAAAGAAAATTAGGAATCATATTTGTGGCTCTTCAGGAATTTTCACTACTGTAGATCATCAGCAGATTACTGCGCCCATGTCTTTACAAAACACTAAATTCTTTGAGGATGCATGACAATTTTTATTTAGGCAAAGTGTTATAAGATCTGGAGAGAAAACTGGTGGCTGGTTTTCTCGCTCGGATCAACATGGTCATTTTTTGGTAAGATTTAACCCATTGTTGTGGGTCTGGAGGCCAGACAAGGTAAGGATAAGATTTTCTTCCCTATGGATTTTTACAACAACTGATGATAATTGTCATAGTTACATGACTGAGACTAGTTTTACACACTCTGGATTAATTAATTGAATTTAAATTCCACCACTTTCCATGGTGGGATATGAACCTTTGTTCCCACAGCATTAGCCTGGGCCCCTGGATTATGACTCTGGTGACATTATCACTACATCACTGTCTCCCAGATATTATCTCTGTAGGTGGGATAATTTCTGGATTTAAGACCAAGAGCTAGGTAAGAAACAGTCACTCTCTAGGATCTCCATAAACATGTCCCATCATTGGCATGCAGGCAGCTTCTCCAACCAAGTAAGGGCAGGCTCTCAAAGTTGGAAGTTAATATGCCTTCAATGGATGGCAATTAACAAAGTGCACTTACTTATGGGGATGCACACTCACCAATGTTTTATAACATTAAATAAAACATGGTTCCTGAAGCAAGGGGAACAGTGAAATCCCTCTGGAAGGTAAACTGTAACTACACAAACAGAGAGGGAGAGATTGTGCTCTCGAATGTTAGCCTTCCAGCAATTCAACTAGCTGCTCATTATTTTGGGAAACTGGAGGTCTATTGGCAAATTCCAGTTGGCCTCTCTTAATTTGCATTAACAAGGACTATTTAATGGGCAAATCAGTTATCCTCCATATTCAGAGCAAGCCGTACTGCTGGCTCTGAATACATCTTGGCTGGGGAAATGACTAGATCCTAACTTAGTAGGTTTGATACATCATCTGCCAATCAATTAAAGAGAAATACTGTTTAGTAATCCAAATTCATAGTCAAAAAGGCTGTGGAGGTAGAGGAAAACAAATAAAAGAACAAAAAGGTGCCACTAATCGGGGTCAGGAAACCAGTATGTACAGACTCCTGTACCTCCACATTGTGGCTAAATGGACCACTAAAATGGTTATATACAGAGCACGCTGGGATACTTGGACAAGCACTGAAACAACAGGCTGCTGCCTCAAAGACTGAGATAAACAGGCTGCAACTCAGACAAGTGAAGGTAGGATATTGGGCCATCTCCAGAACAAAAGGGCCTTTCTGATCAAACTGGGTTGTTTACCAGGCATAGGGACGCTGTAACCTCTTATTTGGGAGGCAGGCATGTGTCCTACGTGCCCCCAGCACCTACAGATATGGCCATTGGGGACACACCTAGAGACTGGTGTGGCAGCACCCAATTGAACTTTGTCAATCAAGGTGATCAAGTCCTGATCGATTGACTGGCAATGGCCAAAAGGGGCACAAAACCCAATGGGGTATAAAAGGTGCTGCACAACCAGGAATCTCTCTCTCTCTTGCTCTCTGGCCCCACGAACGAGCTACAACAGTGACCATTGCTGCTTCTCAGTCTTTTGGCTAAGATCAGGTGTAGTATTGATATGCTGTACTTAGTTGAGGTCATAAGGTTACATTGTGCTTCATTTGAGCAATTTTTAAAAGCAGCATCTCGGCCTTTTGGCAAAGATGCAAATGAGATCAAGCCTTGGAAGAGGAGCTATTCCTACTCCAATCAGCTTGGATCATGTAGATCAAGCCCAAAACAGGAAGCGAGAGCCCTGTCTTGTCAGCTTGGATCGGGAATGTCTCAACTTGTTGGGATTCTGAATTGGACTTTGATTGGATTGAATTGGGTGTATAAACAAAAAAAAAGTGACTGTTGCCAGCAACGACCAGCTCAAGGAGAACCACCACACCTGAGAAGGAAGGAAGACCAGAGTCAGAATGCCAGACCAGACCTAAGGAACAGACTATGCAGAGGACTATGAAGACCAGCGTACAGATAAAGGCCAATATCTGTTTGGGTACCTGCCAGTCATACAAAGTTAAGTCAAGGTCTAGTATTGCACTTGAACTTTAGTATTTTCTGTAAGTTAACTTATTATCAACTTCTGATGGAGAGGCTTCTGAGGGACAAGATTTACGAGCATTTGGAGAAGGGTAGGTTGATTAGAAATAGTCAACATGGTTTTGTAAATGGCAGGTCGTGCCTTACGAGCTTAATTGAGTTCTTCGAAAATGTGACTGAACACATTGACAAAGGAAGAGCAGTGGACGTGGTGTACGTGGACTTCAGCAAGGCATTTGACAAGGTCCCACATGCAAGACTTCTTGAGAAGGTGAGAGGCCATGGGATCCAAGGGGCTTTGGCCTTGTGGATCCAGAACTGGCTTGCCTGCAGAAGGCAGAGGGTGGTTGTGGATGGCTCTTTTTCTGCATGGAGGTCGGTCACCAGTGGAGTGCCCCAGGGATCTGTTCTAGGACCCTTGCTGTTTGTCATTTTCATAAATGACCTGGATGAGGAAGTGGAGGGATGGGTGAGTAAGTTCGCCGATGACACGAAGGTCGGTGGTGTTGTGGATGGTCTGGAGGGATGTCAGAAGTTGCAGCATGACATCGACAGGATGCAAGACTGGGCGGAGAAGTGGCAGATGGACTTCAACGCGGATAAATGTGTTGTGGTCCATTTTGGCAGATCCAACGGGATGAATGAGTACATTATCAAAGGTAGGAGTCTTAGCTGTGTGGAAGAGCAGAGGGATCTTGGGGTCCGGGTCCATAAGACTCTCAAATCGGCCTCCCAGGTGGAGGATGTGGTTAAGAAAGCTTACGGTGTACTGGCCTTCATTCATCGAGGGATTGAGTTCAGGAGTCAGGAGGTAATGCTGCAGCTTTATAGGACCCTTGTCAGACCACACTTGGAGTACTGTGCGCAGTTCTGGTCGCCTCACTATAGGAAGGACGTGGAAGCTATTGAAAGGGTGCAGAGGAGATTTACAAGGATGTTGCCTGGATTGGGAGGCATGCCTTATGAAGACAGGTTGAGGGAGCTGGGACTGTTCTCCCTGAAGAGACGAAGGTTGAGAGGCGACCTGATAGAGGTTTACAAGATGTTGAGAGGATTAGATAGGGTGGACTCTCAGAGACTATTTCCCAGGGCTGAAATGGTCGCGACGAGAGGGCACAGATTTAAGGTGCAGGGAAGCAAGTACAGAGGGGATGCTAGGGGAAAGTTTTTCACTCAGAGGGTGGTGAGTGAATGGAATCGGCTGCCGTCGGTGGTGGTCGAGGCGAACTCGCTGGGGTCTTTTAAAAGACTTCTGGATGAGTATATGGGATCCAATGGGATTGGGGCTTATAGATAGATCTATGGCTGGGTAGGTTTTTGATGTGTTCGGCACAACTTGTGGGCCGAAGGGCCTGTTTGTGCTGTAGTGTTCTGTGTTCTATTATTGGTTGGGTGGGTGGTTATTGATTGTGTATTTTAAATAAATATTGGTTGTACTAACAAGAAGTTTACTCATAATTCTTATTCATTGTATAAGGTTTAAAACTGAGTGTGTGGCAGACACAACAAAATCCAACCTCAGTGGAAAAAGTAAAAATCCCTCCCTTAGTATTTGTTCTTTGAACTCAATGTATAAGGAATCTGTGTAAGATTTTCCTACCTTTAGGTTTTGCTTAGTACTGTGTAGCTCATGGATCAGAAAGTCTAGACTTCCCACGACTGTGCGTACGTCAGCTCTGAATCGGTCAGAGAAGAGATCAATCCCAGGAATGAGTTCAATGACAGCACAGTCAAATCCTATCTCATATGATGCATACTCACGGTCAAACCTCGGGTGTGGATAGGTGGTCCTAAACAGACCCTAAGGAGTGATAAAAAGTGAAAACATTAGACTGGATTTCTAATTGGTACTGTCTTACAATAGTGTTTTGTGTTCAATTTTTTTGAACACAGTTTTCTGGCATTGAAGAACACTCCACAGTGTGGTGCTAATTTGCAATCTTATTCAAACCACAATTAAGCAGGAAATGGATGTGCCACACTGGTGATTCAGGGGTGTTCTTCTGTGGTTGTGCTACCACTGTGCCTCCCAAGCAGGAAAGGACTGGGCAATTTTATGGTGCAGACCTGCATTTATGGGGATAACTTCACCTCACAGTTTCATGCCAACAAGGTTTAAAAAGTGAATGCATGTCCCATAATCTGTAATTTGATGACCACAAAAATGGTTAAGTTCGAACAGAATTACCATTTTATCAGTTTAATAAGTGACTGACTGTATGTTGAAGTAAGAGGAGTTTGTCTTGGACATTTGCAGAATGTTGTTGTTCGTCCATAGGCGGCAATGAGGACCTCAACACCATTAATCATTTTGAGGCTGGTTGCGGTGTGTCTGAAGATGACCGATCAGGCCAACTCGGGCAAGGAATATCCTGGTACATATTGGACAGACTTGTGTAAACACTGTAGTTGTTGCACTGGTGGATCTGGACTTGCGCAGCTTGCACTTAAGTTGTGTTTCAGCAATACACCTTGCTTCATAAGCTTGACAGCCTTTGTAGATGAGGCAGCGCCAGCTAGGGCGGTTTTGTGCCAGTTTTTCCCAGGTGGTCGTGTTAATGTCGAGCGACTTCAGGGAGGCCTTGAGTGAATGCGTCTTTGAAATGTTTCTTCTTCCTTCATGTGAGTGTCTTCCAGCAGAGAGTTCCCCAAAAAGGAGCTGCTTGGATATGCGCTCGTCTGACATACAGATGACATGACCTGCCCACCAGGTCTGCGCTCTGATCAGCAGTGCGTGGACTGATGGTAGACTTGCTCTAGAGAGAACTTCAGTGTCTGGTACTTTGTCTTGCCATCTGATGCGTAATATTCTGCAGAGACAAGTCATGTGGAAATGAATGAGCTGTCTTGCATGCCTTCAATACGCAGTTCACATTTCATAGGCATACAGGAGGGTAGTGAGTATAACGGCGCTGTGGACCTTCAGTTTTGTTCCTGGGCTGATTCCTCGATGTTCCCATACAGTGGAGCGCAGTCTACTAAAAGCAGAACTTGCCTTTGCTATTCTGCAATTAATAGTCACTTCTGTATCAATAGTCACTGCTTGGGAGAGGGTGCTGCCAAGGTAAGTGAACCGGTCCACTGCCTGTAGTTTCTACCCTTTGGTTGTTCTGTGTACGGTGCATAAGGAGCTGACTGGTGCATGTCTTCGTCTTTTTAATGTTGACAGTGAGTCCAAAGTTGTCACAAGCCGTGGAAAATTTGTCCATACTGACTAGCTTCTCTGGCTCTGAGCCAGTATACAGGGCGCAGTCATTGGCAAAGAGGAAGTCTCTCAGAATAGTCTCTTTCATTTTTGTAATAATTTGAAGTCTCCTCAGGTTGAAGACCTTCCCATCCGCTCTGTACTTGAGGCTGATTCCAGCTACACTGTCCTGGAAAACATCATTCAGCCTGGCAATAAACATCATGCTGAACAGTATGGGTGTGAGCACACAGCTCTGTTTGATGCCACTGGTGACTGGGAATGCCTCAGAGGATTCTCCACCATCCAATACTCTGACCATCATGCCATCATAGAACTGGCGTACCATCTGAATGAATTTGAGAGGGCAGCTGAACTTTGACATGATCCTCCACAGGCCTTGTTGGCTTACAGTAGCAAAGGCTTTCGCGAAGACAACAAAGGTTGTGTAGAGCTCGTGATTCTGCTCCTCACACTTCTTCTAAAGTTGGCATCCTGCTCTCCCTGTCTTTTCTCCACGTCAATATTCCCGCAACCTTTGTGGAAGCCACACTGACTCTGGAAGCAGGCCCAGCTCCAGATGAGTGACCAGACGATGTAGCAGGACTCTTGCGAAGGTTTTTCTTGCAATGGGGAGCAGCGAGATTCCTCACATATCTGCCTATTGCCCTTCCTCTTGTAGAGGTGTACAATGGAGGCACCTTTAAGATCCTGAGGAATGGATCCTTGCTTCCAAAAGGACTGGAACAACTTGGTGCGCTTCTCGATAAGTGCAGGTCCAGCAGCTTTATAGATCTCTGTGAGTATGGCATCTACCACTGGGGCTTTGCCATTGGATAGCTGGCTGACAGCTTTCGTCTCTTCGGCCACTATCGGTGGGTCATCCATGGTGCTGTTGATATCAAGCTGAGGAATCCTGTCTGTTGTCTCATCATTAATAGATGACGGTCAGTTGAGCTCGGCTTCAAAATGTTCAGCCCATCTCTGCAGGATACGAGCCTTCTCTATAATGAGAGTTGTCCCATCTGTACTCTGGAGGGAGGAACTTCCGAGAGATTGAGGTCCATAGAGAGTGTTGAGGGCTTCATAGAACCATTTCAAGTTGTTTCTGTTAGCATATCCCTATATTTCATCTGCCTTGGTGCTCAGCCAGGCATTCTGCGTTTTACACAGTTTATTCTGAACTGTCCTGCGAGCACTGGTTGAAAGCATTTTTTTTGGCAGCTGAAGATGGGTTGTTCTGACAGGCCTGATGAAGATGGTGCTTTTCAACAAGTAGAGCCTGTATCTCCTCATCATTCTCATCAAACCAATCATGCTGCTTACGGGTGGAGAATCTGAGCGTCTTCAGTATAGATGTATGGACAGCATCTCTGAAGCGTTCCCAGTCTCCTCAGCACTGCCTGCAAGGTGTAGGTCAGCAAGCTTGATTTCTAAGTCTTCAGCCAGTGCTGAAGCTATGCTGGGGTTCTTTAGCTTGGCCGCATTGATTCTTTTCATAACCTTGCTTCCTTGTGGTCTCCTCTTGGGTCTGATGCGGAGTCTCATTTTGGTGACAATGAGCCTGTGATCTGTCCAGCAGTCAGCACCACACATGGCATTGGTTACTCTGACATCCTGCCTGTCTTTTCTCCTGACAATGATATAATCGATAAGATGCCAATGCTTAGAGTGGGGGTGCATCCAGGAGGTCTTGTTACAGGTAGGCAGAAGGAAGGTTGTGTTGGTGATGAGGAGGTCGTGTGCTGCACAGGTCTTCAGTAACAGTAGGTCATTACTGTTACACTTGCCCACTCCATGCCTCCCAATGACTCCCTGTCAGACTCACACCCTACTCTTGCATTGAAATCGCTAAGCAAGATCAACTTGTCGGTACTACTTACTGCTAATAGTAGGGCGTCTAGTTCTTCGTAGGACTTGTCTTTCATCTCCTCCGACTTGTTCACTGTGGGGCATAGGTGCTGATCAGGGTGGCTTGACTTCTGTTCTTTAATGGAAGCTGTAACGTTATAAGCCGGTCGCACCCTTGGGTAGACTATCAAGTTTCCGAACAAGGTGACTCCTGACGGCGAATCCATCTCCAGCATCGTGACACTTATCGCTGCCACGATTACTCCAGAGAAAAGTGTATCCACCTCCAGTTTCAGTCAACTGACCTACATTGGCAAGACGAGTTTCGCTCAGGCCTACAATGTCAATGTTGTATCTTGCAAGCTCCCTGGCAACTAAAGCTGTTCTTCTCTCTGGTCTGTTTGCGGTAGTGTTGTCCAAAAGCGTGCGCACCTTCCAAGTGCCAATGATGAGCAATGTCACCTTGTGTTTTATTTTGTGTGTTCGACCGCAAAATGGGATCCCTGCCAGCCGTGGTAAACTGACCAGGGTGTAGTGAAGTAGGCAATGTTTAGGGCACCTTTTCTAGCCCCTTCCTCATTCTACGGAGGTGAGCAGTGCGTTCCTGAAGAGCACCGCAGGTAGATGCCGCGTTCCACTGTAACTTCGATCAGCGGAAAATGACTATTAGACCTGAGCCGCCTGCGTACAGGTCCATGATTACAACTCCCAGTGTATCCACAGCTGCTGCTTGCCGCTTGTCCATCACCACAGGACTTCAAGGGTTGAACAGGACACTGATGATGATGATGTCGTCGAGATCAGTGCTTGATTTGGATTAAACTGAGGGAGAGTTGCACAGTATTAGCCTCACTCTCTTCCTAATTCCCATCAAAATCCAGTGGCAAGACAAGAGTTAAGATGGCTAGAGGTGGGACTAGGATCAGTGGGTGACCAGGTCGTCTTCTGTGTCTTGTTCTGCTCTTCACATTCCACGATGCTTGCAGAGACCACCTTCTTGTCTGTTGGACTTTCCATTGATCTTGTCTGTTCAATCCACCGGACTCTGTCTTCATACGTGGAATAGACATTTCCCTATCTCACTGAGAGTTGAGACCCGTCGGCTATCCTCACCTGCTTTATCCGGCTTGTTGAAGCCGCTGTCTGGGTTGTAGCCACTGTCGCATGCAAACACTACACAATCAGTTCTCACATGAACAGAATACCAGAAAGAGAAAGCATAGGTTTAACTCCTGCTTTTAACATAATAATTACAAGAAGTACGTTAAGTGATTGGGATATCATCATCTGGGATTATGCCTCAAGTGGGTAGTGTAATGAGTATTGGCAGAAAATATAGCATGCAAGGTTAAGATATCAGAATAGCATATGTTGCATTTGAAAATCTGGTATTTATTGATGGAAGGAGTTTGACAAACAGTTGACCTGAACAACAATACTTCCAAAGACGTTGGAGAGCAATGGGGTAGTGAGGATAGGGCTGTGGTCTGCAAACAAGTTCTACCATCGATTTTTTAAGAGTGATGGTGGCAATTTTAAAGAGAGCAAGACAGGACCAAATAATTGTTACCTGCACAGTAAACACATCTCTTATAATGGGATCTTAAGTATGATCATACTGTACCTTAAATAAAAATGAAGATAAGATGCAGCAATCAAATCTGAAGCTGAAGTCTGATAATATAATAAACCTAAATTAAAAGCAAAGCATATTGATAACATGATAAACAGGGAGTTGTGAAGATTGTTCATATCAATTAATGCAAAAAATACTTAGCGGGAGGTTGAGGGGCACAATGATAATTGGGTAACTTGTATTCTAGTTTCAATTACAGACTTTGTACTTCTAAATTATTTTGACCTATGCTATCACAGTGTAAGCAATCACAGAAAATATCCTAGCGCAACCAAAGAGCATCAATCAACTAAAATAGAAGGATTTCCTATAATAATAACTATGAAGCTGAGTAAAATGGAAGATGATAAAGGAGGGAGTGGTAGTGTCACTGGATTAGTAATTGAGAGATCCTGTGTCCTTCTGGGGATAAAGATTTGAATCCCACTGTGGCAGATAGTGTAATTATGACCATTGTCAATAGTTGTAAAAACCCATCGGATCACAACTGCCCTTTAGAAAAGAAAAGGAAATGAATGGCTGATTGAAGTGCCATCTCAAAGTGCCTAGCTACAAACTCAGTTATATCACAATTATGAAAAAATCTTTATGGAATGAAACTGGATGGACCACCCGGCATCTCAGCGGAAATGATAACAGCAAACTCAGCCGTGTCGAACCTACAAAGTCCACCTTACTAACATGTGAGGATTTGTGCCATATTTGGGAGAGTTGTGTCACAGACCAGTCCTACAACAGCATGACACAGTCATATTCACTGAACTATACCTTAGCAATAATGATCTGCACATCACCATCGCTGGGCATGCAGTGGTTTACAATTGGGAGGGAGTTTTCCTGTCAGTCTCTACCCTATAAAGTCTCATGGCATCAGATCAAACATAGGCAAGCAAGATAACCTACTGCTGGCTATCATATATTGCAGCTTCCCCGACACCACCACCACCACTACCACCTTCCACCCCATCACCAACCTCCACTCACAGATAAATCAGTATTCCTCTATGTTATAAGAACCACCTGCAGGATGGAGGAAGCACTCAGGGTGGTAAGGATGCAGAATGTAGTCTGGGTTGGCTGCATTACTGCTGACCCAGTACAAGTTTACATAGCTAGACTGGATCTGTGTGCAGGCGCTAAGGGAACAAGGGGAAAAACATACTCCCTCATCAAACTACCAGCCAAGAATTAATCTGTCCATCCGAATATTGGTAGGAGTGACCCCAATCAGTCCTCTGGAGTCAAAGTCCATCTTCACATTGACAATCACCTCCATCATGTTGTGTGGCACTTCCACCATGCTAAATTGATAGACTTCAAATAGATCGAGCGACATAAGACTGACAGGTTTATTTCAGAGTGCTGCTCTTTCCTCAGTGAGGCTCACCAAAAGCTCCTGATTCCAAATAAACCCTTTGGACTTTAACCTGGTGTTGTGAGACTCCTTACTGTGCCCAACCCAGTCCAACACCGGCATCTCCACATCACAACATACAAGAAGCTCTGACCATCAAGCAGTGATGGAAATGGCATTTATCATGTTAACAAGCGACACTTGCTTAGCAAAACCTGCTCACAGATGCTGAGTTTGTGTTTCACCACGGTTACTCATCTCATGACCTACACCACATGGATGACCATAGTTCAAGGTGGCAGTTCACCAGCACCTTCAGAATGGCAATTAGGAATGTACAATAAATGTTGGTCTAACCAGCAACATCTACATCTCGTGAATGAATCTTAAACATTGGAATTTGATGACTGGGTTTTGCCAGATATGTATGTCTCATTCACTCGATACATTGGGGCTTACTCTTCTCAACACTGTGGCTGATAATATAATGTCCTCAAATACAGTAAACAAAATTAGCACTGAAACTATTTGTTTCATTTCATTCAGTGGGCATCACTGGTAAGAGCAGCATTTATTTTCCATTTTTACTTGTCTGTGACAAGCTGTGATGAGTCATCTTCTGGAATAAAACTTCTTGAATTCTCTTTCCAAAAGCAAACCCAATCTACGGTGCTGCGATTTTAGCCACAAAGGAAAGAAAACAACTCCTGAATCCATTCCAGCAGGAACAGGGATCGAATCCTGTGCTGTTAGCATCAATCTGACCTACTGTCTATCCCAATCAACGGCCCTAAGGAGCCAGAGTTCTGCCAACATACAAGTTTACATGCATGTTGTAATCCTGCAGCCATTGATAGCAACAGGGGAAAGTTAAGCATCACTTTTATCACTGTGAATCTGGAATCACAGTAAGAAGTCTCACAACACCAGGTTAAAGTCCAACAGGTTTATGTGGTAATGAAAGCCACTAGCTGCCCTTTTGTCAGGTGAGAATCACACCCAGCATCACACATAGGTCAATCTGGAATCACACAAAGGTCTGGTCTGGTGATGACAAGAGATTTCTTTCCTTAAAGAACATTAAATGGGTGTTTACAACACTCCAGGAGTTTTACTGCTGATGTTAGGTTTATCCTCAAGATTTATTTAATTTGTAGAAATTAAGTTCCTCTTGTTATCCTGGTGATATTTTAATTCAAATCCCCAAATCATTGCTCTATGTCTCTAGTAACATAACCAATATACTACCACCCCATTCCCTCAACTATACTTTATTCCACATTATAAATGCAATGTTACCTTCATTACATTGCTATTCCTTGCTCTTAAACAGTACTCTTGAAATACTACTGTAAATACTTAGTACGCTTGGTAGCATGTGCTGCAGTTTATAACATTTCTGTTTATATTTCAGCTTCCCAATTTCCATAGTACCTTGCATCTCTTTTATAATGGTGACAATTGATTTCTAATGATTGGTTAGAGGGAAAAAGAGCTGAAGATAAATAGATGAGATATATTAACCCATATCACATTGGTCTAACAGATAGTGAATAATTTTGGTTGCCACAAGTTTATATTTGTTGCCAACAACATGTCAGCGAGTGTAGAGCTACAAAAAGCAGAATGAAATGGAAACTAATGAGGTCATGGTCTCCATTCCTGAGGTCCTTACTACTATTGAACCATTTTAGTTGGCAAATTTCATAGATCAGTTTTGCAAAAGTCAAAATTTAACTACATGTGGTGAATAGAACATAGAAAAAAACTACAGCACAAACAGCCTCTTTGGCCCAGAAGTTACACAGATCATATCTCTATCTACTAGGCCTACCTATAACCCTCAATCCCATTAAATCCCATGTACTCATGCAGAAGTCTCTTAAAAGACCCTAACAAGTTCGTCTCCACCGATGGCATCTGATTCCACTCACTCACCACTCTCTGAGTGAAAAACTTACCCCTAACATCTCCTCTGTACTTGCCCCCCAGCACCTTATACCTGTGACCTCTCGTAGCGACCATTTCAGCCCTGGGAAATAGCCTCCGAAAATCTGCCCTATCTATACCTCTCAACATTTTATAAACCTCTATCAGGTCACTTCTCATCCTTTGTCTCTCCAGAGAGAAAATACCTAGCTCCTTTAACCTATCCTCATAAGGCATGCCTCCCAATCCAGGCAACATCTTGTAAATCTCTTCTGCGCCCTTTCAATAGCTTTCACATCTTTCTTCTAATGAGGTGACCAGAACTGAGGACAGTACTCCAAGTGGGGTCTGACTAGGGTCTTATAAAGCTGCAGCATTACCTCCCAACTCCTAAATTCAATCCCTCGATTAATGAAGTGTAGTACACCATATGCCTTCTTGACCACATCCTCCACCTGCAAGGCCAATTTAAGAGTCCTATGGACGCCAAGGTCCTTCTGATCCTCTACACTGCTCAGAGTCTTACCCTTGACATTATACTCCTTCATTCCATTGTATCTGAGACAGATGCCCAAAGGGAAACAGAGACAATGGCAATAAATGGATGTTTGATTATAGAAGTTCCAAAGAGGTGGAAGAGTTACTGCACAGTTAACGTGCAGTTTGGGAATGTGAAATTAAGTAAGTACTCCACAGAATGAATTTGTAGGTTTTCAGTGTAGCCCATAACTCCAACTTATTAATGACATGAATATAGTTAGGCTGCTTCTGCTTCTAGAAAACATATCTAAAACTCATTTTACAAACACTTAAACATAGAATATAGAACACTACAGCACAAACAGGCCCTTCGGCCCACAAGTTGTGCCGAACACATCAAAACCTACCCAGCCATAGACCTATCTATAACCCCCAATCCCATATACTCATCCAGAAGTCTTTTAAAAGACCCCAGCGAGTTCGCCTCGACCACCACTGACGGCAGCCGATTCCATTCACTCACCACCCTCTGAGTGAAAAACTTTCCCTTAGCATCCCCTCTGTACTTGCTTCCCTGCACCTTAAATCTGTGCCCTCTCGCCGCGACCATTTCAGCCCTGGGAAATAGTCTCTGAGAGTCCATAATGGTAGAGTTAAAATGGTACTTCTGTATGAAGTTACTAAATATTAATACTGAATACTGAAATTGCTAATCAGACTGCTTATTTAACATCCAGTAATGAAGGAACAGAAATTTATTTCAATTAAATATTGGGAAGACGGAAGTTATTGTTCTCAGTCCTCATTCCAATCTCTGTTCTCTGGCTGTTAGCTCTATTCCTTTCCTTAGCAACTGTTTGCAACCTTGATGTCATATTTGACCCTGATTCATGACATCACTATTTCCAGCTCTGTTACATTGCTCGACTCCATTGCTTCAGCTCATCTGCTGAAACCTTCATTCATACTTTTAGTAGCTCAAGACACAACTATAACTAGTGCAGTCTTTACTGGTCTCCTACATTCTATCTTTCGAACACTCTAACATTTGTAAACAGATAAATTTTGCAGCCACTTGCGGAAACATAGGAATTTTTTTTCAAATTGTGAAATTTTGATAATTTATTGGTAGTAAGCATCAGAATGGAAGAACATCTGATAAAGTATATTTGTGAAATTATTGAAGAACTTTGTGTAGAGTCAGTGTGCCCATATCATTTTCTCTCAACAAAATCCAAGAACCTGCTCCTGATTAGTTCAGTGTGCCAGTTTGTAGACTGCACCCTTATATGCCAACAGGAAGCAAGAATCAACTTTTGTTTTATGCGCTGTAGAATAACATATAACTTGACGTCTGATGGTACTTACTGAGCTATTTTCGCAGCTAAAACTCCAGCCTGCAAACAACCCCATATACCAATTCGATCAAGCAAAGTTTGGCTGTAATCTTCAGAGTGCTTGAATGAGATGCTCCTGCTTTTTAAGTGCTGCCAAGTCTTTATAAAGTCAGTTATGTTTAGTATTGTATCAATTGCTTGGCACCAACATCGAAAAGCTGCTCTGTAAAACCAAGCACATTTTAATTGGCATAAACACTGGGGTTCACAACCCTCTAACGTCTAACAAATCTAGCAAGAGTTGGTAAGATGTCAATTTGTCTGCAGATTACTAGTATTGGTGACTCTTCTTGAGCAATGATCCTTGTGTGCAGGATTGATATCTGGATATTACCCCAGTGTCAGAACCTGTAGCCGATTCATGATGTCTGGGCTCTGCTGTTCTCCTTGCGATTCAGAATCACTATTTCATTGCTAGTTGTGATGATGGCAGCTACAGAGTCAACACAAATTGCTTGGAGACTCTATATGGGGGCATCCTACCATTACGCCACCAGCTGATGGGCAAGGTGAGCAATTAAGATCACGAGGGAGCTGTGAAATCAGGTTTGTGCCAATTCTCATCTCTCTCATGATCTTATCGTACCAGATATCCAGCGTGATCAGCCTCGTCCCCATTTCCAGTATGAGGCTGAATAAAATATTTAAATAACTTTAGTGTAATTTCCATCTGATTCACAAGCCCGGGCTCACTTGCCTATATGGCCTCATGGGGGTAATCATCTGTGGGGATCAGGCATGACACCTCACCAGCAGATACTGAGGCCCCCTGGGAGATTGGGACAATGAGGGTTTGCCTCCTTGGCACCAACTTGGCACCACCCACCAAGCACCCGAGCACTGCCCACTGGGCACTGCAAAGGGAGTGGATCTATCAGCAGGGTGGGGTGCAAACTGTGCATTTGCAATCGGTCAGGGGAGGGGGGCGCTGCTATTCGGAAACGGTGATTGGTGGAGGGAGGGGCAGAGGTCCATCTTTCCAGGCAAAGCAAGGGTCGAGGGTTAATCTTTCCAAGTGAGGATCACGATAGCCGCAGGCCCTCAAAGAAGCTGGTGGCGGGGGAGAGAGGTGCTGCTTTAGACCACAGCGGCCAGCTGAAAGCAGCAAAGCCTTTGACTCAGAGCAAAGAGACTTGCACATGTGCAATTGTGCCCTCTGCCACTATCAGACAGACTTCTGCTGATTTAGGTCCCATCTCTCCTCCTATTGGCGATAAATGGGTTTTCAGCATTTTTTCTTACAGTAAGTGCATAAGATTTGACATTTGGATTTGCAGAAAAAATGGATTTGAAATTCTCCCGTTTTCACGCTTATTCTGGACTTAGAATCTTTCTCATACGATCATTCTCCGCCTCCCCCCGTGTTTTGAGAGCAATACAAACTATGGAAGTGGGATAGGAAGAGAAAAAAAACTGGGCATAGTTTGTGACACTGGTAGCTAAGTAAAAAAGGCTTTTTTAATTCTTCAATCAGTCTAAATACTGGTCAGAGATGGTTCCTCATAACATGCTATAACCATTCTATGATTCTATGAATATTGATTGATGAGAATATTACAGTGTCAGAGAGCGAAGACGTTCTAGAGGATTCAAAGGCAGAGCGTATTTGGTTAAAGCTAAGAAACAATGGCAGTACCATTACATTACTGGGTCTATACCTTCAACCATCAACTCATGGGAAAAATGTGGTGGGATACGTTTGCTTGGGAATTACAGAGAGATGCAAAAATTAGTGAACAATATTCATAGCATCATCAATATTTAAAACCAACGGGTCTGGCAGCATCTGTGGAGAGAGAAACAGAGTGAATGTTCTGCATCTGTATGACTCCTCTTTGGGACCAACGGTATCATTAGGTTCAGGTTATCCAAATCTCATGATACCATTCATCCCAAAGCAGAGTCGTATGGACTCAGAATGTTTATTTGGCAAACTATACTTTATTTGACACTTCTTTCTTCAGCACCTGCCCGGTGGCCAGAGACAAATACGTCAAATCAAAATGTAAATTTCACTTTAGGAGAAAAGCAAATGTCCACAACTACAGTTTCCGAATCACACCCAACATAACTGTGCCACTGGGCCCGATTTTACCATTTTTATTCTAAGTGTTGAATCAGGGAGTGTTCCAGATCTTACCTTTAAACCCCATTCTCCAGTGCTACCATTGCATCTGAAAAAATATCAGCGATTCTGAACTGCGCTGAGCAAGCCTGTGGGTGGGGCTGAACGTGCCCAAAACCCTGCCGCTCCGATCAGCAGATACTCACCTGCCATATCCCTCCCGGGCCATATAATGCTTGCCCCGGCCCCCACAAACATTGCCCCAACCCTGCAACATTACTGACCCTGCAACATTTCCCCACCCACCCGCCATCCAGACTGATCGCGGCCCCATCCTCCCCCTCACTCACTTCAGGCAGAGAGATCCACTCTCGTCATTGCCCTCACTCATTGCAGGCAAGGTGATCCCCCTTACCCCCATCCAATTGCTTCTGGACTCCGATGGCTATGTGACGCCTCCTTCTCTCTCCCCTGTCCCCAGTCATTAAGGCACTCATCCATTATCCGCAACCTCCCCCCCCAATCAGTACACGCCCAAGTGCTCACTTGCCTGCCCCTCTATGCCAACAAGCAAATTACTTGAAACTTACTGCAATGCTCTTCCAAACTGCCTGCAGGTGATCTGCCCTAACAAGGGGCAGCTCCATTAAAATCTCCAGAATGGACAATAAGCAGGCATTCCTGCACAAAACGCGCGCGCAACCAGCCCCCTGATCCTCTGAGGATGACCTGGGAAGGCTGCTGGATGCAGCAGAAGCGAGGCAGGATATCTTCTTTCTCCCCAAGGGGATGCAGACCCAGGGGGACTGATGGAAATGCAGAGGAAGTCGCTGCCTCACTCAGTGCCAGGGCACTGTTCCCCTGAACCGGGAAGAAGTGCCAGAAAAAAGTCAACGATCTCATACTTGTAGCAAAGGTGAGTGCTGAACCCCATTTAGGGTGTTGCCCCATATCTTCCCCAGACTCTCCCGTCCCCAGATAGAGCTTGGGGATGGGAGAGTCTGGGGAGTCTTCCAGCTCCTAGCCCCAAGCACCTCCTTCTTTTCCCCCAGTGAGCTCCACTGTGTTTGTCCTCTAAGGGCCACTATCTGATACTCTGCAGGAGTCACACCACCATTTCTTTCATGTTCCTTCTGTCTCCACAGAAGAAGACCGACCACAACTCTGGAGAGAGAGGGCAAAGGCAGCAGGATGGTGAGCCAGACTTCTGGGTCCTCACCCCCTTTGAAGAACAGGTGCTGTAGCTCTCCAGAGAAGGGGAGATGTGGGCTGTCAGTGACAGCATGGTCAGACTGCCATCAAGACGTGAGCACCTGTCATTCTTTCAATCACATTGAGGCAACTTCTCAGGGGCATGAGGTTTGGGTGTGAGGGGCAAGGTTTAAAGGAAATATACCAAGGCATGTTTATTTGCAGTGTGGGGAATGGGTGCCTGGAACTCGCTGCGGGGAAGAGTGTGAATGTAGATACGATAATGACCTTTAAGGACATTTCTACAGCCATGTGAATGGGATGGGAATAGAGCCATATGGTCCCCAGAAGGGTAAGGGGTTACAAATCAGATGGGTAGATTACAAGGTGTCTGCATTGGAGAGCCTGAGACAGGGGATCCTAACCGTGAGTGGTAAACTCCAAGCAATGGCTGAGTCGCAGCAAATCATAGCTGAGGGACTGAACAGGCTTCCCAAGATTCTGCGGCCCATAGCTGAGAAGCTTGAAAGCTTGCAGGAGACCCAGTAGGACATTGCTGAAATAAAGCAGGCTATGGTGGCAGCCACTGAGAACTGGCCCAGTCTCAGGGGGGCCATGGCTGAGGGCTTTCAGAGCATGACCCAGTCTCATAGGGCACTTGCTGCAGTCATTGAGAGGTGGCCCTCTCCCCCGACTCAAGTGGTCATCACAGAGGGGTCGACCACTACAAGTAGGACATAGCTAGTTGTCCAGGACTGGCAGGGCCAGGAGCTTCTGGAGCTCACTGCAGAAGTACCGCCGTCCCATGGAGTGTCCCAGGGGGCTACAGGAACCCTAAGGGGGGAGGAAGAACTCGAGCCCATGCTGGGGCCTTCCAGCCAGGAGACTATGACGACACCTTCTTGACTCCTCACTTCCTGACAGTGTGTCATCTCAGAGGCAACGGGAAAAAGAACATGTCATGCAAACATTCCAGACACCTGGATGCAAGCCAGGGCCCTCAAGGTCCACGGTCTCCAGAGGACACCTGCTGTGCGCATCACAGGCCACGGGGTGAGGTAGGCAGCTGGCCCCCTCCACCTCCAATATACATTCTGGGATCACTGAGACGGAGTGGTCATGTAAAGTTAGGGAAGTTATAGTTGCACTGAGATGGTGCGGGTGAAGGGCTGCACTAGTTAAAAAGATATTTAAGCACCTTAACATTTTCTGTTCACAAGTTTTTATGTTACAATATTTTATTGAAACATCTTTATTGTAAATAAATGTTTTTCATATCCACCTGCGACTAATTTGCCTCGAATATGAATCCTCTTCCATTGATGATTACCTGAGGGATACCTCATGTTGATGAGAGTGGGGGAGGCCCCTCCATGCTGCATCACTGAAAAAAGGAAGGTATTGGTTTCCCAAAGTGATTCTCTCCTATTCTCCACCCCACCCACCTCAGGATCTGTATGGGGGATTTCAGATCCCATACCCACTATACAAAAGTGGGCCAGGTGACGGTGTGCACATGGAGCTCAGGTAGGACTCAGACTAGTTTGCACCAGGGCATCATCATAACAGTGCTTAGCAAGTCGTCATCACCCTCCTGCCTGCCAAAAAACTCACCAACACAGAGTACCCAGGCCCACCACTCTGGTGTAACAATGTGCAGGATATATAGAAGGCATTGAGCAGGGGGTGTGTGTGGGGAGTGAGATGGAACCCACCAACACAAATCCTTAGTGAGTGAACAGCCTGGTTATCAGGGTTTCCCCTGTTGCCCTCACATGCTTCATTTGGGCTATCAGCCCTCAAGTGTTGGTTGGTGTTCCTCAGCATGCTCTTCCTCATCTTCCTCCTCCTCTTGCTGGCCAGTAATGGCTGGCTGGTAGCCTCCATGTCGTCGTTCTCCTCCAAGAGGTCACCTCACTGCAAGGCCGGATTGTGCAAGGCACAACACACAGCCACTATGTGGGAACAGCTCACTGGGCTGTATTGAAGGGCCCCGCCAGATCGATCCAGGTACCCGAATCACACCTTGAGGGGCCCATTCACCTCTCCACTATCACGCAGGTGAATACATGGACCTCATTATGGCTTCAGACACAGACCTCCACATAGGCATCATCACCATGTCTGAAGTGGATAACCCATACCACCTAGGAGCCAACCTCGCAGCCTAGGCTTCCCGAATGCCTCTGGAATGTCCAAGTTCCTAACAACGAAGCTGTCGTGCACACAGTCTGGATGCCTGGCACAGATGGTCACATTATGGTCATGAGGTGGAGATGCTGGCATTGGACTGGGGTCTTCTTGGAGATCCTTTCCACTTGGATCCAGCCATATTATGAACATTTAGGAAATGGAACCTCCTCTTCTTTATAAATCTTCATGGACTCTGTACGGAGGCCTTGAGGTAACATATGTGCAGTCACCCACCCTCTGCACGTTTGGCATCCCCACAATGGCAGCGAACCCCCCAGCCTGGGCTTCCTGCTGTGTCCAGGTTAAAGTTGCTGAACTCACCATCCTGGGCATACAGGGCATCAATAACCTGCCTCACGCAAATGTGTACAGCAAATTGGGAGATATCAGTGACATTTCCGCTCGGGGTCTGGAAAGAGCCAGTTGTGTAGAAGTTTAGAGCAGCTGTCAATTTGACAACCACTAGAATCTAGGTACTTTCGAGATTCCAGGTCCTGCAATAGGTTGCACAGTAATTGCACGGTCACCTTTCAGAGTCGGCGGCACACAGGGTCTAACATCTGTTCAAAGGACCCTTGTGCATAGAACTGCCGAGGTCTCTGCTCCCTTCCTTCCCCTACACAACCCCACTTTTGGTGTATGGTAGCCACCTCCTGCCTCTGGTGGTCGTCTCCCTTTGGTCCTGGAAGTGGTAAGGCCCGGGCCTCCTGTGCCTCTAATTCTTCAACCTGCTCTTCCTCCTCAGCTCGAGCAACAACCACAAGGACAGTTAGATCTATTGGCTGCATAGAAAAAGCCACATTGTCACTCTGAAAGGGGAGGGGAGAGGGGAGATGGAGAGGACCATACGTAGAGGTTATTGATAGTTGCTTGCTCCAGCATGGAAACAGTCACTGTCCATATCCCAAATTCCCCCAGCCACATACTCCCCACAATCACAGCCCCCCAATTCCCTCAGTCACATGCTCCCCACAATCACAGCCCCCCAATTCCCCCAGCCACATGCTCCCCACATCACAGGCCCCGCAATCCCCCAGCCACACTCCCAATCACAGACCCCCCCAAATCCCCAGCCACACATTCCCCACAACCACAGTCCCCCCAATCCCCTAGCACATGCTCCCCACAATCACAGCCCCGCAAATCCCCCA
Organism: Sphyrna mokarran; assembly: GCA_024679065.1. Classification (NCBI taxonomy): domain Eukaryota; kingdom Metazoa; phylum Chordata; class Chondrichthyes; order Carcharhiniformes; family Carcharhinidae; genus Sphyrna; species Sphyrna mokarran. The sequence goes on from JAGIQG010000019.1 coordinate 1,938,472, forward strand.
GCCCTGCTCCCACAATCACAGTCCCCCCAATTCCCTAGCCAATGCTCCCACAATCACATCCCCCCATTCCCCCAGCACATGCTCCACACAATCACAGACCCCCAATTCTCCTAGCCACATGCTCCCCACAATCACAGTCCCCCCAAATCCCCAGCCCACACTTCCCACAATCACAGCCTCCCCAATTCCTCTAGCCACATGCTCCACACATCACAAGACCCCCAATTCCTCCAGCCACATGCTCCACAATCACAGCTCCCCCGCAATTCCCCCAGCCACATACTCCCCACAATCACAAGGCCCCAAATCCCCCAGCCACATGCTCCCACAATCACAGACCCCCAAATCCCCAGCCACATGCTCCCACATTCACAGACCTCCCAAATCCCCCAGTCACGTGCTCCCCACAATCACAGCTCCCCCCAATTCCCCTACACACGCTCCCACAATCACAGACCTCCAATCCCCCAGCCACATGCTCCCACAATCACAGACCTCCCAAATCCCCCAGCCACATGCTCCCCACAATCACAGCCTCCCAAATCCCCCAGCCACGTGCTCCCAAATCACAGACCTCCCAAATCCCCCAGTCACGTGCTCCCCACAATCACAGCTCCCCCCCAATTCCCCCAGCCACACGCTCCCACAATCACAGACCTCCCAAATCCCCCAGCCACACATTCCCCACAATTCCCCTAGCACATGCTCCCCACAAATCACGCCCCTCCCCAATTCCCCCAGCCACACGCTCCACACAATCACAATCCCCCCAATTCCCCCAGCCACATGCTCCCCACAATCACAGCTCCTTCCTAAGTTGAGAAGCTGCAGCAGTGCAATTTGCAAGAGCTTTGTGCACATCCTTCAGCTGGAAGTGAGCTGAGTGCACTAGGACCCAGCAGCACCGCAAGACCTGAGGTCAGTGCTGAAACCAGGGTCCGTGCTGCAAGTTGGACATCAGAAATCCTGCAGAGCAACAGCCTCCCCACTGCCCTCCCGCCACCCTCTCAGCCGCGCCCCCCCATCCCTCCCCTCCATACACCCACACACACTCATAGAGCCACCATCGAACCAAGATTGAAAATGGTTGCAACAGTAGGACATTCGTGAGTAGCAGAGAGCCATCAGATGCTCTGTACTTACCTCCTCACTAACCCTCACTGATGGAGCGCCTGAATTGGACTTTTATTGAGTATGTCTGATTTGTGCTGATTCTCAATTGGCGAACACGGTGGTAAAGGGAAAAGTGCTGGTAAAATCAGGTGTCCAGCCTATTAATTCATTTAAATACATTCAAATGCATGGTAAAATCGGGCCCTCAGTGGCTACTGCATACTTTGCTCTGCCACTCATCTTAGTGTCATTTGCAAACTTTGACACACTACACTTGTTCCCAACTCCAAATTATCTATGTAAATTTTAAACAATTGCAGCTCCAACACTAATCCCTGAGGCACACCACTCCTCACTGATTGCCAACCAGAAAAACACCCATTTACCCTCAATTTGCTTTTTGTTAGTTAACCAATTCTCTATCCATGCTAAATACATTACCCGTTACCCCAAAAACCTTTACCCTATACAGCATCCTTTCAAAGGGGTTCAAAGGGAAAGTGGAAAGGAATAAGAGAAGCAAAGAGGCAGCATAAGGAGGAACTGGTATCAAACAAAAATGGGAATCCAAAAGCCTTTAATAGACTTAAAAATAGGCAAAGGTTGATAAAAGGTAAAGTACTGACAAGGGACCAAATAAACTTTTCGTGCATGCAGGCAGAGGCCATGACTGAGGTATTAAGTGAGATACCACAAAGAAATAAATAAAATAAACAACACAAACAGCCTTTTAGGCCAAAATCAACCTCATCTCAGCCTTTGAACATATCTTTCCATTTCCTTTTCTCTCATGTATATGTGCAAGTTCAGTTTGGAAGTATCTAAGCTAGTGCTTCAATTGCTTCTCCTACTCACATCTTTTACATTCTAACTTTTCTCTGAGTAGCAAAATTTCTCCTTGTTTCCTCATTGAACTCATTCCAAATTATTTTTAACATTATTTTTCAGGATAATCTCATATTCAAATATCTGATTAACTTCAAAAATACCTCTTGTTTCCCACATAGAAGTGAACATTTCCTTGTTCATGGAGGGCCTGTGCACACAAACTCCTCTGCCCATTCATTCGAAGCAGCTCTATTTAAACCAGAATAAGAGAAATATTATCAAGTTCTAATACAGCTGATTTTTAACATGTAAAGCTGAATTTTGTTTCGAATCTATTATGGTTCACAGTGATCCACCAGCATTTCTCTATGTTCTAGTGCTGTTTCAGTCAATGCATTTTGAACCTTTGATTCTCTTTCTTTTTATTCCCATAATTTTTCTGGGTGATCACAAGAAAGATGGTGTATGCAAATATATTTCTACACCAGGATGAGGCAGGACTTGTTTCCCATTTTCTTTGGCTCTGTTTCCTCCAAAGGCTGAGATTGATCCTAGAGTGTGGTTCCATTGATGTCATCGAGCCTTCGAGAGCCCAGGTGATGATTGTTAACAGTTTGACTGTGTAGGTATCACAACAAAGCCTTAATCTATCCTGATATGCACTTTATAGTTAAAGTCACTGAAAATATACTGGAAAGGGAACCTTGACTTGTTAGAATATAACCGGAGACAACTTTGTATTGGATGTAATGTGACTAAGGGTCAGCTGACCCAGTAAACCATTGAACCAATTACAGAAGGATGTCATAGTCAGTTGACTAGCTGATTCACTATAAATAAGAATCTGCGTAGAATTGTGGGAAGCTTGGATTGGATCAGAGGGAGGTCCTAAGTTTGGAATAATGGTGTTTCTTTATTAAATTGTTTCTTTGATTTATTAGTTGGAATAATTTTTGTTCTATTTTTATTGGCTGCATTTGAAGAATTACTTCTGATGCAACATTGGTGGTGGAGGAAAAACTCATCATAACTTGATGTTTGTTTTTGAAGAAATGCTGCAATTATAGCAGATAGTAAAAGTAAATCAATGGGATTAGATTGTCGCTGTCCTTTCACATACAACCATAATGGCAATGGAAGGCAGAAATGGAAATGAGGATCCTTGTTACCTTGATACCAAAAAAAAAGCAAAATATAGCATTAGCTTTGTCACTTACAGTTAGGAGCAAGACAAGAAGCAAAGTTTTTTTTTGATTGGACAACAGATTCTCTGAATATAAAGAAGGACTACAGCTCCTGCTACAACACTTAAGTTTTATTAGAAAGATGAGTTCTTGGAGAATAATGAAGGATGGATATTTGTCAGGATTGGGAGACAAGATACCCAATCCATGAAGAGGATATCATGGATTTTGATAGGAGCCGTAGCAAGCTAATGAAATTTCATTTGGAGATACCAGATGCAGTACTGCCCTTAAAGTTGTTGGACTCTGCATATCTGTCACACATGAATATTCTTTTAGTAATGGCTGAAATACAATAAGAGGAACGGAGTACCTCTTTGATCAAATGGCAGCATCATTAAAAAACTGTTTTGGGAAACAATTGTTTTCCTGCCACCTTGTTCAATACAGCCTGGAATGCCACAGCACCAAGAATGAAGGAGTAAATGGTGACTCAGCCATGTTCCAGAACAAATGGTGCATGAAGGCCTTTAAACAGAGTTAGTTAGTTAATAACAGACCTAATGTCAAAAACGGTGATGACCAATTTGAATATACAGAAGAAGCACATGGAAAACTGATGAGGCATTTAATCTGAAGCAATGTTAGAGGGATTGTGAATCATTGTTTTCATGATTCATGAATCATGCGATTTCCCCATACCATTATATTGTAAACTGTCTGAAAAGGAGAAATTGTCTTTGAAACCTATGTGACAGAATACAAGAGGGTATAGAGTACAAGAGCTGGCCTCTAATGTTGCAGTTGTATAAAATGTTGGTTAGACCTCATTTGGAATACTGCGTCCAGTTCTGGTCGCCTTACTAGCGGAAGGACATGGAGATTCTGGAGAGAGTGCAGAGGAGGTTTACCAGGATGCTGCCTGGTATGGAAGATCTGAGTTACGAGGAGAGATTAGGCAAATTGGGACTGTTTTCCTTACAAAGACAAAGACTTAGAGGAGATCTAATAGAGGTGTACAAGATTATGAGGGGTATAGATAGAGTAAACAGGATTAAGCTTTTTCCTAGGATGGACTCGAATAGCACAAGGGGTCACAGGCTTAGGGTGAGGGGGATAAGGTATAATTTGGAAGCTAGAGGGAGTTTTTCACACACAGGGTGGTGGGGGTATGGAATGTGCTGCCAAGTAAAGTGGTGGAGGCAGGTACTCTGGAGTTATTTAAGAAATACTTAGATGGGCACATGAACAGAATGGGAATGGAGGGGTATAGAAAACTGATTTAAAATAGGGATCATGAGCCTTGGGAGTACCTGGGAAGTGTGTAAATAGATGATGATATTGATGGACTTGTTTTCATCCTCCAGGTGCTTTGGTCCACCTTGTTGTCTAACGAGGGACATACACGCGATGGGTCGTGAGAGGGCTGCTCTTGGATTTTTTTTTCAAGAGTATCCCAGTGCTTCATGTCATTTGATGGACCATTTGATGGGCAACACGACAGCTCAGTGACTATCACTGTGCTGTGCAGATACATGGATTTGGGCCTGTGTCTGTGGGAGTTTGCACATTCTCCCCGAGCTTGTGCGGGTTTTCTCCGGGTGCTCCGGTTTCCTTCCACATCCCAAAGATGTGCTCTTAGGCTAACTGGCAAAACAAATTCTCCCTAAATTGTCTGAAATTTGGTTTTTAATCCATAGATCTATAAACATAGACAGGGATCATGGGTAGAGGTGGGAACATCGGGTGGCGGTGCAGGCTCGTTGGGCCGAAGGGCCTGTTTCCCGTGCTGTTTTGTTCTTTGTTCTAAATGTCCCTGTGTATTACCTGCTTCTTTGGGTGGCCTCAGAAAAACCTCGAAAATAATTGATTCGCATAAATGCTGCTTTGATATCAATTGATTTACACATCCAACTATTATGTAGTTTTGGTCACCTAGTTACAAAAAGGATGTAAATAAAGTTGAAAGAATGCAAAGAAGGTTCACGAGGATGTTGCTGGGACTTGAGAAGCTGAGTTACAGAGAGAGATTGAATAGGTTAGGACTTTATTCCCTGGAGTGTAGAAGAATGAGTGGAGATTTGGTAGAGGTGTATAAGATTTTGATGGGGATAGATAGAGTGAATGCAAGCAGGTTTTTTCCATTGAGGCTAGGGGAGAAAAGAAAACCAGAGGGCATGGGTTAAGGGGGAAGGGGGAAAAGTTTAAAGGGAATATTAAGGGGGGGGCTTCTGGCAGATATGAAATTGGCATGTGAAGCATGACTAAGTACAACCAATCTACCAGATGGACATTCAAGCGGTGCTGGATTCATAATATTCCTCGTAGGTAAGGAAGAAAAATGTTGCTTCTTGACCTGGGAAGCAAAGAAAATAGGTAGTCAAAAGCACATTGGCAGCTGAAATCCTGGCATTAGTGAAAGTGTTGGATATGGAGATACATTTATCAGACACATTAACAGAATTATTTATGGCACATTGGATAAGAAAGCACCAACTGAGTGTTATATGGACAATGTTCACTCAACGAAAAGTGCAGTGGAAAGAAGATTAAAAACTGATAAAAGGCTTTGACAAAGGGTTAACTGGACTCAAAACATCAGCTCTTTCTCTCTTTATAGATGCTACCAGACTTGCTGAGATTTTCCAGCATTTTCTCTTTTGTTTTCAGATTGAGAACTGATTTGGCCAGTATTAAGCAAATGTTGGAAAACAAGGAAGTTTCTGAACTTAACTGAGTTGGTATAAATCTGCAGGTATCTGATTGTTTTACAGAAAGGGATGCAGGTACCAACAAACTATTAAGAATACTGAAGGATGGTTGTCTTAATTTTTTTTAAAAAGAAACAAAGGGAATTTGTTAGAATGTAACCAGTGATAACTTTGGTCATATTACATCCAATACAATGGGAACAAGACGCAAGGGTCAGCTGATCCAGTAAACCATGGGATGTAATAGTCAGCTGACTGACTATAAGTAAGGAACTATGTAGAATTGTGGGTAGCTTGGATTGGCCCAGGGCACAGCCCCAAGTTTGGAGTAATGATGTTTCTTTATTAAACCCTTTGACTTATAAGTTGGGGTAAATTTTGTTGTATTTTCATTAGCTGCATTTTGATGAGTTCCTTCTGAAGAAATATAACTCATTTTCCATTCTGTTACTCAAAAGCAAACTAATTAATTAGACCTTTATTATTTCTGCTCAAATTATTTCAGCAAACTAACTAGACTATTCACAAATTTAGTCACTCAATGCACAGTATACAATGCATGTTCCCAACTTCCCATGCAAATGATTGTTACTTTTTAAGAAACAAATAGCTAGAAGAGGCATTTTGGATACTTGTCGATTTGAATCATTTTAAAATTTCTGTTGGTTTGTGGATTTTGTGATTCTTTTGCAACAGTGACCACAGCACCTAATCTGTATAAATTCACGCACAGCAAAGCACTAACATTGTATATTTTCTAAAATTAAAATTGAATGAGGTCACACAGTATTTTTGTGATTAATTAAACTATTTACTGGAAAGTTTGTGTGCATTTTGAGAAATTCTTTTAACCTATGCTTATGATTAAAATACTCAAAGTGCCTTGTTCATCAGACATTTGCGTGCCATCAGCACAAATACAACATAATAATGGATGTATAAAAGTTCTGCTATCATACCCTTGTCAGACCCAACTTGGAATACTGTGTGCAGTTCTGGTCACCTCACTATAGGAAGGATGTGGAAGCTATTGAGAGAGTGCAGAGGAGATTTACAAGGATCCTGAGAATTATCTCAGGATAATTCGAGAGGTTGAGGAGGATATTGGCAGGAGTGACAAACAGATAGTCACTCCTAAAAGTGATTCTTGGGTAACTATTAGGAAGAGGGGTAAGAAGCAATCGGGTAGACAATCCCCTGGGGCTGTTCCCCTCCAAAACAAATTTTCTGTCTTGGAGGCTACAGTTGAGGAAGATTCAACTGGAGATGACCAAAGAGAGCAGGTCTCTGGGGGTGAGCCTGCTGAGAATGCTCAGGTGGGTAGGGGGAATAAGAGATTGGGCCTAGTAATTGGAGACTCCATAGTTAGAGGGACAGATAGGAGAGTAAATAGTAATAAAAGTGACTCAGGGCTGGTGTGTTGTCTCCCAGGGGCTGGAGTCCAGGATGTCGCAGATCGGGTTTTTAAGATTCTTAAGGGAGAGGGGAGTCAACCCCAAGTCATAGTTCACGTAGGGACACATGATATAGGAAGGACGAGGGAAGGGGATATTAAACAGAAATTTATGGAGTTGGGGTGGAAGCTTAGGGCAAAAACTGGCAGAGTGGTTATCTCTGGACTCTTGCCTGTGCCAAGGGATAGTTTAGAGAAGAATAGAGAGAGGGAATGTTTGAACTCGTGGCTGCGGGGATGGTGCAGGAGGGAGGGGTTCAGGTTCCTGAACAATTGGGACTCTTTCTGGGATAGGTGGGACCTCTACAAGAGAGATGGTCTACACCTGAACCAGAGGGGAACTAATATCTTGGGGGGAAAATTTGCTAAGGCTATGCAGGGGGCTTTAAACTGATTCGGGGGGGGGTGGGATCCTAAGTAGTTGGGGTGCTAAGAGGGATGAGAGTAAGGGGGTCATAGAGGAAAGCTGTAAAACACAGCAGCGTACGGGTGGGGTAGGGCATGGTTTGAAATGCGTATACTTTAATGCAAGGAGTATTCGCAATAAGGGGGAAGAACTTGCAGCTTGGACCAGTACCTGGAACTTCGATGTTGTGGCCATTTCAGAGACTTGGGTAGAGCAGGGACAGGAATGGATGTTGCAGGTTCCGGGGTTCAAAGGCTTTAGTCGGAGTAGAGAAGGAGGTAGAAGGGGGGGAGGAGTGGCATTATTAGTCAAAGACTGTATCACAGTGACAGAAAAGAAATTTGATGAGGACTTGTCTGTTGAGGTAGTATGGGCTGAGATTAGAAACAGGAAAGGAGAGGTCACCCTTTGGGAGTCTTTTATAGACCTCCTAAAAGTTCTAGAGAGGTTGAGGAAAGGATTGCCAAGTCAATTCTGGTCAGGAGTGAAAGCAATAGGGTAATTGTTATGGGGGACTTCAACTTTACTAATATTGATTGGAATAGCTATAGCTCTAGCTCGTTAGAGGGGTCAGTTTTTTGTACAAAGTGTGCAGGAAGGTTTTTTGACTCAGCATGTAGATAGGCCAACTAGAGGTGAGGCTACATTGGATTTGGTGCTGGGCAATGAGCCAGACCAGGTGTTAGACTTGGAAGTTGGTGAACATTTTGGTGATAGTGACCACAATTCGGTTACGTTCACCTTAGTGATGGATAGGGATCGGCATGAAGCTGGGGGCAGTAGTTATAGCTGGGGGAAGGGTAATTATGAGGCCATCAGGAGAGAATTAGGGTGCATAGATTGGACTAGGAAACTACAGGGACTGGGAACATCTGGAATGTGGAGCTTATTCAAGGAGCAGCTGCTGTGAGTCCTTGATAAGTATGTCCCTGTCAGGCAAGGAGGAAATGGTCGAGTAAGAGAACCTTGGTGTACGAAAAAATTTGATTTGCTGGTTAAAAGGAAAAAGGAGGCTTATGTCAGGATGAGGCTTGAAGGCTCAGTTAGTGCAATGGATAGCTATAGATTAGCCAGGAGGAGGCTAAAGAGTGAATTGATGAGAGCTAAGAGGGGACACGAGAAGACTTTGGCTGATAGGATTAAGGAGAATCCTAAAGCTTTCTTTAGATATGTTAAGAATAGAAGATTAGTTAGGACAAGATTAGGGCCAGTCATAGACAGCAGTGGGAAGTTGTGCGTGGAGCCTGAAGAGATTGGAGAGGCACTGAATAAATATTTCTCTTCGGTATTCACGCAGGGTGATGTAAATGTAGTTATGGAGAACACTGAGGTACAGGGTAGCAAACTGGGAAGTATTGAAGTAGATAGGGAGGATGTGCTAGATATTCTCAAGGGTTTGAAGTTGGATAAGTCCCCTGGGCCGGACAGGATTTACCCTAGGATTCTCTGGGAGGCAAGAGAGGCGATTGCAGAGCCTCTGGCTCTGATCTTCAGGTCGTCGTTGGTTACGGGTGTGGTTCCGGAGGACTGGAGGATAGCGAATGTGGTCCCATTGTTCAAGAAGGGGAAGAGAGACCTTCCAGGAATTATAGGCCAGTGAGTCTTACTTCTGTTGTGGGCAAAGTATTGGAGAGAATTATTAGGGATAGGATTTATAGTTATTTAGAGAGAAATGAATTGATTGTGGATAGTCAGCATGGTTTTGTGAAGGGTAGGTCGTGCCTTACTAACCTCATTGGGTTTTTTGAAAAAGTGACTAAGGAGGTGGATGGGGGTAAGGCGGTTGATGTGGTATATATGGACTTTAGTAAGGCGTATGATAAGGTGGCCCATGGAAGACTTCTGCAGAAAATGCAGATGTATGGGATAGAGGGTGATTTAGCTAATTGGGTTAGGAATTGGCTAGCATATAGAAGACAGAGGGTGGTGGTTGATGGGAGATATTCATCGTGGAGTTCGGTGACAAGTGGTGTACCTCAGGGGTCTGTTTTGGGGCCCCTGCTGTTTGTAATTTTTATAAATGATCTGGATGAAGGTATTGAAGGATGGATTAGTAAATTTGCAGATGACACTAAAGTCGGTGGAGTGGTAGATAGTGAAGAGGGGTGTTATAGTTTGCAGAGAGATTTGGACAAGTTGCAGAGCTGGGCCGAGAGGTGGCAAATGGAGTTTAAATGTGGAAAAGTGTGAGGTAATGCACTATGGCAGAAATAATAAATGTGTAGAGTATAGGGCAAATGGTAGGATTCTTAGTAGTCTAGATGAACAGAGGGATCTTGGTGTGTATGTGCATAGATTCCTGAAAGTAGGCAGTCAGGTCGAGAAGGTTGTTAGGAAGGCATATGGAGTCTTGGCTTTTATTGGTAGAGGGATTGAATTTCGGAGCTGCAACGGCATGTTGCAACTGTACAAAACTCTAGTGCGGCCGCACTTGGAGTATTGTGTGCAGTTCTGGTCCCCGCATTATAAGAAAGATGTGGAGGCTTTGGAGAGGGTACAGAGGAGGTTTACCAGGATGTTGCCTGGTAGGGAGGGCAGGTCTTATGAGGAGAGGCTGAGGGATTTGAGGTTGTTTTCGTTAGAAAGGAGGAGGCTAAGAGGGGACCTGATCGAAACATATAAGATGATTAGAAGTTTAGATAGGGTGGACAGTGATAGCCTTTTTCCTAGGATGGAAAAAGCTAGCACGAGGGACACAGCTTTAAATTAAGGGGTGATAGTTATAGGACGGATATCAGAGGCAGGTTCTTTACCCAAAGGGTGGTTCGGGAGTGGAATGCCCTGCCTGCAGCGGTTGTAGATGCGCCAAGTTTGGTGGCGTTTAAGAGGTTAGTTGATAAGTATATGGCAGAGAAGGGAATGGTTTAGTTTGGAGGGGCATTGCTTTTTATATTGGTCGGCGCAACATCGAAGGCCGAAGGGCCTGTTCTGTGCTGTAATGTTCTATGTTCTATGTTACCTGGATTGCGAGGCATGCCTTATGAAGGTAGGTTGAGGGAGCTGGGACTGTTCTCCCTGGAGAGAAGAAGGTTGAGAGGCGACTTGATAGAGGTTTATAAAATGTTGAGAGGAATAGATAGGGTGGATTCTCGGAGGCTATTTCCCAGGGCTGAAATGGTCACTACGAGAGGACACAGGTTTAAAGTGCAGGAGGGCAAGTACAGAGGAGATGTTAGGGGTAAGTTTTTCACTCAGAGGGTGGTGAGTGAATGGAATCAGCTGCCGTCAGTAGTGGTAGAGGCAAACTTGCAGGGGTGGGTTTGGGGGTTATAGATAGGTCTATAGCTTGGTAGGTATAGATGTGATCGGCGCAACTTGTGGGCCGAAAGGCCTGTTTGTGCTGCAGTGTTCTATGTTCTATATTGATAGATACTTATACGTATATTGTCATACACCATTAAAAGTAAAAGGTGATGTATGTCTCTTACCAATGGCATTCGCATAAGATGAAATCACAACTGGAATCTGTGACGAAGGCAGCGGCTTAGACAAGATGTAATGAAAATCATGGAAGTCTTCTTCTGACAGGTCAGTAGGCTTGGAACTTTCAATAGCTACTGATGATACAATGAATCCAACACTTCCAGGCAGCTGTTTCATCATATCTTTCCGTTCTAAAATGTAAGCAGAGGGAGCTTCAGGCTTTTACTATAGCTCTTAACGCAATGTGATGATGATCTTGTGAAAGCTACAACATTTGACCGTAGACAAACGTCATTCGAATTATCACATTGAAAATAAAGTTATTGGATAATTCATTCTTGTGATGCATATGATTTTCTTATAACCCAACACAACACCTATATCTTAAATATTATGGGGTGTCTAATATATCCTGCAAACAGGCAGCGGAACTATAACGCAGAATTACCCCACCTCTGCTAAAAGCAATTTATTGCAGATACTGGAATCTGAAACCAGAAAAAAAAATGCTGGAAAATCTCAGCAGGTCTGGCAGCATCTGTAAGAAGAGAAAAGAGCTTATGTTTTGATGATCCTTTATCAAAGCTGCAAATCAAATTAAGAACTGAAAGCTGTTTTTTCTGCTACATACCATTAACCATATCACATGATGTTGTCAATCAACATAATCAAAAACACCAAGAGAAATATTCATGCATAAACAAATCAACCAGCTCTCTCTTAAATAAACGCTACATGACTAAAATGAGTAATATCCTACTCTGCCAGCATCTGAGCTACATTTTCCACCAGACATATTGCCCGTTTATACAAAATAAAAATTTAAGATGTTCCCCTTAAACATATAGCAACTACCTTACACCTCCTCCTTAAAAACAATGACCCAACAATATGAAAAGATGGCTTTATTTTCTAAAGCCTCTAGTTATTTGCATCTCTAACACTCTACAGGTTTACATGGGACATGGGCATCGCTTGCTAGCCAGCATTTATTGTCCATCCTTATATCTTCTAACATCTAAGCGTGCAAATTCAATAATACTATAGTTCAATTCAGTCTGTCTTTCCCAACATTGAACATTCCAACCTTGAAAATCAAAGTTGTGATAAAACATCGACAATTACATTCTATCTCTCTCTGTCACATGTGTAATCTTCAAATTAAACAGTTGTAACACTAAGCTCCATCTAAACAATCTTGCATTATTATCTTTAAACTTCTCCAGAAACTTTAATGGATTATGGTCAATGTAAACTGTATCTGGTGACTTCTTGGCAATGCCTTTACCAAACTCAATGTCTCCTTCTTGATTGTGGAATTTTTGTTTTGTGAATATTTAATTTTTTGCAAAAATAACAGATCTTTCTATCCTTTTGTCACCTTGTAACAGAGCCACACCAACACTCACATCAATCGCCACCTTGAACAGCTTTGCATGTTTCAGTATTACCAAAACTGGTGCAGTTTCAGATCGTCAAATGCCTCCAGACAGTCAGACATCCGCTGAAATTTCCTGCGCTTTTTCAGCAGCTCAGTCAGTGGAGCAACCACAATGCAAACATTTGACACAGACTTCCTGTAGAATCCATTCGTGCTCAGGAATCTCAGGACTTCTCTTCTCCCTTGACAATATTGGGAAGTTCCCAGTAAATTCCATTTTCACATTCCAGGAGGCCTTCTGTCCATGTCCAGTTGAATGGCCTAACAATATGACTTGGGTTTTGCAAATTCCTTTAATATTACTTCCATATCTGACTGAAAACCACCAGATTGCTTATGTACATGGCACAGTTAGTGACTCCAGAAATGACCTTGTTGGTTAATCTTTGGAATGTTGCTAGCACATTCTTCAATGCAAACCGCATAACTTTAAACTGGCACGTTTGGTGTCACAAAAGCTGAAATGTCCTTCACAATTTCTAATAAAAGTATCCTTTAAGCAAATCAGGCTTGGTAATGAAATTTCCTTGTTCTATTTTTTCAATACAATCCACCAATCGAGGAATAGGATAAAAATCTGACTTTGTAACTGCATTGATTTTTCTATAGTCCACACATAATCATTATGTACCATCACCACAGCTGAATTCCAATCATTGCAACTCACTTTAATCATATCATTCTTTAGCTTGTTTTAAACTTTGTTTTCAACTGTGCAAACTTTAGTGGATTGAGTCCATAAAGATGTTGCTCAATTGGAACATTTCTTATATCCGCATCATGCACAATTACTTTGGTACTTCCTAGTTTGTTCCCAATATGTAATAAATCTTTCAGGACATTTTGATTTTCCTCCAGAGGTTACTCAGTAATTTAGCCCAATTTCTGAATACTTTCTCAAATTCAATCTTCTGGATCTGTTTCTTCAGTCTGAATTTAAAATTTGTCACAAGGCTGACATTAACACTGCAGTGAAGTTACTGTGAAATTCTTCTATTTGCCATGCTGTTCAAAGTTGTAATAACCTTTAAATCCTGCTTCTGCTTTCCTTCCCTATCAAAATACAATTTGAGCATATTAACATAACACAATTTGAGGATTTTTCTTCTACCTGACATTTTTATCAAATTCTTTACCTCACTTCATTTTCTTTCGATTTAATAAGGTCTACTAAACCTTGCTTCTAATGATTCACCTACCATTGGTAATAATACTAATACTTCCTCCTGACTAACAGAACTACACATTTTTGCTCTCTTATCCACTTCATTTTTATCATGTGCTGTGCCACTTTTTAATACTGTCTAGCCAACTTGTCAGCCCTAGTTAATATCTGCCTAAAGTTTGACATATGCCCAACAATGTAGTCTCAGAACGCTGACTCACCTTGAATAATTTAAGTGGTCCTGTTACTTCATGGCAAAATTATTTCAATTGGACTGAATTTACTTGGTTCATTAGGTGCATCTCTGATTGCAAAAAGTATGAAGGGAATTCCTTTATCCCAATCCTCGAGATAATCCTGAAAATAGGTCCTTAGCATTGTCTTTAACATTTAATGCCAATGTTCTAATAATCCTTGCCATTCTGAACGGCACACAGTTGATTTTACTCCTAAACTATCTATAACTTCCCTGACTATTTGAATGCCTAAGGGCATTCAAATGGTCAGTGGATAGGCATATGGATAGCATTGGAATAGTTTAGGTTAGAGGGTCATTAGATTGGTTCCATTCGGCGCAACATTGAGGGCCGAAGGGTATGTACTGCGCTGTAATGTTCTACGACTAACTTCAAAGTAAAATTTTATCCTTGATTTGATTGGAATTTTGTGGGTATCTGATGAAGATTTGAAATAACTACTCTACAATTCTTTTAGCTATAATATTGCATAATGGAATGGCCTCTGGAAATATAGTACAAACATCCATTATGGTCAACAAACACTGATTCCCACTTTTTGTTTTAGCAGGGGTCCTACGCAACCAATTTGGATCCTAGTAAATGGTTCCTCAAATGCAAGAATGAGTATCAAGGGTGTTGGTTTGATTACCACTTGAGATTTCCCTATAACCTGACATGTTGCATGTATAGCAAAATTAAACTGCCAATAAAAATTTTCTGTATTTTCATTCGAGTTTTCTTTATGTCTAAATGACATCATACTGGAACCTCATGTGCTAGCTGCAAAATCTTCTTTCTATAACCCACCAATAATACAACTTGATAAACGTCTGTCCATTTTCCATCCACCTGATTATGTAAAAGTCTCCCCTTCCTCAAAGACATTATTACTAATGTAATAATACCCTGGTAGACACTCAGAATCTCCTTCTTTGTATGCTCTCCAATGCAAAGGTAATGTAGTTGTATCTCTGCAACATAAAAAAAATCTGTAGCAGCCACTGTTATTACGGTACCATCTATAACGCACAAGTCAAGAGTGTGATGGAATATCCCCACTTGTCTGGAAAGTACCACTCCAACAACACTCAAGGAGCTCAACATCACCCAGGATAATAAGCCTGCTAGATGGGCAACCCAAGCACAAAGAATGGGATTGCTAAGTGATTCAAAGGAGAAATTTTGAGAGTGCAGAGTTTGTATGTTCCTGTCACAATTAAAGGCAAAGTGAATAAGAATAAGGAACCTTGGTTCTTGAGGGATATTGGAACTCTGATAAAAAAGAGAGACGTGTGACATGTATAGGCAACAGGGAGCAAATGAGATGCTTCAGGAGTATAAAAAGTGTAAGAAAGTACTTAAGAAGGAAATCAGGAGGGCTAAAAGAAGACATGAGGTTATTTTGGGAGTCTAATATAGTGTATAGAAAGTGATCTATGGACAGAAGGCAAACAGAGATATGTGTATTTATTCTACAGGTACTTCGGTCCGCCTTGTTGTCCGACAAGGGTCATACAGGTGATGGGTTGTGAGAGGGCTGCTCTTGGATCTTTCGAGAGTATCCTAGTGCTTCACGTCGTTAGTGTACACTTGAACTGGACCAGTTGATGGGCAACACGACAGCTCAATGACTATTGCTGTGCTGTGCTGTGCAGATACATGGATATGGACCTGTGTCCGTGGGAGTTTGCGCATTCTCCCCGTGCTTGTGTGGGTTTTCTCCGGATGCTCTGGTTTCCTCCCATACCCCAAAGATGCACTCTTAGGCTAATTGGCAAAACAAATTCTCCCTAAATTGTCTCGCAAATTTGCATAGATCTATAAACATAGACAGGGATCACAGGTAGAAATGGGAACATCAAGGTGGCGGCATGGGCTCGTTGGGCTGAAGGGCCTGTTTCCTGTGCTATTTTTTCTTTGTTCTTTGTACTATTGATTCCATAGTTCTTGTTCCTAAGCCTATAGTTATGAGCCAATGCCTCTGCTTTGCTTCTACAACAACCCGGTCTCCAACCAGTCACTCTGGCCTCCTATTGCCTCAATCTTGTCCCTGTCACCTCATCCTTTTGTTACTGTGACGTTCCTCAACGCCACCTCAATTACTCTGGTTTTGCCAACCATCTCTCTCCTCCCCCCTTTAGTCACCTTTAACCTTCCCTCCATCTACCCTTCAGTTTCCCTCAAATGAAGAACAAAGAAAATTACAGCACAGAACAGGTCCTTCAGCCTTCCAAACCTGCACCGACCATGCTGCTCGACTAAAACTCCTTATTCTTCCAGGAACCGTGTCCCTCTATTCTCACCTATTCATGCATTTGTCCAGACGCCCCTTAAAACTCACTGTTGTATTTGTTTCCACTATGTCCCCTGGTAGCGAGTTCCAGGCACCCACCACTCTGTGTAAAAAAACTTGCCTCATACATTTCCTTTAAACCTTGCTGCTCGCACCTTAAACTTATGTCCCTGAGTAATTGACTCTTCCACCCTGCAATTGTTCCTTGTTACCCATACATGTCATATATCTCTCTCGTCTTCTTTATCAGAGTTGCAATATCCCTCGAGAACCAAGGTTCCTTATTCTTTGCCTTTAGTCCTGACAGGAACACACACCCTGACTATTCATTCTGTTCATGTCTCTTATAATCTTATAGATTTCCATCAGGTCACCCCTCAATCTCCGTTGTTCCAGTGAGAACAAACCAAGTTTCTCCAATTTCTCCTCATACTAATGCCCCCAGACCAGGCAACATCCTGGTAAATCTTTTCTGTAACCCTCTCCAAAGCCTCCACATCCTTCTGGTAGTGTGGCGACCAGCTGCAACATGACTTGCCAATTTTTAAACTCAATGCCCCAGACAATTAAACAAGCATGCTGTATGCCTTCTTGACCACCTTCTTCACCTGCATTGCCACTTGCAGTGACCTGTCTACTCATACATCCGGATCCATTTGATTAACAATATTCTTAAGGGTTCCGCCAGTCACTATATATTTCCTGTCTGTATTAGACCTTCCAAAATGCATTATCTCACATTTGTCCGGATTAAGCTCAACCTGTCCCCTCTCCACCCAAGTCTCCAACTGATCTAAATCCTGCTGCATCTTCTGATGGCCCTCATCGCTATCCACAAATCAACTTTGTGTCGTCCGCAGACTTACTATGCAAACCAGTTACATTTTCCTCCAAATCATTTATATGTTTTGTTGTTCGTCCATCGTCATCGATGAGGACCTTGACACTATTAGTCATTTTGAGGCTGGTTGCGGTGTGTCCAAAGATGACTGATCAGGCCAATTCGGAAACAAGACACTGATGATGATGATGATGCTGGTGACAGAACTAGCACTTGATTTGGATTAAAGTGAGGGAGGGTTGCGCAGTGTTAGCCCCACTCTCTTCCCAATTCCCATCTAAATGACAAGAGTTAAGACGGCTAGAGCTAGGACTAGGCACAGTGGATGACCAAGACGTCTTCTGTGTCTTGTTCTGCTCTTTATGTTCCACGACGCTTGCAGAGACCGCCTTCTTGACCGTTAGACCTTCCATTGGTCTCATCCACTCAATTTGCTGCACTTTGTCTTCACGTGCTGGGATAGACATCTCCCTAGCTCACTGAGGGTCGAGACCCGTTGGCTACCCTCACCTGGTTTAGCTGGCTTGTCGAGGCCGTTGCCCAAGACGTAGCCGCTGTCGCAGGCAAACATCTGTGGGGAGCCACAGGTGAGAGCTGAGTGCCAGGTGGGGACAAAGTGGACAAACCGCCCTGAAAGGATGCGACATGTTCCCTCATCAAAATCATTACCCCTCCCTGACATGTCATACATGCCCCATTTATATATATTACAATTAGCAAAGGTCCCAACAGTGATCCCTGAGGAATGCCACTTATCATAGCCCTCCATTCAGAAAATGCACACTTCCATTGCTGCTTCTGTCTTCTATGACCCTCTCTCATTCTTAACCCTCCACCGTCATACTTGACCTACTCGCAGTCACCCTACAAGTTCTGTCTGTCATCCTCAAATTCCCCGCTCATTGTCACACTGTCTTCATCATCCTTGACACATCTTTGGCAACCCTCAACTCGCCCTGAGCCTCTTCCCCACTATCGTTCTGTGCCTCCTCCCCCGTAACGCCCTGTGCCTCCTCCCCTGTATCGCCTTGCGCCTCTCCATCAAAATCTCATTCTCCTCAGTCAACTCTGATCCTTCATCTGTCACCCACCTCACTCCCTGTGTCACCCGCCGTCCCTCAGACAGCTAATGTCTGTCCTCCATTGGACGACAAAGGTACTCAATCTCTTCTGCCCTGTTCCAGCAACCTTCGTAAGAATTTAGCAACACCAATTTTCAATCCAACCGATTTATTTGATAGTGAATCTGCGAGCTTTCAACACTCTCTCTGTGTCTTCGTCAGGCAAACATCCCAGCAACCTTCCCCAAGGTAAGCAGCTCCTAATCCACCTCAAAGACTACCTCGCCTGCTCCACACTGGATTTAACCTGTTGGCACATGTTTCCCACCAAGATATAATTTAACCTGAATAATTCATATTGAAATGAGAATTCAAAACATGCTATTAACATAAGAACATAAGAAATAGGAGCAGGAATAGGCCATTCAGCCCCTCGAGCCTGCCCCACCATTCAATAAGATCATGGCTAATCTGTAGTGGTTCAGTACCACTTCCCGCTTTCTCCCTGTAACCCTTAATTTTCTTGTCAATCAAAAACCTATCCACTCTTGACTTGAACATATTCAGTGAGGAAGCCTCCACCACCTCATCAGGCAGAGAATTCCAAAGATTCACCACCCTTTGTGTGAAGAAACTCCTCCACAACTCTGATCTGAACTGTCCCCCTCCCCGCTAATCTTGAGGCTGTGCCCTCTAGTCCTGCCATCTTTGCTAAGCAGGAACAGTCTCTCAACCTTACCCTATCCATCCCCTTCATTATTTTATACGTCTCTATAAGATCCCCTCTCAGCCTTCTAAACTCCAAAGAGTGCAAACCTAGCCTATTCAGTCTCTCGTCATAATCCAAATAGGGTTATGCATTTATCCTCATTGCCCTGACCCACTTTCAAGCCACTATCAATTTAATTTAGTGATTTTGCCCTGATGTCAGAAAACTGAACACTTGCCTTCTATCCAATAAAGTTCCTCCATCCTGCTCTACAATAAAAGTCCCCCAAATATTTTAGCTATTTATTTTGGCTCTGGTCTTTTATTCTTTGTTCATAGCACACTGTCTCCTTTTTAATATTCATTGCCACTATTTAATAACTATCAATTAATTGGACAGAGTTAAAAATGCTTATATTTTAACATTGAGATATGATTTGCACTTACTTTGCTGTGTGTGAGCCAGGAGTAAGGCCAAGAGTTTCCTACTATGTCTGAGGGCACTGCTCACATAATTAACGCTGATCAGTGCTTCCCTGAAGCTTTGGAGTGTATCCGTCACATTCACTGGAACTGACACCAAAGCACTCGCTCTGTGTTGTCCTAATGGAGAAATGACTGCTTTAGAATCTCAACATAAATTGGTGTTACACCTACCTTCAAGTCAGAGAATCAGTTTGAATAAAAGTTTATTTCAACGCATAAGCAGTATAGAACATAGAACATAGAACATTACAGCGCAGAGCAGGCCCTTCGATGTTGCGCCGACCAATTATGAAAAAAGCAATGACCCTCCAAACTAAACCATTCCCTTCTCTTCCATAAACTTATCAACTAACCTCTTAAACGCCACCAAACTTGGCGCATCTACAACTGCCGCAGGCAGGGCATTCCACTCCCGAACCACCCTTTGGGTAAAGAACCTACCTCTGATATCCGTCCTATAACTATCACCCCTTAATTTAAAGCTGTGCCCCTCGTGCTAGCTTTCTCCATCCTAGGAAAAAGGCTATCACTGTCCACCCTATCTAAACCTCTAATCATCTTATATGTTTCAATAAGATCCCCTCTTAGCCGCCTCCTTTCAAACGAAAACAACCTCAAATCCCTCAGCCTCTCCTCATAAGACCTGCCCTCCATACCAGGCAACATCCTGGTAAACCTCCTCTGGACCCTCTCCAATCCCTCCACATCTTTCTTATAATGTGGGGATCAGAACTGCACACAATACTCCAAGTGCGGCCGCACTACAGTTTTGTACAGTTAGAACATAGAACATTACAGCACAGAACAGGCCCTTCGGCCTTCGATGTTGTGCCGACCAGAATAAAAAGCAATGCCCCTCCAAACTAAACCATTCCCTTCTCTTCCATATACTTATCAATTAACCTCTTAAACGCCACCAAACTTGGCGCATCTACAACAGCTGCAGGCAGGGCATTCCACTCCCTAATCACTCTTTGAGTAAAGAACCTACCTCTGATATCCGTCCTATAACTCATACCCCTTAATTAAAGCTGTGTCCCCTAGTGCTAGCTTTCTCCATCCTAGGAAAAAGGCTATCACTGTCCACCCTATCTAAACCTCTAATCATCTTATATGCTTCAATAAGATCCCCTCTTAGCCCCCTCCTTTCTAACGAAAACAACCTCAAATCCTTCAACCTCTCCTCATAGGACCTGCCCTCCATACCAGGCAACATCCTGGTAAACCTCCTCTGTACCCTCTCCAATGCCTCCACATCTTCTTATAATGTGGGGACCAGAACTGCACACAATACTCCAAGTGCGGCCGCACTAGAGTTTTGTACAGTTGCAACATGACGTTGCGGCTCGAAATTCAATCCCCCTACCAATAAAAGCTAAGACTCCATATGCCTTCTTAACAACCTTATCGACTTGACTGCCTACTTTCAGGGATCTATGCACAAATACACCAAGATCCCTCCGTTCATCAACACTATTAAGAATCCTACCATTAGCCCTATACTCTACACATTTATTATTCCTGCCAAAGTGCATTACCTCACACTTTTCCACATTAAACTCCATTTGGCACCTCTCGGCCCAGCTCTGCAACTTGTCCAAGTCTCTCTGCAAACTAGAACACCCCTCTTCACTATCTACCACTCCACCGACTTTAGTGTCATCCGCAAGTTTACTAATCCATCCTTCAATACCCTCATCCAGATCATTTATAAAAATTACAAACAGCAGAGGCCCCAAAACAGATCCCTGAGGTAACTTGTAACCGAACTCCACGATGAATATCTACCATAACCATCACCCTCTGTCTTCTATCCGCTAGTCAATTCCTAATCCAATGAGCTAAATCACCCTCTATCACATACATCTGCATTTTCTGCAGAAGCCTTCCATGGGCCACCTTACCATACGCCTTACTAAAGTCCATATATACCACATCAACTGCCTTACCCCCATCCACCTCTTTGGTCACTTTTTCAAAAAACTCAATAAGGTTAGTAAGGCACGACCTACCCTTCACAAAACCATGCTGACTATCCCCAATCAATTCATTTCTGTCTAAATATCTATAAATCCTATCTCTAATAATTCTCTCCAATACTTTACCCACAACAGAAGTAAGACTCACTGGCCTATAATTCCCTGGAAAGTCTCTCTTCCCCTTCTTGAACAATGGGACCACATTCGCTATCCTCCAGTCTTCCGGAACTATACCTGTAACCAACGACAACCTGAAGATCAGAGCCAGAGGCTCTGTAATCGCCTCTCTTGCCTCCCAGAGAATCCTAGGGTAAATCCCGTCCGGCCCAGGGGACTTATCTAACTTCAAACTCTCAAGAATATCTAGCACATCCTCCCTATCTACTTCAATACTTCCCAGCTTGCAACCCTGTACCTCAGTGTTCCCCATAACTACATTTACATCTCCCTGCGTGAATACCGAGGAGAAATATTTATTCAGTGCCTCTCCAATCTCTTCAGGCTCCACGCACAACTTCCCACTGCTGTCTATGACTGACCCTAATCTTGCCCTAACCAATCTTCTATTCTTAACATATCTAAAGAAAGCTTTAGGATTCTCCTTAATCCTATCAGCCAAAGTCTTCTCGTGTCCCCTCTTAGCTCTCCTCAACTCACTCTTTAGCTCCCTCCTGGCTAATCTATAGCTATCCATTGCACTAACCGAGCCTTCAAGCCTCATCCTGACATAAGCCTCCTTTTTCCTTTTAACCAGCGAATCAACTTTTTTCGTACACCAAGGTTCTCTTACTCGACCATTTCCTCCTTGCCTGACAGGGACATACTTATCAAGGACTCGCAGCAGCTGCTCCTTGAATAAGTTCCACATTTCAGATGTTCCCAGTCCCTGTAGTTTCCTAGTCCAACCTATGCACCCTAATTCTCTCCTTATGGCCTCATAATTAGGCCATAAAGATAAGTATATCATAAGTTAGTTCACAGACAGCACGTTTATGGAATATTTATGTAAAGACAACCTTTCCCCAAGGAGAGCTGAATTTCCTGTTTCATCCACCAGTGAAACTGGTGGTTTAGAAGATCTGCCCTGAATTTTTCGGCACCCACCATCTAAGGAGTAATGAGGAAAAGATTCCGGCAGACCCAATGTCATTTCCTGTTCTTACAAGGAATAAGGTAGGATCCTGGTCTCAAAGAGGAAATCCCTTCTTGGAGAGCTGCTGACCAATCAGTCCTTTCAGGAACAGTGCTGCAGTGGCTAGAAAAGGCACTGCAGGGAGAAGCAAGCAGTACCAAGATGGGAAGGACAAGAAAGTCTGGGGCTCACCAGGGCTGTGATTGGGATTCTCAGGGATAAGTTGATGGTGAAGGAGTGGGTAAGGGTCTAGAGCTCATTAGACCTTAAATAGAGCATCTTCTAGTCAGAGAAGGGCTTCTAATGGGGACAATGCCACTATCCCGCCTGGGAATGAACTCAGTTCATTTTCAGGTTTCCCCTGATTTGTCCTCTGTCCATTGGTAGCAAGTCCCTTGTAGAGCCATTAGAACATAGAACATAGAACATTACAGCACAGAACAGGCCCTTCGGCCCTCAATGTTGTGCCGACCAAAATAAAAAGCAATGCCCCTCCAAACTAAACCATTCCCTTCTCTTCCATATACTTATCAATTAACCTCTTAAACGCCACCAAACTTGGCGCATCTACAACAGCTGCAGGCAGGGCATTCCACTCCCTAATCACTCTTTGAGTAAAGAACCTACCTCTGATATCCGTCCTATAACTCATACCCCTTAATTTAAAGCTGTGTCCCCTCGTGCTAGCTTTCTCCATCCTAGGAAAAAGGCTATCACTGTCCACCCTATCTAAACCTCTAATCATCTTATATGCTTCAATAAGATCCCCTCTTAGCCGCCTCCTTTCTAACGAAAACAACCTCAAATCCTTCAACCTCTCTTCATAGGACCTGCCCTCCATACCAGGCAACATCCTGGTAAACCTCCTCTGTACCCTCTCCAATGCCTCCACATCTTTCTTATAATGTGGGGACCAGAACTGCACACAATACTCCAAGTGCGGCCGCACTAGAGTTTTGTACAGTTGCAACATGATGCTGCGGCTCCTAAATTCAATCCCCCTACCAATAAAAGCTAAGACTCCATATGCCTTCTTAACAACTTTATCCACTTGACTGCCTACTTTCAGGGATCTATTGACACATACACCAAGATCCTTCTGTTCCTCAACACTATTAAGAGCCCTACCATTAGCCCTATACTCTACACATTTATTGTTCCTGCCAAAGTGCATTACCTCACACTTTTCCACATTAAACTCCATTTGCCACCTCTCGGCCCAGCTCTGCAACTTGTCCAAGTCACTCTGTAAACTATAACACCCCTCTTCACTATCTACCACTCCACCGACTTTAGTGTCATCTGCAAATTTACTGATCCATCCCTCAATACCCTCATCCAGATCATTTATAAAAATTACAAACAGCAGGGGCCCCAAAACAGACCCCTGAGGCACACCACTTGTCACCGAACTCCACGATGAATATCTCCCATCAACCACCACCCTCTGTCTTCTATCTGCCAGCCAATTCCTAATCCAATTAGCTAAATCACCCTCTATTCCACACATCTGCATTTTCTGTAGAAGTCTTCCATGGGCCACCTTATCAAACGCCTTACTAAAGTCCATATATACTACATCAACCGCCTTACCCCCATCCACCTCTTTGGTCACTTTCTCAAAAAACTCAGAGGTTAGTAAGGCATGACCTACCCTTCACGAAACCATGCTGACTATCCCCAATCAATTCATTTCTCTCTAAATAACTATAAATCCTATCCCTAATAATTCTCTCCAATACCTTGCCCACAACAGAAGTAAGACTCACTGGCCTATAATTCCCTGGAAGGTCTCTCTTCCCCTTCTTAAACAATGGGACCACATTCGCTATCCTCCAGTCCTCCGGAACCACACCCGTAACCAACGAGGACCTGAAGATCAGAGCCAGAGGCTCTGCAATCTCCTCTCTTGCCTCCCAGAGAATCCTAGGGTAAATCCCGTCCGGCCCAGGGGACTTATCCAACTTCAAACCCTCGAGAATTTCTAACACATCCTCCCTATCTACTACAATACTTCCCAATTTGCAACCCTGTACCTCAGTGTTCTCCATAGCTACATTTCCAGCACTCTGCGTGAATACCGAAGAGAAATATTTATTCAGTGCCTCACCAATCTCTTCAGGCTCCACGCACAACTTCCCACTGCTGTCTATGACTGGCCCTAATCTTGCCCTAACCAATCTTCTATTCTTAACATATCGAAAGAAAGCTTTAGGATTCTCCTTAATCCTATCAGCCAACATCTTCTCGTGTCCCCTCTTAGCTCTCCTCAATTCACTTTTTAGCTCCTTCCTGGCTAATCTATAGCTATCCATTGCACTAACTGAGCCTTCAAGCCTCATCCTGACATAAGCCTCCTTTTTCTTCTTAACCAGCAAATCAACTTTTTTCGTACACCAAGGCTCTCTTACTCGACCATTTCCTCCCTGCCTGACAGGGACATACTTATCAAGGACTCGCAGCAGCTGCTCCTTGAATAAGCACCACATTCCAGATGTTCCCAGTCCCTGTAGTTTCCTAGTCCAATCTATGCACCCTAATTCTCTCCTGATGGCCTCATAATTACCCTTCCCCCAGCTATAACTACTGCCCCCAGCTTCATGCCTATCCCTATCCATCACTAAGGTGAACGTAACCGAATTGTGGTCACTATCACCAAAATGTTCACTAACTTCCAAGCCTAACACCTGGTCTGGCTCATTGCCCAGCACCAAATCCAATGTAGCCTCACCTCTAGTTGGCCTATCTACATACTGAGTCAAAAAACCTTCCTGCACACTCTGTACGAAAACTGACCCCTCTAACGAGCTAGAGCTATAGCTATTCCAATCAATATTAGCAAAGTTAAAGTCCCCCATCACAATTACCCTACTACTTTCACTCCTAATCAGAATTGACTTTGCAATCCTTTCCTCAACCTCTCTAGAACTATTAGGAGGTCTGTAAAAGACTCCCAACAGGGTGACCTCTCCTCTCCTGTTTCTAATCTCAGCCCATACTACCTCAACAGACAAGTCCTCATCAAACTTCTTTTCTATCACCGTGATACAGTCTTTGACCAATAATGCCACTCCTCCCCCCCTTCTACCTCCTTCTCTACTCCGACTAAAGCATTTGTACCCCGGAACCTGCAACATCCATTCCTGTCCCTGCTCTACCCAAGTCTCTGAAATGGCCACAACATCGAAGTTCCAGGTACTGGTCCAAGCTGCAAGTTCCTCCCCCTTATTGCGAATACTCCTTGCATTAAAGTATACGCATTTCAAACCATGCCCCACCCCACCCGTACGCCGCTGTGTTTTACAACTCTCTTCTATAACCCCCTTACTCTCATCCCTCTCAGCACCCCAACTACTTAGGATCCCACCCCCCCCCGAATCAGTTTAAAGCCCCCATCATAGCCTTAGCAAATTTTCCCCCCAAGATATTAGTCCCCCTCTGGTTCAGGTGTAGACCATCTCTCTTGAAGAGGTCCCACCTATCCCAGAATGAGTCCCAATTGTTAAGGAACCTGAACCCCTCCCTCCTGCACCATCCACGCAGCCATGAGTTCAAACTATCCCTTTCTCTGTTCTTCTCTAAACTATCCCTTGGCACAGGCAAGAGTCCAGAGATAACCACTCTGCCTGTTATGGACCTAAGCTTCCACCCTAACTCCATAAATTTCTGTTTAATATCCCCTTCCCTTGTCCTACCTACATTAAATGGCCACGGGTGCCATAACCAGGGAAAGGATAGGTTTCCTATCCGAGGCCCTGCCCTGCTCACTGTAATATTGCAATCTGTCTTCTCCAGACAGCATCCCAGCCATGCAATGTTGTGCTCTCCACCGTCTCAGAAGCCACCAAGGCTGGGATACAGAGCATAAAACTCTGGGCATTGATTGGGTTGTAGCTTTTTGATTGCATAAAAGTAAGAGTTGCCCATTTAAAAAGAAAATCAGTAACAGATATTAATCTGATAGTACGTTCATTGTAACGATTACAAATTGGTTCTGTTTGTTTATCTGGAAAGATTCTCATTCTTTGAGCCAGTACATCTCACATATACTCATGAGCATGCTACTGTGCCGGACATTATTCCGAGTTTTCAATACACTGCACTCACATGTGGATGACAAGTGGAATTTTTATCCAATCTACATCACTGAACATGTGGTGGGTAATAAAGATAACTCATTCGCTTAAGGAATTCTCAAAACACTGAATCAAAAACTGGAGCTACATCTTTCCGATTGTCCAAGGAAGTTTGATTTCAGCAGTGTTTAGTATCTGCAGGGGATTGGTTACAGTGTGTACAGAGAATGGATTACTCAATACAGAGACTAGGTTAGCCAAAACTGCACACAATACTCTAAATTCGGCCTCACCAATGTCTTATACAATCTCACCATAATATTCCAACTCTTATACTTGATACTTTGATTTATAAAGGCCGATGTACCAAAAGCACTTTTTACAACCTATCTACCTGTGATGCCACTTTTAGGGAATTATGTATCTGTATTCTCAGATCCCTCTGTTCTACTACACTCTTCGGTGTCCTACCATTTATCTTGTGCATTCTATCTTGGTTTGTCCCTCCAAAGTGCAATATCTCACACTTGTCTGCATTAAACTTCATCTGCCATTTTTCGGCCCATTTTTCTAGATGGTCCAAATCACTGGTCCAAATCATCACAGTGTGTACCTAGAATGGGTTGCCCAATTACACTGTGTGCAGAGAATGGGTTACCCATTACAGTGTATACAGAGAATATGTTATCCATTCCAAAGTGTACAGAGAATGGGTTACTCTTCACAGCTGTGCAGCCTGTGGGATACATATTTCAGCTTGTGCAGGGAATGGATTACCCTTACAATATATAGAGAGAATGGGTTACCCAGTACAAAATTACAGAGAATGGGTTATCCATTACAGAATGTGCAGAGAATGGGTTGTACATTACAGAATGTACAGAGAATGTGTTATCCATTCCAACATGTGCAGGGGATGGGCCACCTTACAGCAGATTTTTTCTAAAATTAAGTTGTGCACCTACTATCGAAACAAATGTCCCCCCGCAGTGTTTGCTCTAAAGTCAGATTAATCCATCAGCAGGTGCAAAAAGCAGATAATTTTAGGTGTGATGCGATGTTTTCAAAGGATTGGCAAATTTACTAGCAAGTTTAAATTTAAGTTCGAGCCATTTTAAAAGACATTTGACAAAGGAAATTGAATTCAGAGAGACAAGTTTGCTGTATGAGATTGAATGTGGGGCAGCAGGGAGACACAATGGTTAGCATTGCTGCCTCATAATGCCAGGAATCCAGGTTCAATTCCAGCCTTGGGTGACAGTGTGGAGTTTGCACATTCTTCCTATGTGTTTTCTCCATTGAATTTCAAGGGGGAAATTGTTATATTTTTTCCTTTTGGAGATGGTTTCTGCCTGGCCCTTGTGTGATGTGGATATAACTTGCCACTTATCAGCGCAAGTCTAGACTTTGTCCAGGTTTCTTTTTCATTTGGACATGATCTGCTTCAGTGTCTCAGGAGTTGTGAATGGTGTTGAACATTACACAATCATCAGCAAACATCCCCACTTCTGACCTTCTGACAGAAGGAAGGTCATTGATGAAACAGCAAAGATAGTTGGGCGGAGGACACGACCCTGAGGAGATGTCCTGGAACTGAAATGAAAGACCTCCAGCCGCTATAACCACCTTCTTTGTGACAGGTATCACTTCAACAATGGTAAATCACTTCATAAGAATTAATGTGTTAACAAGTGAAATACCTTTGATATTAAGTAGACCTTCAATGATAAATTTCTATACGAAGTTGGACATAGGACAGAATAAATGAGGTATCTGTAGATTTGGAATTGATGTAGTCAGGACATTAAAGCCTTTGCATCATTCAGTGAGAAGGGGGTCATGCCAGCGGGAAGCTCTGAGGATAATGCTGGGAACGTGATGGACAAAGATGAATTCTTGTGCGTTCAACTGGCCTTTAAAAATGGCACCCTTATCTTCGAGGGAGTAAGTTTCTGGTGAGTAGATTCGATCACTGCAGGTTTCCATCAGGACACCCACCCCTAGAGATTTTTCTCACTAAGTTGTGAACGATACACAGAAAAAGCCATCATTGCTGCCGATGGCATCAATACCACTTTCCTGCCCCATATCAACCTTTGCCAATATCCAGGAAAATCTCACCCTTAATCATTTGGAAAAGAAGAGATTGAAAGGAGATCTGATGGGTCTTGAGAGATCTATTCCCATTGACACAAACATCAAGAACACTGATTAGTGGCAACATGTGGAAACAATTTTTTTTATCCAGCATTTGATTAGGATATGTAACGTACCACTAGAGAATGGGGAGAAGGCAGATTCAATTATTGTTATCAAAAGAAATCTGGATGAGTACCTGAAGAGAAAAGAAATGCAGGGCTCTGGGATAAGGTGAAGGTAGTGAAGATGTAGAGATGCCGGCGTTGGACTGGGGTAAACTCAGTAAGAGGTCTGGCAACATCAATTTTGAATCCAACTGATTTATCTGAAGGTAAATCTGCCAGCTTTCGGCATTTGTGCCTTCGCCTGATGAAGCTATTTCTGCTGCTCTGAGCATTCAGTGATTATTCTACAGGCATGGGCATTAACTGTGAATTTATCTGTGCTCCTTTAAGTAGAAGCAATCTGAAACAGTGTTTGTTGTATTTGGAGATGCAGTTTTGCAGTGTATAAAGGCACAATTTCTACGCTGCACAGTTTGGCAACCTAAACTATAATTAAAATATAGATGAGAAATAAGAGCAAGAATAGACCTGGGGGTCATAGAACTGCAGTAGGAAAAGTTGTACTTGCAGCAGATCCTCTGCATATTACTGATTGGATAGTAGTGGAACTAAATGAAAGCAGTCTCAACCAGCTGTATCGCAGAAGCACACAGCATGAAGAGGTCCTTCGGCCTATCAAGTCGGCACCAACATAGGCACCTACTCACCTAATCCCATTTACCAGCGCTTGGTCCATAGCCTTGAATATTATGACATGCCAAGTGCTCATTCAGGTACTTTTTAAAGGACGTGAGCAACCCGCCTCCACCACCCTCACAGACAATGCATTCCAGACCCTCACCACTCTCTGGGTAAAAAAGGCTTTTCTTCACATCTCCCCTCAACATCTTGTCCCTTCCTTGAACTCGAGTCCTCTTATGACTGACCCTTCAGTTTAGAGGAACAGCTGTTCCATCTCCACTCTGTCTATGCCCCTCATTATCTTGTACACATCAATCTGTACAATGGAGAAGATGTATTGAAGGAGGATGGAATGACCAGCACCATTGGAAACCATTTCTCAATGCCAATTAAAACCAACTGAAATAATTGACTCAGAGAGAGAGAAAATTGTAACAAATTTGTGTTTTTAAGTCAACTAGAAGTCCTCAGAAACTTCCAATAACTGCAAAATGAGATATGCAAATATTTGTGAATGTCCTTACCATAATCCCTAGAACTATCTTCATATGGAAATGTTGCAACTTTCAATTGTACTCCTGTAAAGTTTCTGGAATTAATCTGAAATATAATTATTTCAATATTATAGTCTTTATCTTTCTTATTACTGAATTGAGAGATTGAAAACATTTCTAGAGATCTGAGATGTTTCTAAACTAGAGAACATTTCTGAAGGTTTTCAGCTTGTGTGTTTAAGCCTGTCTAAAAATAATTTACTGTATCATAAATTCACGGATTGCGATAAGGTCAGTGATTCAATCCATCTCAGCTAATTCACCACTATAAAAGCAAAATACTGCGGATGCTGGAAATCTGAAAAGAATAATAAGGAGTTGAAATGTTAACTTTGTTTCTCTCTCCACAGATGCTGCCAGAGCTACTGAGTTTTCCCAATATTTTCTGTTTTTATTTCAGCCTGTTTTCAATCTACCATTTAGAACATAGAACATAGAACATTGCAGCGCAGAACAGGCCCTTCGGCCCTCGATGCTGCGCCGACCAATTAAGAAAAAGCAATGACTCTCTAACCTAAACCATTCCCTTTTCATTCATAAACCTATCCACTGACCTCTTAAACGCCCCCAAACTTGGCACATCTACAACTGCAGCAGGCAGGGCATTCCATACCCTTACCACCCTCTGGGTAAAGAACCTACTTCTGACATCCGTCTTAGGTCTGTAGATCACTCTCTCGTGTCTCAAATGAATCTTAATATATTGGGAGATTGTTTAACCTCGATGAGTGCAGTGTATATTGTAGATAGGGTGAATGCTCAACATTCTTCACAGCACAGTGCACTGCTGCCTCATACTATTAGGGACCTAGGTTCAATTCTGGCCTTGGGTCACTGTCTGTGTGGACTCTGCATGTTCTCCCCATGTCTGTGTGGGTTTCCTCAAGGTGCTCCAGTTTCTTCTCACAGTCCAAGAGCCTCACCCTCACCTATCCCGTGACCCCACGTATTTACTACATTAATCTTCCTAACCTATATATCTAAGGGCCAATTTAGCTTGACCAATCCATCTAATCTGCACACCTTTGGACTGTGGGAGAAAATCAGAGCACCCAGAGGAATCCCATGTAGACATGGGGAGGATATGCAAATTTCACACACAGGTCAGAATTGAACCAGGGATCTTGGCATTGAGATAACAGTGCTAATCACTGTGCCATAATGCTGCCCTGAAGAGGAGCTTGCAGGCAGTAGTTCTGAGGTATCTGCTGCCTTTGTCCTTTTAGATAGTAGCAGCTAGGAATCTGGAAGGTAGTGCCTAAGGAGCCTTGGTGAGTTCCTGCAGTGCAGCTTTTATAGTGTTGCTTTATCTCGGATAGTGTTGAGCTTCTTCCAAACGCAGGACCTAAGAAGCAAGGCCCTTTATTCCATCCCACATCTCTGCACCAACAATGTCTCGCTTCTTACCCCAGAGAGCGTTATTTCCTTCCTTGGACAGCTTCCCACTTCAGAACAGGCAGAATGTCCAGAGTTAATTCTGGTCCAAACTGTTAAATGTTAGCATGTTCTTTTCTCTTAGACTCTCTGATCTAAAAGAGTGGGGCACTAACAGTGAGAACCACTCCTGCATTGGGTTCCTGCCATGTGTAGACTGAGCTATACAACATAGGAGAAACAATGGCATCTGTGCCTCATTGCTATTCAATTTACATGCTTCCATCTGTCCCAATCAGAATTATTCTTGCCTAATGCATGCAGAGAGATGGAGCACTGGCTTATCTCTCACGTACAGCATGAGAGGCCCACACATCCCTTTAATTGAGGTTCAATGTAATTTATTGAAAACCATACAACAGATACTATACTTACAACTGTTCCTGTTTCATCTGCAGCTTTTACAAAATGTGGCTGTGGAGGAGATGGACCATTAAATTCCCCAATTCTTTTCTGAAGTTGGTGTTGGGCGAAGACTAAGAGAGGAGTCACCTTCCCAATGAATCTTTCACTAGGGGACAGATAAAGCAAGAGATTATTAATGAAAATAACTTTGTGATGTACTAAATTACAGAAACAGAAAGATAATAGCTCATGCCTGAAATATAACATTTCCTCTTTAAGGATGCAATTTACCTTATAAGGGGAGGTGAGAAGAGGGCTTTCTGTAATGGCAATCAAGAAAGCAAACTGATCTTGTAACTGCCAGGGCAAGTCTGTAAGATTAGAATCAGCACCACTTTGTCCAAACAGGACATATTCAAGGGTCAGTGGGATGGGCTGTAGATATTTCCATTGAGATGGATCATCTAAGATGAATGAAATGCTTTCCTCAACTGCATTTATTTTGTTCCTGATCTCAATCAAGCCATCTGTGAGGAAGTGTCAAACAAGGGATAAGAGTTCTCCCGCAGAGCTGAACAACACTCAAAAAGCAGGACAAGGACATTTAGTGCTTCAATTCCACTCCAAGATACATCAGACAGGCTATAAAAATGTGGAAGGACCAGATTCTGGGATTCTCCCTGCCATTCTTAATACCAGGGTTTTTGATCATTTTGGGAAAAGGAGGGGTCGCCTGCCTCCACCCAGCCGTCAGTTCCATCGTAGAAAAGAGCATTTCAGAACTCTGAAATTCTCCTGGAGTTGGACTGGTTTTTAAAGGCTGACATGAACTCAGCCATGTCGTGATCCATGCCTTAGTTTGGAGTTGGGAATCTTTCAACGGACAAGTTCAAAGATTGTTGTCAACTTTACATATCATAACAGAAAACTGCATAATAAGTTGTACATGTTTTAGTACAGTAATTGATGACAAGGCTTAGTATTGAAAAGGTAAGTTACTGTTAAATAGTACGAACTTGTGACTGATGCCTTCAGATGCATTAGAATACATCTGATAATAGACAAAGTGCTCTTCTACATTGCACAATATTGAAACTGGATTTGACTGTGGTAATTGTCCCCATTATCTGGTTGGCTATTTCAAAGTTAGAACTAATGGCTGAATTCATAAGATCATAGAAACCTACAGTGCAGAAGCAGACCATTCAACCCATCAGGTCTGCACCAGCCACAATCCCTCCCAAGCCCAGTCCCGTAAATCAATTTATCTACCCTACAAATCCTCCTAACAAGAAGGGACACTTCAACATGACTAATCAGTCTAAACTGCTTCTTGGAACATCAACTTATTGATCAGTTCAGATACTTGTTTGCTGTTTCAAAGTTTGATAGACAGCTGAGCTTTCCATCACTTATAGCCTATGCATTTAATGCTGGACAACTTGTTCGTTCAGGTGTGTAATAGAATCTTGTCAATGCTTTACTGAGTTCAAAACCGACAAATGGATTCAGCTCAGGGTTGTTGACACAAGACACGTTGTCAACAGAACTATGAACTTGGTTATATTTACAGTTTTAAGCTTTTTAAGTGGATTTTGTATGGTGTTTGTTAATAATCTCTATTGACATTACCTGTGAGAGTGCCCTCAAATCTCTAAAGAATGGGAGTGATTCTCCCAGCCTGCTGGGCCGGAAGATTGAAGCAAAGGCCGTTTAGCAGGTTTTCCATTGGATGCCACGAATCTCTAGGCACTGAATTTCCACCACCATCAGCTCTAGGTCAGAAATCAGTACAGAGCTGTATAATTTATTTAAATTAGGATCTGCATATAATTAGCAGGCCTGGGACTGAAGTCTCTGGGCCTGCTAGCCTCCTCCCTCTCGCCAGCAGTGTTTCACTCCAACTGGGTTCACAACAGCTCCCAACAAATGGGGAGATTGGGATTGTTGCCAGGGGTGGGGGGTGGGAGCACTTGGAGGGGAAAGATTGAGGTGGGCCGGGGTTGGCTCCAGGCTCGCCTGAACACGTCCAGGGGCTAGCGATCGGGCTACGGGGAGGGGTTGGAAGGGCAGTATTGTGGCGTCGCAGGGCTGGCCAGCGATCAAGCTGGCCAGTGACTGGGAGGTTGGCAGTGCAGGGTCACTGCACATGTGCCAATCTCGGTGCTGACAGATTGGAGCACGCACAGTGGCCCACTCAGCACTCTGATGCCAGTCTCTCCTGCGGGAATCAGCCTGCTGAGTTTTCATTGTGATCCATGTTAGTGTACTCTGCACTGCACAGAGCGTGGGAAACTCATTTTCAAATTCCCGCTGAAACAAAACAGTGGGATTTACTCTAGTTTTTACGCAAATTCAACACTTAGAATGTATTTGGGAGAATTCCACCTGCTAACTTGAAAGACTGGTTCTAGTGGTGTATACTTATTTGGGATAATATGGGAAATTGTGTACAACCCAGTGAGGAATCATTGTGTGAAAAATTAAAAAAGTGTATTTGTTGAAGTAAAAGAAAAGAAATCACAGAACAAGAAAGATTAAATTATACAATGACACTTAAGTATATTGATAACTAAACATTTCATTTTATCTGAAATCATCACTTTTTCCCTAAACATATCCATGTTCCTGGAACACACTGAGACTTTTCCCAAACAATATCCACTTTAGTGACTGTATCAGTCAAATCCAGCTCATAGTTATCATGTAATATAGCTTAATATAGCTTAAGTGATCAAGTCTGGAAAATGTCTTTTGCTGATTCAGTGAAAGTACGAAACCATGTGTTTTAGAGAAGATCTGCAATCTGCTGTGAGTCTAAATGTTAGATGGAACAGGCCTCTGTGGCTTGAATCATAGATGGAAACACCCTGTCTGAAGATTTTGGCTAGTCTGGCTGTTCGATGGAAAACTAACCTCCTTCACATCAACTTCACTCAAGAGAAAGAGGATGAAAGTACGGAATTCAGTGACAGAGACTGTGAGGTTCTTGGGCAAAGTGACATAGGCAAGGATAAGGTATTGGATGTGTTGGCAGGATTAAAAGTGGACAAAGTTTGTGCCCCAAGCTGGTGAGGAAGGTAAGAGAGAAAACTGCTGTGGCTCTGACCCATGTTTTTAATTCCTCTCTCACCATGGGGAAGATATCACAGAACTGGAGAACAGCTCATGTGGTTCCACTATTTAAGAAGGATTGTAGGGATAATCCAGAGAACTATAGAATGAGTCTCACATCAGAGATAGAGAAACTATGAGAGAAAATTTTGAAGGAAGAAAATTTTGCCAGAAGAAGAGATAAATGTGGGCTCACTTTTAGGATTTAAGAAAAGCTTGGATAGGTATATGAATGAGAGGGGTGTGGAGGGATATGGTCCAGGTGCAGGTCATGGGATTAGGCAGAAGAATAGTTCAGCACAGCCAAAAGGGGCCAAAAGGCCTGTTTCTATACTTTTGTGTTGTATGGTTCTATGACAGCATATATCTCCACTTGGAGAGACAGGGATTGATCAGGAATAGTCAGTATGGCTTTGTTAGAGAAAGGTCATACCAAACAAATTTGATTGCAATTTTTTGAGGAGATGATCAGGTGTGCAGGTGAGAATAGTGCAGCCGATGTGGTTTGCGTGGATTACAGCAAAGCCTTTGACAAGGTCCCACATGGGAGAATTCTAAGGAAGGCAAATGCAGATGGGATAAAGGGTAATTTATAAAGTGGATTAAAAATTGACTCAGTTGTAGAAAATAGAGTTATGACAGAAGGTGCTTTAGTGACTGGAAGTTAGTGCCCAGTGGCGTACCACAGAGATCTGTGCTGGAGCCCTATTATTCATCATTTATATAAATGATATAGATGCATGGGAATTAGGATTAGTAAATTTGGGGATGACACAGATCTTGGCAAGGTTGCTAACAGTGAGGTTGAGTGTCTCCGGACTACAAGAAGACATAGACAGAATGGTCAAATGAGTGGATAAGTGGTAGATTAAATTTAAGCCTGAAAAGTGTGAGGTGATACACTTTGGAAGGAGTAATTTGACACGGATGTACTTATTGAATGGCACGACACTTGGAAGTTTGGTGGAATAAAGGTACATTGGTGTGTTTACATTTGACTGAATCATAGACCTTCCCTTTTGTTCTTCATTTAAATTCATTTTAAGGGATGTGTCTAGGCCAGCATTTATTACCCATCCCTAAATGCCCACCATTCCAGTGGGCATTTGAGAATGAACCACATTGCTGTGGCTCTGAAGTAACTGGTAGGCCAGACCAGGTAAGGATGGCAGATCTCCTTCCCTAAAGGACACAAGTGAACCAGGTGAGTTATTACAACAATCAACAATGGTTTCATAGTCATCAGTAGATTTTACTCCAGATTTTTATTTGAATTCAAATTTCATCATCTAATGACAAAACATGTTATATTTCTAATTTTTCCCAATTTTTTTTTCTGGTCAGGAAATGTTGCCCCATTATAGTATTTGAAAAATATTCAGAAAAATGCACTCTTCTTGAAGATTTTCACTTGTGTGGTAGAGCATGAGAGGGTAAAGGATTCGTTTTTTGTGGGACATGGAGGTTGCTGGCTGGTCAGTATTTATTGCCCAAGGTGATCAAAGATGAGAATTAAACATTGAGGGCTACTCAGTGTTTAGGAAGGACAGACTGAAAGGAAGAGGTGGTGGAGTTGCATTGTTGATTAAAGATGATATTGAAATGATATTGAGAAAAAATATTAGCATTGATGATGCAGAATTTGTATGGCTCAAGTTAAGAAACAACGAAGGGCAGAAAACATTGGTGGGTATGGTATTCAGACCACCAAACTTTAGTTGGGAAAATCATTAGACAGGAAATCAGAGATCTATGTGTTAAAGGGACATGGGCGATTATGGGTGACTTTAATCTGCATATAGATTGGGGGAGTTATGGGCGGCATGGTAGCACAGTGGTTAGCACTGTTGCTTCACAGCTCCAGGGACCTGTGTTTGAATCCCGGCTCAGGTCACTGTTTGTATGGAGTTTGCACATTCCTCTCGTGTCTGTATGGGTTTCCTCCGGGTGTTCTGGTTTCCTCCCACAGTCCAAAGATGGGCAGGTAGGTTGATTGGCCATGCTAAAATTGCTCTTAGCGTCCTGAGATGCATAGATTAGAGGGATTAGTGGGTACACGTGTGGGGACATGGGGGTGAGGCCTGGGTGGGATTGTAGTTGGTGCAGACTTGATGGGCCAAATGGCCTCTTTCTGTGCTGTGGGGTTTCTATGATTTCTATGAAATAAGTCACAGTACAGTAGAGGAGGAAGTTCTAGAGTGTATACAGGATGGTTTTCTGGAGCAATACATTGAGGAACCAACAAGAGAGATTGGACTCAATGTTGTGCAATGAGAAAGGATTAGTTGGCAATCTAGTTGTGAGACAACTCTTGGGGATGAGTGACCATAATATGTGAGAATTCTTGGTCAAGCTGGAAAATGATGTAGTTAATTCTGAGACTAGGGTCATGAGTCTCAGTAAAGGCAACTATGATGGTTTGAGACATGTTTTGTCCATGACAGACTGGGCGGTAAAGCTATTGTCATCAAACCATGGCTCACAAGGGAAATTAGAGAATGCATCAGATTCATGGAAAAAGCATACAAATTGGCAAGTAAAAGCAATAGGACTGAGGATTGGGAACAGTTTAAAATTCAGCAAAGAAGGACTAAGGGATTGATTAAAAAGGAAAAAATAGAATATGAAAGTTAACTAGCAGGGAACATTAAAAATGGCTGTAAAAGTTTCTATAGGTACATAAAGAGAAAACAGTCAGACATATAACAGAGAATTCATAATGGTAAATAAAGAAATGGCCAAGAAATTAAATTCATACTTTGCTTCAGACTTCACAAAGGAAGACATGAATAATGTTCCACGAGAAATACATTTTAGTGAGGAGTTGAAGGAAATCAGCATTAGTAGAGAAATGGTTTTGGGGAAATTGATGGGATTGAATGTGGGTAAATCTTCAAGTGCTGATAATCTTCTTGGATTTGATTTATTATTGTCACATGTATTTGCAAACAGTGAAAAATATTGTTTTCTGCGCACCATGCAGACAGAGCATACAGTTCATAGAGAACAAAATAAGAGAGTGCAGAATGTTGTGTTACAGTCAAAGCTAGGGTGTAGAGAAAGATCAAGTTAATGCAAGGTAAGTCCATTCTTGAGTTGATTGGTACATGATCTCTGACTTTTGTATTTTTATCCTGACAAAAGAAGGTGGAAGAGAGAATGTCCAGGCTGCATAGGGTCGTTAATTATGTTGGCTGCTTTGGCAGAGTCAATGGAAGAGAGGCTGATTTTTGTGATGGATTGGGCTATATTTATGACCTTTAGTAGTTTCTTGCGGTTTTGGGCAGAACAGGAGCCACACCACACTGTGACAGAACCAGAAAGAATGCTTTCTATGGTGCATCTGTAAAAGTTGGTGAGAGTCTTAGCTAACAAGCCAAATTTCTGCAGTCTTCTGAGAGATTTTGGCATGGGTGAACCAGGACAGGTTCTTGGCGATCTGGACACTGAAAAATTTGAAGCTCTTAACCTTTTCTACTTTGTCCCCATTGATTTAGAGAAGGGCATGTTCTCCTCTATGCTTTCTGAAGTTGATGGCTAGTTCTTTCATTTTGTTGACATTGAGGGAGTGATTATTGTTACGGCATCAGATCATCAGACTCTCTATCTCATTCCTGTAATCTGTCTTGTTGTTGTTTGAGATCTGACTCATTATGGTGTGTCACTAGCAAACTTGAAAATTGAGTTGGAGGAGAATTTGGCCAAAAGAAGTGGTCCTAGAAACAATAGATCCATTGGTTGTTATTTTCCAAAATTCTCTGGACACTGAATTAGCTTCTATAGATTGGAGGGAAGCTAATATAATCTTATAATTCAGAAAGGGAGGAAGAGGGAAAACAGGGAACTATAGACCAGTGAGCCTAATGTTGGTACTGGGGAAGTTACTAGAGTCTATTATTAAGAATTTTGTAACTTGGCATTTGGAAGATAGTGCTATAATCAGACAAAGTCGACATGGGTTTACAAAGAGAATTTTTTGAGGTTGTAGCTAGTAGAATTGACCATGGAGATCCAGTGAACATGGTTTATTTAAACTTCCAGAGGGCTTTTGACAAGGTCTCATATATAACAGACTAATAGGTATAGTTAAAGCATGTGGGATTTCTGTTAATGTCTTGAGATGGGTAGAAAGCTGGTTAGTAGATCGGAAGCAAAGTGTTGGCATAAATGGGTCTTTTCCTAATTGGCAGTCAGTGACTAGTGAGGTTCTGCAGGGATCTGTGCTAGGACTCCAATTGTTCACATTATATATTAATGATTTGGAAGAAGAAACTGAATGTATTATCTCCAAATTTGCAGCTGATATACAATTGGGAGGGAGGGTGGGATGTGAGGAAGATACAGAGATACTTCAGCATGATTTGTACAGGCTGAATGTGTGGACATCTGCACGGCAGATGCAATATAATGTGGATAAATGTGAGATTATCCACTTTGGTAGCAATAATAGGAAGACAGATTATTACTTGAATGGATGTAAATTGAGAGAGAGGTGGATTCTCAGTAAGATCTTGTATCCTTGTGCATCAGTCACTGTAAGTGTGCAGATATAACAGGCAGTAAAGAAGGCAAATGGTATGTTGGCCATCATAGCAAGAATATTTGAGTATAGGAATAGGGGTGGTTTGCTGCTTTAATATAGGATGTTGTCCTTATATGAGGAAGGATGTCCTTTCTTCACCTAGACAGTGATAGATGTGTGGAATTCACTATGACAGAAAGGAGTAGAGGCCAAAACGTTGCCTAATTTCAAGAAGAAATTAGATATCACTCTTGGGGCTAAAATAATCAAGTGTTATGGAGGTAAAGGGGAATCAGAATATTAAATTCAATCAGCCATGATCAAAATCTATGACGGAGCACGTTTGAAGGGCCAAATAACCTATTGCTGCTTGTAGTTTCTATGTTTCTAACACTAATTGCCCAAGGGCAGTTGACAGTCAATCACATTGCTGTGAATCTGGAGTCATGTGTTGGCCAAACCAGGTGAAGAAATATATTATTCCCCATATTCAGGCTGAAATTCTTCTAAGCCCTTTTAAACAATGGGTAAGGCATTATGTCAAATTGCTGCATATGTTACATTGGGCAGAATTTAACCAGTCCTGGGAAGACAGTGAACCAGTAAATGAATGGTGAGATGTGTTGGGATGGCTCCTGCCATCTATGCCATTTTCCAACAGTGGCTTGTGCGGCAGACTGACTGTTTGCTCCAAGCAAGAGTGGGAGAGACGAAGAGAGGGAGGGATTCAGCCTATTTTCATTATTTAAAGGCATTTTACAGGGTCAGATATTTTTTCCAGGCTCCCAGTCATATGGGATGTCTGCAAACTCATGGAAGTAGTCTCGCTGTGGCAGTCTGGGGGGCCATTGAAGCCTGAGTCTCCATACCTCTCAGAAGCATTCACGAATGTGAGAGGTAGACCTCACAGCCCCAGTGAAACCCCCAGAGAGATTTGGCCTACGGCCATTCTGGATATTAAATTATATTTAATCTTCGGCTGTTGCCATGGTTAGCAGCCTACCTCAACAGCACCCACTTCTCCTGGCTGAGCTTTCTAAGCTTGTCAGCCCTCTGGTTGGGCCAGCAGCATCAAGAATCAGCTCGCTGTTCTCAATCAGGTGGCCCATTTCAAAACTTTCACTTAGGAGGTTGCCTCTGATAAAATCGTGATGTGGAGTTGCTGGCATCGGACTGGGGTAAACACAGTAAGAAGTCTCACAACATCAGGTTTAAGTCCAACCAATTTATGTGATAAATCGGGGTTTGCCCCTTCGTCAGGTGAATGGAGAGTTCTGGCCTCAGACAGAGCATATAACAGCACAGACAGTTTATGGATTACTGATTAGAATGTGAGTCTTTACAACTAATCAAGTTCCGCACACACGAGGACGGTCTCAACCGGGATCTTGGGCTCATGTCGCGTTATCTGTAAGCCCTATGACTTATCTGGGTTTGCTAAACCTCTCTTACTGTGTGGAGACAATACACATTTCTTCCTAATGGTCTTTCCACTCACATTGTCTGCATCTTTAAGATTAGAATAGCAGGTTAGGTGTAAAGATTCGCATTCTAATCAGTAATCTGTAAACCGACTGTGCTGTTATGTGCTCCATCTGAGACCAGAACTCTCCATTCACCTGACGAAGGCCATAGGTCGAAAGCTTGTGAGTTTACTATCAAATAAATTGGTTGGATTTTAACCTGGTGTTGTCAGATTTCTTACGCTGATAAAATCGGCCAGCCAATCCTGCTGCTGCCAGCTATATGGTCAGGACCTAAACTGGTCCCAGTGCAGGTCTGAAAACGCACAGTAAAATCAAAGTTACATCTTTGTTAAAGAAGCGCAAGCAAGAATTTGTGGAAATATATTGACTTTGCAAACATAATGCACATTATTTCAACTGCACTGCAAATTTCTCATGTTTTATTTGGAAGGAACACACAGTGAAATCCACATGTCACTACACATATACGAAGGATAGTTTGTGGGATTAAAATGCACAGGTCAGTTCTCCTAAATGAGGAAAAACACAACATAAAATGGGACAGAAGATTAAAGCATCACTCACTGTGTAATTGCATTGAAAGAGATGGTTAAGTTGACCAAATGTTCCCACTTGCTTTGATTGCAGAGCAATTCTATAGAGTACAGTGCCACGGAACACACCAAGTGTAAATCAATCATATTTAAATCATCAAATGGTTTTTCAAATTTCAGACTAAATCCACCATGATCATCTGTTATACTTCCTACACAGCTAGGAATAGGAAAGGTGCCATCTGGATCAACAAACTGTTTAAGAAAACATGAAAAGAGAAAGTTAACCATTGCATAGAAATACAAAAATTGATTTACTGTACATGGAATGTAATTACAGGAACT
The DNA here is from genome assembly GCA_024679065.1 of Sphyrna mokarran. Taxonomy (NCBI): domain Eukaryota; kingdom Metazoa; phylum Chordata; class Chondrichthyes; order Carcharhiniformes; family Carcharhinidae; genus Sphyrna; species Sphyrna mokarran. The sequence goes on from JAGIQG010000019.1 coordinate 1,980,230, forward strand.
GAAATGAATGTGATATGTGTGCCATTCTAATAAAAACCAGTAAATGAAACTGATGAGCTTAAACTAGTCAAAAGAAAATCAATTCCACCTTGCAATGACTGGCCACTTTAAATATAGTAAGAAATCTCACAACAACAGGTTAAAGTCCAAGAGGTTTATCTGGTAGCAAAAGAGCACTGTCCCTTCGTCAGATGAGCGGGAGTTCTATTCACAAACAGGGCATATAAAGACACGAACTTAATTTACAAAATAATGGTTGTAAATCAAATCTTTACAGGTAAAGAATGGTTGGAAATCAAATCTTTACAGGTAAAGAATTCTGAAGACAATGTGAGATGACAGAGTGTTAAGAAGAACAGGTTAAAGAGATGTGTCTTTATGTGTCTTTATTCTATTTGTGTCTTTATATGCTCTGTTTGTGAATAGAACTTGCACTCACCTGATGAAGAGGCAGCCCTCCCAAAGCTAGTGGCTTTGCAAATAAAAACAATTTGCATTTACTTTGCAGCTTGAATATAATCAAGCCTCCTGATGTTTTACAGAAGTATTATCAAACAAAATTTGGGCCAGTTGACAAGGTTTCACACCATAAGCTTGATCAAAGTAGTTTAGTTTTAAGAATGTGTTAAAGAATAAAAAAGAGAGGCAAACAGATTTAGATGGGGAGAGTGATGAATATCTGGAATGCTCAAGAGACCAGAATTGGATAAGTGTAATTATTCATTGTGTGGAGGCCCTGGCATGTACAGAGATAGGAGAGGGGAAAGAGAAGCTATGGAAGGATTTAAATACAAGGACGAGAATTGTAAAAACAGCTGCTGCTTAATAGGGATAATGGATGAGTAAGGTATGGCATAACACGTGTCAAATTTAATTCCTTTTTTTCTCCAACTTGCCTGGACCTGGAAATTAGTCAAAACTGCTTCTATACTCTGCTACAGAGTAGGAAAACCTCTCAGGAAATTCCTGGCCTTAGACTACACATTTCAATATCATTAATTTAGTTGTGATGCTGCTACCTTGATATCATTGTTGGTCTTCTGTAGTTGCACGACCATATCAAGGAGATTCTGTGCAGCTAAGTAGAACGGCAGACAAAAGATATTCTTGATTCTGTCTACAGTTAAAAAGGTTCCTTTCACCTGCTCCATAGTGGTTATGTACATCACTGCAGTACATGCAAAATTCCACATAAGTCGACAGGCATTCTGCAAAGCTGTCCAATGGCTTCCACGGTGTGCAAGCACCTAATATTACAAAATGACACTTAAAATGTAAATATTATTTTTCATGCTGTTTTCTTTCCATCTGATCAGACTGTTTTGGGTAACTGATTCAGAATTTCTGTGAAAGCAACACATTATTAAACGTATTGAGAAGCTATGGATGTGGCGATAGTGCTTCTAACAACCATCATTCCTAATATTACCTGATGAAAGTCTGAATAAATGACCTAAATAAAAATTTAATCTTAAAACATAAAGCATGATTGAAAGTGACAACCAACAGACTATGTTAAATATCACTACTTCCTTTACATTTAAATTGTGAAAAATAAGCAGCATTAACTACTTTGATTAAACTGCAGGATAACCAAGCAATTATTTCAAATTGTCAAGTTATCTGATGCAGATGATTTCTATCATTCTCCTTTTTCTTTGGAGTCTCACCTTCCAACTTACAGACTGGAGGCACAACTATATAATCTATATGATGCTGCAAATACTGACAGCATAATCTCAGCTCCAGTGTTCAGAAAGCTCAAAGTATCTGATTGAGACATTGAGATTGCCCAATTATCTAGAATATCCATTTGCTGAGGACTTAGTGGTCCCACAGAGAGGTTAATATCTTCCACTTGTTATGATTCAGGTCAGAAACTTCAAAGTGTTTTATAAAGCCCACCCGGATCATAAGTTTTGCATTTTGAATTTGGCTATGATAAACATGATAGGTTTCACTTCAGATATGATTTAAATGACCCACTAGGGAGCTTTTATCAAACAAAATTTATTTAAGAATATCATTAACATGTATAGTAAGAAAATTAGCAAGAATTCCTATCGATTACAAATAAGAAACAAAACAATCACTATGATCTATAACCCTTAACAAATATATCTAATGTGTTCCAATCAAACCAATCTCATAAACAAGAGACCCTTTTCACAGGTTTAACACAGCAGAGATGAATGCTTATGTGATACTAGACTTGAGATCTTTGGATGAAGTCCACAGTTCTTTGGACAGATTCAGAACAGTTTGAAGTCAGAACAGCTTCTCAAAACACCTGGAACTCCAGGAAAACCAGCAACAACAGATGCTCTCTTTCAGGAAGGCAAAACCTTGCTTTCAGATAACCAGCAGAATTTCCAAATAAAACATGACAGAGAGAGAGAGAGAGACTTCTGACCAGCTTGCTATCCCTGTTAAAACTCAACTCTCACTGCAGCTCCAAACTGAAAATGAAAAAATGCCTATCAGTTGACCTGCCAACTAGTTTTTTTCTCTATCAATGCAGAGTCATAAATATCCCAGTAAAAATAAACAAACCCCTGTTTAAGTCATAATAAAAAGGCATCTCCAGTTAAAATAACATCAGCCAAAGCTGTGAGCTGGGAAACACTGACTGTGAGAGCTGCAGAGATCAAAATTTAAAAGGAAAATCTCTTAAAGATACACTAATCTCACACACTCCTGTCAACACTACATAACCTAAGGACTGGTCAGCATTACAGCGTGCAATGATAATCTATCTAATGACAATCTATCCAAATTTTCATTTTGTTTATTAAAAAAAGGAGCTTTCCGATTAAAACTGTAAATTATATTTATCACTGACTTCTTCCTATTGAAGATAAGAAATACCATCCTCAGAACTTCATGTATTTCTGCTCCAGACATTTTTCAAGTATATAAATTAGAGCATTCCATTTGCAGGACATCTGGTAGCCTGTTTTGTATCAGTTATGTCTCTGATAGGCTGTTTCCATTAACATTACAACGATATTTTGCCTGAACCTCTTTTCAGAACTTTCAGCTGACCTGGGATGAAACAGCTCATCAATGACACCAGTGCACTTCTGGTGAGTGACAGAACAAACATCTGTCACAGATTCTGTGGCCTAAAGGAGGTTTTCTACACACCTGGGATAGGGTGTTTGTGACCACAGACTGGATTATCTGGCCTTCCCAGAAGATCCCATCTTAGCAAACAGCCAGAGAATTCTGGCCCACGTGTCATGATTTTTACCACAGAGATGAGACAATTGTCCTCCATTGATAATAGCCATGCTGTTTGTAAAGGGAGAATGAATTGAATGAGGCATATGTAAGCAATGCCTATATGTCAATCAGCCAATTTCTTTTTATTGGAAGGAAAGTAACGATAGAGAAACAAGGATGAGTTTCAATGACCATTACCGTTCTAATATATTGCAAAACAGTTTAAATAAATTAAATTACCACTGCTCTTCTGATGTATAAAAATGCTTTTTTCAATTGGTCTAACATCAAAGTGCTTGTCATGCCTGTTTCTCCAATATTGGATTCAGATTCCCTGATTGCTGGAGTCACTGGAGATTTTGGATCGCTTTCAGTGCTTTCAGAAACAGCATCAGTCCCTTCCATTAAAAGAATATATAACATATTAAAAATGGTTCGTATAAACATTCATTATCTACTCTTTAAAAAATGTATTGCCAAAACCAGACAATGAGAAATGGGTTTTTAAATTATTACACTAACAAGGTTTTGCACCACAGCTTCAAAGATACAATTCCAACTAAACATTCTGGACTGAATGTTCTTTCAAATCTACACGTAAAGCATTGGGTGGAATTCTCCCTTCCACCCATGGTGGGTTTGAAGGTGGCAGGAGTGGGGAATCTGTTGGGAATCAAGAAGTCAGTGTAAAATCCTGTTGTAATTCTCCCAGTGATGGATTAATGACAAGTCAATCTTCCCGCTTAAACATCATTTGTGTTCACTTGCAAGTCATGAATATTTGTTCAAACAGCTGCCTGTAAGAAACTCATCAGGTCTTTTAATGCAGTAAGTGTGAATTTACATTGGTCTAAAACATGATTGTGCACAGTTTACCAGAGATTCAAGGTGAATGCAAAACATAAAGCCTACCTACCATAGTGCTGCACTGCTCCTGATGTACACCAGACTGCTGGTCCCTACCTTCCATCTCAGTATTGAGCTGGTGCCGTGGAACCTCCTGTTTCACTGAGAAAAATCAACGCTGTATATGGGATTGGGGAGTATGAGGCTCTCCTTCCCCCAGGTGCCACACTCTGCTGTTGGACTTATACAGCCACCTCAACAAAGGTCCAAATTTTGACTGGAGTTGGTGAGAGGAGAGACGGGGAAGTGGGCTGACAAAGACAAGTGGGTGAATGTGGAACAAGGGCTATGCAAAGATTGGGCTGGAGAAAGGCCACCGCACTTAATCACAAATGGGGGAATTCCACCAGCAATGTGTGATCATGGAGCCATTTCCTTATCAAGGAAGAATCACAGAAAAGTCTCAACAGTAACAGCATTTACAAGGTGCAAAATCAGGCCTCAAACTTACCCACCACAGGTATTTGCATGAGGTAGAGGGTGTATGTGCTTTTGTATGAAGAGTTAATAGACGTCATATGCTAATATATGACAGAGATGATGATGTACCACTGATACTCCGTTATGTGTTACTAGCAAGCAAATGTTTGTTGGAATTGTGCCTCAGATATACATGCCTACTCTATTTTGAAGCACTGTTAAAGAGATACTGGAATAGATGGACAGTCTGCATAAGAACCAAGTCCCATGCTGAGAGTCTAAGACAGCATAGTGAGAGGGAACGAGGGAATCAGCACAGAGAGAGGGGACAAAGGAGTCAGCACAGAGAGAGGGGACGAGGGAGTCAGCACAGAGAGAGGGGACGAGGGAGCCAGCACAGAGAGAGGGGACGAGGGAGCCAGCACAGAGAGAGGGGACGAGGGAGTCAGCACAGAGAGAGGGGACGAGGGAGTCAGCACCGAGAGAGGGGACAAAGCAGTCAGCACAGAGAGAGGGGATGAGGGAGTCAGTATGGTGAGAGGGTCAAGGCCTCCTCGTCAATGCTGGCAGTTCTCCCTTCAGGTCTGATCAAGAATTTTTTGAAAGGAATATTTTTCTTCTTCAAGCTCCAGCCACTTTTCTGACCTGGATTCCCTTCCAAATAAACTAAGCCCTCAAAAAACAAGTAGAAAGAGATTATTAATTGCCTCAATTGGGATTTAAATTGATATTTGAAGAACGTTTTCAGTTTTTGACAAAGGTGGAGTTTTGACAAAGGTCATCTGGACTCGAAACATGAGCTCTTTTCTCTCCCTACAGATACTGCCAGACCTGCTTATATTTTCCAGCATTTTCTCTTTTGGTTTTACATTACAGCATCTGCTGTAAATTGCTTTTATAAAAGAGAATGTGAGACTCATCCTCAGCACTGCACAATGCTTCTTTATATGGTCAGTTGGTATGACTTAGGACTCATTGTAAATTCTGCCAGATATTTTTAAAAGTTGTTTAAATTGATTCAGTCATTTGCAGCAAATCAGGTGCATTGTTTTGTGAAGTCTTACATTTTATGAATCAAAATTTGGAACATTAAGATTAAATTTTCTTACATGACTAGTAATTAGCTATTTTTTAAGTTTACCAAAATTTCATTTTTAGTAGTTTGTTAAACTAATAAGAGATTAATCAAACTAGTGATAATGTTGATCAAAATATATTCAAACTTGCTTTAATATTTGCTATGCAGCACTGGATAAATGCAGTCAACACAATCATCAATGTGTTTTGATATTCCTACTCAAGTCTCAGTTCCCACTGTCCCAGTGTAAGCTATAAGCATAGAAACATAGAACAGTACAGTACAGACCCTTTGGCCCTCAGAGTTGTGCCAAGCTATGTCCAAACTGAAGATCAAGCTATCCCACTCCCTGTCATTCTGGTGTGCTCCATGTGCCTATCCAATAACCGCTCGAAAGTTACTAAAGTGTCCAACTCCACTATCACAGCAGGCTGTCTATTCCACAACCCAACCACTCTCTGAGTGAAGAATCTACCTCGGACATCCCTCCTATATCTCCCACCATGAATCAGGGACTCTTCTCCCTGGAGAGACAAAGGTTGAGAGGTGACCTGATAGAGGTTTATAAAATGTTGAGAGGAATAGATAGGGTGGATTCTCAGAGGCTATTTCCCCGAGCTGAAATGGTCACTACGAGAGGACACAGATTTAAAGTGCAGGGAAGCAAATACAGAGGGGATATAGGGGTACGTTTTTCACTCAGAGGGTGGTGAGTGAATGGAATCAGCTGCCATCGGAGGTGGTAGAGGCGAACTTGCTGGGGTTTTTTAAAAGACTTCTGGATGAGTATATGGGATCCAATGGGATTGGGGGTTATAGATAGGTCTGTGGATTGGTAGGTATAGATGTGATCAGCACAACTCACGGGCCGAAGGGCCTGTTTGTGTTGTAGTGTTCTATGTTCTACGTTCTAACCTTATAGTTATGCCCCCTAGTAACAGCTGACCATCTGAGGAAATAGCCTCTGCAAGTCCACTCTATCTATCCTCCACATAGAACATAGAACATTACAGCACAGAACAGGCCCTTCGGCCTTCGATGTTGCGCCGACCAATATAAAAAGCAATGCCCCTCCAAACTAAACATTCCCTTCTCTTCCATATACTTATCAACTAACCTCTTAAACGCCACCAAACTTGGCGCATCTACAACCGCTGAAGGCAGGGCATTCCACTCCCGACCACCCTTTGGGTAAAGAACCTACCTCTGATATCCGTCCTATAACTATCACCCCTTAATTTAAAGCTGTGTCCCCTCGTGCTAGCTTTTTCCATCCTAGGAAAAAGGCTATCCCTATCCACCCTATCTATACCTCTAATCATCTTATATGTTTCGATTAGGTCCCCTCTTAGCCGCCTCCTTTCTAACGAAAACAACCTCAAATCCCTCAGCCTCTCTTCATAAGACCTGCCCTCCATACCAGCAACATCCTGGTAAACCTCCTCTGTACCCTCTCCAATGCCTCCACATCTTTCTTATAATGTGGGGACCAGAACTGCACACAATACTCCAAGTGCGGCCGCACTAGATTTTTGTACAGTTGCAACATGACGTTGCGGCTCCGAAATTCAATCCCTCTACCAATAAAAGCCAAGACTCCATATGCCTTCCTAACAACCTTCTCGACCTGACTGCCTACTTTCAGGGATCTATGCACATACACACCAAGATCCCTCTGTTCATCTAGACTACTAAGAATCCTACCATTTGCCTATACTCTACACATTTATTATTTCTGCCATAGTGCATTACCTCACACTTTTCCACATTAAACGCCATTTGCCACCTCTCGGCCCAGCTCTGCAACTTGTCCAAGTCCCTCTGCAAACTATAACACCCCTCTTCACTATCTACTTAGCTTATGAGGAGAGATTAAATAGACTGGGTCTGTGCTCACTGGAGTTTCGAAGGCTGAGGGGTGATCTTATAGAGACTTACAAGATAATGAAGGAGTTAGATTGAGTAGAGGTAGAGAGATTCTTTTCCTTAGAAAGGAAAACAGAACTAGAGGGCACTGCCTCAAAATAAAAGGGGGGGGGGGAAGAACAGTTTAGAACGGAAGTGAGGAGGAACTTCTTCACTCAAAGGGTGGGGAATCTCTGGAATTCTCTGCTCATTGAAGGAGTGGAGGCTACCTTGTTGAATATATTTAAATCACGGGTAGATAGATTTCTGATAGACAAGGGAACTAAGGGTTATGGGGAGAAAGCGGGAAAGTGGAACTGATCCACTGTAGATTAGCAATGATCTTATTGAATGAATGGTGGGCCAGGCTCGAAGGGCTAGATGCTGCTCCTGCTGCTCCTATTTCTTATGTTCTCATGCTCTTATAGCAGAGGATCTAGCACTGATCCCTGTGGTACACTACTGCTAACTGGCTCCAGTGTGAAAACGTTCCTTCCACCACCATCCTCTGTCATCTGTGAGACAGCCAGTTACTTATCCAATTGGTCAAATTTCCTTTTATCTCACACCTCCTTACCTTCTTCATGAGCCTACCATGGCGAACCTTATCAAAGCACTAGGAGCAAAGCTGAGAAGTGCATCATAGATCAGCTTTATATTTAAATAATGAGGCATCTTTTTAAAAATAAATTGGATGTGAACTTTTCTCAAGTCCAGCCCCAACTGCCCTTGAGAAGGTGGTTACGCTGCTTTCTTGAGCCACTGCAGTGCATGTGGTGTAAGTACACCCCATTACTGGTGGGGAGGGAATTCCAGGATTGTGACCAGATGACAGTGAAGGAACAGTGACTTGCTTCAGGGTGCAGGATGGTATGTGACTTGCAGAGGAACTTGTAGGTGGTGTGTGCCCATACACCTGCTGCCCTAAAATATTCTGGAACATTTCCTTAATGTTTACTGATAGAAAACACGTTTTTTTAAATTGGATATTCAGTAAGCTGAGCATTTTAAATAGTGCAACTTACAGCCCTGTTCCGAATCTGACGACCTCTCAGTTTTTCGGAATGAATATAGTGATGCTTCAGGGATTTGTTGCATCATTTCTGAATCATATTTTTCTGCATCTACAAGTAGACTGCCACAATTATGTAGAGTAAAAATTTCAGGGTCCAAAACAGAATATCTGTAAATAACATGAAAGCAATAATTTGTTAAAGGTAAACTTTTCTTTAATATGAGTTACACAAAGAGCACCATTTTCTACAGAAATTGTAATTTTACAAAATATAGGCAGGATTTCCAGCAGAAAGAAGTCTCACACAACCAGCTTAAAGTCCAAAAGATTTATTTGTAGCAAATGACACAAGCTTTCAGAACACGCTGTTCCTTCATCAGGTGGGTGGGAGTTCTGATCACAAACAGGACATAAAGACACTAACTCAATTTACGTGATAATGATTATGCATGTAAATTGAGTTAGTGTCTTTGTGCCCTATTTGCGATCGGAACTCCCACCCACCTGACGAAGTAATAGCGTGTTCTGAAAGTTTGTGGCATTTGCTACAAATGAACCTGTTGGACTTTCAGCTGGTGTTGTGAGACTTCTTTCTGTTTTTACCCCAATCCAATGCTGGCATCTCCACATCATTATTTCCAGCAGCAGACATGGCCTGCTACTCGCAGGCAGCAGAATTTTTCAGTCTTGTCAATGCCTGCATGATTTTGCATTCCCCACACCCTCTGCCAGGAAATGCACCATGGGTGGAACGGGCGGAAGAGACAGGTCACCACTGACAGGACCAGAAGATTCTATGGGGTGAGAAGGACTGTGAACTTGTGCACGCCGGTGGAGAGAGACTGCAGACAGAGTGAGATTCAGTCAGAGTGAGGGTATCGGAAATTTGGTGCTCAGGGGAAAGAGATGTTCACCTTTTGAGGAGCATAGAAGTGAAACTGTGAAAGAGACTCGAGGACATGTGAGCAGTAGAAAGAAATCGAACCCTGACATCATAGCCAATTGGTTGGTGACTGGTAAGTAGCTCTGTTTTCTCTCAGTGTTGTAGCTGTTGATGTTAAGTTAACTTAAAAGTTAAGTCATGGTAGGAGAACCTAGCCCCATGTTATGATCTTCTTCTCTGATGTGAGAATTTCAGGGACCTTTCCAATATCCCTGGCTCTTTCACATGCAGCAAGTGTATCTAGCTGTAGTTCTTCCAGATGGCTGTGGAGTTGCGGATGGGTTCACTTTAGAGGGTCCACAATGCTGAGGAAATCGTGGACAGCATGTCCAGCGAGTTGTAGATAAAAATTACTGAGTGAGATAAGGAATGGGTAACCAGCAGACAGAGGAAGAGTAGGAAGGCAGTGAAGGGGTTCCCTGCAGTCATCTCCCTCTTTAACAGTTTGGATACTGTTGGAGGAGATGTTTAGGGACTAAAGGAGGTGGGGGGGTGGGGGGTGATGAGGGGTCAGGGTGTGAGGAGTGGGAAGGATAAGGGAGTGATGGAGTGGTGTACTTGGGGGCTTGTCACTAATCTACAGAACTAGGTGTGGTACCTCTATGAATGGAGGCAGCCCTGATAACCTGCCTCAGCACTGTCAGTCAGGAGTTCAAGTGCTCTTGCCTCCAGCTGAATGAAAATCCTTACAGGTGGTACAGCCTGTCTCCCAGTTTCATGATGAAACTCTAACCAGCTAATTCGATTTCTCTCCCCACAGATATTACCAGTCCTATTTCCAACATTTTCCATTCTTAGGTCGTGTAGATGTGCTAACTAACTGTAAGGAGGGAATATCAATGGCAAGAGGGCTGGAGCTTTGAATCTGTTTAGCTCCATTGAAAGATTGAATTAAGAAGGAAGCAGACTCTTTAACTTCTCAAACCTGACTTGTCCAACGCAGGGTTGGGAAGTAGGGGATACAGAGTGAGGGGAGGGTGGAATAAGCAATCCACTCTCAGACAGGGGCAGAGTCAATAAAATTGTTACATTTCTCCATTTCACCCACATTTTTATTTTTAAAGCACAGAGGTTTTAAGTGCATTTATAGTATTGCTTGTGTGCCAAGATAAGCAGGGGAACTTCCCTCGATCTTCAAGTTCCCTTTTTCCAGGTGGTCAAATCACATTACACCGAATCTGCCTGAGATTTTCCACTAATCTCCTCAACCCACCACCATCTGTGCAACCCTCCGGTCCACAATATTTGACTGCATAACCTAATCTCCAAACGCTCATTCTCACCAGCCTGTCCCCTGCCTCAATTTGCAATAACCTTCAGTCCACAATTTCTGACATTAATAACAAGACAAATTCAGTCTGATGTGTAACTGATAGTCAATTTCCCTTCATCCTGTACCATTGCTGAAGCTGAAATATCCTTGGCCATGCCAGTGCTTAAATGAGAGAAACAGATTTATTCACGGCTAAAATGTGATTGGCAACTCTTTCCATTCTGATATATTTGATATTGCTAGATTAGGAGACTGTGCTTACCACAGCATATTTTTAATGTTTTATTTGGGGCCTTGCACATTGGCTGAGAAAACCACATTTAGCAGAAGGAACTGATTTACTGATTCAAGAATCAGACAAATCTGACAACAGAGGAAGTGGTGTACTATTCCTACCTCTTTTAGTTCTAACCGTGCTCTACCTTTTCTCCTCCCACTATACAAATCACTGTTTTGTTTTGGCCAGACTTAAAGTACTGGTCTCACTGGTTGCAACAAGGCCTTGCTTTTGTGTTCTCTCCTTTCTCAAACATTCCCACATTTTTACACAACTTTGATTTTCTAACTAATCTAATTTATACTGTTACTGTTTTTACCCACCTCGAAAATTACTCCAATTCCTCCTGCCTTTTAACCCACATTATTTCCCATCTTTTTAAACTCTAGTCTGCTCCACTCTAGCCGTTGTAAGATCCTGTCTCAGTTCCAATCTACTTCCACATTGCACTTAGTCCTGTCATCTTAATGGAGATTGATTAGAATATTTCCATTGTTATTGTTTAGCTAATGAGATTGCATTTCTGAAAAGCTACGTTACCAGTGGTTTGGCGGGGCAGGCTCGAGAGGCCAGATGGACTACTCCTGCTCCTACTTTTTATGTTCTTTATGGGAAAATGGCCCATCAATTTTCATTCCCAATAATACAACATTACAAATTTCTGAAAACACAGTCTGTTCTAACAGGTAAATCTCACTTTAATTTGTTCTTCCAAGCAAAGAACTGTTTTGACATGAGATACCTTTCTTCTCCTCTGAGGCTAATGCACACGACATGACTCATTTCTTTCAAATGAAATCTGACAGATCACGTTCTGCATTGATTCCTTGGTGGACCATTTACTTGAATCACAATTCTCAATCAGGAGCGCCCACTAACTATGAGAAAGATTACTCTTCTACTCCCATCAAATATGAGCACCTGAGTCAATCTCGATCAAGCTCGATGTTTAGAAATCAGAACTCTCAGCACTGTTCACTGTTCGGAGTAGGACCTCAACCCATTATCTTCGAAATCTGCCAATTTATGAAAATAGTCGTTTTCAAGATACCTGCTTACGATTTTTGAGGTCCAACCTTCTTCTTCATAATACTTCATGAATGAATTAAAACAGAGAATTCCCAACAGCACATTTAACTGACTACGCCACGGCATCTCAAGGAAACAAAATTTGTTGAACTTTTTAAGTTGCGTGTAACGATGTACAATTGGTTTCAGAAGAGTTTGAAAAACTTCCTTCGCTTTCTTTTCCAATTTTTCCCTTTGTTTCCTAAATGAAATGATGAAAACATATTGTTGATTGAAAGAAAATTGCATCAGCAACAATAAAAATCCACCATACGTACTTGTGTGAAAGTCAAGCCAGAAAATTAGGGTCAGCTTTCAGAGAAGTAATTGTTCCAAGAGATTGAAATCCATATTGCCTCATTGCTTATTATTGCAGATTTGTGTAGTTGGAGACTGTTCCCGACAAACCTGACTACAAAAATAACCCAGAAGGATCTAATAAGTGTTTTATTGTGTGTTGTCATATGCAGACAGGAGGAGCTGCATATCCATTTTCAGTGGTGCTGTTCTAGGATTCTCTCAATGGTTAGGTTTGATTTCAGCAGCAAGTGGGTGTTCAATACAAAGAGTTGGGATTTTTCAGCTAAAGGTCATGAATCAACTGTATGAAAAATGAATGCTTTTTTGATCAAAAGTCAAGGGTTGCACATACAGCACCCCTCTCTGTCTATGCACTTTATTCCATTCCCATCAATTCATCCAACACTGCCACTCAGCCTCAGCCTCATGTGGTTTCATGCCTTTCACAGTTAGTTATACGAACAAAGAACAAAACAGCACGGGAAACAGGCCCTTCGATCCGGCCCTTCGAACAGACGGGAGTCGCAGATGGTGGTATGTCTCCCTGGAGCTGGGATTCGGGATGTCTCTGGATGTGTCCCGGACATCCTGAAAGGGGAGGGTGAGGAACTCGAAGTTGTAGTACATATAGGTACTACTGACATAGGCAGGAAGAGGGAAGTGGACATGAAAAGGGATTATAGGGAACTGGGTAGGCAGCTGAGAGAGAGGAAAGCGAAGGTAGTAATCTCAAGATTGCTGCCTGCGCCTCGGGAGAGTGAGAGCAGGAATAGTATGAGGTGGAGGTTGAATACGTGGCTGAGGGACTGGAGCAGGGGGCAGGGATTCCGGTTCCTGGATCATTGGGACCTCTTTAGGGGCAGGTGTGACCTGTACAGCAAAGACGGGTGGCACCTGAATCCCAGGGGGACTAATATCTTGGTGGGAAGACTGGCTAGGGCTACTGGGGGGACTTTAAACTAGAAAGGTTAGGGGGAGGGAATAGTGATGTGGAGACTGGGAGCAAGGAAGTTAGCTCCCAGGTAGGGAAGGACTCTAGGCAGGATGAGAGGCAGGTTAGACGAGTGGGGGAGAAGGGAAATGTCCAGTCTGAGGGACTGAGCTGTGTCTATTTTAATGCCAGGAGTGTAGTAAATAAGGTGGATGAACTTAGGGCGTGGATTGCTGCTTGGGATTGTGATGTGGTGGCCATTACAGAGACTTGGATGTCTCAGGGACAGGACTGGGTACTACAGGTCCCAGGATTCAGATCCTTCAGGAAGGACAGGGAGGGAGGCAAAAGAGGTGGTGGAGTGGCACTGTTGATCAGGGACAGTGTCATGGCTGCAGAGAAGGTGGATACCGAGGAGGGAATGTCTACGGAGTCTCTGTGGGTGGAAGTTAGGAATAGCAAAAGGTCGGTGACGTTGCTGGGTGTATTCTACAGGCCGCCCAATAGTGACAGGGAAGTTGAGGTGCAGATAGGGAAACAGATACTGGAGAGATGTAGAAATAACAGAGTTGTTGTGATGGGAGACTTCAATTTCCCAAACATCGACTGGAATATCCCAAGGGTAAGGGGTTTGGATGGGGAGGAGTTTGTTAGGTGCGTTCAGGAGGGTTTCCTGACACAGCACGTGGACAAGCCTACGAGAGGAGGGGCTGTACTGGACCTGGGACTAGCTAATGAACCAGGACAGGTGATGGATTTCTCGGTAGGAGAGCATCTTGGGGATGGAGATCATAATTCTATCTCCTTCACCCTTGCATTGGAAAAGGATAGGATCAGGCAGGCTAGGAAGGTGTTTGTCTGGAATAAGGGGAAATATGAAGACATCAGGCAGATGTTGGGGCGAATAAACTGGAAGGAGGTGTTCTTGGGGAAAAGCACAGAAGGAAGGTGGCAGATATTCAAGGAATGCTTGTCTGGAGCTTTGCACGACAACGTTCCGGTGAGACAAGGAGGTTTTGGTAGGACGCGGGAACCGTGGTGCACGAAGGCTGTGGTGAACATAGTCAGGAAGAAAAGAAAGGTGTATAAAAGGTTCAAAGAGCTAGGCGATGTTGGGGATCTAGAGAAGTATAAGGCTTACAGAAGAGAGCTTAAAAAGGAAATTAGGAGAGCCAGAAGGGGTCATGAGAAGGCCTTGGCTGGTAGGATTAAGGAGAATCCCAAGGCCTTCTACAAATATGTGAAAAGTAAAAGGATGAGAAGAGAAGGGATAGGACCTATAAAAGGTGAAGGGGGAAAAGTCTGTATGGAACCGGAAGAAATGGCAGAGGTGCTTAATGAGTACTTTGCCTCAGTATTCACGGTGGAAAGTGATCTGGGAGGATGCACTACAAGTTTGCGGCAGACTGAAAAGATTGAGTATGTAGATATTAAGGAAGCGGATGTGTTAGAACTTCTAAATGCTATCAAGATAGACAAGTCTCCGGGACCAGATGGGATGTACCCCAGGTTATTGTGGGAGGTGAGGGATGTCATTGCAGAGCCCCTGGCGATGATCTTTGCGTCGTTGATGGAGACGGGAGAGGTTCCGGAGGATTGGAGGATTGCGGATGTGGTCCCTATTTTCAAGAAAGGGAACAGGGATAGTCCTGGAAATTACCGACCGGTGAGTCTGACCTCAGTGGTTGGTAAGCTGATGGAGAGGCTTCTGAGGGACAAGATTTACGAGCATTTGGAGAAGTTTAGGTTGATTAGAAATAGTCAACATGGTTTTGTAAAAGGCAGGTCGTGCCTTACGAGCTTAATTGAGTTCTTCGAAAATGTGACTGAACACATTGACGAAGGAAGAGCAGTGGACGTGGTGTACATGGACTTCAGCAAGGCATTTGACAAGGTCCCACATGCAAGACTTCTTGAGAAGGTGAGAGGCCATGGGATCCAAGGGGCTTTGGCCTTGTGGATCCAGAACTGGCTTGCCTGCAGAAGGCAGAGGGTGGTTGTGGATGGCTCTTTTTCTGCATGGAGGTCGGTCACCAGTGGAGTGCCCCAGGGATCTGTTCTAGGACCCTGCTGTTTGTCATTTTCATAAATGACCTGGATGAGGAAGTGGAGGGATGGGTGAGTAAGTTCGCCAATGACATGAAGGTCGGTGGTGTTGTGGATGGTCTGGAGGGATGTCAGAAGTTGCAGCATGACATCGACAGGATGCAAGACTGGGCGGAGAAGTGGCAGATGGACTTCAACGCGGATAAATGTGTTGTGGTCCATTTTGGCAGATCCAACGGGATGAATGAGTACACTATCAAAGGTAGGAGTCTTAGCTGTGTGGAAGAGCAGAGGGATCTTGGGGTCCGGGTCCATAAGACTCTCAAATCGGCCTCCCAGGTGGAGGATGTGGTTAAGAAAGCTTACGGTGTACTGGCCTTCATTCATCGAGGGATTGAGTTCAGGAGTCAGGAGGTAATGCTGCAGCTTTATAGGACCCTTGTCAGACCACACTTGGAGTACTGTGCGCAGTTCTGGTCGCCTCACTATAGGAAGGACGTGGAAGCTATTGAAAGGGTGCAGAGGAGATTTACAAGGATGTTGCCTGGATTGGGAGGCATGCCTTATGAAGACAGGTTGAGGGAGCTGGGACTGTTCTCCCTGGAGAGACGAAGGTTGAGAGGCGACCTGATAGAGGTTTACAAGATGTTGAGAGGAATAGATAGGGTGGACTCTCAGAGACTATTTCCCAGGGCTGAAATGGTTGCAACGAGAGGGCACAGATTTAAGGTGCAGGGAAGCAAGTACAGAGGGGATGCTAGGGGAAGGTTTTTCACTCAGAGGGTGGTGAGTGAATGGAATCGGCTGCCGTCGGTGGTGGTCGAGGCGAACTCGCTGGGGTCTTTTAAAAGACTTCTGGATGAGTATATGGGATCCAATGGGATTGGGGGTTATAGATAGGTCTATGGCTGGGTAGGTTTTGATGTGTTCGGCACAACTTGTGGGCCGAAGGGCCTGTTTGTGCTGTGGTGTTCTATGTTCTATGATCCAATAAGCCCGCGCCGCCCGGTGTTCCCACCTCTACCTGTGATCCCTGTCTATGTTTATAGATCTATGGATTAAAAACCAAATTTCAGACAATTTAGGGAGAATTTGTTTTGCCAATTAGCCTAAGGGCACATCTTTGGGATGTGGGAGGAAACCGGAGCTCCCGGAGAAAACCCACGCAAGCACGGGGAGAATGCGCAAACTCCCACAGACACAGGCCCAAATCCATGTATCTGCACAGCACAGCGATAGTCACTGAGCTGTCGTATTGCCCATCAAATGGTCCAGGTCAAGCGTACACTAACGATGTGAAGCATTAGGATACTCTCGAAAAAAATCCAACAGCAGCCCTCTCACGACCCATTGCGTGTATGCCCCTTGTTAGACAACAAGGTGGACCAAAGCACCTGTAGGATAAAAACAAGTCCATCAATATCATCATTTATTTACACACTTCCCAGGGACTCCCAAGGCTCATGATACCTATTTTAAATCAGTTTTCTATTCCCCTCCATTCCCATTCTGTTCATGTGCCCATCCTCTCCATCAGGTGAACACATTCTATTACACACACTTAGAGCTCTGTTCCTACCCTTGAGAGTGAGTACAAAACATGAGGGAGAGAATTGGGCATGGGGTGCTCCACAGCAGATGAGGAAGTGCTGGAAATAGCTGAGTGGCAGCTTGAAAGCGATTATTTCAGATTTTACTTAGTTTAGACACAATACAGGCTGACAGAGCTAGCAGCAGGTAGAAGAATGATAACTTACCTACCCATAGATTACTACAGTAAATCTCTTGCTGTAGTAAGAGATTTACAGCATGTAATTATGATTTTAAGACATATTTTAATATTTTAAATGCATTTCGAAGTATTTTACTGTGATTAAACGTTTCAGTCAGTGCTGAAAAGCATAATGGGAAAGTTGAATAGTTTGAAGACCATAGGTATGAGAACCTTAGCTAGTATAGCTATATCTGGGAGATGATGAGAAGCATGCACATTTTGCAACTTTTGGTTGATTTGCAGCAATAGACAGAGATTAGGCATAATCTTGGGTGCCAGATCAGATATCTAGACTAATGTGGGAATTTCCACATTTGCCATTACACAAGTGACTGCCGCATCCAGACAACAGGGAAGTGGTCAGATTTAAAATGAGAATAATGTCCAGTTAGTAATGGACAAATAAGAAACCATTATGCTGAGAAGTACTAAGGAATTATTGTCTGACAAAGATTTATATTGATGTACTGACATTAAATGAAATTTATTTTATACTATATAAGGTGGAGAATTAGATGAAGAAAATGTATAACTGTCTTGACTTACTAATAACTTCAGAACTTGTTTGAATGGTCTGTGTAATCTGTATCTGCGACCATCATTGATAATTTCTCCCATTGATCACTGGCTTTTAATGAAGTCTTACCTTTATATTGTGACATTGGTTTCCTGATATATTTGCCACCTCATCGGAAGACTGTGCTTATATAGCTCCTTGGCCATTGGAGATGGAGAGAAAGATAGAAATTCTTGATGACACAATTGTCCAGGTTTTCTAATCAGTGTAACTGCCGACCACATTAAAAACTGTGTCTTTAACATTCTGTGCTGGAGCTTTAGGATTTTCTGGCCTGCCTCTAAGTCACAACCATCAGCAAAGGCAGTTGTGAGGCATGATGCTAAGGTGCAGGAACATCAAGATAAGCCCCTTTAGAACAGCATAAGGAATGGCTGCAGTCTTGTAGCCTGCAGTGAACTGAGGTGAGTCCTTTAAATTTCTCAAACATTTTTAACAATTTTTATTTCAAAAAAAACAAGTTATTGCTTTTATGAATAATCTTTAGTTTGAAATGGAAAAGACAAATGATGAAGTATTGAAACTGCAGCCAGTGGTAAGTCTATGAACATTTACTGTTGATAGAAAAGGATTACTAATGGAAATGGGGGTGAGGAGGTGAGAAAAGGGTTGGGTAAGCAGGTTAAATGGATGTGGGTCGACAGGGTGGTTGGAGAAAGAGGAGAAGGTTTGGTGGGGCTGTGAGGGGGAAACTGAGAAAGTTGGGTAGTATTTTTTCAGCAAGTTTACTTTTAAATACATTTTGAGCTTTTGCTGTGAATCACTTTCAAACCAATGGCTGTGATTAACAGCATGGGCATTCGAGGGTAACTTTCTAGTAAAGTTCAGAACATTTAACCTGGGTCCACAAGATCTCATCACTGCCTGAGGCACCTATGCAAGCAGCATATCTTTGCCTATCAGAAGTTTAAATTTCATGAGCAAGTGCACATCAGGACTTCCTCTTGGTCCCAGCATGCAACAGCAGCAGACATTTCTAAGTTGACTGGAAGATCTGAGCCAAGGATTAGAATCTCAGCTCATATGGCATGCAGTGAGGTTATGTCTTACATACTTTGAGCCAAATGTTGCACACTGGATTCATCTACTACAGATATAGGCCCATTGTGTTGCTGCATTGTCAGTAAATAGCTGGAAATAGCTAGGAATTAATGTGCTCTGTATAGGTCTTCTAGGGGTCACATTTCATTGTCTAAGTGCCAAAGCCAGCGGCAAAATTGAGATGTTTCCCAATGATGTTGGCAGCATTTGTCAGCTAGGATTCACTCACCTGATGGATGCAAATTCCTGCATTTTGGAAAACCTGCCAACCAACCCTGTTGCTCAAAGACTGTATTTGGAGACAGAACCACACCAACTCAGAACCGTGAGAAGGTTGCAATTGTACAGCACTTATAAAAAGAGTCCAGATGCAATTCTTGCCAGTACGGGGAGGGGTGGAGCCTAATCCCGCCGGCTGCTGAACTCCAGAAGCACCACTGCGCAGGTGCCCCAATCTCCTAGAGTACTGGAAAATCTCCTGCCAGCCCCTCCTATCTGCCCCACAGATACTGGAACCCACTGCCAATCATTCCCTGTTCCAGTCTCCCCCCATACCGTACTGTCCTCCCAGACATCATTGGCAGGATCCAAACCTCGACTGGTGAGGGTATAAGTACAAATGAGCCCAGACAATAATGTTTGGGAATCACTAGTGACAATTAAATAATGTCATGACTACCAAATGAAATGCCAAAGCTGATTTCGCCTGCAAAGCTGTGCCTGCAAGATTGCGAGAGGTATAAAAACAGACACAATCCTGATTTTTCACCTCTCGCCGCATCTCACTGGCTCACCATGCTGATTGGCTGGTGGGGAGAGCCAGTAAGATTGCAGCCTTTTCATGTAATTTTCCACCCTGTAAATAAAAAAAGAAACTGGATTGACTAGGCATCACTTCAGGCTCTTGTGTGGCTGTGGAATGGCAGTGGGGAATTTTCCAGGCCATTAACTGCAGGTTGAGAATCACAATGGCCTGGAGAATGAGGCATCAGGCAAAATATATATGGTTTGCACTTTTCCCTTTGAAGAAGTCACAATCAGGCTTAGTCGATGTAAATATTGTGGTTAGGAACAATGGGAGTATTTGAGATGCAGTCCAGTGTGAAGGAAAATGTAAATAAACACAGCTGACTGGATGCTGAAAAATAAATTAAACTGCCAATGGAAGCCTATTTCAAATGACTGCACTTTGAAATTGACAGAGCTCAAAGGTTTTTTTGTGCAATAGAGAGAGTTTCAAAGGTTTTGGCTTACTAGGCAAGTTCAGAGACTTTAAATCAATGTTGTGCGAACACTTCAGGGTTGAGTGCACAGCTAGGGAGAATGGAAATCCCACCAACCTCCCTCCCAACCCACTGCCCCAAACCAGTAAAATTAACATCTCCATTCTGTCAGAGGAACTCAAAAGGGCTGTGCTCACACCTGCAGCTTCTGATAAGGAGAAAGGGAAATCTGTGCTGTAGAATGGAGTGCTCTTGTGATTCAAAACATTGCCAGATGATCAGGGGACATGGAGTTTAAAGTGACCTGGCCACTTCCGAATTTGCACAGCTGAAAGGCAGGAATAACGATTTTGATCACAGGGCAGCCTGAAATCTCGATTTCAGGGGTGATCTTCAGTTCTGCCAGGGCTGGCAGGAGCATTACAGCCATGAGACCCCCATCCCGACAAAAAGAACAAAGAACAAAACAGCACGGGAAACAGGCCCTTCGGCCCAACGAGCCCGCGCCGCCACCCCGATGTTCCCACCTCTACCCGTGATCCCTGTCTATGTTTATCGACCTATGGATTAAAAACCAAATTTGAGACAATTTAGAGAGAATTTGTTTTGCCAATTAGCCTAAGAGCACATCTTTGGGATGTGGGAGGAAACCGGAGCACCAGGAAAAAACCCACACAAGCACGGGGAGAATGTGCAAACTCCCACAGATACAGGCCCAAATCCATGTATCTGCACAGCACAGCGATAGTCACTGAGCTGTTGTGTTGCCCATCAAATGGTCCAGGTCAAGCGTACACTAACGACGTGAAGCATTAGGATACTCTCGAAAAAAATCCAAGAGCAGCCCTCTCACGACCCATCGCGTGTATGCCCCTCGTTAGACAACAAGGTGGACCAAAGCACCTGTAGGATAAAAACAAGTACATCAATATCATCATCTATTTACACACTTCCCAGGGACTCCCAAGGCTCATGATCCCTATTTTAAATCAGTTTTCTATACCCCTCCATTCCCAAAAAGTGGCAAGGTCAACCCCTCATCCCTAGCCCGAACTCACTGGGAATATTGGATGGAATTCTTCCTCTGAATGAGGGGTCTGTGGCAAGATGGGCTGAATGAGGCTTGAGTGGTAGCTTGTGGGAGGAGGGTGGTTGGGTCACCTTCGTGACTGCATGGTGTGGAGGGTACGACCTCTGATTTGTGGATAGGACTGGAGATGCCTCTCATTGGTGAAGATTTAATAATGCTGCCCTGGTCACTGCAGTGGGGAATGGGGGAGCTTGGTGGGATTTCCGTTCTCCATAGCTATGCGCTATGCAGGAGAGGCATGAGGAGAGTCCTGATGCCCCAATGTGCCAGCCTATGTTGGTATGGAGGAGTGCTAGCAATGCGGTAGATGTTTGAAGGGTGGGACGAGGTCTCTCGGTTCACTATCAGTTCGGGATGCCCCTGCACAATGCTGCCTGAGCACTCTGAAGTTAGCTTCATTGATGTACATAGACTTCACACCGCCCACCCTAGGCCACTATCCTCCCCTCACAACTGGTGCAAAGTTCCCAGTGTCAAAAAAAAAATTGACAGTGCCCAAAGATTGCAATGCTGAGCTCACCCTAAAGACAGGCATGTAACAACATTTTTGGGAAAATTGCCCCCAGGGACAGTCCTTGTCAAACAACCACCTTCTTCAGGTGAAAGGTGGTCTAGGAGAGAGTGAGGGGGATATCATAAGAGGTCTCCAGCACTTCAACTAGAGAACAGAATAGTGATTTGAGCTACTGAGATCAACATATTCTGTGCTAAACAGCCATCATTCTATGGGATCAATGAACCACTCTCAACTGATGTGTACTTTTGCTGTCTATTCTGCTAATGCATCCCTATGTAAAATGTTGCATCATAACAAACTAAGTTCAAGTTACTTACTAATGCTTGACAGCCTATCTTAGGTATCTGTGGCTCCTGACCTCAGAATCATACACTGGGGTCCTAAAACAAGGAAAAAGCTTATCTACCTTTGTGCATTTACGTCCATTTTATAAGCAGGATTATTGTGAAAGTTCGCCACAAGTTCCCTCAACGATATTTTGTCTTTTTTTGGTTTTCTGCTTGCAGGATTCTGAACAGCAAGAAATAATATCGTGTTAAAATAGTAAATCTTCAAGTGAATGATCCATTAATTCCTTTATATTGTTAATATTATGAATTAAGGCAACATTAATCATATTTGCGTTTGGTCAATTTCACTAACTCCAGAGTGATTTTATCATCAAAAACTAGTAACAGAATCTTAATTCTCATGAAATATTGCATGTTTCTATAAAATGTTTGAACACATGGACAATGAAATAACCTGTTGAACACGATGGAAAGAAGGTTCAATTTTGATTGACCAGAAGCAGGGAAGACCGGTTTTACTGCATTTTGTGAGGCAACCCTTTTGAATTGAACAGACTTTTTCCACATGGCAAGTGTTTAAGGAGAATATTGGATGGGCTCTTGACGCAAACAAATTTGCAGGATTGCAGGGCTAGAGCAAGACATGGGGCTGACTGGATTTCCAAAAAGAGGCTCAATGGCCAAAGTTCTCCATCTGTGCAATATATTCTTTGATGATTCTAAAGTGCAAAGTTAAAATGAAAAAGAAATTTGAGACTAATTAGAGCTTACAATAAGTCTAAAGGTTTGGCATAGTTTTGCATGAATGCATAAAATATTAATACAGTTAGGGAACTGCAGATCAAACTAGCCATGTGGGGACAGGCTGCAATGGTGATCTTTCTTTTTTCTTCAATGGGATCTGAGTGTTCCTAACAAAGACAGCATTTATTGCAAATCCCTAATTGTTCTCAAGAAAGTTATGGTGATCCACCTTTTTGCAGTACTGCAGTCTCTTTGCTGTTGGTACACTCACTGTGCTGCTCCAAAGAGAGTTCCAGGATTTTTAATCCAGTAAAAGTGAAGGACTAACAGTATAATTTCAAGTCAGGATATATGGCTGGTGATTCCTTACACCTGCTGCCCTTGCCTGTCCAGGTGGCAGAAGTCAAGGTTTGGAAGGTGCCATCAAAGCAAACTGGTGACTTACTGCACTGTATTTTGTATATTTGCATTTTGAGTGCAAACCTAAGCAGGAGATATAAGCAAGGGATACATACAGATGAAAGAGAGAAAAGTGGAAAGCAAAAATGGAATGCTGAGGGACAAGGATAAGAACAAAGAAGAACAAAGAACAAAACAGCACAGGAAACAGGCCCTTCGGCCCAACGAACCAGCGTCTCCAACCCGTGTTCCCACCTCTACCCGTGGTCCCTGTCCATGTTTATAGATCTATGGATTAAAAACCAAATTTGAGACAATTTAGAGAGAATTTGTTTTGCCAATTAGCCTAAGAGCACATCTTTGGGATGTGGGAGGAAACAGGAGCACCCGGAGAAAACCCACGCAAGCATGGGGAGAATGCGCAAACTCCACAGACACAGGCCCAAATCCATGTATCTGCACAGCACAGCGATAGTCACTGAGCTGTCGTGTTGCTCATCAAATGGTCCAGGTCAAGCGTACACTAATGACGTGAAGCACTAGGATACTCTCGAAAAAAATCCAAGAGCAGCCCTCTCACGACCCATCGCGTGTATGCCTCTTGTTAGACAACAAGGTGGACCAAAGCACCTGTAGGATAAAAACAAGTACGTCAATATCATCATCTATTTACACACTTCCCAGGGACTCCCAAGGCTCATGATCCATACTTTAAATCAGTTTTCTATACCCCTCCATTCCCATTCTGTTCATGTGCCCATCTAAGTATTTCTTAAATAACTCCAGAGTGCCTGCCTCCACCACTTCATTTGGCAGCGCATTCCGTAGCCCCACCACCCTCTGTGTGAAAAAACTTCTTCTAGCATCCAAATTATACCTTACCCCTCTCACCCTAAGCCCTTGACCCCTCGTGCTATTCAAGTCCATCCTAGGAAAGAACTTAACCCTGTTTACTCTATCTATACCCCTCATAATCTTGTACACCTCTATTAGATCTCCTCTAAGTCTACGTCTTTCTAAGGAAAACAGTCCCAATTTGCCTAACCTCTCCTCGTAACTCAGACCTTCCATAGCACGCAGTATCCTGGTAAACCTCCTCTGCACTCTCTCCAGAGTCTCCACGTTTGTAGTAAACAAAACCATTGTACAAAATAAGATGTATAAAAACATTAAAAAGGCAAGTGATATGAATGTAAGGAGTGTTCACAATAAAGTAGATAAATTAACAGTGCAAGTAGTTATAACTGGGCATGATAGATTGTAATTACAGGGACATAGCTGCAGGGTAACAAAGAGTGGGAACTCAATATCCATGGGTATGCAATATTTAGGAAACAGTGTTATGAGTTAGGAATGAAATCGGTGCAATATTGAGAGGATACTGGCTCAGAAAATCCAGATGCAGAATCAGTCTGGACAAAGCTATAAAGCAACAATATCAGGAAAACATCCAGGAACCCAGGATATTCTGGGTACTTGGATTTGAATCCCAGCATGGCAGATGTAGAATTCCAGTTCAACAAAAATCTGGAATTAACAGCAGAGAGTAAAACAGTTGAAGGATTAATCAATAATCTTGTTACGTGGGATCCTTTAGGGAAGAGAACCCAACATGATTGCATTTTCCATTGGGATAGAAAATGATGTAGTCTAATACAAAACTAGGATCATAAAACTTCAAAAGGGCAATGCTCTGAAAGCTAGTGGCTTTTGCTACCAAATAAACCTGTTGGGACTTTAACCCAGTGTTGTGAAACTTCTTACTGTGTTTACCTCAGTTCAATATTGACATCTCCACATCTTGGGCGTCTTAGTAGTGCCAGCTTTTGCCCCCTGGATCTAAGGAGCAAAGTGCCCATTCTCAGCAGGCACCTTGGCATTGCTCACCAGGCACTGGGCAGTGCCAAGGGGGTGATAGGTGGGGGTGGGGGTGCTGCTGCCATTCTGCCATTGGGATCATTCGATACTGGAGGGAGGCCAATGATTGGGATGGGTTGGGAGTTTGGGGGGTGGGGGAGGGCACTGATCTGCTGGGGGATGGTCAGCCTCCTGTTCGGGGAGGGGGGTGGTCTGTCGCAGTGGAGGGGCGTGAGGGGGAATTGTCACTGCCGAGGGAGTGGCTACATCAGCGATCGAGCTGGCCGGCAAAGTGCAGGCTGACAGATAGGGGCCCATGACCATGCATAGAGTTCTGGAACTGTCCAACTCCAGTGTGAATAGGCCTTGTGCTTTTAATGATATTCACGCTGCAGTGCGTAGATCATGGGAGATTCGAGTGTGAACTCTCACTGAAAAAACAATCGTGATTTACACCAGCTTTCCCACAAATTTAGCACTTAACTTTTTTGGGAGAATTGCCTCCTCAGTGTTTCACTCCAGGTGTGATTCTATTTACCCACTAAGAAGCTTTTATTTAACAATACAGTTTAACTATAACAAAAACAATTAGCATAACTTTTACCCATTGAAATACTTAAACATGACGAGGTACAATTCTTAACTGCTAGCCTATTATTGGTTCCAAGTTAAGCAATATTGCTCATTAAAAACTAGGGGACAGGGCTTATTCACGCTGGAGTTTGACAGTTCCAGGCCTCTGCGCATGCGCCATGGCTCCTAGATGTCAACCTACACTTTGCTGGCCAGCTCAATTGTAGCTGGTAGCACCTCATAGTGCTACTCCTCCCCACTAAGTCACCTCCATAAGCTCCTCTCCAAAATCAGTGAGCAAAGACACATTGGCTAACATGGTGGTGTAGAGGCTGCTTGTCTTCAGCCTTCAAAACACCTTTGGAGAGAGATTCTTATTTTCTAGCAGGTCACAAACTATAGCCTCCAGAGAGAGAGAAAAGAGCTCCTGCTCCTTTTTGATTTGATTTATCATTGTCACATGTATTAGTATACAGTGGAAAGTATTGCTTCTTGCTCTTCGTACTGACAAAGCATACTGTCCATCGAGAAGGAAATGAGGAACTGCAGAGTGTAGTGTTACAGTCATAGGTAGGGTGTCGAGCAAGATCAATTTAATGCAAGGTAGGTCCATTTAAAAGTCTGATGGTAGCAGGGAAGAAACTGCTGATTCAAGCGGAGACTGCTTGCTTATCTCTGTAAGCATACTCCTCCCAATAGCATATGACTTAGCCTTTGTCAATCAACCTAATCAAACCCTACTCTGAAGCTCCAGGGAACAATCCTAAAAAAATAACAAAACTGCATTCGCTCAGATTAAAACAAACAAACAGCCCAATATCTAGAATCCATTACTCTTCTACATTCTAAGCATGTGGGCCACTTGGAGCAAACAGATTAGAACTAATTAAACAGAATGGGCTCTTAAACATACCCATTCCAAGAAACATGACACAAATACTTTCTTAAAGACACAACTGTGGATGCCAGTTTTAACTTACATTGTTATACTCTATGACAATTGCTGTATTTTTCAGGGGTCTACTTGCAGTTTTTTTCCCAGATGCTTTCTTTCTGCCAAGAAGAGTTTTGTTCCGCCTGTTCAATTAAAACAAAAAGTCACGTATTGAGGGAAGCAAACAACCAATAAATGTGTTGGTGTCAGAGTTATAGTCCTCATGGCATGGAGCTGTGAACAGGTTTCCAGTCCTAAAGCCAACTTGAGTGACAGGCTTGGCTGCTTGTTGGGTAAGAAAGACCTGAGAAAAAGTACAAGTAAGTGTTTGCTGCAGATAGAGATCCTTGGGATAGAGTGCAGTCAAGAGGATCTGAGCTGATCTCAGATGGTAGAGATTGTGGGATATCAGGAGGTCAGTTGGGAGATGTGTGTCAGAAAATGGTAAGAGAGCTTGGGGAGGTAAAAGACAGATAAGGCAATAGGGGACAGTTGAAAATGGGATGGAGTGCAAAGAGAGATTGGAGAAGATTTAGAGATTGGATACAGAGATTGTGAGGATTGGGGGGACAGGAAAAAGATAGGGAGATCAAAGTATCCCAGTGGTAAAAAAGGCTGCAGTTGCTGATGGGAAAATATATCAGGACAGATCATAGAAGTAGAAGAGGGCTTTCCAGAGTAATCTTGTTCAGCCTATGGAAATATACCTACTTCTTCTAGCCCATAAAAAGTACCGCAAGGGAATTTATCTGTTGGATAAAGACCTTTGTGTCTTTTTTTAAATTTCAGGTTTCCTGAGGACTGGAAAACCAAACTGATTGCACCTAAAAATAGCAGACAGCATCTTTAAAAGATATCAATAAGCAACCTTCTGCTGAGGATGGGCTGGTTACCCTTGTCCCTCCTCAGTTAAACACAAAATCAATGAGCTCTTGGCATCTTGGGTTCCAGTTTCAGATAAGTTTAATTTTCCATCTGATCCTAAACTCCAGTTTTTGGGTGTTTTAACTTTAGCCCCTTACATGTTCTTGTACTGTATGCATTGATTAAAAAATAATTTCGAACAGAAAGTAATTTCTGTTCATTAGTTTGAGCAAAACCAGTTATATATTAACAAAACAAATATTCATCATTAATTTTTCTGAAAAAGTTCAATATTCAACCTTTCTTTTCAATGGGATGCTTACAATACTGACCAGAGGCAAATCAAACTGGAGATTTGGTTTGTCGAAACAAACCTTCTTTCAGAAAAAAGCTTTTCTAGCAACACACATTTCTCAATTTGCCCAAGTTTATGAACTTTAAATTAGTCATGTTTCATTGCAGTAGACATGTACTTACTTTTTTAGAGACCCAACAATTTCATTCACCCAATTTGTTATTTGTGTAAAATGTTCCTCTCGTACTAGTCTGTGCAGGAGCAGTACAAAATATTCCAGGAATCGAATTGTCTCTTTAAACTTCATGACTGTAATATAGGAGATATTAAAATGGCTTTCAGCAAGATATTGGTTGAAAATCCAATAATATTTTTTACAGGGTTATTCTGCCAAATCAACATAAACCGTAAAAGCAAAAATGTGACAAATTACAAAGAATTAAAGCAGATGAACCACCCATGATCAGCCAAGGCCCAGGATTCAGACGCAACAAAGGCCCATCAAGCCCAGTTTAGCCTGCAAAGTCTTCTTCATTAACAGGTGGAGATTTGTGCAAAGATTGGGTGAGCTGACACACAGCTAGAATCACATCTCAGCATGGATTCATGAAGGGAAAATCGTGTTTGACAAACTTATTGGATTTTTAAGAAGAATGGAACCAATGGATGTGATGTTTTTAGATTTCCAGAAGGTGTTTGATAAGGTGCCTCACAAAAGGTTGCTGTAGAAGATTAAAATACATGGAGTTGGGGGTAAAGTGTTAGCATGGATTGAGGATTCGTTGTCTAACAGGAAGCAGAGAGTTGGCAATAAATGGGTGCTTTACTGGTTAGCAGTTGGTGACTAGTGGCATACCGCAGGGATTGGTGCTAGGGCTTCAACTGTTTACTATGTACGTAGATGATATGGAGAAGGGGGCTGAGTGTAGGGTAACAAAATTTGCTGATGACACAAAAATGAGTGGGAAAGTGAATTTTATGGAGGACATGGAAAGTCTGCAGAGAGATCTGGATAGGCTGAGTGAGTGGGCAAGGATCTAGCAGATGGATATAATGTTGGCGAGTGTGAGGTTATTCACTTTGGAAGGAATAATAGTAAAATAAACTATTATTTAAATGGTGAAAGATTACAATATGCTACTGTGCAGAGGACCTGGGGGTTCTTGTGCATGAATCGCAAAAACTCATTCTGCAGGTGCAGCAGGTGATTAAGAAGGAATAGAACATAGAACACTAGAGCACAAACAGGCCCTTCGGCCCACAAGTTGTGCCAATCATATCAGTACCTACCAGGCCATAGAACTATCTGTAACTCCCAATCCCATTAAATCCCATGTACTCATCCAGAAGTCTCTTAAAAGACCCCAGCAAGTTTGCCTCTACCACCACTGATGGCAGCCGATTCCATTCATTCACCACCCTCCGAGTGAAAAACTTACCTCTAACATCTCCTCTGTACTTGCCCCCCAGCACCTTAAACCTGTGTCCTCTCGTAGCGACCATTTCAGCCCTGGGAATGTTGGCCTTTATCGCGAGGGGGATGGAGTATAAAAGGAGGGAGGTCTTGCTGCAACTGTACAGGGCACCGGTGAGGCCGCAACTGGAGTATTGTGTGCAGTTTTGGTTCCCTTATTTGTGAAAGTATATATTGGCCTTGGAGGGAGTACAGAGAATGTTCACCAAGTTGATACTGGAGATGAGGGGGTTAGCTTACGAGGAGAGATTGAGTAGATTGAGCCTGTACTTGTTGGAGTTTAGAAGGCTGAGGGGTAAACTGATAGAGACATACAAGATAATGAAGGGGCTAAATAGGATGGAGGCAGAGCAATTCTTTCCACTTAGAAAGGAAATAAGAACTAGAAGACACAGCCTCAAAATAAGAGGGGGTCAGTTCAGAACAGAGTTGAGGAAGAACTTCTTCTCTCAGAGGGTGGTGAATCTCTGGAATTCTCTGCCCATTGAACTGGTGGAGGCTACCTCGCTGAATATGTTTAAGTCACAGGTAGATAGATTTCTGATCGATAAGGGAATTAAAGGTTATGGGGAAAGACGGGTAAGTGGAACTGAACCATTTTCAGATCAGCCATGATCTTATTGAATGGCGGGGCAGGTTTGAGGGGCTAGATGGCCGACTTCTGCTCCTATTTCTTATGTTCTTGACTTCAGTGGTTGGTAAGCTGATGGAGAGGATTCTGAGGGATAAGATATATGAACATTTGGAGAAGTTTGGACTGATTAGAAATAGTCAGCATGGTTTTGTCAAGGGCAGGTCATGCCTTACGAACCTAGTTGAGTTCTTCGAAAATGTGACTGAACACATTGACGAAGGAAGGGCGGTGGACGTAGTGTACATGGGCTTTAGTAAGGCGTTTGATAAGGTCCCACATGCAAGGCTTCTGGAGAAGGTGAGAGGGCATGGGATCCAAGGGGCTTTGGCCTCGTGGATCCAGAACTGGCTTGCCGGCAGAAGGCAGAGAGTGGTTGCGGATGGGTCTTGTTCTGCATGGAGGTTGGGAACCAGTGGAGTGCCCCAGGGATCTGTTCTGGGACCCTTGCTGTTTGTCCTTTTCATAAATGACCTGGATGAGGAAGTGGAGGGATGGGTTAGTAAGTTCGCCGACGATACAAAGGTTGGTGGTGTTGTGGATGGTCTGGAGGGATGCCAAAAGTTGCAGCGGGACATAGATAGGATGCAAGACTGGGCGGAGAAGTGGCAGATGGACTTCAACACAGATAAATGTGTAGTGGTCCATTTTGGAGGAATAATGGGATGAAGGAGTACAATATAAGGGGTAGGAGTCTTAGCTGTGTTGTAGAGCAGAAGGATCTCGGGGTCCGGGTCCATAGAACTCTTAAATCAGCCTCGCAGGTGGAGGAAGTGGTCAAGAAGGCGTACGGTGTACTGGCCTTCATTAATCGAGGAATAGAATTTAGGAGTCAGGAGGTAATGATGCAGCTCTATAAGACTCTTGTCAGACCCCAGTTGGAGTAGTGTGCGCAGTTCTGGTCGCCTCATTATAGGAAGGATGTAGAGGCTATTGAGAGGGTTCAGAGGAGATTTACAAGGATGCTGCCTGGATTGGGAGGCAGGCCTTATAAAGATAGGTTGAGGGAGCTGGGACTCTTCTCACTGGAGAGACATAGGTTGAGAGGCGACCTGATAGAGGTTTATAAAATGGTGAGAGGGATAGATAGGGTGGACTCTCAGAGACTATTTCCCCGAGCTGAAATGGTCACTACGAGAGGACACAGATTTAAGGTGCAGGGAAGCAAATACAAAGGAGGTGTCAGGGGTAGGTTTTTCACTCAGAGGGTGGTGGGTGAATGGAACTGACTGCCATCAGAGGTTGTTGAGGCAAACTCACTGGATGAGTACATGGAAATGAATAGGATAGGGGATAATAGATAGGTCTGTGGATTGGTAGATGTGATTGGCACAACCCGTGGGCCGAAGGGCCTGTTTGTGCTGTATTGTTCTATGTTCTACATGTTCTTATAGAATCCCTACGGTACAGAAGGAGGCCATTTGGCCCACCACAGCTTGCACCAACAACAATCCCTAACAGGCTCAATTCCCTTAACCTCATGTATTTATTCTGCTAATCCCCCTTACACTAAAGGGCAATTCAGCATGGCCAATCCATTTAACCCACACATTTTTGGAGTGTGCGAAGAAGCTGGAGCAGCCAGGGGAAACCCATGCATACTCCACACAATCAATGACCCAAACTCAGGTCCCTGGTGCTCTGAAGCAGCAGTACTAACACTGTACCACCATGCTGCCACAGTCAATTACTCATATCAATGCCTTATCTATTCATACTCACAGAATTATTCTTTTCAACCCATCTCAAATTCTTCAGTCATGGACTTAATTGGGGTGGAGGTGGAAAGGTAGTGGCTTCCCTACTTGCTACCTTCCCACTGGATTAAATATCGTCCATCACCCAAACTTGTCACAGCACAAGATTCCACCATCCTTTTGGAACTGCAGTGACCAAAACTGCACACAGTGGCTGGAGTTTCACCGACCTACCCACCACAGGAATCAGAGTCGTTGAGGGGCATGGGAAGGTCCGTTGACCTTGGGCGGGATTTTACAGTTTCAGGACGAGTGAGGCCATAAAATCCTACCCAATATCTTAGAAACATAGAAACATAGAACAGTACAGCACCGTACAGGCCCTTCGGTCCTCGATGTTGTGCCGAGCTATGCCCAAATTTAAGATCAAGCAATCCCACTCCCTCCCTATTTTAAGTTGCCTTAGAAGTTAACAGGATCACCTTACTAATTTGATTCCATGTCCTTTTAATTTGCTCTGACTTTTCACCCACTAACTCAGGATTGTGGGTAGCCACCATGTGCATAGAGTGTACCCCAAATTTGGAACAACCCTCAGCCCAACCCCAGTCATGGAGGTTCCCAATGAAAATTTACCATGTAATGTTCAAATATTATTGTATTATTTAAAGTGCCAAAAAGATTAAATGTTCTACCTGTAGAGTAAGCAGTATTTATTGATCCAAATAAGATGGTTGTGTAAATCCCAGCTTCCTTTCCAGTCAAAGTCCCTGTTTGCCATGGAAAAATAATTTAAAATGAACAAGAAATATGTCATAAATTTAGGAGTTCATTATAGTTATAAAAATGAAAAGTTGTCAAGTCGTAGATGAATTAATTCATGAAATGTGGAAAAGGACCATGATGAATATTTACAACTAAATTGCATCTAAAGGGATAAAGAATAATATTTTTTAAAAACTCCAGCTGTTCAGAGGTTTACAATTAATTAAATGTTTTGGATATGTAGAAAATATGGCAGCAAATTTATCCACAGCTTGATTCCAAAGCAGCAACGTGATAATGACCACATTTAATAATCACAGAATCGTAAAATCCCAACAGTGTAGAAAGAGGCTGTTCAGTCCATCAAGCCTGCAGCAACATTTAGGCCCTATCCCTGTAACCCTTCATATTTATCCCGTTAGTCCCCCTGGCACTAAAGGGCAATTTTGCATGGCCAGTCAAATTAACCTTTGGATTGTGTGAGGAAACCGGAGCATCCAGAGCAAACCCATGCAGACGTAGAACCATAGAAAATTACAGCTCAGAAACAGGCCTTTTGGCCCTTCTTGTCTATGCTGAACCATTTTTTGCCTAGTTCCACTGACCTGTATTTGGACCATATCCCCCCACATCCCTCTCATCCATGAACCCATTCAAGGTTTTCTTAAATGTTAAAAGTGACCCCGCATTTACCACTTTATCCAGCAGCTCATTCCACACTCCTGCCACCCTCTGCATGAAGAAGCCCCCGCTAATATTCCTTTTAAACTTTTTCCCTTTCACTCTTAACCCATGCCCTCTGGTTTTCTTTTCTCCCTGAGCCTCAGTGGAAAAAGCCTGCTTGCATTCACTCTATCTATACCCATCAAAATCTTACACACCTCTATCAAATCTCCCCTCATTCTTCTATGCTCCAGGGAATAAAGTTCTAACCTATTCAATCTCTCTCTGTAACTCAGCTTCTCAAATCCCGGCAACATCCTTGTGAACCTTCTCTGCACTCTTTCAAGCTTATTTACATCCTTCCTGTAAGTAGGTAACCAAAACTGTACACAATACTCTAAATTCAGCCTCAACAATGCCTTATCTAACCTTACCATAACACTCCAACTTTTATACTTGATGCTCTGATTTATAAAAGCCAATTACCAAAAGCACTTTTTATGACCCTATCTACCTGTGATGTCACTTTTAGGGAATTCTGTACTTGTATTCCCAGATCCCTCTGTTCAACTGCACTCTTCAGAGTTCTAACATTTACCCTTAACGTTCTACTTTGGTTTGTCCTGCCAAAGTGCGATACCTCACACTTGTCTACGTTAAATTCCATTTGCCATTTTTCAGCCCATTTTTCGAGTTGGTCCAAGCTTTGAAAACCTTCCTCACTGTCCATTCTTTCCTCGCAGGAGGAGAATGTGCAAACTCCACACAGACAAAGACCTGAGGCTGTGAGGTAGCTGTGCTAACCACTGTGCCATCATGCTACGAGTGAGAGCTCAGGAGAGAGAAGTCAAAGGAGTGACCGGGAAGGTGCAAGTGAGGTAGTGAGAAGAAGGCAGTGAGGATAGAAGAGAGATAAGTGGTGAGAGGTGATGAGAATGTCAGGAGAGGGAAGCAATCATAAGAGAGGAAAAGAAACCACAAGGCGTAAGGAGAGCAGCAGCGTGCACATAGCAGGAAATGGACAGGGGGAAGTAGATAGAGTAATACTTCTGTAAAGGTTGTTAGTTGGTAAGAGTCATAAGAGGATTTTGTGCCAGTAAGATTCAAGCCAGCCAATAAATTTTTACGGTAAAAATTACAGGTCATGAACATAATCTATATTTACTATATGTTTTCTTATGGGAAAGTGATTTTTGTTTTGCATGATCTTATAGCACACCAAGTTTTCGGAGCACATTAGTACTGAATGAGGGATAGCTGCACAGCTTTGTTATAAATTAACAACAGAAGCTGTCATTCTTCACTAAAATGTACTAATAAAACCTTGCACAAAATTTTTTACCATGACCATTCAGACCAGCCACAACTTCATCAATTGTCTTCATGTGTATAGAGTTCTCAATCGCTAATTTCTCATGGTTAATGGTGGTTTCCCATTTGTTCTAAAAAAAACAAGGTGAGAGAATATTTAGAAGAATGTCAGATTGCCATTTATTCTGTTTATATTCAAATCTGTTATTTCAGTGAAGAAAATTCTCGCATGCATGATTATTATCTTTAACACTCTCAAATAATTCCACAACAATACCATCCATCCACTCATGCACCTCTACACACTTAATTCTAGAATCAAGAGAATAATTTTCCTTAACTTTATACTCATAGCTTGCCTTTTTAGCCACTAATCAACTGTGGTATTTGATCAGCATAGTAACTACATCTGAATTATGGACCTTTGGAATTCTGCTCTTACATAGTGTGCTATACTTGTCATGGCTTTAGCTCATCTCCAGCGCACTTGGCAGATTCTGGCACAGTATTTCTAATGATGTGGAGATGCTGGACTGGGGTGAACACTGTATGAAGTCTCACGACACCAGCTTAAAGTCCAGCAGGTTTATTTGGTAGTAAACGCCACTAGCTTTCAGAACGCTGTTCCTTCGTCAGATGAGTGGAGAGTTCTGATCAGAAACAGGGCATATAAAAGCAGTTTACAGAATACTGACTAGAATGTGAGTATTTACATCTAATCTGCTATTCAAGTCTTAAAGGTGCAGACAACGTAAGTAGAGATAGCATTAAGCGTAGGTTAAAGAGATGTGTATTGTCTCCAGACAGGACAATGAGTGAGATGTTGCAAGTTCAGGGAACTCATGGGTGTTACAGATAGTGTGACATGAACCTAAGATCCCGGTTGAGACCGTCCTCATGTGTGCGGAACTTGGGTATCAGTTTCTGCTCAGTGACTGCTCTGTCATGTGTTGTGAAGGCCACCTTGGAGAATGCTTACCCGAAGATCAGAGCCAATTGCCTGTGACCACTGAAGTGTTTCCCAACAGGAAGGGAACAGTCTTAGCTGGTGATTGTTGAGCGGTGTTTATTCATCCATTGTCATAGTGTCTGGATGGTCTCCCCAACATACCATGCTTCAGGAGATCCTGTCCTGCAGCATATTAGGTAGACAACATTGGCCGAGTTGCAAAAGTACGTGCCATGTACTTGGTGGATGATGTTTTCATGTGAGATGATCCGGCATGTCTCGCAGAGGTTGCAGTGGCAGGGTTGTGTGGTGTTGTGGTCATTATTCTCCAGAAGGCTGGATAGTTTGCTGCAGACAATGGTCTGTTTGAGGTTGTGCGGTTGCTTGAAGACAAGAATTGGGGGTGTGGGGATAGCCCTGGTGAGACGTTAGTCTTTATTAATGGCATGTTGAAGACTCTGGAGAAGATGCCGTAGCTTCTCTGCTCCAGGGAAGTACTGCACAACGAAGGGTACTCTGTCCACTGTGTCCCATGTTTGTCTTCTGAGGAGATTCGCGCTGCTTTTTGCTGTGGGCGTTGGAACTCTCAATGAGTCGAGCGCCATATCCTGTTCTCATAAGGGCATCCTTCAGCATCTGGATGTGTCTGTCACAATCCTCCTCATCTAAGCAGATCCTATGTAGACAAAGGGCTTGTCCGTAGGGGATGGTTTCTTTAACGTGTTTAGAGTGGAAGCTGGAGAAGGGGAGCATCGTGAGGTTATTTGTAGGCTTGCGGTACAGTGAGGTGCTGAGGTGACCGTCCTTGATGGAGATGCATGTGTCCAACAATGCAACCGATTCCAGAGAATAGTCCATGGTGAGTCTGCTGGTGGGATGGAATTTGTTAATGTCATCATATAGTTGTTTGAGTGATTGTTCACCATGAGTACAAAGGAAGAAAATGTCATCGATGTATCTAGTGTATAGCTTCGGTTGAAGATCCTGTGTGGTGAAGAAGTCTTGTTTGAGCCTGTGCATAAAGATGTTGGCATATTGAGGTGTGAATTTGGTCGTCATGGTTGTTCCATGGGTCTGGATGAAGAACAGGTTATTGAAGGTGAAGACATTGTGGTCTAGGATGAAGTGGATGAGTTTAAAATTGCAGATGCAAGTACATGGCACGTACTTTTGCAATTCGGCCAATGTTGTCTACCTAATATGCTGCAGGAAAGGATGTCCTGAAGCATGGTACATTGGGGGAGACCATCCAGACGCTATAACAACAGATGAACGAACACCCACAATTTCCCACAACTGCTGTTCGATTAGCCCCATTAATTTCCCAAGTACCTTCTCCTGACATTTAAATCGTGTACTTCATTTACACTCATTCCTTGATGCTCCATTATTTCCAGGAGGTTTTAAGTATTTTCCTCCATGAAGACACTCACAAATTGTCTGTTTAGTTTCTTGCTTTTTTCTTATTCATTGGTGGTCATCTTTCAAAATTCCATAATCTCTGGCATGTTTCCGGCAGACTGGAAGGTGGTAGATGGCAAGATGTAACTCTGGGGTCTTTGGGTGCAACTATTTACAATTTATATGCAGACATTGACTTGGATGCAGAGATAGAAGGTACCATAGCCAAACTGCAGATGATACTGCAGATAATATGTTACGATAATGGAATAAGAAATTTACAAATGGATATGGATAGGTTCAGTGAATGTGCAAAATTTGGCAAATGATGTTTGATAATGGATAGGAGTGAGGTTATCCATTTTGATAGGAAGGGCTTTGATGAACAGAAAGGAAAGTGGAGTTGAGGCCGAGATGCAATTAGCCATGACCATATTAAATGACAGAGCAGGCTCGAGGGGCTGAACTACCAACTCTTACTCCGAGTTCTTATGAGTCTTATGGTTAGGGTTGATGTAACCCACACTATTTAAAAAAAAGAAGAGTGAAAACAGGAAACTGCAGATCTATTAGCCTGAATCGAGAGTAGGGAAAATGATAGAATCTAGAATAAAGAATGTGATAGCAGGACACCGAGCAAAGAATGGTATGATTGGCAGAGTTTAAATGGAGAGAAACTTTGTAATGCTTTGGTGCTGAGGGATCTGGCTGTTCTTGTGCATGAATTGCAGAAAACTAGTCGACTATTACAGCACGTAATAAGGAAGGCACATGGAATCCGGCCATTTATTGCTAAAGGAATAGGAGATCATTGCACTCCACTGAAATGCACCGGTCTGTTGTTCGAAGCCCAGATTGGGCCAGATATTCTGTCACCAGGAGTTCCTGCAGTTACCTTATCCAACAACAGGTTACATGTAAGCAACTGCATGCAGACGGACAATCGCGGGGAGGGGTGTGTGTGTGTGTGTGTGTGTGTGTGTGTGTGTGTGTGTGTGTGTGTGTGTGTGTGTGTGTGTGTGTGTGTGTGTGTGGAGGAGGTTGGTGGTGGTGGTCCCTGGTGTCCTGTCAGGCAGACATCAAGACACTCACTGGGTATTGGAACCCCCTCCTGGGACCTCAGTGGCCAGAAGCCAGAGAAGTTTCTAGAAAGGCAAATAGGCAGGCAATAAAGGAACACATTTTCAGACATCAGCAGCAAAGACTCAACAGGTGAGGCAACTTTTACTATTCAGAAAATTGACCAGAGAAGGAAGGGAGGAGAAAGCTGCATCGAGACTCACCTTCATGACAACAGACCAGTGCGACTCAGAAAATTGAGCCTGCAGTTCAAATCAACCAAACCATTTTTGCGGGTAGTACACTTGAATCTGGAGTATCCTCTTGTTTTATGTGGATAATTTAAGAGTTAATAGTGTTATTATTAATAAACTTATTGAACCTTTACTCGTATTTGTCCTTTGTCTATCTTGCAAATAAGGACACTGGGGTAAAACCTTGGAGTAAGAAAACTAATCCAAAGTATCTGAGAATTAACAGGTACAACATAGTAAGTATTCTGTTGACTAGTGAACGAAGCTTTGTTAGATTAACTCTGGCAAATGCCTTCCAATTGATGCTGAGGATTGAGATGTGGGGCACAGCCTTCTCTCCAACAGAGGAAGAGATGGAGCCGAGAAATGGCAACAAGTGAGGTGATCCTAATTTCAATTGCTCAGCTGATATTCTTCCTTTCAGGTGCTTTCTGATCCTCTGAAGAATAAATGGTCTTTTAAAGCTCAAGTGAGCTTAGGATGCTGCATCAAGCTCATACCTGACAAGAAACCTGGGATTGAGGGTGATTTAGCTAATTGGATTAGGAATTGGCTAGCTGATAGAAGACAGAGGGTGGTGGTTGATGGAAGATATTCATCGTGGAGTTCGGTGACAAGTGGTGTACCTCAGGGGTCTGTTTTGGGGCCCTTGCTGTTTGTAATTTTTATAAATGATCTGGAGGAGGGTATTGAAGGATGGATTAGTAAATTTGCAGATGACACTAAAGTCGGTGGAGTGGTAGATAGGGAAGAGGGGTGTTATAGTTTTCAGAGAGACTTGGACAAGTTGCAGAGCTGGGCCGAGAGGTGGCAAATGGAGTTTAATGTGGAAAAGTGAGAGGTAATTCACTTTGGCAGGAATAACAAACGTGTAGAGTATAGGGCTAATGGTAGGACTCTTAATAGTGTTGATGAACAGAGGGATCTTGGTGTATATGTGCATAGATCCATGAAAGTTGGCAATCAAGTCGATAAGGTTGTTAAGAAGGCATACGGAGTCTTAGCTTTTATTGGTAGGGGGATTGAATTTCGGAGCCGCAACGTCATGTTGCAAACTGTACAAAACTCTAGTGCGGCCGCACTTGGAGTATTGTGTGCAGTTCTGGTCCCCGCATTATAAGAAAGATATGGAGGCATTGGAGAGGGTACAGAGGAGGTTTACCAGGATGTTGCCTGGTATGGAGGGCAGGTCCTATGAAGAGAGGTTGAAGGATTTGAGGTTGTTTTCGTTAGAAAGGAGGCGGCTAAGAGGGGATCTTATTGAAGCATATAAGATGATTAGAGGTTTAGATAGGGTGGACAGTGATAGCCTTTATCCTAGGATGGAGAAAGCTAGCACGAGGGGACACAGATTTAAATTAAGGGGTGGTAGTTATAGGACGGATATCAGAGGTAGGTTCTTTACCCAGAGGGTGTTAGGGTATGGAATGCCCTGCCTGCGGCAGTTGTAGATGCGCCAAGTTTGGTGGGATTTAAAAGGTTAGTGGATAAGTTTATGGACGAAAAGGGAATGGTTTAGGTTGTAAGGTCATTGCTTTTTCCTAATTGGTCGGCGCAACATCGAAAGCCGAAGGGCCTGTTCTGCGCTGTAATGTTCTATGTTCTAATGAAACTGCATTAGGCATAAGCACAGAGACATCCATCTCATATGGAGATAGCTCGGAATGCCATGCATGCTATTCACTTGTCCCATCTGAATGGGTACTCCCCCAAAGGAGGGCCTGTGTGTTCTTTTGACATTGTCACACATAGCTCAGATGTTACTTCTATCACTAGCAGTTCGTATTTCATCACGTGGATTGAAACAATGCCTGTAGCCCCATCATCAAATCTGTGACAATGACATCCCCATGCACCCATCTACCCTGCTCCCCAAACAAATATTAAAATCGTAATCACTGATATTACGTGATGATATGAAAAACTAAAGATTAAAAGCATTCATCAATATGCTAGGGTATCTCTTTACAATAGCTCAGGAAATGGTTTCCTATGAGGATACTTCGTTGTCAATCTCTATCTGGTTCTAGAGAACTTGCTTGCAATCCTTTGCATAGTATTTATGTATGCAATCATGTATGGTCACTAGAAAATCCAGGGGAATTTCAGGCCAGTGCTATGCATGTGCTCAGGGCTAGTACCCATTTTTCTTTGACACTGCACATTTTTAGAGCACTAGTTGGGAACACAGAGGAAGATGTTTGTCATTACTCTTGTAGGCAGAATGTTGCGATTAAAATATAGCATCTGCTTGGTACTCTGTGAGATTCAGCTTCCAATGAATTATTATTGGTATCAATTTCAAAACTAAGGCTTTCAGGGAGGTGTACTGATTTCATAAGAATCATGAATGCCAATGGCTTTCTCAATGCTTATGATATTTCACCAGAATCAATACTAAATGAACATCAGAGTTTCAGGCCACAGGTTTAGATAACATGTCAAAGTTCCAGTAAGGTCCAGGGGCACCCATTCATCCCTTACTCTGAACCTCCTGGGAGTGAAGTTGCAAAAGATCCCTATCCATGAGTAGTACAGTGGTTTGCACTGCAGCCTCACAGTGTGCAGGGACCCAGGTTCAGTTAGCGGCTTGGGTGCCTGTCTGTGTGGAGTTTGCATGTTCTCCCTGTGTCTGTGTGGGCTTCCTCTGGGTGCTCCAGTTTCCTCCCACACTCCAAAGATGTGTAGGTTAGATGGATTCTTGGTACCCAAAGATGTGTCAGTTAGATGGATTAGCCATGGTAAATGTGTGTGGGTTACAGGAATTGGATTGGGGGGGTGGGGGATGCGGAGGGTGGGGGGACAAGCTGCAATTTTTGAAATTCTCACTTCATATTGTAATATTTAGTATCATCAAATTATATTTTTGCACAGGAGACGCTCATTCTGCCCATTGCTCAAAGTTGCTACTTTAATTAATAACAGCACTTGTCATTCACACATCACAACTTTTAGAAAAATCTGAGACCAACACTTTAAAAGACATAGTTATGGCTAGTCTTAAAAAACACATTTAAATTTAGACCTGCATTAATTCAGTGTCATCCTCAGCTCCTCTGGTCTTTTGTTCCACAGCAGTTTCCTGAATTGCAGAAAACAGAATCTCCTTTCCAATAATCACAACTTCTAAAGCAAGGTCATACTCTTTCCAGCATTGTAATACCTAGTAACGTAATACAAAAAACAATTTAAATACTGGTGGATCAGCTTTGTTGTCAAACAGTTGAAGTAGATCAGGAAAATAAGCTTATCTCAAAGTTGATAAAATGACAGAATTTCAGCTCCCTCACACCCTTGGCAGACTCTGAGGTGGCTGGATGGGCAGGGGAACATGCTATCACACAGTCCTTCTGGGATCTTGCAGCAATTTAACACTTGATTGGGCAGCACCCTCAGGCAGGAAGCTCATTTTTGCTCCAGTTAAGGCCCCAAAGTCAGCACAGTCTGGGAAGACTGCTGAACCAAGAGCGCCTTGAGGAAGTGAGAATTGCCAGGTTGGATGTGGATTAGATTGAAGCCTCTTCAGTGAGATGGAAGCTCTTAAAAAGGTACTTTTTTTGGCTTTTTTTTAAACTCACAGAACATCAACAAGGCAGAGAAATGTTTAAAAATTGTAACAACATTGAGTTAACATAGCATGGTGATCTAAAAACTTCCCTCTTCACTTGTTGATTCTATCTTTGGACTTCACAATTTGATAAATATTAACTATGTGCAGATATAAGCTGAGGGAACAGTAATTAAGCCCAATTGTGCCCTTTTGATCTTCTCACTCGACCTGCTGTTTCTGGAGGAGGAATGGCAGGGTCAGAAGAAATATTCAGTTTGATTTGATGCAGGTTTTCAAATTAACCACAACCAGATATGTTAAAATCAAATTCTCTCTGTAAAGGATATTTATTAGACCAAGTGGGGGAAAATATTCTGCTCCAGTCAAACATATAGAGGAGCCTGATCAAAAGGTAAACACGTAGAAATTCAGAGTCATTCACTGCACGAAGGAATCCATCCATCCCACTGAGTCCATGCTGGATTGACAATGTTAGAAGTACAGATCTCTTTAAAAGGAAACTCTGGCCTATCGAGTGATTTTGTGGCCTCCCTACTGGACGCACGGCCTCCGCAATTCTCCAGGCGCTGGATTTCCAGAGTTGTCAGCTCTACGCCAGAAATCAGCATGGAGCTGCATAATGTATGCAAATGGCCATTTATATAAATTTCAATATCATTAGTGGGCCTAGGACTCAAATTTCTGGACCCACTAGTATCTCTCCTCCCCCCCACCAGGAGGAGTTCACTCCAGCGGGGTGCAGTATAGCTCCCCATTTGTGGGGAGTTGGTGACCCGATCCTGCTGGAGTGATGTGAGGGCAATAGAGGCTTTGGGAGCCATGGGCTGGTGCTCCCTGGGCATTGCCACATTGACAGTGCCAGCCTACACTGCCACTGACCAAGGGACAAGATGCCAATGTAAAGGGGCACCTTGGTACAACCTGTTGGGCACAGGACAATGCCAAGGAGATGAAGTCTAATAGAGGTGGGGCCTGGTGGGAGCAGGGCCTAATGGGGTGATTGGTGACAGTGGGTGGGGCCTGGCTGCCAGGCCAGCAGTCAAGACTGGCCATCGGATTGGAGGGTCGAGGCTGCTGGGGGCAGGATTGGGACTGAGAGAGAAATAGGTGAGAAGTGCTGGTGACGGGGAAAAAAAAAATCGGAAGGTTGGGACTGTGTGGAGGGAGGGCATCGAGATGGACTGGGGGTGGAGTCAAGGCTGGCCTGGGCACATCTGGGGGGGTACCAGTGATCAAGCCATGGGGGGACTCAGAGGGCCAGCAAGGTGGGGTTGCTGGCCAGCAATCAGGTGCCAGTAATGCAGGGTCACTGCACAAGCGCTGATCTTCCCTATGACAGATTGACACATGCACAATGGCCCACTCAGCACTATGCTGCCAGCCTCTCCAGAGGAATACGCACCACCTCCAGCTTTTTGGACTGATTTAAGGTAGTGCACTCTGCAACATAGAGTGTCGGAGACTCATTTTGAAAAAAAAACAGGGTGATTTACTCCAGTTTTTACGCAAACTTGACACTTAGAAATTTTTTGGGAAAATCACCCCTCTCTAGTTTCAAAGTGAGCTAGAGCAAGTGGACAAATGGATAACATATAAAATTAAACCGAAAGAATAAAAGAGATAATAAAACTATATTAAATACAGAATCTACTAGAAAAGAAGTAAAATCATAAGAACTTCAAGCATGATCTATCAAATAAATTAGGGAAGTGCAGCTGGAATCAGGAAGTTGCAAATAGGTAGAGATCATGTGAGTGGGCAAAACTAACTCACATGGATTTTATTATTAATTACCAATTGTATAATAACAGAACATGCTGAAAAATCTCAGCAGGACATTTTGAAGGATCATCTAACTTAACTCGAAACATTTGATCAGCCGAAATTGAAACCTTTGCTTTATTCTCTCTCTCTACAAGATACTGTCAAACCTGCTGAGATTGTCCAGCATTTTCTGTTTTTGATTCAGATTCCAGCTTTCACAATATTTTGCCTTTATCTGAGTGAAATCAGTCAATTTGGTCACAAGACAGAAACATTGCAGTGTTTTTGAAATGGTGAAAAACTGGAAACCATGGAAAGGCACAGAGATTTGGAATTCTAAGGACACAAATTGATGGGATAGACAAAGTGCCTGGCCCAGCTCAAGGGACTGACATGCCTATGTCTGCCCCTCCTAACATTGTAAAATAATTTACTCTGGATTATTATGTAAAAAGCAGAATGCAAAAGCCATAGTCAAATCATACCTTCGCTAAATGGAAAGTGACGCAAGCCGTCATATGTTGCAAACTTTCATTTATTCCAAATAGTTTCCTTTGCTTGGAGGCACCAACAATATTTTGTAGGACACACAGACACTTTGTGAGAACCTGTCACACAGTGATTGAAAAGATAATTGTTATTTCTACAGTAACACATGGAAATTTGTTCAAGCTACTTTCATTGTATATGTGATTTGGAACAGTATATTAACCGCTGAACCGTTAAATTGACGAGTCTACTAAAAAACTGACAAATATTTGGGATAGGCAAACATGCAAAACGTAGTATGCTATTATTTGTAACAAAGAAAATATATATATTACATACATAAAATTAGAAAAAAATGAATTACTGAGAAAATTGGCAATTTATTAATAACATCAAGAGACCCAAACCGGAATTCTCTTGTTCTGTGGTTTTGGGGAAAATAAGGCCAAAAATCTTGCCAATGACAATAGATTTCAAAATGGAAGGGAATAAATTGTCCGTTTAAGGGCCTCAGTTGACAGAGAGTTAGTAAAGTCCCCACTAACTGGCTTCCCTAGCCAGGACCTAAAGTGAGTGGAAACAGGAAGATAGCAGGCAGCTCCCTCAGCTGTCACTTTTGTACCTGATTAAATGTTTCCCCACCACCAAACACATCACAGGGAGGGCACAAGAGTTCACCCTCTACATGCAAAAATCTAAATCCTTATAAACATTGGTTAAGAAGGGTTGAGTTCAAACCTGGACAAAGCATTAGGAAACACTTCAGGGTTTTGGAAA
This sequence comes from Sphyrna mokarran, assembly GCA_024679065.1. Classification (NCBI taxonomy): domain Eukaryota; kingdom Metazoa; phylum Chordata; class Chondrichthyes; order Carcharhiniformes; family Carcharhinidae; genus Sphyrna; species Sphyrna mokarran. The sequence goes on from JAGIQG010000019.1 coordinate 2,024,600, forward strand.
GAATGCAGAAATATTTTATTAGAATGGTACATGGGATGAAGGGAGATAGTATAAATATATAAATGATGTTTCCATTTGTGGGGCTTATAAATCTATGTGTAACAAGCAAAGTTCCCTCTCATTATTTATGCTGTTTTGCTAGCCCGAGACCTGAAACAAAAGGAGCGTACTGGCTGCAGCAGGTGATGGAAGTCCTGTATAACAGATTCTGACTAGGGAAAGGACAGTGTCAATAACGTGGCAGAGAATAGAACTCCAAGCTCTTTCGAAAAAGCACTGGAAGTCTTGATACTAGAGATGGAAAGGAGGGGAGAAGTAATTTATTTATGGGGGCTCATTCCATCCTTAGCCAGCCACCAACAATCCCCACTCATCATGACATTCATGGGAGAGAAAATAGAATGTGGTGGCACAATAGGGAATTGTATAGTCAGGAGGATAAATACTGTTCTTTGCAGCCACACTGACAGTTCTAAAGGTTATGTTGGAGTTTGCACCAGAATTAATGATATGTCCTCATCTACGGAAATTAACTTGCAATATGAGGGAGAGGATCCAATCATAACAGAATCACAGAATGGACAGGACAGGAAGCTATTCGGCCCACTGAATTTGGGCTGACTCTCTGCAAGAAAAATATTCCTAGCGCCATTCTCCTGCTTTCTTCCACGCCTTATATATTCTTCCTTCCCAAAAAATAATCTAATTCCTTTGATTAAACCTGTCTCCACCACACTCACAGACAGTGCATTCCAGATTTTAACCATTTTAACCTTCCAGTAGTAAGGCGACCAGAACTGGACGCAGTATTCCAAATGAAGTCTAACCAATGTTTTATACAACTGCAACATTAAAGGCCAGCTCTTGTACTCTATACCCTTTCCTATAAAGGCTAGCATACCATATGCTTTCTTCATAACCTTCTCCACTTGCTCTGCCACCTTCAGAGACTTGTTCACCTGCACCCCCAGGTCCCTCTGCGTTTCTATACTCTTAATAGGTCTACCCTTTATCATATACCTCCCCCTTACATTCTTTCTCCCGAAATGCATCACCTCACATTTTTCAGGATTGAATTCCATCTGCCATCTGTCTGCCCAAGCTACCAGCCTATGTCCTGCTGCATCGCCTGACAATGTTCCTCACTATCCGCAAGTCCAGCCATCTTTGTATCGTCTGCAAACTTGCCGATCACTCCACTTACTCCCTCTTCCAAGTCATTTATATATATTACAAATAGAAGAGGTCCTAGTACCGAGCCCTGCGGCACACCAATAGTGACTGACCTCCAGATAGAAAAACATCCTTCCACTATTACTCTCTGTCTCCTATTACCAAGCCAGTTACTTATCTATCTAGCTACCTGTCCTTGTATCCCATGAGCCCTGACCTTCTCAACTAACTTCCCATGAGGGACTTTCTCAAACGCCTTACTAAAATCCATATAGACGACATCAACAGCTCGCCCTTCGTCCACCGTTTTCGTCACCTCCTCAAAAAGTTCTACCAGATTTGTAAGGCACGACCTCCCCTTAACAAATCCATGCTGCATGTCATGTCATCTTTGAAAGAGAAAGCAATACTTGCATTTATATAGCACAACCCAGGATGTCCCAGAGTGGACTGCTGTTAATAAAATATTTTTGAAGTGCAGTCATTATTGTGTTGTAGAAAAATGGATGCGAAATAGCCCTCATAGCCCCAAAAAACCCAAGCACAATTAATTGAAGACAAAAGCAAATCAATGCACTTGCTGGAACCTGAAACAAAAACAAAACTGCTGGAAAATCTCAGCAAGTCTGACAGCATCCATGGAGAAAGAAGAGATCCAACATTTCACTTCTGGGGGATGACCCTTCATCAGAGCTGAAAATGAACCACGATTAACCTCCACTCATTCTGACCTGGACAACTGGAACTGTAGGAATTTTGTGAAAGATCATGGGAACAAGAAGTCCATAGCACTGGATGACACCCTGAAGAGCTTGATTGGCATCATTGATCCAGCCAGCAACTTCAATAATCACCAGAATTCTTTCACATTTAGCCAGTCTATTAAGCTGAAAATTAAAACAAAAGATTAGTCACATATGGAGCAGGATGTTTTGATTTCAAACAGGAAATGTTTTTCTTTCCAAATACTATGGCTTTTATGATCCTGCCCGCAGTGAGCACATTGGCATGGACACTTGAAAATATAGTGGGAGCAAATAAGTCAGTTTCCGGTTGGCACAAGAACAGGTTGTATTCAAATGCTGCAGACTTCAATGGGGGAGCACATTTCCACACAAGATAAGGCCAGATCGGCATTGAACTAGACTGACATTATTTATCATTGAACCTCCAGCTCCACGCCAGGCTCAGCAGGCAGAGCACATCATTCTAGGGGCTTCACAAATGAATCAATAAATGTCAGACTGGTGGTAATTCAGAAGTGGGTTGAAACGTGATGGAGGGCAAAGGCTTGAGGGGGGAAACATAATCACAATCAGAGGAGGCATCTTCAGCCAATAGATCGAGAGCAGGTAGTGTGGTTGTGGGTACTCAATGGTCTCATGGTGGGGTTGGGGGGGGTACAATCTTTATATGTCGCAGTACAATTGGCTTCAAGATGGGAAGAAGTAAAGTCAACATGAGGCATAACAACATCCACCTCAAGCGATTCAGGCAGGTAACACGGGGGCATCAACACAACCACAATGTGATCAAGGATTACAGGAGAAGGACTTAGTGTTATTGAAGGGAAGGAAACCTGAATGCTATCTTCTCTTGGACAATGGGAGAGATTTGCACTGAAAGGCAGTGGGGGGGCCAAGACTGGTCAGCTAATAAAACCTGAGGACCACTATCCTGCAGCCTGTAGACACACTGCAGTAGAAAATGAACCTCAGAGCGACGCAGCTCAGGAGGGTTCTTCTCATTTCTAGGAGAAGTGGATCACTGCACAGTGGGGTGGTGGAGGGCGGTATTAAAAGGGCATGAATCTGAGATCTGTATTTCCAAATGCAGAGGAATGCACAATTGAGGAATAACATAGAAACATAGAACATTACAGCACAGAACAGGCCCTTCGGCCTTTGATGTTGCGCCGACCAATATAAAAAGCAATGCCCCTCCAAACTAAACCATTCCCTTCTCTTCCATATACTTATTAACTAACCTCTTAAACGCCACCAAACTTGGCGCATCTACAACTGCTGCAGGCAGGGCATTCCACTCACGAACCACCCTTTGGGTAAAGAACCTACCTCTGATATCCGTCCTATAACTATCACCCCTTAATTTAAAGCTGTGTCCCCTCTTGCTAGCTTTCTCCATCCTAGGAAAAAGGCTATCACTGTCCACCCTATCTAAACCTCTAATCATCTTATATGTTTTGATTACGTCCCCTCTTAGCCACCTCCTTTCTAACAAAAACAACCTCAAATCCCTCAGCCTCTCTTCATAAGACCTGCCCTCCATACCAGGCAACATCCTGTAAACCTCCTCTGTACCCTCTCCAATGCCTCCACATCTTTCTTATAATGTGGGGACCAGAACTGCACACAATACTCAAGTGCGGCCGCACTAGAGTTTTGTACAGTTGCAACATGACGTTGCGGCTCCGAAATTCAATCCCCCTACCAATAAAAGCTAAAACTCCATATGTCTTCTTAACAACCTTATCGACTTGATTGCCAACTTTCAGGGATCTATGCACATATACACCAAGATCCCTCTGTTCTTCAACACTATTAAGAGTCCTACCATTAGCCATATACTCTACACATTTGTTATTCCTGCCAAAGTGAATTACCTCACACTTTTCCACATTAAACTCCATTTGCCACCTCTCGGCCCAGCTCTGCAACTTGTCCAAGTCCCTCTGCAAACTATAACACCCTCTTCACTATCTACCACTCCACCGACTTTAGTGTCATCTGCAAATTTACTAATCCATCCTTCAATACCTCATCCAGATCATTTATAAAAATTACAAACAGCAGGGGCCCCAAAACAGACCCCTGAGGTACACCACTTGTCCCCGAACTCCAAGATGAATATCTCCCATCAACCACCACCCTCTGTCTTCTATCTGCTAGCCAATTCCTAATCCAATTAGCTAAATCACCCTCTATCCCATACATCTGCATTTTCTGCAGAAGTCTTCCATGGGCGACCTTATCAAACGCCTTACTAAAGTCCATATATACCACATCAACCGCCTTACCCCCATCCACCTCCTTAGTCACTTTTTCAAAAAACTCAATGAGGTTAGTAAGGCACGACCTACCCCTCACAAAACCATGCTGACTATCTCCAATCAATTCATTACTCTCTAAATAACTATAAATCCTATCCCTAATTATTCTCTCCAATACTTTGCCCACAACAGAAGTAAGACTCACTGGCCTATAATTCCCTGGAAGGTCTCTCTTCCCCTTCTTGAACAACGGGACCACATTCGCTATCCTCCAGCGAATATCATCATCACTGATGATGATATTTATCATCACTGTATAAGGGAAATGAACAATGCTTAAGAAATCCCTTGCCTCCAGTATGAACTTTTGAATGGATGGCTGAAAGATCCGACAGAGGGCAGACAGAACTCTGGAATAAGCCACTCATATGGAAGAGCTGTAGTGACTTTGATAGCCGCTGGCATTCAATGCCTCCCTATCTCTGTAGCATCACCTCCTGGAGGATGTGGCAGATGTGAGTCCTCAGGTCTCGAAATGTCACTGATTCTCATGCATTCGGAGAAAGGACATGCATTACCCCTTGGATTTGAGAGTTATCAATGCAGCGTTTCTGTGATTCTCGAGCTTTATTGTCCCTTGCTCTGTGTGTGTGTGTGTGTGTGTGTGGGGGGGGGGGGGGGGGGGGGGGGGTTGGGGGTGGGGGTTGTGGTGGTTCTTATCTCTGAACCTGCCAGCAGCAAGGTTCAGACATGCCCTTTCAGATAGCTACCTGCAGCTTATTCAGGTGCCCACTTCAGACAGGGGAGTTAGCACTATTTGGGCAAGAGGTTATTGCAAGCAGATCGATGATTGGAACTAATTGAGATTAATCTTGCGTTTGTTAAGATTTAAGACTCTGGATTGCCTCTATAGTTATAGAAATACTCCTAACAGTCCTCAGCTGTGCATTCCTCCGCATTTGGAAATAAAGATTTCAGGTTTACACTCTTTAATAGATCCCCCAGTGCAGTGATCCACTCCTCCAAGAAACCTGAAGAACCCTCCTGAGCTGCGTTGAAGTGGTCCTTAGGTTTTATTAGCTGACCAGTTTGGCCCTCCCTGCATTCCAGTGCAAATCTCTCCATTGTCTGAAAGGAGCATAGCATTCAGGTTTCCTTCCCTTCAATAACACTAAGTCCTTTCCCTGTAAAGAAAATGACCAATGTTCAGAAAATTTAAATTGATAAGATAGTTTAAATGGCAAATGGTTCATTAATTTCATGTCTGTTCTTCTTGCTAGATCCTTGTTTTGATTCACTCGCTTTTTGAACTCTATGGTCCCCAGTATTAGATTTTCATAGAATCATACAGTGCAGAAGAGGCCCTTCGGCCCACCAATCTGCACCAACACATTAGAAACACCTGAATTCCCAGTTAATCCATCTGCCAGTACTTGGCCCATAGCCTTCAATGTTATGGTGTTCCAAATGCTCATTCAGATACTTTTTGAAGGACAACTCGCCTGACCACCCTTCCAGGCAGCGCTTTCCACCATCCTCTGAGTAAAAGTTTTTCCTCACATCCCCACAAACCCCCTGCCCCTCACCTTGAACCTTTGCCCCCTTTTGACTGACTTTCGACTAAGGGAAGCAGCTGCTCCCTATCCATCTGTTTATGATGGCTCTGCAACCCAGTTGCAGAGCTGGGCCGAGAGGTGGCAAATGGAGTTTAATGTGGAAAAGTGTGAGGTAATGCACTTTGGCAGGAACAATAAATGTGTAGAGTATAGGGCTAATGGTAGGGCTCTTAATAGTGTTGAGGAACAGAAGGATCTTGGTGTATGTGTCAATAGATCCCTGAAAGTAGGCAGTCAAGTGGATAAAGTTGTTAAGAAGGCTTATGGAGTCTTAGCTTTTATTGGTAGGGGGATTGAATTTAGGAGCCGCAGCATCATGTTGCAGCTGTACAAAACTCTAGTGCGGCCGCACTTGGAGTATTGTGTGCAGTTCTGGTCGCCACATTATAAGAAAGATGTGGAGGCATTGGAGAGGGTACAGAGGAGGTTTACTAGGATGTTGCCTGGTATGGAGGGCAGGTCCTATGAAGAGAGGTTGAAGGATTTGAGGTTGTTTTCGTTAGAAAGGAGGCGGCTAAGGGGGGATCTTATTGAAGCATATAAGATAATTAGAGGTTTGGATAGGGTGGACAGTGATAGCCTTTTTCCTAGGATGGAGAAAGCTAGCACGAGGGGACACAACTTTAAATTAAGGGGTATGAGTTATAGGACGGATATCAGAGGTAGGTTCTTTACTCAAAGAGTGATTAGGGAGTGGAATGCCCTGCCTGCAGCTGTTGTAGATGCGCCAAGTTTGGTGGCGTTTAAGAGGTTAGTTGATAAGTATATGGATGAGAAGGGAATGGTTTAGTTAGGAGGGGCATTGCTTTTTATTTTGGTCGGCACAACATCGAAGGCCGAAGGGCCTGTTCTGTGCTGTATTGTTCTATGTTCTATGTTCTATGTTCTATGTTGCTCATAATCTTGCACACCTCAAGTAGGTCACCCCTCAGTCTTCTCAGCTCCAACAGAAACAATCCAAGCCTGTCCAACCTCTCTTCATAACTTAAAAGGTCCATCCCAGGAGCATTCTGCATCCAGTTCAGTGCATTTGCATCCTTCTGATAATGTGGCGAACAGAACTGCATACAGTAACTCAGTGAGCTGTGGCCTCACCAAAGTTCTTTAGAACTCCAACATGATTTCCCTGTTTTTTGTATGCCTCGATTGATAAAGACAAGTGCCCCATGTGCCTTTTTTACCATTCTACTAATATGCCCTTCCGTCTTCAGAAGTCTGTGGATAAACATGCCAAGGTCTCTTTGTTCCACAGAACTTCCTAGTATCCGACCATTCACTGAATACTTTCTTGTCAAATGACTCCTTCCAAAGTGTATCACCTCACACTTTTCAGGGTTAAATTCCATTTTATTTGATCATTGTATCTGTATCTTCTTGTAGCCAATGCTTCTCCGCCTGTTACTGCGAATTTGTTAATTAGAGGAGATAGTGCTATACAACTAATACAGGTTTTTCACTAACCTCTTTTATTTTAAACTAAATTGACAATCTGTCCCATTGCTACATTTAACATTCTTGGCTGAAATTGTGTAAGACTTGATTGGACTAAGGTCCAATACAGTCAACAGAGAACTTAAATTCTTCTAACGTGAACAAGTTAAACAAGCAGACCTTGAAAGAAAACAAATAAGCTATATTAATTTACATCCAACCCACTCAAATATATCCAATAATATGGTCAAAGAATATTTAATTTTCAGTCTGATTCTAATACTGGCTATCAAAGCTACTACCATCATTCAGTGAAAATGATCTTGCATTTCTTTTAAGCTTTGTTGGCAGTGGGTCTCTGACAGGCCAAGGATGAGATTGAATACATTCTCAGTTTGCATGTCCTTGATTCTGCTTTGCTGAGTTGCTAACCCAGCTTTGAAAGTGGGGAACAACAAGCAGAAAGGAGTCTGATGGAAATAGCTGTGGTGTTTTGCTGCATTATAGGATGCTCTGTTGCACTGCGGGATGCTCAGCATTGTCAGTAGAAGATTGAGAAAGGATATTAGAACATACAACATAGAACATTACAGCGCAGAACAGGCCCTTCGGCCCTCGATGTTCCACCGAACAATTGAGAAAAAGCAAAGACCCTCTAACCTAAACCATTCCCTTTTCATCCATAAATCTATCCACTGACCAGTTAAATGCCCCCAAACTTGGCACATCTACAACTGCAGCAGGCAGAGCATTCCATACCCTTACCACCCTCTGGGTAAAGAACCTACCTCTGACATCCGTCCTATAGCTACCACCCCTTAATTTAAAGCTATGTCCCCTCGTGCTAGCTTTCTCCATCCGTGGACTTCAGCAAGGCATTTGACAAGATCCCACATGCAAGACTTCTTGAGAAGGTGAGAGGCCATGGGATCCAAGGGGCTTTGGCCTTGTGGATCCAGAATTGGCTTGCCTGCAGAAGGCAGAGGGGGGTTGTGGATGGCTCTTTTTCTGCATGGAGGTCGGTCACCAGTGGAGTGCCCCAGGGATCTGTTCTAGGACCCTTGCTGTTTGTCATTTTCATAAATGACCTGGATGAGGAAGTGGAGGGATGGGTGAGTAAGTTCGCCGATGACACGAAGGTCGGTGGTGTTGTGGATGGTCTGGAGGGATGTCAAAAGTTGCAGCATGACATCGACAGGATGCAAGACTGGGCGGAGAAGTGGCAGATGGACTTCAACGCGGATAAATGTGTTGTGGTCCATTTTGGCAGATCCAACGGGATGAATGAGTACACTATCAAAGGTAGGAGTCTTAGCTGTGTGGAAGAGCAGAGGGATCTTGGGGTCCGGGTCCATAAGACTCTCAAATCGGCCTCCAGGTGGAGGATGTGGTTAAGAAAGCTTACGGTGTACTGGCCTTCATTCATCGAGGGATTGAGTTCAGGAGTCAGGAGGTAATGCTGCAGCTTTATAGGACCCTTGTCAGACCACACTTGGAGTACTGTGCGCAGTTCTGGTCGCCTCACTATAGGAAGGACGTGGAAGCTATTGAAAGGGTGCAGAGGAGATTTACAAGGATGTTGCCTGGATTGGGAGGCATGCCTTATGAAGACAGGTTGAGGGAGCTGGGACTATTCTCCCTGGAGAGACGAAGGTTGAGAGGCGACCTGATAGAGGTTTACAAGATGTTGAGAGGAATAGATAGGGTGGACTCTCAGAGACTATTTCCCAGGGCTGAAATGGTCGCGACGAGAGGGCACAGATTTAAGGTGCAGGGAAGCAAGTACAGAGGGGATGCTAGGGGAAAGTTTTTCACTCAGAGGGTGGTGAGTGAATGGAATCGGCTGCCGTCGGTGGTGGTCGAGGCGAACTCGCTGGGGTCTTTTAAAAGACTTCTGGATGAGTATATGGGATCCAATGGGATTGGGGGTTATAGATAGGTCTATGGCTGGGTAGGTTTTGATGTGTTTGGCACAACTTGTGGGCCGAAGGGCCTGTTTGTGCTGTAGCGTTCTATGTTCTATGTTCTAGAACAGAGAACAGAAAAAGGCTATCATTGTCCACCCTGTCTAATCCTGTAATCATCTTATATGCCTCAATAAAGTTTCCTCTTAGCCGCCTTCTTTCTAATGAAAACAACCTCAAAACCCTCAGCCTCTCCTCATAAGACTTTCCCTCCATACCAGGCAACATTCTGGTAAACGTCCTCTGCACCCTCTCCAATTAAAAGATATTTTCCCATTTGCCAAATGTAATTGATGATAATCTGGGTATTCAAACTCTAAACAAAGCTCTGTGACGCACAATAACATTAGCTGCCAAGATCCCATAAGTGATCGCAGTGTATAGTATTGCTATGTATAAAATATGTTATATATTATAGAACATAGAACATTACAGCGCAGAACAGGCCCTTCGGCCTTCAATGTTGCGCCGACCAACTAACAAAAAGCAATGACCCTCTAACCTAAACCATTCCCTTTTCATCCATAAGCTTATCTACTAACCTCTTAAACGCCACCAAACTTGGCGCATCTACAACTGCAGCAGGCAGGGCATTCCATACCCTTACCACCCTCTGGGTAAAGAACCTACCTCTGACATCCGTCCTATAACTACCACCCCTTAATTTAAAGCTATGTCCCCTCGTGCTAGCTTTCTCCATCCTAGGAAAAAGGCTATCACTGTCCACCCTATCTAAACCTCTAATCATCTTATATGTTTCAATAAGGTCTCCTCTTAGTCGCCTTCTTTCCAACGAAAACAACCTCAAATCCCTCAGCCTCTCTTCATAAGACCTGCCCTCCATACCAGGCAACATCCTGGTAAACCTCCTCTGTACCCTCTCCAATGCCTCCACATCTTTCTTATAATGCGGGGACCAGAACTGCACACAATACTCCAAGTGCGGCCGCACTAGAGTTTTGTACAGTTGCAACATGACGTTGCGGCTCCGAAATTCAATCCCCCTACCAATAAAAGCTAAGACTCCATATGCCTTCTTAACAACCTTATCGACTTGATTGCCAACTTTCAGGGATCTATGCACATATACACCAAGATCCCTCTGTTCATCAACACTATTAGAGTCCTACCATTAGCCCTATACTCTACACATTTGTTATTCCTGCCAAAGTGAATTACCTCACACTTTTCCACATTAAACTCCATTTGCCACCTCTCGGCCCAGCTCTGCAACTTGTCCAAGTCTCTCTGCAAACTATAACACCCCTCTTCACTATCTACCACTCCTCCAACTTTGGTGTCATCCTCAAATTTACTAATCCATCCTTCAATACCCTCATCCAGATCATTTATAAAAATTACAAACAGCAGGGGCCCCAAAACAGATCCCTGAGGTACATCACTTGTAACCGAACTCCATGATGAATAATTTCCATCAACCACCACCCTTTGTCTTCTATCTGCTAGCCAATTCCTAATCCAATCAGCTAAATCACCCTCAATCCCATACCTCTGCATTTTCTGCAGAAGTCTTCCATAGGCCACCTTATCGAACGCCTTACTAAATTCCATATATACCACATCAACCGCCTTACCCCCATCCACCTCTTTGGTCACTTTTCAAAAAACTCAATAAGGTTAGTAAGGCACGACCTACCCTTCACAAAACCATTCCTAGGATGGAAAAAGCTAGCACGAGGGGACACAGCTTTAAATTAAGGGGTGATAGTTATAGGACGGATATCAGAGGTAGGTTCTTTACCCAAAGGGTGGTTCGGGACTGGAATGCCCTGCCTGCAGCAGTTGTAGATGCGCCAAGTTTGGTGGCGTTTAAGAGGTTAGTTGATAAGTATATGGAAGAGAAGGGAATGTTAGTTGGAGGGGCATTGCTTTTTATATTGGTCGCGCAACATCGAAGGCCAAAGGGCCTGTTCTGTGCTGTAATGTTCTATGTTCTATGCTGACTATCCCCAATCAATTCGTTTCTCTCTAAATAACTATAAATCCTATCCCTAATAATTCTTTCCAATACTTTGCCCACAACAGAAGTAAGACTCACCGGTCTATAATTCCCAGGAAAGTCTCTATTCCCCTTCTTGAACAATGGGACCACATTCGCTATCCTTCAGTCTTCCGGCACTATACCTGTAACCAACGACGACCTGAAGATCAGAGCCAGAGGCTCTGCAATCGCCTCTCTCGCCTCCCAGAGAATCCTAGGGTAAATCCCGTCCGGCCCAGGGGACTTATCTAACTTCAAACCCTCAAGAATATCTAGCACATCCTCCTTATCTACTTCAATACTTTCCAGTTTGCAACCCTGTATCCCAGTGTTCTCCACAACTACATTTACATCTCCCTGCGTGAATACCGAAGAGAAATATTTGTTCAGTGCCTCTCCAATCTCTTCAGGCTCCACGCACAACTTCCCACTGCTGTCTCTGACTGGCCCTAATCTTGCCCTAACCAATCTTCTATTCTTAACATATCTAAAGAAAGCTTTAGGATTCTCCTTAATCCTATCAGCCAAAGTCTTCTCGTGTCCTCTTTTAGCTCTTCTCAACTCACTCTTTAGCTCCCTCCTGGCTAATCTATAGCTATCCAGTGCACTGACTGAGCCTTCAAGCCTCATCCTGACATAAGCCTCCTTTTTCCTTTTAACCAGCAAATTAACTTTTTTAGTACACCATGGCTCCCTTACTCGACATACTTGCCTGACAGGGACATACTTATCAAGACTCGCAGTAGCTGCTCCTTGAATAAGTTCCACATTTCAGATGTTCCCAGTCCCTGTAGTTTCCTAGTCCAACCTATGCACCCTAATTCCCTCCTAATGGCCTCATAATTACCAATCCCCCAGCTATCACTGCTGCCCCCAGGTTCGTGCCTATCCCTATCCATCACTAAGGTGAACGTAACTGAATTGTGGTCACTATCACCAAAATGTTCACCAACTTCACCAAAATGTTCACCAACTTCCAAGTCTAACACCTGGTCTGGCTCATTACCCAGCACCAAATCCAATGTAGCCTCACCTCTAGTTGGCCTATCTACATACTGAGTCAAAAAACCTTCCTGCACACTTTGTACAAAAACCGACCCCTCTAACGAGCTAGAGCTATAGCTATTCCAATCAATATTAGTAAAGTTAAGTCCTCCATAACAATTACCCTATTGCTTTCACTCCTGTCCAGGATCGACTTTGCAATCCTTTCCTCTACCTCTCTAGAACTTTTAGGAGGTCTATAAAAGACTCCCAACAGGGTGACCTCTCCTCTCCTGTTTCTAATCTCAGCCCATACTACCTCAACAGACAAGTCCTCATCAAACTTCCTTTCTGTCACTGTGATACAGTTTTTGACTAATAATGCCACTCCTCCCCCACCTTCTACCTCCTTCTCTACTCTGACTGAAGCATTTGAACCCCGGAACCTGCAACAACCATTCCTGTCCCTGCTCTATCCATGTCTCTGAAATGGCCACAACATCGAAGTTCCAGGTACTGATCCAAGCTGCAAGTTCCTCCACCTTATTGCGAATACTTCTTGCATTAAAGTATACGCATTTCAAACCATGCCCTACTCCACCCGTACGCTGCTGTGCTTTACAGTTCTCGTCTATGACCCCCCTATTCTCGTCCCTCTTAACATCCAAACTACTCAGGATCCCCCCCCCCCCCGAATCAATTTAAACCCTCCTGCATAGCCTTTGCAAATTTTCCCCCCAAGATATTGGTTCCCCTCTGGTTCAGGTGTAGACCATTTCTCTTGTAGAGGTCCCACCTACTCCAGAATGAGCCCCAATTGTTCAAGAACCTGAACCCCTCCCTCCAGCACCATCCCCGCAGCCATGAGTTCAAACATTCCCTCTCTCTGTTCTTCTCTAAACTATCCCGTGTCACAGGCAAGAGTCCAGAGATAACCACTCTGTCTGTTTTGGCCCTAAGCTTCCACCCCAACTCCATAAATTTCTCCTATTTCCCCTACCCACCTGAGCATTCACAGCAGACTCACCCCCAGAGACCTGCTCCCTTTGGCTATCTCCAGTTGATTCTTCCTCAACTGTAGCCTCCAGGACAGAAAACTTATTTTGGAGGGGAACAGCCCCGGGGGATTGTCTCCCCGATTGCTTCTTACCCCTCTTCCTAATAGTTATCCACGAATCTCTTTTAGGAGTGACTATCTCTTTGTAACTCCTGTCAATATCCTCCTCAACCTCCCGAATTATCCTGAGTTCCTCTAATTTCAGCTCCAGCTCCTTAACACAATCCTCAAGGAGCTGCAAATGTGCACACTTCCTGCAGGTATAATCAGCAGGAACACTACTGGTGTCCCTCACCTCGTGCATACTGCAGGAGGTGCAATGTACTGCCTGCACTGCCATCCCTGATACTTTAATTATCGTGCTATCATTTACATCCCCTTGTAATATACCACATGTTCTTGAAAAAAAAATGTACTAAATGTACTCATAACAAATGTGTAGAGTATGGGGCTAATGGTAGGACTCTTTATAGTGTTGATGAACAGAGGGATCTTGGTGTATGTGTGCATAGATCCCTGAAAGTTGGCAATCAAGTCGATAAGGTTGTTAAGAAGGCATACGGAGTCTTAGCTTTTATTGGTAGGGGGATTGAATTTCGGAGCCGCAACGTCATGTTGCAACTGTACAAAACTCTAGTGCGGCCGCACTTGGAGTATTGTGTACAGTTCTAGTCCCCGCATTATAAGAAAGATGTGGAGGCATTGGAGAGGGTACAGAGGAGGTTTACCAGGATGTTGCCTGGTATGGAGGGCAGGTCTTATGAAGAGAGGCTGAGGGATTTGAGGTTGTTTTCGTTAGAAAGGAGGCAGCTAAGAGGAGATCTTATTGAAACATATAAGATGATTAGAGGTTTAGATAGGGTGGACAGTGATAGCCTTTTTCCTAGGATGGAGAAAGCTCGCACGAGGGGACATAGCTTTAAATTAAGGGGTGGTGGTTTTAGGACAGATGCCAGAGGTAGGTTCTTTACCCAGAGGGTGGTAAGGGTATGGAATGCCTTGCCTGCGTCAGTTGTAGATGCGCCAAGTTTGGTGGCGTTTAAGAGGTTAGTCGATAAGTTTATGGACGAAAAGGGAATGGTTTAGTTTGGAGGGTCATTGCTTGTTCCTAATTGGTCGGTGCAACATCGAAGGCCGAAGGGCCTGTTCTGCGCTGTAATGTTCTATGTTCTAAATGTGAATTTCCCATGATGAGAAGTAGAAAATTCACAGGGAGTCACTGAAACAGCTCCAAATCCATTTTCTTCTAATCTAACAGAAATACCATTGAATCCTAGAATTCCTACAGTGTAAAACAAGCCATTCGATCCATTCAGTCTGCACCAACTCTCTGACACAGCATTTTACCCAGCCTCTGTCGCCCACCCTATTGCTGTAATCCCACACATTTACCTTACTAATCCCATCTAGAATCACAGAAAAACGACAGCACAAATAGGCCTTCAGCCCACAAGTTGTACTGATCTTATCTCTACCTACTAGCCTTACCTATATCCCTCAATCCTATCAAGCCCCATGTACTCATCCAAAAATCTCTTAAGAAACCCTATCGAATTTGCCTCCACCACCACGGCAGGCAATTCCATTCACCCACCACCCTCTGACTGAAAAACGTACCGCTGACATCTCCTCTGTATCTTCTTGTAACCAATGTTTCTCCACCTGTTACTGCTAATTTGTTAATTAGAGGAGATAGTGCTATACAACTGATACAGGTTGTACCTCCCAGCACCTTAAACCTGTGTTCTTTTGCGGCAGCCATTTCATCCCTGGGGAAAAGCCTCTGAAAGTCCACCTGATCAATACCTCTCATCACCTTAGACACCTCTATCAGGTCTCCTCTCATCCTTCAAGGAGAAAAGATCGAGCTCTCTCAACCTATCCTCATAAGGCATGCCACCTAATCCAGGTAACATACTTGTAAATCTCCTCTGCACCCTTTCAATGGTTTCCACATCCTTCCTGTAATGAGGCAACCGGAACTGAGCACAGTACTCCAAGTGGGGTCTGATCAGAATCTTATACAGCTGCAGCATTATCTCCGGACTCCTAAACGCAATTCCTGGATTGATGAAGACTCGTACGCCATATGTCTTCTGAACCACATCCTCTACCTGCAAAGCCGATTTGAGAGTCCTATGAACCTGGACGCCAAGATTCTTCTGATCTTCCACACTGCTAAGAATCTTACCCTTAATATTATATTCATCCATTTGACCTGCCAAAAGGAACCACCACATATTTATCTGGGTTGAAGTCCATCTGCCACTTCTCCATCCAGTCTTGCATCCTATCTACGTCACGCTGCAACTTCTCTCATCCCTCCAAACTATCCAAAACACCTCCAACTTTCATGTCATTAGCAAACTTACCAACCCATTCCTCCACTTCCTCATCCAGGTCATTTATAAAAATCACAAACAGCAAGAGTCCCAGAACAGATCCCTGGGGCACTCCACTGCTAACCGACCTCCATGCTGAAAAAGACCTATCTATAACCACTCTCTGCCTTCTGTGGGCAAGCCAGTTCTAGATCCACAAAGCAATGTCCCCTTCGATCCTATGCCCCTCACTTTCTCAATAAGCCTTGCATGGGGGACCTTATCGAATGCCTTGCTGAAGTCCATATAAACTACATCCACTGCTCTTCCTTCGTCAATGTGTTTAGTTACATTTTCAAAAAACTCAACCAGGCTCATAAGACACGATCTGCCTTTAACAAAGCCGTGATGTATACTTTACTATCTAATCTATACATCTTGAGACCCAAAGAGGCAATTTAGCATGGCCAATCTACCTAACCTGCACATCTTTGGATAAAAAGTAATTACACAAAAAAGCAAAACTGATGCTATGACTGAAATAGAAACAGAAAATGCTTGAAATTCTCAGCAGATTGAGTAACATCTGAGGAGTCAGAGTTAATGTTTCTCATCAGAAACATTGTGTGGATTTTCCTGTCAACTTAGGATGCCAAAGTTGGAACGAAATGACGTTCTGTAGCCTCACTTGCCAAAGCAGAGATTGGCAGCACAATGTTCTTGCAGTGGTCTCCTGATTGGCAACCTCCATGTTTAAGATCCTGTTTAGAACTGAAGGTAAACTCATACTGCTACTGGCCCAATTAGACCACTGGTCACAGTGGGGCCTTAGCAGCCCCACAGCGAGAGAGAGAGAGATAGTTGTTGCTGTGGCAGATAAGAGAGACATTGAGGAGACCACAACATGAAGGAGCATTCTTGAGATATGAAGGAATTGAAAAGGACCAAAGTCTTTAGGTATCTCAAAGAACAAAGAACAAAGAACAAAACAGCACGGGAAACAGGCCCTTCGGCCCAACGAGCCCACACCGCCACCCCGATGTTCCCACCTCTACCCGCGATCCCTGTCCATGTTTATAGATCTATGGATTAAAAACCAAATTTGAGACAATTTAGGGAGAATTTGTTTTGCCAATTAGCCTAAGAGCACATCTTTGGGATGTGGGAGGAAACCGGAGCTCCCGGAGAAAACCCACGCAAGCACGGGGAGAATGCGTAAACTCCCACAGACACAGGCCCAAATCCATGTATCTGCACAGCACAGCGATAGTCACTGATAGTCGTGTTGCCCATCAGATGGTCCAGGTCAAGCATACACTAACAACGTGAAGCAGTAAGATACTCTCGAAAAAGATCCAAGAGGTCTTCAGGAGCGGCACGGTGGCACAGTGGTTAGCATTGGTGCCTCACAGCTCCATGGACCTGGGTTCGATTCCCAGCTTGGGTCACTATCTGTGTGGAGTTTGCATGTTCTCCCCATGTCCACATGGGTTTCCTCCCAGTGCTCCAGTTTCCTCCCACAGTTCAAAAAAGCATACTGGGTAAGTGCTTTGGCCATATTAAATTCTTCCTCAGTGTCCCCAAACAGCTGCCGCAGTATGATGACTTCGGGACTGCGCCGTTAATGTAAGCCTATTTGTGACTAATAAATAAACTTTAACCATCTTGAGATAAACTATTTTGACTGTATTTGAGACAAGAAGCTTCTGACTCTGATGACTCTCTGCCCTTCAGCACACAGACCATCACCATTGGACTGACAGCCACCACACATGGCAGTGGGTTGCTCTCTCAATGCCAAAATGTCTCAGACCACAATATTGCCCCTAATTAACATATTAAGCATCTTAATTGGCTGCCTGCCTCCATGAAGTCTAATTCCCAAAACTGCCCTTTCCCTGATCCACACCAGGAAATTCCTCAGCTGAGGAATTGCATCATGGAGTTGTTCCGATGAGGTCTCCTCAAATTTCCCAGTGCCTCCCTGCCTTCAAGCTAGCTACGATGAGACTGAAAGATTTTGCCCACTAACTCCACACATTGCAACATTTTCTGTTTTTATTTCAGAAAATCAGTCATGTGCTTTACAAAAAATATTATTTATTCTTCTTCAGCTCTCTGTCCAGTGACAGATCTCATCGACAACACCACAACATCTTCCAAAAGATGTGGTCCAGATTTCACCCCACCTGGAATAGAGACCAAACCCCATGCTGTTCGCACCATCTGATCCACACCTACCATCTAGATAAATGAGCCAGCTAGCCCTCCAAGGGGTGCATCACGCATTTTTATATGTATGTTGTAGTCAGGAGCTATGGATGGTGATAGTAGGTGTTCTGATTTCTTTCTATTATGTAGCTGATAGTGGCTCTCTCTTGCCCTTACCACCTGCTACTGTTGTGCGTTGAAGGGATTTACAAGTTGAAGCTCAGCCTGTTTGGTTGCATGATGAACACACCTCCCTTGGCCATCAAGCCTTAGGATGGGACTTGAACCTAGGACATCTGGCTCAGAGTCAAGGATTCTACCCACTGCACCAGAAGACATTTTGAATACTGTTTAACTGTGGGTAAATTGTGAAGAGAATAATACTTAGTTTTGTGAGCTCACTACCATCTATTACTTATGGGCAGCACTATAGCACAGTGGTTAGCACTGCTGCTTCACAGCTCCAGGGTCCTGGGTTCGATTCCCAGCTTGGGTCACTGTCTGTGTGGAGTTTGCACATTCTCCTCGTGTCTGTGAGGATATCTTCTGGGTGCTCTGGTTTCCTCCCATTTTCCAAAGGGTTAGGTTCATTGGCCGTGCTAAAAATTGTCCCTTAGAGTCCTCAGATGCGTAGGTTAGAGGGATTAGTGGGTAAATATGTAAGATATAGGGGTAAGGCCTGGGTGGGATTGTGGTTGGTGCAGACTTGATGGGCCAAATGGCCTCCTTCTGTACTGTTAGCGTTTCTATGGTTCTTCAATGATTCACATCATCTATAACACATATATATAATTTTCCATTCTATTCTTAGTCATCAATTTTATTCCAGAACATACTTGTCCTTTGTAAAGCGGTCCATTGTCAGACAGAGAGTCACAGTAAATTTTATCTTCCTGGCAACTAATATCGCAATCAATGAAGATGCTTCCCAGAAAATTCCGCAGAAGAATGGAAGATGTCAAAGATGCAACCTTATCGTTTATCCTAAAATTAAACATTTGGGGAGATTGTTAGTAAGGTAAATACCTGGTTATGAAGTGTATTCAAAACAGATACTTTCACTGATTTTAGATGCTTCAACACATTTTAATTAACTTCATTTCTGAGCTGACAGTGTTGGAGGCATGGAGGGGCGTTGGGACAACTCCCTAAGGCATGATCACCACCAGGATCTTTCCCAGGAGAAGACTGGGAACCAATATGGCTTTCTGCCAAAAGAGAAAATGTCGGAAAATCTCAGCAGGTCTGGCAGCATCTGTAAGGAGAAATTAAAAAGCATAGACATTGAGAAATATTTATACTGCAGAGGGAGGAAATGAAAAAATGAGGCATAGCCACAAAACCAAGGGGAAAGGCTGCTAATGGCATCCACGGTAAAGAGTCTCACAACAACAGATTAAAGTCCAACAGGTTTATTCGGTAGTAAATGCCACTAGTTTTTTGGGCTTTTGTCAAGTGAGTGGGGAGTTCTGATCACAAACAGAGCATATAAAGTCACGCACTCAGTTTACAGAATATAGTATTCTGTATTCAGTTTACAGAATACAGTATTCTGTATTCAGTTTACAGAATACAGTATTATTGTGTTTACCGCAGTCCAACACCGACATCTCCAATGAACAGAACAGAAACAGCAAAGAAATTGAAATCAGAAGGGGAACTGTGGCAAATGAAGACGTGGACAGAGGGGAGAGATGGATGGGAGAGAGGTAAAATTGAGAAAAAGGGAAAAAGGGAAGCAAAGGGAGAAAAAAGGTAAGAACGGGGTGATAAAATTGGGGGAAAAGAAAATATTTTAAGTTATTCTGAATCATTTCCGATAGGAGTTTGAGGAAAATTCCTGTGGAACCTCCAGCACTTACCCAACTCTCATGATAGGTAAACTCGGCAAGGAACTGTCAGCCCCAAATCTGGAAGTTGACCTTTCGGGCTATCTGTTTACAATTCCTCTTAAGCATGAACTTATCTGCCACCATGGCATTTATAGAGCCATGGCATGCACCACCCCTATAAAACAGAAGATATGGCCTCCAGCACACCAATAACTTTTCCAGTACTGCATCCATCACTCTGCAATTCTCTCTCTGTCCTTGTGCACAACTTGTGAGCTCAGCCCCTTACTATACTCTTTATACACCCAAGATTGTGCAGCCAAATTCCAGTCCAACTCCAATTTCAAGTTGCCTATGACACCATCGTAGTGGGTCAGATCTCAAACAGTGACATGACAGAATACAGGAAAGAGATAGAGAATCTGGTGAGATGGTGTGATTACAATAGTCTATCCCTCAATGTCAGTAAAACAAAGGAAATAGTCATCGACTTCAGGAAGCATAAAATAGGCATGTTCCTGTCTACATTAATGGTGATGAAATAGAAATGTTTAAGAACTTCATGTTTCTAGGTATCCAGATCACCAATCTATCCTGGGTTCTCTACACTGATGCTATATTAAGAAAGTCCACCAATGCTTCTTCTTTCTCTACAAAACAAATTTGGCACGTATGCAACTATTCTCACAAATTTTTACAGATGCACCACAGAAAGCATCTTTTCTAGGTGGATCAAAGCTTGTATAACTCCTGCTCTGACCAACACTACAGAAAACTACAACAAGTTGTAAATGTAGCCTAGTCCATCTCACAAACAGCCTCCCATCCACTGACTGCATCTAACTTCCCACTGCCTTGGAAAAGTAGCCATGATGTGGAGATGCCAGCGTTGGACTGGGAAAATGCAGTAAGGAGTCTCAACACCAGGTTAAAGTCCAACAGGTTTATTTGGTAGCAAAAGCCACTAGCTTTCAGAGTGCTACTCATTCGTCGGGTAAGTCGGGTTTCAGTTCACAAACAAGGCATATAAAGACACAAACTCAATTTACAAGGTAAAGGTTGAAATTCGAGTCTTTACAGGTAATCAAGTTTCAAAGGTACAGACAACGTGAGTGGAGATAGGGTTAAGCACAGGTTAGAGGGATGTGTATTGTCTCCAGACTGGGGTCTTTTAAGAGACTTCTGGATGAGTACACGGGATTTAATGGGATTGGGAGTTACAGATAGTTCTATGGCCTGGTAGGTACAGATATGATCGGCACAACGTGTGGGCCGAAGGGCCTGTTTGTGCTGGTGTGTTCTATGTTCTTTGTTCCAGACAGGATAGTAGTGAGATTTTGCAACTCCAGGCAAGTTGTGGGCATTACAGATAGTGCGACATGAAGCCAAAATCCCAGTTGAGGTCGCCCTCATGCATGTAGAACTTGGCTATCAGTTTCTGCTCAGCGACTCTGCACTGTTGTGCATGTCGCTGGAGTGATTTTGCAAGTCCAGGCAAGTCGTGGGCGTTACAGATAGTACGACATGAAGCCAAAATCCCAGTTGAGATCGCCCTCATGCATGTAGAACTTGGCTATCAGTTTCTGCTCAGCGACTCTGCGCTGTTGTGCATGTCGCTCGAGCATACGGAAGTGTGCTGGAACCAGGGAAACAGCTGGTCCCCAGCCAGTATAGATCCACTGGGATCAGTTTTCCCAAAGCTAATGGAAGTGCAGAGGCAGAGCCAAGATTGCAGGAGGGGCTGTCAGCAACATTTCAGAAATTATAAGGCTGTTTGGACGACTCCCACTGCACAGGAGATGGTGTCAGCATTGCATGGTACACCACTGCAAAGATGGCGACTATGGTGGAAAGCCTGGGGCAGGAAATAGTCACCATTGGTATCAGGGTCCAAGGTATGGCTAAATCGCTAGGGACCATGGCTGAGGGTCTCCAGAATATGGCCCAGCCTCAAAGGTCTATTAATGAAAGGATCCAGGGCATAGCACAATCTCAGAGGGCCACTGCTGAGAGCTCATACACAGGGGTCCTCCAGGACTGACACAGCCACATCTCATTGAAGTCTCTGGAGCTCACTCCAGCTGCACCTCCATCCTATGGAGTGATCCAAGGGCCTCCTTCAATCCCGATGAAGGAGGAGGCGCTGTAGCCCTTGCCACGGCCTTCTATCCTGTAAATCTTGGCTGTCCCCAATCCTATTAAATACCCTTTCCAAACATTGGGGTATCTCTCGGACAATGGGATGAGCAGATAGCCATGGCTACATCCATAACCCCAGAAGTCGTCCGGAACCCTCCAGATCCCCAGGGAACACCCGCCAAGGGCATCACAGGCTATGGGCGGTGGAATATAGCTGACCACCTCCATCTCTGAGATTTGGGGGGACATCAAGATGTAGTGATAAATCACATAAGGTTAAGACATAGGGTCTCTGAAAGGGCATGGGTAAAGCTATGCACCAGTTAAGATTCTGCTAATTGTTACTTACGATTGCACCCCACAGCTGCGACTAATCTTTTTATGATCTGCCTCCCACAGAGATGACCATACTCCAACCATATGCAAGATACTCAAAGCATCATTCTGCACAAGAGACACCCTTTGGCCAATGGAGTCTGCAGTTATCAGGACCTGTGCCACATTCCTGCCTGCCATGCCATTCCAAATACTCATCCCAAGCAGTCCCAACAGTCAGGGTGCCATAAGCTCACAGTGGAAGACAATCTGGCATACACTGGATCCTGGGACCATCCCTCCATCACACCCACTATCCCTCCTCCTGCCGAAACTCATGGGCATTGGACCAGATGGTGCTTCCTCCCCGACCCTTATTGAGATGTGGGACTCAGTGTGCAGCCAGAGAACAGGCGGGAGTCAGGCTTATGTTGAAGAGGACTGCATCACAGCATGCTGCTGAGCAAATCATCAGCTTTCTACCTGCATCAGTAACTCACTAACACGGCCAAACCCAGGCCCCATTATCCTGATGCGATATAAATGGGACCCAAGGCAGAGGATGTGGACAAGGCTGAGAGATATGGGAGGTTTTGAAGGCTCCAGTGGGGTGAGGTGGGTATGGGTTAGAGCTGCGATACACTACACTAGTCTGAGAACTATGTGGTGATGAGGCCCTCCCTCACTGCTCTGCCCTTCCAGACTCTTATCACCACCAGCCCTCCATGCTCTGGCTATTCCTTGGCCTCTTCCTCTGAGGGAGAAAGTGAGAATATGCGCAAGAGAGTATGAGAGAGGGAGATAGAATGAGAGAGAGAGAGAGAGGGAGAAAGTGAGAGAGAGGACGAGACAGCAGGTGAAAGCCAGCAAGAAAGCAGGCGACAGCAGGTGAGAGAGGGCAAGAGCAGGCAAAAGAAGGCGAGAGCAGGCGAGAGAGAGGCAAGTGAGCGAGAGAGCACGAGAGTGAGAAAGCAAGGGAGTGAGAGAGCGTGAGAGAATGAAGGAGCAAGAGAGACCGAGAAAGAGAGTGAGGGAGCAAGGCAGAATGAGGGAACAAGAAAGCAAGAAAGAGAGAGCAAGAGACAGAGAGAGCAAGAAAATGAGAGAGAGAGCAAGAGGGAGCGAAAAAGCAAGAGAGAGTAAGCGAGAGAGCACACGAGTGCGAGAAAACGCAAGAGAGAGCGGGAGACAGCGTGACAGAACGCAAGCGAGAGAGCAATAAGGGTTATCCATCCTGGGCATCTCACTCCCTCCTAGCAACCTGTGTCCCCATGACTCTGACACTGGCAAACTGACACTATCCCCAGTGCCATGCACCGTGTCAATAGACTGTTCACCGTCGACACATCCTCGCCACAGCAGGCACAGGGAGCATGAGGATGGCTGTGATGGAGTTCTCAGCGAATTCCTGAAGCAGAGGCACAAGTGCATCCACCTGAATGTTTGTTGCAGTGACTTCCAGGAATGGTTTGTAGTTCAGAGACACAGGGAGAGGCAGCCTCGTGAGTAAACACAGGGTGGGCTGCCATTGCAGGGAGCATTGCAGAGGCCATGCAGTGTGAGGAGCCCACTAACAGCTGCTAAACTTCCTTCAATACTTGACAGAGCTGCTGCTTGTTTCTGTTCACGGGGCCTGTGATGGAACGTCAGTGTCAGCCACACAGCCTGCAGGACAGTCTGCAGGACAACCACAGCAACATCCGTGGTGTTGGTAAATTACTTCATGTGAGTCCCCTCGAGGGTCAGTCAGTGGTCAGGGGGGAATGCAAGCAACACAAACCCCAAGCCTATTTAGAGTACAGTTTTGGCCACCTAATTACAGGAAGAATATTAATAAGGTTGAAAGAGTGCAGAAAGGTTTACAAGGATGTTGCCAGGACTTGAGAAGCTGAGTTACAGAGAAAGGTTGAATAGGTTAGGACTTTATTCCCTGGAGCGTAGAAGAACGAGGGGAGATTTGATAGAGGTGTATAAGATTTTGATGGGTATAGATAGAGTGAATGCAAGCAGGCTTTTTCCACTGAGGCTAGGGGAGAAAAAACCAGAGAGCATGGGTTAAGGGAGAAGGGGGAAAGTTTAAAGGGAATGTTCGGGGAGGTCTTCTTCACACAGAGAGTGGTGGGAATGTGGAATGAACTGCCAAATGAAGTGGTAAATGCAGGCTCACTTTTAACATTTAAGAAAAACTTGGACAGGTATATGGATGAGAAGGATGTGCAGGGATATGGTCCTGGTGCAGGTCAGTGGGACTAGGCAGAAAAATGATTTGGCACAACCAAGAAGGGTTTCTGTGCTGTAATGTTCTATGGTTCTATGCTGACTCACAACCTGAGGACCCCCAGACTGGCACAAGGCCCCTGAAAGAGCCTTCATGCATGCAAGCCTCCCATCCCACACCACGGCAGCAGCGAGACCCCCCACCTTTTCACCCTGGGATTCTTTCCCAGTAGTACTCACTCCCTCGCTCCCTCCTCACCCTCCCATCACTCCTGCTGTGCCTGACTCATGATTTGTGCCAGTGTGATGTCACGACTGTGAGGTGGGGAGATTCCAGGAGGGGGACAATAGTGTGTTAAGCTTGCTAATGACTTTGAAATCCAGGCAAATCCGTGCTACTAGGCTTCACGCCCATTTTGAGCACAAAGTGCTTCTCACCATGAAAAAGGGGCTGGGAAGATTGCAAACTGTTTGGCGCTGGATTGAGATTTTGGTTTTTAGCATTGCTCGCAATCTTCCCAGCTCACCACGCGGATTGCTGGGTGCAGCGAGGTGGTAAGATTGCGGCCATTATTATGGTCTGGTTAGGAACAGTAGCTTTTTGTTTAAAGTAGGGCAAAGTTTGAAATACCAGTTACCCCATAGATGAACAAAGTCACAAGATTCTGCAAATTCAACAGAAAAAAAGAAACTTTACCATACAAAATCGGAAAAATAAAACAAGCTGCGATATCTATCTTATGTGCTAACATTCAGAATTAACACATAATGAATATGAATTAACAGGCAAACTATAGTAGGAAAACTATTCAATGGCTGGAATTTTACCAACCATGGAAATCGGAGGAGCAGAGCATGGGACAAAAACATTCCATACTACTTTCAGACACTTTGAAATGGAAAATACTGCAAAAAAATGACCTTACTACAGATTCAGGTGTCTGGCACTTTAAATTGGCACAAGCTACAACTTCACGGTAGTTTATTATAAAGTGACCAACAGTACTGCCTGCACATACATTGATTAGATTTGGAATCCTGGTATCATAAAAGTTGTTTGAGCTGTGTGACCTTGGATAGCACCAATTCACAGCACACATGTGAACTATCCCTGTAAACATGCCTATTATCCAGCACACAGGAAGCAATTGGCAGACTGATAGGAGCTGCAGTCTTCATCAGATAGTCTTACATCCCAATATTTTAATTAAACGAATTGAATAAAATGCATTTACTTTTAACAAGCATAAAACCTACTTTCAATATTGTTTCCAAATGGAACACTAATATATTCAAATTTATCATCTTCAGCAATATAAACTGAATCTGGGGTTTAGGAGAAAAGTTATAGATAGAATTGATAACGATTGTACCTTTTCTGATTGATGCTATAATCAGTATTTTCAGAAACAAACAATGTATTTTCTGGTGTTTCGCTTTCCTTTAAAACAAAATGTTCCCACAAAACTGTGAACGCTTGCTTTGCCACTGGATAATGTCCCAGTTGATATGCAGCCTAAAGCAAATATTAAATTTAAATTACATTTGAATTTGAATGCAATATTATTTGAAAAAAATTCCAATTCTGTGACAGAAAATCAGCAGTTTTTTCTTGGAATTATTAAGTAATTAAGTAAATTCATTAAACAAAACTAGTAGAGACTCCTTTGATTTCAGAGGTTCCCACTTCCAAAGAGAAAAATTAAGGCCTGGTTGTCAAGTCAACCCAGGACCCCCGCAGATATAACGAACATAATTTTGTTTTAATATGACAGTATAGTGGCTCGACTCAGAATAGCATGATGGCACAGTGGTTAGCACTGCTGCCTCGCAATGCCAGGGGCACAGGTTCAATCCCCAGCTTGGGTCACTGTCTGTGTGGAGTTTGCATATTCACCCTATGTCTGCATGGGTTTCCTCCAGGTGCTCCAGTTTTCTCCCACACTCTGAAGAACATGCTGATTAGGTGCGTTGCCCATGCTAAATTCTCCTTCAGTTATCTGAACAGGTGCCAGAGTGTGGCGACTCGGGGTTTTTCACAATAACTTCATTGCAGTGTTAATGTAAACCTACTTGTGACGCTAATTGTGACACTTGTCATTGACTGTCCTCGGGCAATTAGCGATGGACAACTAGTGCTGGCCAGCTGGCAATGCCCGTGTCCCAGAAATGAATACAAAAAAGGCAAGGTCTTGGATAGAGGCCTGCCTATGCCCCTATTAAGGCCCTTAAGTAGCTACTGAAGATGGATAGGGAACAAAATATTGACATGCCTCCAGACAAAGTGATCCTCCCTTCCCTCCTCCTTCCCTCCTCCCATCCCAGCCATCCCTCCACCCACCCCCTCAACCCCAGTGTCCTGGAAGTGCCAGCCCTCCATCCCCATCACACCCTGCTTACTCCTGACACTCTGATCATCTCTCCCTGCTGACTCCCAGAGCACCTGCTTCCCTTATCTTACCCTCCAGCCAATCTCTAAGGCATGACGTCCATCCAAGTGCAGAATAAAAATCCTGCTTGTTAACAATTAATGTTCAATAGAGTGTAAAATGGCAATGCCCTGACAGAATTATATAATATCAAACAGTACAGGCCCTTTGGCCTTCGATGTCATGCTGAATCACAGAATCATAGAACCTTACAGTGCAGAAATAGGGCATTCAGCTCATCGAGTCTGCACCGACCACAATCCCACCCAGGCTCTACCTCCATATCTCTACATGTTTTACCTGCAATTCCCTCTAACTTATACACCTCAGGACACTAAGGGGCAATTTTTAGCATGGCCAATCAACCTAACCCGCACATCTTTGGACTTGGGAGGAAACCGGAGTACCCGGAGAAAACTCATGCAGACATGAGGAGAACGTGCAAACTCCACACAGAAAATGACCCAAGCCGGGAATCAAACCCAGGTCCCTGGAGCTATGAAGCAGCAGTGCTGACCACTGTGCTATTGTGCCACCCATGTCCAAACCCAAGATCAAGCTATCCCACTCTCTATCATTCTGGTGTGCTCCATGTGTCTATCCAATAACTGCTTGAAAGTTCTTAAAGTGTCCAACTCCACTATCACAGTACGCAGTGCATTCTACACCCCAACCACTCTCTGAGTAAAGAACCTACCTTGGACATCCCTCCTATATCTCCCATCTTGAACCTTATAGTTATGCCCCCTAGTAACAGCTACAACACCCAAGGAGATAGTCTCTGAACGTCCACTCTATCTTCCCCCTCATCATCTTATAAACTTCTATTCAGTCGCGTCTCATTCTCCTCCGCTCTAAAGAGAAAAGCCCCAGCTCCCTCAATCCTTCCACATAAGACCTACAAATTGGTGAGGATGTATTCCCTGCTCACTCTGAGAATTTCTGATTGAAAATTCAGGCCAATTTACAATCTACTTTTTCATTTTAATGAAAATATAAATAATTGAAGAAAAAGACTCACAATTACCCACTACCACATCAAGTCAAAATTAAGTACATTCTGTCATGTAGAAATCAGTTGTACCTGACAAAGATAGGACCATGCTGTAAGGATAGGAAGAGGATAATATGCTAGAATTGGCTTAGTTGTCTCCCCTATTCCATTTGCAATGATTTTTCCATCTTTTGAATAAGCAGCAACTGCAAAGATGTATTTTTCGTTCGGTTCAATGTCTTTTACCTCCAGTAGACACTCTCCAGATGCTGGTACCTACAGTTAGAAGAAAAGTGATATTATTATTTCATGCAATTCACAAAGTTCACACAATACGTGAGACAAGTATCAGGAATTAGGGAAACTGGCCTCCACCTGCCCTGAGTGTTGAGAAAGTGGTGTGGTATGAAAGCAAATCTGAGGCAATAATGGAGGCAGGCAGACGGCGATGCTGGCAATCTGGAAGAACACCTCCATTTACAGAGACAGTTGTGATCATGACTGTCAGGTGCTTAAGCTGTCTTTGAAATTATCCTGAAACTAATAACATTAACATTTGGGTGGCACGGTAGCACAGTGGTTAGCACTGCTGCTTCACAGCTCCCAGGCTCCTGGGTTCGATTCCCGCCTCAGGTTACTGTCTGTGTGAAGTTTGCACATTCTCCTCATGTCTGCGTGGGTTTCCTCAGGGTGCTCTGATTTCCTCCCATAGTCCAAAGATGTGCGGGTTAGATTGACTGGCTGTGCTAAGAAATTGCCCCTGAGTGTCTAGGGATGTGTAGGTTAGAGGGATTAGTGGGTATAATGTGTAGGGATATGGGGGTAGACCCTGGGTGGGATTGTGTTCAGTGCGGACTCGATGGGCCTCTTTCTGCACTGTAGGGTTCTATGATTAACACTGCAATGAAGTTACTGTGAAAATTCCCTAGTTGCCAGACTTACAGGTATGTACTCACAATTATTATGTGAGTGTCTTATTCCCTTCCTGTGAGTGAACACTTCAGCAGTCACGGGCATTCGGCCTCCAACCTTCCAGTAAAATGTTCTTCAAGGGGGCCTTCACGACACACGACAGCACAGAGCCGCTAAGCAGAGACTGATAGCCAAGTTCTGCACACATGAGGACGGTCTTAACAGGGATCTTGGCTTCATGTAACACTATCTGTAACCCCCATGACTTGCCTGGGTTAGCAAAAAACCTCACTTACTGTGCTGTCTGGAGACAATACACATCTCTTTAACCTGTGCTCAGTGCTCCTTCCACTCACACTGTTAGCCACTTTAAGACTTGAATAGCAGAGTAGGTGTAAGGATTAGCATTCTAACCAGCAATCTGTAAACTATCTGTGCTGATATGTGTGCTATTGCAGACCAGAACACCTCATTCGCCTGAGGAAAGCTACAAAGGCCGAAAGCTTGCAAGTTTACTATCAAATAAATCGGTTGGATTTAAAATTGTTGTTGTCAGACCTCTTACTGAGTCTCACAGTTATTCACACATGTCTGTTCACACTAACACATTTATTCACATACACCCTCAGGCACATATTTATTCACACACCGTCTCTCAGTTTTTTTTAGCAGATATCAAGCCTTTATTCTGAAAATGAATTCTTTCTAATTTGTATATTTCTTCAATAATTAATTCCACAGTGGTTAGCATTACTGCTTCACAGCTCTGGGTTCCTGGGTTCGATTCCCAGCTCAGGTCACTGTCTGTGTGGAGTTTGCACATTCTCCTCATGTCTGCGTGGGTTTCCTCCAGATACTCCGGTTTCCTCCCATAGTCCAAAGATGTCTGGGTTAGGTTGATTGGCCATACTAAGAAATTGTTCCTTAGAGTCCATGGATACGTAGGTTAGTGGGATTAGTGGGTGTAATATGTAGGGATTTGGGCATAGGGCTTGGGTGGGATTGTGTTTGGTGCAGACTTGATGGGCTGAAGGGCCTCTTTCTGTAACGTAGGGTTCTATGATTCTATGATTAGCAGAAGCTGCGAAAAGAAACTGAAACGAAAAGGCTGCTCAGCTGCGGTCTTAAATTGTCATTTAAACAGTATCAATTTGAAGAACCTTTACACACTTCAAATCGTCTTAATCCTGTGCATCAGAACAAGCATTGAAAAACCCCACAGGAAAAGATCAGGGTTTTGCAAGATGAAAGAGATATAGAATCTCTATGGAACCAGAAGGAGGCCATTTGGCCCACCAAGTCGGTACTGACCACATCCTACAAAGGCCTTATTCCTGTAGCCCCACATACTGAGAATGGGGCGGTTTAGTATGGCTAATCCACCTAACACGCACATATTTGGGACTGTGGAAGGAAACAGGAGCATCCGGGGGAAATATGCAAACTCCACACAGACAGTGACTCAACATCAGAATTGAACCAGGCTCCTTGGCACTGTGAGGCAGCAGTGCTAAGCACAGTGCCACCGTGCTTCCCAAACAAATTAAATAAAGCTGAAGAAACAAGAGCAGGAATAAGCCGGTAGTCCTCTGTGCTGCTTCTGTCACTCAGTGACATCATGACTGATCTACTTTAACACCATTTTCCTCCCCTTTTCAATCTATGAATTTACAAACGATTAACTGGTTAGAATGGGAAAAAAATCAATTTGACATTCATGTAATTAATGACTGATTAGCTGATAGCTTTATGAAAAGGTAAATGGGGCAATATATTCCAATGAGACTGCAAAATGGTTGGTTCTGGTGGCCTTAGAACTAGGGTTCTCTCATGGCTCACAAGTCCTTTGACAAATATTGGACCATGCTGAGTAACAAACAAGCCCAATTCCATCAAAACTGCAGTGGGGCTTGAAATACCGAACCACGCAATTGAGTCATCAAAGACAACTGCTGGAGCTCTGCCACTTCACTCACCATGGAATTGCGCCAGTGAACGTCCGGCAAAGAAAATCTCCATTGACCTAGGACGGGAATCTCCCATCATGCCGCAACATAAAGAACAAAGAATAAAGAAAGCATGGGGAGAACACGCAAACCCCCACAGACACACGCCCAAATCCATGCACCCGCACAGCATGGCTGAAAAATCCCACCTAACAGTGCTGCATGTGGGCTAGCTATCCACATCCTTATCCTAAAGTAACTCTGGAAACAGGAATGCTTGTGGGAAGTCTCAGAATCAGGGCCAACCTCCATTTTTTAAGGACTCCAGCTTGATGAAAATATAGGCCAATGCAGAACATTAAACAGAAATGTCTTACTAAAAGTTAGGAAATGAGAGTGCAGAATACCAGATATCATAAAAAAATTATTAATTGCCATTCAATCATTGGAACACGAATGGGCGTTCTTTCTGTACCTCTTGCCCTGTACCCCGAAGCAGACAATCCTTCAGTCGTACTTTGAGAATGCTTCCTGTTGCAGTACGAGCAAATATGCGATACCAGTAAACCTTAACAACAAGGAAAGAAAAGCTTTCAATGTGCTTTCAATACATAAAAATGAGGACAAACAAGAATTAATTAAATTGTGCATATGGACAATTAAACTATTAAACTTCCAGATGACAGGAAGAAAAACATACATTAACCTGGCTACTATATAAAATTATTTTTGTTTTTCAAAATGGACAAAGGCTTTATCCTGACATGTCTGAAATACAGTAAGAAGTTTCACAACACCAGATTAAAGTCCAACAGGTCTATGTGGCAGCACGAGCTTTTGGAGTCTAGCTCCTTCATCAATCCTTCATTGTTCTGCTAAATAAACCTATTGGACTTTAACCTGGTGTTGTGAGGCTTCTTACTGTTCCCACCCTAGTCCAACACCGGCATCTCCATATCATGTCTGAAATAGTCACAGCTCATACCAAAGGACTTTCTAACCTACAGAAACCAGCAAAGACCCTGTTACCTATGATTCGATTTATTATTGTCACATGTATTAGGATACAGTGAAAAGTATCATTTCTTGTGCTTTATACAGACAAAGCATACTGTTCATAGAGAAGGAAAGGAGAGAGTGCAGAATGTATTACAGTCATAGCTAGAGCATAGACAACAGACCAACTTAATGCAAAGTAGGTCAATTCAAAAGTCTGATGGAATCAGAGAAGAAGTTGTTCTTCAATTAGTTGATACATGAAAGCTCGTGCTACCAAATAAATCCGTTGGACTTTAATCTGGTGTTGTGAAACTTCTTACTGTATTTCAGACATGTCAGGATAAAGCCTTTGTCCATTTTGAAAAACAAAAATAATTTTATATAGTAGGCAGGTTAATATGTTTTCCTTACTGACGTTTGGACAGAAAATGTGTTTAATAGTCTATGCATAATTTAAACTTTTATATCTTTTTGTATATTTAAAGAGGTGCTAATGCCCCCTGTGTATATACAAATTAAAACCCAAAAAATGCATCAACAGCCTTTACATTTCCAAGTCTGAGTTTTAGCTAATGGGGATGGTGTGTATGTAAAGACAAAAAGGACCCTGACTCTGCTATTATATCTCTCTTTTCAGATATTCCAGATCTGAAAAATATATCCAATATCTAAAAAAAAGAAGAATTGGGAGCTATGTCACATGATTTCATCCTAGCTGCTAGAACCTGTAATATTGCCATTTGGAATTGAACCCAGGCAGTCTACCATTTTCTACCCAATAGGTAGCAGGAGGAAGAGTTATGCCCAGGTACACGGCCTGGTCCATATTTGCATGAAATTACTTCATCTCCGCCAGTCAGCCTGCACATGAATAGGATCGTGAAGTGGCATATGGGACACTTGCTTTCATCATTCGTGGTGTACAGTACAAAACCAAGGAGGTAATGTTGGAACTGTACAGAACAGTGATTAGGCCACAGCTGGAGCATTGTGTGCAGTTCCGGTCACCTCACTGTAGGAAGAACGTGATTGTACAAGAGGGGTTGCACTTCACCAGGATGTTGCCTGAGATGGAGCATTTGATCTATAAGGAGAAACTTGATAAGCTTGGATTATTTTCTTTACTCAGTAAGAGGTCTGACAGCACCAATTTTAAATTCAACCAATGTATTTGATAGTAAACTTGCAAGCTTTCGGCGTTTGTAGCCTTCGTCAGGTTGAGGGTCAATCACAAAGGAGCAGTATTTTAGAGTGAAGGGCAGAAGATTAGAGGGAATTTGAGAAAAGAACTTTTAAACTCAGAGGGTAGTGGGAATCTGAAAGGCACTGCCTTGGATGGTACTGGAACAAAAAACAAAACAGCACGGGAAACAGGCCCTTCGGCCCAACGAGCCCATGCTGCCACCCCGATGTTCCCACCTCTACCCGCGATCCCTGTCCATGTTTATAGATCTATGGATTAAAAACCAAATTTGAGACAATTTAGGGAGAATTTGTTTTGCCAATTAGCCTAAGAGCACATCTTTGGGATGTGGGAGGAAACCGGAGCACCCGGAGAAAACCCACGCAAGCACGGGGAGAATGCACAAACTCCCACAGACACAGGCCCAAATCCATGTATCTGCACAGCACAGCGATAGTCACTGAGCTGTCGTGTTGCCCATCAAATGGTCCAGGTCAAGCGTACACTAACGACGTGAAGCACTAGGATACTCTCGAAAAAAATCCAAGAGCAGCCCTCTCACGACCCATCGCGTGTATGCCCCTCGTTAGACAACAAGGTGAACCAAAGCACCTGTAGGATAAAAACAAGTACATCAATATCATCATCTATTTACACACTTCCCAGGGAACTCCCAAGGCTCATGATCCCTATTTTAAATCAGTTTTCTATACCCCTCCATTCCCATTCTGTTCATGTGCCCATCTAAGTATTTCCTAAATAACTCCAGAGTACCAGCCTCCACCACTTTACTTGGCAGCGCATTCCATACCCCCACCACCCAGAAACCTTACAAATTTTAAAAAAATATTTGGATGAGCACTAGAAGCATAATTTTCAAAAATATTGGACAAGTGAAGGAAAATGTGGTCAGCGTGACTTTAGTAGTAGATATTCACAATTCACATTCTAACAGTTATTGAATCAATCAGTACCAGTACTAAAATAAAAATGTTGTAACGTAGTCTATTATAACTGTTTTAAAAATACTGATGCCCATTTTTGCACAATAAATAAAAACAACATTATCGAAAATGATCCTTTAAAAGTTTGTCAACCTGTTCAGATGAAGTAA
Organism: Sphyrna mokarran; assembly: GCA_024679065.1. Taxonomy (NCBI): domain Eukaryota; kingdom Metazoa; phylum Chordata; class Chondrichthyes; order Carcharhiniformes; family Carcharhinidae; genus Sphyrna; species Sphyrna mokarran. Next base: position 2,058,449 of record JAGIQG010000019.1, read on the forward strand.
ATGGAGCTGGTTTGAATATCATAGAATTGTGTGTTCTGCACAGCAGGATGGGGGCTGGTACAACACCAAGAGCTTTGTTATCTGTTGTTTGGTGCTGTGTACTTGATGAATATAGCACGTTCTCCTCAGCTTCAGCCTTCTGTAGCATCGTTTCAGCCTTCTGCAAAATAATATCTTTCATTTAATAGGAGGTCTCATCATCAAGCACAATTTTAAAATTACAATGATGATATCATTAATAGTGCCAAGGATCCGGTTCAATTTCCATCTCAGGTCACTGTCTATGCAGAATCTGCACATTCTCCCCAGGTCTGCATGGGTTTCCTCCGGGTGCTCCGATTTCCTTCTGCAGTCCAAAGACGTGCTGTTTAGGCGAATTGGCCATGCTAAATTCTTCCTCAGTGTATCAAACAGGTGCCGGAGCGTGGTGACTAGGGGATTTTCATAGTAGCTTCATTGCAGTGTTAATGTAAGCCTACTTGTGACGCTAATAAATAAACCTTAACTTTAAATAAACCTATATTGTTGAGACTGAAGCAACAGCATACAAATGAGTAGAGGTTGGAATTCCTTAACAATTTCTGCTACTTTGACAGTATAACTTCAGCAGAGGTTTAGCTGAAACTCTGGCCAAGATTTTTGCCTTGCCCACTGGTGGAAGTAAATGGAATTTCAATTGACTCACTGCATCCTACTGTTTACACACATTATCAGAGCTTTTGCCAAGTTTCTGATAAAATTATGGTGGAGTAGGGGGAACCATGAGGAAATGCTCAGTATATGTCCACATATAATATTCAACTCCCCTCATAATGTATTATTGGTGCTGTTGACACCAAGATTGGCGGAGTAGTGAATGAGGTGGCAGGCTCTTGCAGGCTGCAAAGGGGTATGATAGGATGCAGAGCTGGGCTGAAAAGTGGCAGATGGAATTTAACCCTAGTAAGTGCGAAGTGATTCATTTTGGTAGGACAAATTTGAATGCAGATTACAGGGTCAATGGCAAGGTTCTGAGGAATGGGGAGGAACAGAGAAATCTTGGGATTCATATCCACAGATTTCTGAAGGTTGCTACTCAAGTGGATAGAGCCGTGAAGAAGGCTTATAGAGTGTTCGTGTTTATTAACAGGGGGTTTGAGTTTAAGAAACGTGGAGTTATGCTAAAACTGTACCAGACGTTGTTGAGACCACATTTGGAATATTGTGTTCAGTTGTGGTCACCTCAGTATAAGAGGGATGTGGAAATATTGGAGAGAGTGCAGAGGAAATTTACCAGGATGCTGCCTGGTTTGGAGGGTAAGTCTTATGAGGAAAGGTTGAGGGAGCTGGGAGCTGGGAGCTGGCTTCCTCTTTGCAGCAGAGGAAGATGAGAGGCGACCTAACAGAGGTTTATAAGATGATGAGGGGATAGATAGATTGGACGTTCAGAGGCTACCTCCTCGGGTGGATATAGCTGTTATTAGGGGGCATAACTATAAAGTTCATGGTAGGTGATATAGGAGAGATGTCCGAGGTAGATTCTTTACTTAGACAGTAGTTGGGGTGTGGAATGCACTGCCTACTGTGATAGTGGAGTCAGACACATTAGGAACTTTCAAGTGGTATTAGGTAGGCACATGGAGCACACCAGAATGATAGGGAGTGGGATAGCTTGATCTTGCGTTCTGACATAGCTCGACATAACACCAAGGGCCAAAGGGCCTGCATTGTACTGTACTGTTCTATGTTCCAAAACAATTACAGGTTAGGTGGATTAGCCATGGTAAATGCATGGGTTTACGGGGATAGGGTATGGGAGAAAGACGAGGCAAGATGCTTTCTTAGAGAGTAATGCAGACTCAATGGGCCAAATGGCCTCCATCTGCACTGCAGGGTTCCATGGTTCTCAATTATTCAAGTTTGATGGCATCATCTGTATTTGTTGTGGAAAAAATAAAAAGCAAGAAAACAGCACACTGTATTTCCAATCCTGGAATCAACATTGATCAGTGCATTTCCTTTCAAGAAAATATCTTGGAGATGACCACTATGAATGCAAATATTTATAGAACATAGAACATTACAGCACAGAACAGGCCCTTCGGCCTTCGATGTTGCGCCGACCAATATAAAAAGCAATGCCCCTCCAAACTAAACCATTCCCTTCTCTTCCATATACTTATCAACTAACCTCTTAAACGCCACCAAACTTGGCGCATCTACAACTGCTGCAGGCAGGGCATTCCACTCCCGAACCACCCTTTGGGTACAGAACCTACCTCTGATATCCATCCTATAACTATCACCCCTTAATTTAAAGCTGTGTCCCCTCGTGCTAGCTTTCTCCATCCTAGAAAAAAGGCTATCACTGTCCACCCTATCTAAACCTCTAATCATCTTATATGTTTCGATAAGGTCTCCTCTTAGCCGCCTCCTTTCTAACGAAAACAACCTCAAATCCCTCAGCCTCTCTTCATAAGACCTGCCTCCCATACCAGGCAACATCCTGGTAAACCTCCTCTGTACCCTCTCCAATGCCTCCACATCTTTCTTATAATGCGGGGACCAGAACTGTACACAATACTCCAAGTGCGGCCGCACTAGAGTTTGTACAGTTGCAACATGACGTTGCGGCTCCGAAATTCAATCCCCCTACCAATAAAAGCTAAGACTCCATATGCATTCTTAACAACCTTCTCGACTTGACTGCCTACTTTCAGGGATCTATGCACATACACACCAAGATCCCTATGTTCATCAAGACTACTAAGAATCCTACCATTAGCCCTATACTCTACACATTTATTATTTCTGCCATAGTGCATTACCTCACACTTTTCCACATTAAACTCCATTTGCCACCTCTCGGCCCAGCTCTGCAACTTGTCCAAGTCACTCTGCAAACTATAACACCCCTCTTCACTATCTACCACTCCACCGACTTTAGTGTCATCTGCAAATTTACTAATCCATCCATCAATACCCTCATCCAGATCATTTATAAAAATTACAAACAGCATGGGCCCCAAAACAGACCCCTGAGGTACACCACTTGTCACCAAACTCCACGATGAATATCTCCCATCAACCACCACCCTCTGTCATCTATCTGCTAGCCAATTCCTAATCCAATTAGCTAAATCACCCTCAATCCCATACATCTGCATTTTCTGCAGAAGTCTTCCATGGGCCACCTTATCAAATGCCTTACTAAAGTCCATAGATACCACATCAACCGCCTTACCCCCATCCACCTCTTTGGTCACTTTTTCAAAACAAAAGAACAGTAATAAATCAGAAATCTAATCATTAACAATGAGCAAAATCTACCAATATGTAAACAGAAACATAAGCAGTGAGTTGTTCAGAATACATTCTGAACAAGTTGCCGGGACCAGATGAGATGTACCCCAGGTTATTGTGGGAGGTGAGGGAAGTGGTTGCAGAGCCCCTGGCGATGATTTTTGCGTCGTCCATGGAAACGGTAGAGATTCCGGAGGATTGGAGGATTGCGGATGTGGTTCCTATCTTTAAGAAAGGGAACAGGGATAGTCCAGGAAATTACCGACCGGTGAGTCTGACTTCAGTGGTTGGTAAGCTGATGAGAGGCTTCTGAGGGATAAGATATATGAACATTTGGAGAAGTTTGGACTGATTAGAAATAGTCAGCATGGTTTTGTCAAGGGCAGGTCATGCCTTACGAGCCTAGTTGAGTTCTTCGAAAATGTGACTGAACACATTGACGAAGAAAGGGCAGTGGACGTAGTGTACATGGACTTTAGTAAGGCGTTTGATAAGGTCCCCCATCCAAGGCTTCTGGAGAAGGTGAGAGGGCATGGGATCCAAGGGGCTTTGACCTCGTAGATCCAGAACTGGTTTGCCGGCAGAAGGCAGAGTGGTTGTGGATGGGTCTTGTTCTGCATGGAGGTCGGTAACCAGAGGAGTGCCCCAGGGATCTGTTCTGGGACCCCTGCTGTTTGTCATTTTCATAAATGACCTGGATGAGGAAGTGGAGGGATGGGTTAGCAAGTTTGCCGACGATACAAAGATCGGTGGTGTTGTGGATGGTCTGGAGGGATGCCAAAAGTTGCAGCGGGACATAGACAGGATGCAAGACTGGGCGGAGAAGTGGCAGATGGACTTCAACGCAGATAAATGTGTAGTGGTCCATTTTGGCAGGAATAATGGGATGAAGGAGTACAATATAAGGGGTAGGAGTCTTAGCTGTGTTGTAGAGCAGAAGGATCTCGGGGTCCGGGTCCATAGGACTCTTAAATCGGCCTCACAGGTGGAGGAAGTGGTCAAGAAGGCGTACGGTGTACTGGCCTTCATTAATCGAGGAATAGAGTTTAGGAGTCAGGAGGTAATGATGCAGCTCTATAAGACTCTTGTCAGACCCCAGTTGGAGTATTGTGCGCAGTTCTGGTCGCCTCATTATAGGAAGGATGTAGAGGCTATTGAGAGGGTTCAGAGGAGATTTACAAGGATGCTGCCTGGATTGGGAGGCAGGCCTTATGAAGATAGGTTGAGGGAGCTGGGACTCTTCTCACTGGAGAGACGTAGGTTGAGAGGCGACCTGATAGAGGTTTATAAAATGTTGAGAGGAATAGATAGGGTGGACTCTCAGAGACTATTTCCCCGAGCGGAAATGGTCAATACGAGAGGACACAGATTTAAGGTGCAGGGAAGCAAATACAAAGGAGATGTCAGGGTTAGGTTTTTCACTCAGAGGGTGGTGAGTGAATGGAACCGACTGCCGTCGGAGGTTGTTGAGGCAAACTCACTGGGGTCTTTTAAGAGACTTCTGGTTGAGTATATGGAAAAAAATAGGATAGGGGGTTGTAGATAGGTCTGTGGATTGGTAGATGTGATCGGCGCAACTCGTGGGCCGAAGGGCCTGTTTGTGCTATATTGTTCTATGTTCTATGTACATTGTAAATTGCTTTCAATCACCAATTTTCTTCCTACAAACTTTTAATGATCAAGGCTCACAATAATCTGGCAAAATAAAAACAATTAATTGCACATCATATAATTGCTAAATACCAATCCATTTCCCTTTAATCATTTGCAGAAAACTTAACAAATACTTTTGAATGGGAGACTCGTTCTCTCTCAACAGCCAAGTCTGAGAAGAGTACAAAATGTTTAGGGCCAGAAAATAAAATTTTAGTCTATCTGCTCAGTCCCACAGTTCTACCTGTGTCTCTTCAGTGATTCTCTGAACCTTAAACTTTCTGATATTGTTAGACCATTCAAAATATTAAGCAGAAATTATTTTCTGAGAATTTTCTTTTTGTACTAGTTGAACATGTTTACCAAGAATACTTATAGCTGCAATACCCTGGATCTCATGGTTTGGGATAGTTCCCAACATCCATTAGCTGGATTCTCCCAGTATAAGCAGAGTGATATAAGACTGCCTGCCTTTCTCTTTATTCAGAAATCATTGCAGCAATTCCAAGCATTGTGTTTCTTCAACTGAAACAATGTACTTTCATTTCCCCTTCTTCACCACATCACTTTATAATATTTCTTTTTATTAACACTTTTAAACTTTTTTTTAAATTTTAACTTTATTAAAATAGGGTTATGATTCATGCATCACCTGTGATAAACTATGCCACACCAAGATAACCATTTCCTTCCCTCAAGGTCTTTGAAAACTAACTGGGTTTTGACAACAATCGGCAGCAGTTTCGTCATCACCATTACTGATACTAACTTTCAATTCCATCGTTTGCCAAGGTCAGATTTGAATCCATGTCCCCAGAGCCTTGACCTCCAGATTACTATTTCAGTGACATTATCACTGTGCTACCGTGTCAAAGAACAAAGAACAATACAGCACAGGAAACAGGCTCTTCAGCCCTCCCAGCCGACATCATTCATTGGTCCAACTAGACCATTTGTTTGTCTATTTCCATTCCCAGTCTGTTCATGTGACTATCCAGATAAATCTTAAACGATCCCAGTGTGTCTGCCTCCACCACCCTACTTGGCAGCGCATTCCAGGCCCCAACCACCCTCTGTGTAAAATATGTCCTTCTGATATCTGAGTTAAACCTTGCCCCCCTCACTTTGAACCTGTAACCCCTTGTGTTTGTCACCTCTGACCTGGGAAAAAGCTTCCCACAGTTCACCCTATCTATACCCTTCATAATTTTATACACCTCTATTAGGTCTCCCCTCATTCTCTGTCTTTCCAGGGAGAACAACCCCAGTTTACCCAATCTCTCCTCATAGCTAAGACCCACTATACCAGGCAATATCCTGGTAAATCTTCTCTGCACTCTCTCTAAAGCCTCCACATCCTTCTGGTAGTGCGGCGACCAGAACTGGATGCAGTACTCCAAATGTGGCCTAACCAAAGTTCTACACAGCTGTAACATCAGACGCCAATTTTTATACTCTATACCCCATCTTATAAAGACAAGTATGCCAAATGCCTTCTTCACCACCTTCTTCATCTGTGCTGCCACCTTCAAGGATCTGTGGACTTGCACACCCAGGTCCCTCTGTGCGTCTATACTCTTGTTGATTCTGCCAGTTATTGTATAGCTCCCTCCTATGTTAGTCCTACCAAAATGCATCACTTCACATTTATCTGGATTAAATTCCATCTGCCATTTCACCAATTTTCCAGCCTGTCTATATCCTGCTGTATTCTTCAACAATGTTCGTCGCTTTTCTCCTCATTCAACCGCTTTACAATTGTGAGCATTTCCATCAGTACCTACTTGGGAGAGAAAAAGTTATTGAGAGACCACCCACAATTTATTACAAAGCATCTCTCTTAAACTATTACCATCTGCTCAAAACTGTCTGCAAAGAATGTTACCTCATTTACAAAGATCTGCTCGAGCAACACAGCGGGTCAGGAAGTGTCAGTGGAAGGGCTGTAACAGTAATTGCAACCAGAATCCAGCTGGTTCTAGCATTCTCAAGCCATTTTATGTGGCGTAATCAACCTTGTGCTGGAAACAGCATGAGGCTTATTACAATATTTTAACAGCCATTTGAATATCATTAGCATGCCCAGAATGGTATGATCTGGCCTCGCTAACGTTTCCCAAATTTCCAGAGGATGTTCCCATCAGCGTGGATTAAAGGTGCGTGATGGTCTCACTGGTAATGGGCGGAAATTTTTGAGACCCCCGCCCCAGGAGGTGATGCGAGCCTTTCAGATGGGATTCACTCCTCCCACTAGCGGACTCTGTGATGCACAGAGTGTCACAAAATTCAACTAAGTGCCCAAAAAACAGTGGGAAAACTTTCTGTTTTCCCAACAGTTGGGCATTCAGTTTTTTTTTGGAAAATCTCCCCCATCATCTGCCTGTGACACGTAAGCACGAAAAACATGTTGTCGAGAGCAGCGTTTCCCATGAAGAAAATTGAGGATACAATAACAGAATGCAAAATCTTTCAGCTCGACATGCTCAGGTAGTCATGAACCCAGCAGAGACACCGCAGAATTTTACCAGTTTTTTCTAAGTTTCTAAGTAGCGTGAAAACAGGAGTGTTCCTGATTTGCTTTTCAAGCGTGTTTTCATGCCCAATCATATATTCCTCTCCATTAGCACACCTGCAAATATTGACTTGGCTTCCCCTCCATAGTAACATGGCAAACTACATTAAACTTGTTGGAATGCTGTAACGGGTGCGTGACTCGCCCAACACAATGGACAGCTCCAATAAAAACCCCAAGGATGAATAAACAGACAGGCAGTGCAGGGAGAAATGACCTCCAGAAAGACAGCTCCTCATTTTTCAGGATGCTGATCTGGCCAGGTTATTGGCCTGAAAGGCAGGTTCGAACAAGACCTCTTCACTGCACATGACCTTCAACCAATGCTATACACTAGCTACATCGATGGCATTTTCTTCCTTTGGACTTGTGGTGAACAATCACTGAAACAACTATATGATGACATCAACAAGTTCCATCTCACCATCAGACTCACCATGGTTTATTCTCTGGAATCGGTTTCATTCTTGGACACACTCTTCTCCATTAAGGATGGTCACCTCAGCACTTCACTGTAACACAAGCCCATATATAACCCCATGATGCTCCACTTCTCCAGCTTCCACTCTAAACACATTAAAGAAGCCATCCCCTACTGACATGCCCTCCATATACATAGATCTGTTCAAATGGGGAGGATTGCAACAGACACCTCCAGGCACTGAAAAATGCCCTCATAAGAACAGGATATGGTGCTTGACTCATTGATCAATACTTCCAACACGCCAAACAAAAAACCGCACCAATCTTCTCAGAAGGCAAACACGGGGCACCATGGAAAGAGTACCCATCGTCATCCAGTATTTCCCTGGAGCAGGGAAGCTATGACATCTTCTCCGAAGCCTTCAACATGTCATTGAACATCTTGCTAAGGCCATCCCTACACCCCCACTTCTTCAAACACAACCTCAAACATTGTCCAGAGCAAACTACCCAGCCTTTGAGAGAACAGTGACCATGAGACTACACAGAATCTCTGCATGACATGCTGGATCATCGACATGGATGCCATCATATCACGTGAGAACACCATCCACCAGGAATTAAGGGTTATGGGGAGCAGGCGGGTAAGTGGAATTAATCCACTTCAGATCAGCCATAATCTTATTGAATGGCGGGGCATGCTCGAGGCGTTAGATGGCCTACTCCTGCTCCTATTTCTTATGTTCTTATGACTCTGTGCATACTCTTGCAACTCGGCCAACATTGTCTATCTGATACGCTGCTGGAAAGGATATCCTGAGGCATGGTACACTGGGGGGACCATGCAGACGCTACGATAATGGATGAATGAACACCGCTTGACAATCACCAGGCAAGAAATATTCTCTTCCTATTGGGAAACACCTCAGTGGTCTTGGGCATTCAGCCTCTGATCTTCAGGTAAGCGTTCTCCAAGGAGGCCTTCACAACACAGCACAGACTCATCAGAACATAATAACATAAGAAATAGATGGTGGCAGCATGTGTTAATGCCAGGACACTGGCCAGAATCAGAAAGCAGTGCTCAAAAAACTGAATGACCTAATCCAGATCGCAAAAGTGAGTGTTTAACCTCATCTAGCATCCTCTCCCTAAATGACCCCCAGACCACCCCCCCGACCCCTACCACCCTGCAATCTTTCAGCCCTAACACCCCCCCGCCCCAAGCAACTCCCTTCTCTTCCCCCAAGACTATCATAACCCTTGCCCTCTGAGGACCATTTCCTGAAACCCTGCAGGACTCAAGCCATCAGAATTTACATGGCTGCATATGTCCTCACAGGAGAATAATATTCATAATCGCCAGGATGGATTGGTGTGTCTGAGATTGGGGTCTTCACCACCTTTAAGGAGCAGACACCGGAGCTTGTGGAAGAGGAGGGGATGTGGATCGTTAGCAACAGCATGGTTGGACTGGAGCATGGAAGTGAGCAACTGCCAATCTTCCACTTCCTTAAGAAATCTCATGCAAGTTGCACGCAGCCCAGATTCCTCTCCCTCCTTGCTCCTTGCGTGCTGTTTTGCAGAAAGGGACCCCAATGCACCTGGGTCACCTAGCATCCCAGCCCCCACAACTGCTCCCACACATCTTGTTCCTGATATCTCAGAACACTCTAGGAGGAACTGGATGAAGGAACCACTTGAGTCTGGCACCAGTTTTGCGTCAGCTTCCATCTCACAACTCACTATCCTAAAAATTGTTATATTAGTGGCCCAAGTTAGTGACGAGGCATCTGGGTCACACTCTGGTGTGGACGACATATCTGTTGATGTACATAGGGTGGAGGAAGAAATGTTCAAGGCTTTCGGCATGTTGCGGGGGCCTGCTGGAGATGGGGACTCAGCTTGCCCAAGCTAAATGCTGGGCTCTGAGATCACCTCTGGAGATGTAGCAATGAAGCTGTCCCATGGAGTGAGCTAGGGGCTGACAGGAACCCCAAGGGAGGAGGAAGAGTTTGAGCCTATGCTGGGGCATTCCAACTAGGAGACTGTATCTATAGCTACATCTTCTGATACCTCCCTTCCTGACACTGGGGCATCTTAGGGGCAGCAGGATGAGGATATCATGGATAGAATATCTAGGCATTTTAAAGTTTCATGTACACAAGTTTTTATATTATCACTTATTTTAAAAGCACTACTATTGGCAATGATAAATGTTTTTCACCCCACACCTGTGACTAACTTGTCTCTACTCTGAATGCATCTACCCAATGATCACCGGAGCGACCCTACATGTTGATGTCAGTGAGGAAGGCCACTCAACGCACTGGGGAAATCAAAGCATTCAAATAATTCACTGGTTACAGCATGGTGACATGCATTGGTAGCAACTTACAGCATCTGCCATGGCATCCTCAGAACCCATGAAAGATACTCTCTCCCCAAACCCCACCCATCCCGGGGTCCTGCATGAAGGTTTAATGCCCCCTTATCCACCACCTAGACATGAGCCCAGATGCCAGTTTGCATGCAGAGCTCAGAAAGGAGTCAGGCTACTTTCCACCATGGCGAGTCATCATCACCCTCTTGTGTGCTGCTACAGAAACTCGCTAATACTGCGTAGCCAGGCCCAACACTCTGTTGTTATAATGTTGCAGGAGATTGTAGGACTCCAAGACGGGGCAGGAAGGAACAAACAGCAATACAAGCCCCTAGTGACCAAACTGCATGGTTATCAGGGCCTCCCTCACATCCTGATTGATCTTTACTGCCGTCAGCCTTCCAGTGCCTGGGTGGTGTTACTCGGGATTGTCCTCCTCTTCCTCCTCTCCTTCTTCATCTTCTTCCTCCTCCTGCTGTGACTTCCTCTCCAGCGACGTCCAGCTGATCAGCCTCCACATCCTCCTTCTCCAAAAGCTCTCCTCGCTGCACCACCACAATGATATCAGGAGACTATATTGGAGGACTCTGCTAGACTGGTCCAGGCATATGAAAAGCATTTTGAGGAGCCCTATGCACTGCTCCATTATGGAGCAGGTGGCAATGTGGGCCTCATTATACCAGATCGCCACCTCACTCTCAGACCTCCACACAGACATAGAACAGAGAACAGTACAGCACGATACAGGCCCTTCGGCCCTCAATGTTGTGCCGAGCTATGTCTGAACCCAAGATCAAGCTATCCCACTCCCTATTATTCCGGTGTGCTCCATGTGCCTATCCAATAACCACTTGAAAGTTCCTAAAGTGTCTGACTCCACTATCACAACAGGCAGTGCATTCCACACCCCAACCACCATCTGAGTAAAGAATCTACCTCGGACACCCCTCCTATATCTCCCACTATGAACCTTATAGTTATGCCCCCTAGTGACAGTTACATCCACCTGAGGAAATAGTCTCTGCACGTCCACATCATCTATCCCCCTCATCATCTTATAAACCTCTATTAAGTCGCCTCTCACCCTCCTCTGCTCTAAAGAGAAAAGCCCCAGCTCCGTCATCCTTTCCTCATAAGACCTACCCTCCAAACCAGGCAGCATCCTGGTAAAACAAGACGTCATCAGCCAAATCCGAAGCAGATATCTTGTGTTCCTCAAGAGCCATCCCCTCAACCTGGGCTCCTCCTCAAAGTCCTCCCGGACATCAGTACTTTTTAAAATATAACTTCCACGCAGATTGCAGGGGTATATGACACAGACATGCATGATGTCGAGCTGGAAGTCTCATACCAATTATACACTTACCAAGTGGAAGCCCTTTCTGTTCCTGAATCTTCTAAACTCTTCACTGGGATCTTGAAGGAAACGTGGGTGCAGTCTATCACCCGCTGCTCATTTGGCATCACCATGGTGGGTGCAAATCCTCAGCCTTGGCTTCCTGCTGGGCTTGGTCCAGGTCAAATTTATTATACTGGCCAGCCCGGGCATACAGGGCATCTGTGACCGCCTTGACACACTTGTGGAGGGGTGGTTGGGAAATGTCACAAAGGTCTCCACTGGTGGTCTGGATGGGTCAAGTAGTGTAAAAGGTGGCTGTCACTTTCACAGCCAGTGAGAGTGGGAGTGATGGGAGTGGGTACCATGTCCTGCAATGAATGGCACAGGTGTTGCACTGACTACTTTAGGAGCCAAAGCTGTCGGGGGGACACAATATCTGACAGTTGCTCGAAGGACACTCGCATACAGAACTGCCAAGACCTTCACTCCCACCTTCTCCTGCCCCTCCCCCATGGTGCTTATGTCTGCCTCCAGCTCCTGTCTGGGGAAAGATGGGGGGGGGGGGGGGGGGGGGTGGGGGAGGATTGGGGATGGATTTGGGGATGGTGAACAGACAAATGGAAAGGTTAGAGAACTCAGCTCATCACAGCCCAGCAGCACATTCACCCCATATTGTGCCCCCCGCCAGACTACCAGCAATACACATTCCCCATACCCCCCACCTCCCCATAGATCCCTAGTGATACACACTATCCAGACCTTCCAGAGACCCCAGCAACATACATTCCCCAAACTCCCCCCGTGGCCTGCAGTAATAGACATTCCCCATATCTGCCCCACAGATTCCCACAACACACTCTTCGTACCCACCCACACACCCCCAGCAACACACACTCCTCATACCCCCCCCAAGACCCCAGCAACACACACTCCCCATACCTCCTCACAGATCCTCACCAACAAACTCTTTCCATACCCTCTGCAGACCCCCACCAATACACACCCCCCATACCGCTCCCCACTCAGCCAAAGCAATACACACTACCCATACCCATAACCCACCCCCCCCCCCCCCCACCCCCATAGACCACCAGCAACACACACTGCCCATATAATTGACAAGGTGCCACACCAAAGACTGCTACATAAGATAAAGATGCACAGCGTTGCGGATAATGTATTAGCATGGATAGAGGATTGGTTAACTAACAAAGCAAAGAGTGGGGGTAAATGGGTGTTTGTCTGGTTGGAGATCAGTGACTAGTGGTAGGCCTCAGGGATCAGTGTCAGGACTGCAATTGTTTACGATTTACATAGATGATTTGGAGTTGGAGACCAAGTGTAGTGTGTCAAAATTTGCAGATGACACTGAGATGGATGGCACAGCAAAGTATGCAGAGAACGCTGAAAGTCTGCAAAGGAATATAGATAGTCTAAATGAATGGGCGAGAGTCTTGCAGATGGAATACAATGTTGGTAAATGTGAGGTCATCCATTTTGGTAGGAACAACAGCAAAGTGGACTATTATTTAAATGGTAAAAAATTGCAGCATGCAGAGGGATCTGGTGTCCTTGTGCAGGAATCTCAAGGAGTTGATTTGCAGGTACAGCAGGTAATTAAGAAGGCAAATGGAATTTTGTCTTTCATTGCTAGAGGGATGGAGTTTAAAAACAGTAAGATTATATTGTAGCTGTCTCAGGTGTTGATGAGGCCACACCTGGAGTACTGTGTACAGTTTTGGTCTCCTTACTTGAGAAAGAATATACTGGCACTGGATGGTGTAGAGGAGACTCAATAGGTTGATTCTGGAGTTGAGAGGATTGGCTAATGAGGAGAGATTGAGTGGACTGAGGCCATACTCATTGGATTTCAGAAGAATGAGGGGAGATCTTATGGAAACATATAATTTTATTAAGGGAATAGATAAGATAGAAGCAGGGATGTTGTTTCCACTGGTGGGTGAAACTATAACTAGGGGGCACAGCTTCAAAACAAGGGGAAGCATAGAACATAGAACATAGAACTAAGTCCTATATTTAGGACTAAGTTGAGGAAGAACTTCTTCACAAAAAGAGTTGTGAATCTGTGGAATTCCCTGCCCAGTGAAGCAACTGAGGCTACTTTATTGAATATTTTTAAGGCAAGGATAGATAAATTTTTGAACAGTAAAGAAATTAAGGGTTACGGTGAGTGGGTGGGTAAATGGAGCTCAGTCTACAAAAAGATCAGCCATGATTTTATTGAGTGGCGGGGCAGGCTCGAGAGGCCAGATGGCCAACTCCTGCTCCTAGTTCTTATGTTCTTATACCACCTCCCCACTACATCCTCAGCAACACACATTCCCCATACCTCCCCACAAACCCTCAGCAACATACACTCTCCATACCTCCTCCAGAAATCCCAGTAACACTCCCCATACTCCATGCAGACCCCCAGGAACACAAACTCCCCATATCCCCCAACTGACACCAGTAACACACACACCCCATACCCCCCCCAACAGATTGCCTGCAACATAAACCCCCCCGATATCCTCCCACAAATCCCAGAACGGCAATATGGCCCCTCCTGCCATCTTCCCCCCACTCACAACTGCCTCTCTGAGCATTGCCACCTCAAAGTTTCCAGCTCATTCCCACCAGCAATATTGTTTGCTGCTGCCTGCATTATGACCCAGAGTCAGCGTTAAGACCCGAGGTTAATGTTCTGAGTCAAGTCCGTGTTGAGAATCTGAAGTTGGAATCTGTGAACAGCAACAACCACTCCCCCCCCCCCCCCCCCCCCCCGGCCCCCCTCACCATTTCCAGGCCCTCCTGACCCGAAATGCAAATGGTCATTACAACCCTTTCTGAGCAATACGGAGCAGTTTGATTACAGGGACATAGAACATAGAACATAACAGCACAGAACAGGCCCTTCGGCCTTCGATGTTGCGCCAACCAATATAAAAAGCAATGCCCCTCCAAACTAAACCATTCCCTTCTCTTCCATAGAACATAGAACATTACAGCACAGAACAGGCCCTTCGGCCTTCGATGTTGTGCCGACCAAAATAAAAAGCAATGCCCCTCCAAACTAAACCATTCCCTTCTCTTCCATATACTTATCAATTAACCTCTTAAACGCCACCAAACTTGGCGCATCTACATCAGCTGCAGGCAGGGCATTCCACTCCCTAATCACTCTTTGAGTAAAGAACCTACCTCTGATATCCGTCCTATAACTCATACCTCTTAATTTAAAGCTGTGTCCCCTCGTGCTAGCTTTCTCCATCCTAGGAAAAAGGCTATCACTGTCCACCCTATCTAAACCTCTAATCATCTTATATGTTTCAATAAGGTCCCCTCTTAGCCACCTCCTTTCTAACGCCACCAAACTTGGCGCATCTACAACTGCTGCAGGCAGGCATTCCACTCCCGAACCACCCTTTGGGTAAAGAACCTACCTCTGACATCCGTCCTATAACTATCACCCCTTAATTTAAAGCTGTGTCCCATCGTGCTAGCTTTCTCCATCCCAGGAAAAAGGCTATCACTGTCCACCCTAAAGGGACATGTCTCCTTACTTACCCTCACTATACAAACACCTGAACGTGACTTTTACACAGGAGGTATATTCCTGACCAAGCTGGCTGCAGTGAACGAGGTGGTTAAGACAGGTGAACTGGCACAACTGGGAGTGAAGCTTGCTGATTATATTGTGATGAATGCAAAAACATACAAATTAACATTTAGCCCGTTTTGGACAGGAGCCCGATTACGTTGATATTTTGGGACTGGGTATGAAAACTGGCACCATTCCCATTAGTTCCTTCACATCCAATTTTATAACATTTTGCTGCTGCAAAACGGGCACGATGAGGTCGTAAAATTCTGCCCATTGAATCCAACAGACTTTGCTCAAATTAAGTAATCTGCTCAACATGACAGTAAGAAGTGTTATAGAATCATATAATCATATAGTGCAGAAAAGACCAGTTAGCCCATTGAGCTTGCACCAAAAGGTGAGAAACACCTAACCTAGCTACCTAATTCCATGACCAGCCCTTGGCCCATAGCCCTGAATGTTATGACGTGCCAAGTGCTCATTCAGGTACTTTTTAAAGGATGTGAGGTAATCCACCTCGTCCGGCTCCCAGGCAGTGCAAGCCAGAACGTTCCCACCTTCTGGGTAAAAAGGTTTTTCCTCACATCCCCCCTAAACTCCTGCCTCTCACCTTGAACTTCTGTCCTCTCAGCTTTCAAATAAAGGGAATTCCAATTCTCTATCAACAACGTCTATGCCCCTTATAATCTTGGACATCTCGGTAAAGTCGTCCTTCCGTCTTCTCTGCTCCAATGAAAACAATCCAAGCCTAGTCAACATCTCTTCACAACTTAAATGCACCCTCTCCAGTGCAATCACACCTTTCCTATAATGTGGTGATCAGAACTGCACACAGTACTCCAGCTGTGGCCTCACCATAATCTGATATAACGCCAACATGACCTCCTTGCTTTTGTAATTCAGGCCTCGACTGCTAATGGTAAATGTTTGATATGCCTTTTTCACCTCTCTACTAACATGCCCTTCCACCTTCAGAGGTCTAAGGACAAACACGGTAAATTCCCTTTGTTCCTCAGAATTTTCAAGTGACATACCATTTGTTGAATATTCCGTTGTCCAATTACTCCTTCTAAAGTGTATCACTTCACACTTTTCAGGGTTAAATTCCATCTGCCACTTACCTGCCCGGTTGA
This sequence comes from Sphyrna mokarran, assembly GCA_024679065.1. Lineage (NCBI taxonomy): Eukaryota > Metazoa > Chordata > Chondrichthyes > Carcharhiniformes > Carcharhinidae > Sphyrna > Sphyrna mokarran. Next base: position 2,074,841 of record JAGIQG010000019.1, read on the forward strand.
CCATCCTGTCTTTTCTTCCTGAGGCCCAAGATACTCAGCCTCAATGTTAACCAACTGGTCAATCTTTGAGGCATCCACAAATTTACTAATCATAATCACCCCTCCCCTCCCCCCCACTGCTCCAAACATAGCCATGTATGCTGTATATATAAATTACAAATAATAGGGCAGAGAGAGTGGGGACACTAATTTAGCAGGGTGGGGGAGACACAGGCTGTTAGGCACAGCATCATACAGTCAAACAATCAAGTCAGTGGGAGTAAGTAGAGCTGCATTAAGTTTTAAGCAAAACTGGATGGCCTTACTGCCAGGCTTACTGCAGGGAAAACAGATGAGTTAAGAGTGACAAGTGACATGTGGAATTGTGATATGATAAGAGTTGTGGTTGAGTGAGGGGCATGATTGGCAACTCAGCATTCAATAGAATCTTCAAATAAGGTAGAGGAGGGTTCAAAAGAAGAAGACATATTGCATTGTGAATTAGGGAGACAATTACAGCAGCACAGTTCCAGGGATCTGGGTTTGATTCCCTGCTTCACAGCTCCAGCAACCTGGGTTCAATTGCTGGCATGGGTACTGGAGGTTGTGTGGAGTTTACACATTCTCCTTATGTCTGTGTGGGTTTCCTCCGGGTGCTCTGGTTTCAAAGAACAAAAAAGCACTGGAAACAGGTCCTTCGGACCAATGAGCCCGCGCCGCCACCCTGATGTTCCCACCTCTACCCGTGATCCCTGTCCATGTTTATAGATCTACGGATTGAAACCAAATTTGAGACAATTTAGGGAGATTTGTTTTGCCAATTAGCCTAAGAGCACATCTTTCGGATGTGGGAGGAAACCAGAGCACCCACACAAGCACAGAGAGAATGCACAAACTCCCACAGACACAGGCCCAAATCCATGTATCTGCACAGCACAGCGATAGTCACTGAACTGTCGTGTTGCCCATCAAATGGTCCAGGTCAAGCGTATACTAACGATGTGAAGCACTAGGATACCCTTGAAAAAAAATCCAACAGCAGCCCTCTCAGAACCCATCGCATGTATGCCCCTTGTTAGACAACAAGGCTGACCAACCTCCCACAGGTCAAAGTTGTGCGGGTTAGGTTGATTGGCCATGCTAAAGTTGCCCCTTAGTATCCTGAAATGTGTAGGTTAGAGGGATTAGTGGGGAAAATATATAGGGATATGGGGGTAGGGCCTGGATGGCATTGTGGTCGATGTAGATTTGATGGGCCGAAGGCCTCTTTCTGTATTGTAGGGTTTCTATTATTCTATGATTCATTGAAAGAAGCTTTGTAACTAAAGTTTAGGAAAAAAAAGGACAGCCACACTACTAACTGTTTATTATAGACCCCCAGATAGTCAATGAGAAATTGAGGGGCAAATATGTACACGTTTGTCAGAAGTTGCAGCGTAACATAGATAGGATGCAAGACTGGGCGGAGAAGTGGCAGATGGATTTCAACATGGATAAATGTGTAGTGGTCCATTTTGGCAGGTCCAATGAGATGAAGGAGGACAATATCAAGGGTAGGAGTCTTAGCAATATTGAGGAGCAGAAGGACCTTGGGGTCCAGGTCCATAAGACTCTTAAACTGGCCTCGCAGTTGGAGGATGTGATCAAGAAGGCATTTGGTGTGTTAGCCTTCATTAATCGAGGGATTGAGTTTAGGAATCGGGAGGTAATGCTGCAACTTTATAAGACCCTTGTCAGACTCCACTTGGAGTATTGTGCACAGTTCTGGTTGCCTCATTAAAAGATGGATGTGGAAGCTTTTGAGAGGGTGCAGAGGAGATTTACAAGGATGTTGCCTGGATTGGGAGGCACGCCTTATGAGGATAGGTTGAGGGAGCTAGGTCTCTTCTCTCTGGAGAGACGAAGGTCGAGAGGCGACCTGATAGAAGGTTATAAAATGTTGAGAGGAATAGATAGAGTGGATTCTCGGAGACTATTTCCTAGGGCTGAAATGGTCACTGTGAGAGGACACAGGTTTAAGATGCTGGGGAGTAGGTAACGTCGGGTGAGTTTTTCACTCAGAGACTGGTGAGTGAGTGGAATCGGCTGCCGTCGGTGGTGGTAGAGGCAAACTCACTGGGGACTTCTGGATGAGTACATGGGATTTAATGGTTTTGGGAGTAATAGAACATAGAACATTACAGCACAGAACAGGCCCTTCGGCCTTCGATGTTGCGCCAACCAATATAAAAAGCAATGCCCCTCCAAACTAAACCATTCCCTTCTCTTCCATATACTTATCAACTAACCTCTTAAACGCCACCAAACTTGGCGCATCTACAACTGCTGCAGGCAGGGCATTCCACTCCCGAACCACCCTTTGGGTAAAGAACCTACCTCTGATGTCCGTCCTATAACTATCACCCCTTAATTTAAAGCTGTGTCCCCTCGCGCTAGCTTTCGCCATCCTAGGAAAAAGGCTATCACTGTCCAAAATAATAGACAGTTCTATGGCCTGGTAGGTATGGATATGATCGGCACAACTTGTGGTCTAAAGGGCCTGTTTGTGCTGTAGTGTTCTATGTTTGTGGAGGTGTCTAATAATAATAATAAGGCAATTAGAATAGGTGATTTTAAGTTTCCCAATATTAAATGAGATACATATGGTATTAAGGATTTGGTTGGAGTAGATTTCTTAAAAAGTGTTTGGAACTTTTTAAATCGAAATGTAGAGGATTTAACAATGGAAGGAGCTGCATTGGACCTAATTCTGGGGAATAAAACAGACAAATGGTTGAGGTGGTGGTGGGGAAGCATCTTAATGATAGCAATCACAACTTAGCAATCACTCAGTTAGACCCCATTCTTAATGATTAACTTAAGTTTATCGTAATAACTGAACACTACAACAATGGCATACATTTGCAGTAACAGCAGAATAGACATTGAATTTTCTGAATATCTTTCAGCAAAATCAACAAAGAATTGATGGATTTTGAAGTAATGCTTTCTCTGTATTAACAATAATTACCTCAAGAAGCTGATATTGGGAAAACTGGTCTTCCTCCTTGTTGTAAAAAAACATTGCTTTTTGGATTAGAAATACAGCCTTCAACAAGTTGTTCTTCTTGACTTTCTTAATGATGTCTGCTTCTAATTGGACAAAAATGAAAAGATATTGCACAATAACTAAAAGCATCACAACCCAGTCACGAACCTATTTTTAAAAATTTCAGAGCATCCTGAATTGTACCTAACTTACCTTCTACATTTCTATCACAAAGATAAACAATGGCTACAGTACTTACAATTACCACTTAGTTATTTATGTATTATGGTAAAGCAATATAACTAATTAAAAGTCATTTACAATACAGATAAGAGAATTTTGCCTGTTAGGTCTATGTCAATTTTCCATTGAGCAATCCAGTCAGTCCCATTCTCCTGTTCTATCTCTGTTGCCCGACAAGTTTATTTCCTTCAAGTGCCTTTCCAATTCTCTTTTGAAATCATTGACCATCTGTTCTTCCACCACCCTTGTGGGCATCAAGTTCCTGGTCATTTGCACCCACTGGGTGAAAAAGTTCTTTCTTACATTTACTCTGCTTCTCTTGACCAAAACTTTAAATCTGTGCCCCAAGTCCTTGTGTCACCAGCTAATAGGATAGCTTTTTCTTGTCTATCTGATCTAAACTATGGCTATTATTGCTAACACGAGGGGACATAGCTTTAAATTGGGAGGTAGTAATTATAGGATGGATGTCAGAGGTAGGTTCTTTACTCAGAGGGTAGTAAGGGCGTGGAATGCCTGTCTGCAGCAGTTGGGGACTTGCCAACTTTAAGGGCGTTCAAATGGTCAATGGATAGGCATATGGATAACGTTGGAATAGTTTAGGTTAAAGGGTTATTAGAATGGTTCCACTGGTTGGCACAACATTGAGGGTCGAAGGGCCTGTACTGCGCTGTAATGTTCTATGTTCTAAACCCCAAAAGTGGCGGATGCTGGGATAATCAGTAAATTTAAGGAGGAGTGAGATTTTTAATTGCTAATGGAGTGAAGGGTTATGGGAGAAGGCAGGAAAATGGAGATGATGAACCATGGTCAAATGACAGATTCGATGGGCCAAATGACCTAATTCTGTTCCTATATCTTATGTATTAATGAACCAAACCGATCAAAGTCTTGCTTCAAATCACTCTCAATATTCTTTGTCTGTATCTATACCAATTTCTCCAAGCTAGCCTCGCAGCTAAAATGTCCCTTTCCTTCTTTAGCACCATTCTGGTAAATATTCTGTGCATGGTGACCAGAACTGGATGCAATATGCAAGTTGTGGCCTAACCACATCTTTATAAAGGTTCAACATAATTTATCTGAGAGACCAGAGTCAGATCCTGTGAACAACAGCAACCACTCTCCTCTTCTCCCGCACACTCACAGGCTCACCCCCTGATCCAAATCACAACATGGCCACTATTACGGGTTACGTTGTAAAATGTATCTTGTCAGTCTGAAGACAGGGGTGGGAGGGGTATTTGGGGAAGGGAAGAGACAGATGGAGAGGCTAAAGAACTTAGCTCACCTCCAGCCATTTGAAACTTCAGGCATACTATATTTACTGGATCCTTTTATCTACCGCACCAGTTACATCTTTAAATGACTCATACTGACTTGTTCTAATCATGCTATGCTTTTCTAACTGCATTGCTCATTACAGATTCCAGCATTTTCTCAACAACTGGTGTTAGGCGAACTGACTTGCAGTTCATTGTTCACTAATTTCTATCTGCCTCATTTTTTGAAAAGGGGTGTAACATTTGCCATCTTCCAATCTAGAGAGCCATTCCTGAAGCTAAGAAATTCTGAAAAATTATAACCAGCAGCAATTCATTGTATCTGCAACAATCTTTATTAGAATCCTTGGGTGTAGGCCATTGGGTCCAGGGATGTATTGGATTTTAATCACTGAGGTTTCTCATTTCTGCTAATACTAATTTCCCCAAATTCCTCAATCCTCTTAGCCTCTAGGTTATCATCAAAATCATTGAACCCTACTGTGCAGAAAGAGGCTCTTCGGCCTATCGTGTCTGCACCGAACACAATCCCACCCAGGCCCTACCCTCTTATCCCCACATATTTTACCCACTAATCCCTCTAACCTAAGCATCTTAGCACACTAAGGGGAATTTAGCATGGCCAATCAAACCTAACCTGCACATCTTTGAACTGTGGGAGGAAACTGGAGCACCCAGAGGAAACCCACACAAACACAAAGAGAAAGTGCAAACTCCACACAGACAGTGACCCGAGCCAGGAATCAAACCCAGGTCCTTGGAGCTGTGAAGCAGCAGTGCTAACCACTGTGCTACCGTGCCACCCACGATATCGTTATTATTTATTTCTGGTCGGAATGTGTGTCTTCTGTTGTGAAAACAAACAGAAAATATTTGTTCAATATATTCACCATTTCCTCATTTCCCATGATAACTTCTCTTTGCTAGCACGAGGGGACACAGCTTTAAATTAAGGGGTGATAGTTATAGGACGGATATCAGAGGTAGGTTCTTTACCCAAAGGGTGGTTCGGGAGTGGAATGCCCTGCCTGCAGTAGTTGTAGATGCGCCAAGTTTGTTGGCGTTTAAGAGGTTAGTTGATAGGTATATGGAAGAGAAGGGAATGGTTTAGTTTGGAGGGGCATTGCTTTTTATATTGGTTGGCGCAACATCGAAGGCCGAAGGGCCTGTTCTGTGCTGTAATGTTCTATGTTCTCTATGTTCTGCTTCGAGGAGACTGATGGTCTTCCTTTTATATACTTGCTGGAGGTACAATCTGTTTTTATGTTTCTAGCTCGTTTAATCTCTTATTCTATCTTTTCCCTTTTTATCAATTTTTATGGCTCTTTGCTTGTTTCTAAAACATTCCCAATCCTCAGATTTACCAGTGTTTTCTGCCTCTAATTTTAATCTAATGCTATTTTCAATTTACTGAATCAACTATAGATGGCTGTCTTGTTGAGTTCTTGTTTTTCAATGGAATGTATTTTTGTTGAACATTTTGAATTGTTTCTTCAAAGGTTCCCACCGTTCATTTACCTCCGTAACTTTGAGTCTACTTACCTAATTAACTCAGCCAGTTCTCCCCTCATTCCTATGTAATTGTCTTTGCTTAGATTTTAGATTATTGTTTGCGATTTGAATATGTCACTTTCAAACTTAACAAGTAACTGTCAGAATTTGTGGTCACAACTGCAGAGAATACTATCTACACCCCTTCTTTCACTATCATATTCCTCTATCCATTTGAACAGCATCCTTCACCATGGTGCCATAATCAGTCCACTGATACAACTTGTATTTCTTCTCTTCGGCAAGCAAGCACGTTGTAATGACTGGACAAAGTCAGGGGCTGAGGCTCCACTATCAATACTGCCTGACCTGCAGTCCTACTCTCCTGTCCCTGACCACAAACCAAATCTAAAGTTCTCACTATAAATGTCCATGAAAGTACTCCATGTCCAAATACAACAAAACCTGGGAAATATTTAGGCTCGGAATGACAAGTAACAGATTCCATGCACACCACACAAGTGTTGGACAATGACCATCTCCAACAAGAGAGATTCTAACCATCTGCCTTTGGTGCCCCCTCATTACACATGAACCAGGTTTCATGTCGCCTAGCCTCACACCAATCTCAGCTCCATTGCCCAGCAAAGCTTGCTCAACCCAATAACCCACTTCCAAGTGCACCAAAATCCATGACAGAAGAAATTTTGTTATGATTTCTATATTTAGACTTACCTGTTGTTATGGTAAAACCATAATTTTGATATGTAGAATCGTTGGTTTCTTGACTGTTGTTTTCGTAATTTAGTGACTCTTCAGCGGGGATAAAAAGAAATAAAAAGGAACAGTTGAGGGCGTCAGAAACTTGTTAATTTTTTGAGATTTACACTACAAATATTGATTTATGAGCTCTCTTTAATCCCAGTGATTTAAGATTCTGACACACAGCTGGAACTACTTTCCAATGTGGAAGCACATGCTCTAGCCCAATTTCATTCACTACTCTATTTTTTTGGTTCTGTACTGGGATCCAAGGGGCTTTGGCCTCGTGGATCCAGAACTGGCTTGCCGGCAGAAGGCAGAGAGTGGTTGTGGATGGGTCTTGTTCTGCATGGAGGTCGGTAACCAGTGGAGTGCCCCAGGGATCTGTTCTGGGACCCCTGCTGTTCGTCATTTTCATAAATGACCTGGATGAGGAAGTGGAGGGATGGGTTAGCAAGTTCGCCGACGATACAAAGATCAGTGGTGTTGTGGATGGTCTGGAGGGATGTCAAAAGTTGCAGCGGGACATAGACAGGATGGAAGACTGGGCGGAGAAGTGGCAGATGGACTTCAATGCAGATAAATGTGTAGTGGTCCATTTTGGCAGGAATAATGGGATGAAGGAGAACAATATAAGGGGTCGGAGTCTTAGCTGTGTTGTAGAGCAGAAGGATCTCGGGGTCCGGGTCCATAGGACTCTGAAATCGGCCTCGCAGGTGGAGGAAGTGGTCAAGAAGGCGTACGGTGTACTGGCCTTCATTAATCGAGGAATAGAGTTTAGGAGTCAGGAGGTAATGATGCAGCTCTATAGGACTCTTGTCAGACCCCAGTTGGATATTGTGCGCAGTTCTGGTCGCCTCATTATAGGAAGGATGTAGAGGTTATTGAGAGAGTGCAGAGGAGATTTACAAGGATGCTGCCTGGATTGGGAGGCAGGCCTTATGAAGAAAGGTTGAGGGATCTGGGACTCTTCTCACTGGAGAGACGTAGGTTGAGAGGTGACCTGATAGAGGTTTATAAAATGTTGAGAGGAATAGATAGGGTGGATTCTCAAAGACTATTTCCCTGAGCTGAAATGGTCACCACGAGAGGACACAGATTTAAGGTGCAGGGAAGCAAATACAAAGGAGATGTCAGGGTTAGGTTTTTCACTCAGAGGGTGGTGAGTGAATGGAACCGACTGCAGTCGGAGGTTGTTGAGGCAAACTCACTGGGGTCTCCCATGCAAATCACATTCATAAGTAGGGGAGGATCTGCCATGGAACCTGAAAGAAAAGTTGCTAATACAAATTCTTTTCACTGTGGTTAATTTCCCAGATTTAGTAATCTCCTTGAATCTTATTTCCAACCAAGTTTCACCATGGGGACAAATCTTCCAAGTTCACCACAGGACTCTGAACATTTAACCACCAGGCTCACGGTTACAGGGACATTCGAATCATTAATTGCTCATTAGGACACTGTAGTTTATTACCTTTCCCATAGATAATTAGAAAGCACAAAGAAGATGCTACATTATTTTCAATTTGCAAGATTCTCCCAAGTCCATTCTCCACACTCACCCACTCCCCAACACCCACCCCCTCCTTCCAACCGGAGATCTATCTAAGCCCGTTCCCCCCACCCTCCTCCAGCAGACACCAGCGGAAACCAGGAAGGTGCTGCAGACTCTCGAAGGACTGCAGGTCCGAAGGATGGTGGAGGGAGAGCAGCGACCGAGGTAGGTTGGGAGTGTGCTTTGCCTGATTGCAGGTCTGATTGCAGGGATGGGTGGGAGGGATGCCGACGGAGGGGCCTGCCTCCCAGGAAGTCCGATCGCAGAGGGAGGACGTCTGCCTGCTGGTAGTTAGTGAGGATATGTGAAGGATGGTCAAGGAGGATAGGCTTTGGAGTTTCCTGTGCAGATTAAAAATCAGCTTTGGACTTTTATTTTGCAGGTTGCTTACAGCGCAGATCCAGAATGGACCTGAAGACGGTTAAGTGGGATTTGGCGGTAGAGTTAGGCGCGGGGTTCATTAACTCAATTTAAATGCATTTAAATTGTTGGGCTGCCCAATTCCGTGCCCACATCGGGTGTCAGTAGAGACGCGATTTGTTCGGATTCAGGTGCAGATTGCGTTAAAAGGCCCAATGCCCGAATTTATCAATATTTTGCACTGAAAAATGGGCGCGAGTTTTTGGTAAAATCAGGCCCATGGTGTCCAGTGAAATCAATGACAATGGCTTCAGCATTCTTTGTACTAAATTTGAGGAAACTTTCTACAGAATGTCAGACAATCCATCTGACAACTTAAAACCAGTAGAAAGATAAAGAAAACTACTAGTGAGGAAGACTTGGGCTGGAAATTTCCAGCCCCGCACCTTGGCCACCTCTGTGTCAAAGGCTGGCTGCTGATGGGATCTTCTGGTCCTAAGAAAATCAATGGCAATTTCCATTGCTCGCTTCTTCTGCTGCTGAGGAATCTGCAGCAGGAGTCAACTTCAGCAGGACCAGAAGATTCCACCAATGGAAAGGTCTGGAAAATCTTGCCCAATGTTTCATTAGCATACATGTGAAAACTAGATACTGTGTTTTTGGACGACAGTTTATTAATGAGAAATGGAGAGAATATAAAGTATATATCCTGGGGGAAAAACCAGAGGTAATAGAGTATGAGTGGGAAAAGGAGTCATTGCAGCTGATTCTGTGCCTGGATTGAGAAAAATAGAACAATCCCACCCAGCAGGATGACAGCAGAGTGGTATTAGCATGTGTCACATACATCAAAGGCCATTGACAGGTCATGAGGAAGGAGGGATAGTTTACTTTATCTCAATAGCAAAGACCGTCACTTGTGACTTGATCACAACCACCTTGGTACTATGGCAAACCTGGTGGAGAGATACAAATATGGTGCCCTGGGAAAGATGGACATAATCTTAGAAGGCAACAGTTCAAGCACTCGTTTCCTGCCTTCCAACTAATTCCCTACTTATTTCATCAGGTTGTCTCTTATTTCAATTGAGATTGCTCTAATTCATTTATCAATCTTGAAAAGGCCACGTTTCCAGCAGCTAGGAGTCATAGCAAAAAAGACAAACAAAGGAAATGTCCACCTAGTTATCTTCTGTTTTAAGTTAAAAGTTTATGTATTAATTATTAGTGAGGCTTACATTAACACTGCAATGAAGTTACTGTGAAATTCCCCTAGTCGCTACAGTCCAGCACCCATTCTGGTCAATGCGCCGAACCAACATGTCTTTCAGACTGTGGGACGAACCCGGAGTACCCAGAGGAAACCCACACAGATACAGGGAGAACATGCAAATACCACACAGACAGTGACCCAAGCGAGAATCAAATCTGGATCCCTCGCACAGTGAGGCAGCCAACCACTGTGTTACACCACCGCCCTGAGTGTCGCAAGTAGGCTTATATTATCACTGCAATGAAGTTAGTGTGAAAATCCCCTAATTCTGTGTATTATTACAAAGAGATTTCTTCCACAAAGAAAGAGAAGAAGCAGACAGTTAGCTAAAAGCAACTCTGACCTGTGCCTAATAGCAAGTCACCCCACTCACTGTTAATTTACAGCAGCACTATTGAGACAGATAATTAAATAATTATTATTATTAAAACGTATAACACACTGATAAAAAAAATTCTCATACACAGTCTTAAACATTTTAAATACATAACTTTGATTACTATAATATTCTATGTATTATTAGAGGTGTAAAACTAACCAGGATTCATTTTGAGAAGTTTAAATGCCACTCTGTAATAAACCTGAATAAGCTCCAGATGTAAATCCAAGATGAGAGCGCTGAGAACTGTTACTTTAGAAGAATTTTCTTGTAAAACATCATCCTGTTTCTGTTGCTCTATTCTACTAGTAGTCTTGTGAACATAATCTAACTGTAACAAAGACAAAATGACTTCAGCAACAAAATAAAAATTAAACAAAGGTGATAAAAATGCTTTGCAGTATTCTGTATTTGCATTTTGCTGTTGGGGAAAAGCCCATATCCAGAAGAATAGGTTCGAAAATAGAGCCTGAAACACATTTTATCAACTCTCTAAATACTTTTATGCTGCTAAGGATTTCCAGAATTGAGAAGCAGAGCAGGGCAAGCAGCATGAAGACCAGCTGAACGGAGTATGATTTTGAACAACAAAGAATAAAGAACAAAGAGCAACATAGCACGGGAAACAAGCCCTTTGGCCCAACGAGCCCGCGCCGCCGTCCTAATGTCTTACTGACATATCCATGACTTTAAGCTATGCCTATTGTGGAAGATTCCCATATAGGGACCAATATAGGGACAATTTGTTACCCAATCAGCCTAAGAGCACATTTTTGGGATGTGGGAGGAAACCGGAGCACCCGGAGAAAACCCACGCAACCACGGGGAGAACGCGCAAACTCCCGCAGACACAGGCCCAAATCCATGTGTCTGCACAGCAACAGCGATAGTCTCTGAGCTGTCATGTTGCCCATCAGATGGTCCAGTTTAAGCATACACTAACGACTGAAGCACTAGGCCACTCCTGAAGCAACATCCAAAGAGCAGCCCTCGCACGACCTGCCGAATGCATGCACCTTGTTGGTCAACAAGGTGGACCGAATTGCCTGTGGAAACAAATAAAAGATATTTAAACAGTCCTCCTATATCCCTCTATCTGCAGACGCTCATGGGCTGTCCAAGAGACCCTTAAAAACCCTAGCGTGCCTGCTCCCACCACCTTACTAGGCAGTGCATTCCACACCCCCACTACCCTTTGTGTGAAAAAATGCCCTCTAATATTCGTCTTATACATAGCCCCCCTCACCCTAAGGCCGTGACCCCTCGTTCTATCCATTCTAATGGTGGAAAAAGCTTACCACCATTTACTCTATCTATACCCCTCATAATCTTATATACCTCTAAAAGATCCCCTCTCAGCCGACGTCTTTCAAGGGAAAACAACCCCAGTACTTTCAACCTTTCCTCATAATACAGCCCTTCCATACCAGGCAGCATCCTGGTAAATCTCCTCTGCACTCTCTCCAGGACCTCTACATCCTTCTTGTAGTACGGCACCAGAACTGACGCAGTACTCCAAGTGAGTCCTAACCAACGTTATATACACTTGCAACATCAGACTCCTACTCTTGTATTCTATACCCCTTCCTATGAAGGCTAACATACCATACACTTTCTTTATCACATTCTCACGTACGACACTCAGAAGACTGTGAAACCTGCACCCCCAGGTCTCTCTGCGTCTTATACTCGGATAGTTTACTTTTACTATAACTCCCCTCTACATTATATCCGGCCAAAAAACATCACCTCGCATTTATCCGGATAAAAATCCATTTGCCTCTATCTGCCCATCTACCAGCCTATCTATGTCTGTTGTATTGCCTGGCACTGCTCCTCAGTCCCGCCAATCCAAGCATCTTAGTGTCATCAGCAAATTTGCTGATCACACCACCTACCCCCTCTTCCAAGTCATTTATATAAATCACAAATAGAAGAGGTCCTAGTACTGAGCCCTGTGGCACACCACTAGTGACTGACCTCCAGTTGGAAAAGAGCCTTCCACTACTACCCGCTGTCTCCTCCTCCCAAGCCAGTTCTCAACCCATCTACATACCTGGCCCTGTATCCCATGCGCCTTCACCTTTTCTATCAGCCTACCATGAGGAACCTTGTCAAATGCCTTACTGAAATCCATGTAGATGACATCAACAGCTTGTCCTTCATCAACCGTTTTTGTCAGCTCTTCAAAAAATTCCACTAGATTCGTAAGGCACGACCTCCCCTTAACGAAGCCATGCTGCGTATCGCAGCGCTCCAGATGCTCATACATCCTGTCCCTGAGGATCCTCTCCATTAGCTTACCTATAACTGAAGTCAAGCTCACCGGCCTATAGTTCCCTGGGTTAGCCCTCTGATCCTTTTTAAACAACGGTACTACATTTGCTATCCTCCAGTCCTCTGGGACCTCACCTGTGTCCAAAGAAGAGACAAAGATTTGCGTCAGAGGCCCAGCAATGTCATCTCTCACCTCCCTTAGCAGTCTGGGATAAATACCATCAGGCCCCGGAGCTTTATAAGTCTTTATGCTACCTAAAAGCCCCAACACTTCGTCCCTCGTAATGATTATTTCCTTTAACAGGTCCTCAAAATCCTCAAAGCCAGCATCAGACATCAGGCCCCTCTCCCGCGTGAATACTGACGCAAAGTATTCATTCAGGATCTCCCCCATCCCCTCAGGCTCTAAGCATAGATCCCCTCCTCTGTCACTGAGAGGTCCAATCTTCCCTCTAACCATCCTTTTGCTCCTTACATAGGAGTAAAATGCCTTAGGATTTTCCTTAATCCTACCTTCCAAAGACATTTCGTGGCCCCTTTTTGCCTTTCTGACACCCCTTTTAAGATCCCGTCTACACTCTCTATATTCTTCCAGCGCTGTCTCTGTCCCCAGTTGCCCAGATCTAACGTACGCCTCCCGCTTCTTCCTGACCAAGTCCTCAATATCCCTAGTAACCCACGGTTCTCTAATTCTACCTTTCCCATCCTTCCTCCTTACCGGCACGTGTCTTTCCTGCAAAGATTTTAGTTTTCCCTTGAAAGACTCCCACATGTACAGCGTCGACCTACCCTCGAACAGCTTATCCCAGTCGGTATCCCTAAGCTCCTGCCTAATCTGGCTGTATCTAGCCCTCCCCAGTTTAACACTCTCCCCTTAAGGCAGGCTTCATCTTTTTCCATTAATACCCTAAAGCAGACAGAGTTGTGGTCACTATTTGACACATGCTCTCCTACTACAACATCAACCACCTGCCCTGGCTCATTCCCCAGAACCAAATCCAGTATAGCCCCCTCACTATCGGGCTATCCACATACTGTTCCAAGGACCCTTCCAAAACACACTGTACAAATTCCTCCCCATCCGCACCTTCCGCTCTGGGCACCTTCCAATCTACCCCAGGGAAACTAAAATCTCCCACTACAGCCACCCTATTCTTCCTACACTTATTTAAAATGTCCCTGCATATCCCTTCTTCCACGGCCTGCGGGCTGTTGGGCGGTCTGTCTTACACACCCAACATAGTAACCTCTCCCTTCCTATTCCTCAACTCCACCCATAGCGACTCAATTCCTAAATCATCCATACCACCCTCCCTCTGCACTGCTATGATGTGATCCTTAACTAATAATGCCACTCCCCCTCCTCTCTTCAAACCACCTCTGTCATGCCTAAAACACTTATACCCTGGAATGTTCAATTGCCAGTCCTGCCCCTCCTTTAACCACGTCTCAGTCACCGCCACCACTTCTAACTTCCTCGTGAACATTATTACCTTCAGTTTATCTGTTTTGCCAGTCACATTCCTCGCATTAAAACACATGCACTGAAGACCCTCAGGCCCTCTCTGATCTTCCTTCCTACCCTCTGGACTTACCCTGTCACCCATCTCTCTCCCACTCCCAGTTCCCTCTGTCTCCCCACTCCCCCTCCATATTAGTTTAAACCCTGCCGAAACACTCCAGCTAACCTCCCAGCTAAAATATGGGTGCCCTTCCCAGACAACTGTTCCCCGTCCCTCTTGTATAGATGCCCCTCCCTCATGAAGACTTCCCAATGGTCTATGAATCTGAAACCCTCCTCCCTACACCAATCCCTCAACCACGCGTTCAGTTCGAGTACCTCATTATTCCTAACCCTATCAGTCCTGGGCATTGGCAGCAGCCCAGAGAATGCCATAAAGGAGGCCCTACACTTCAGCCGAGCCCCCAACTCCCTGAACTGCCTACGTATGTCCCCCCTGCACTTTGTTCCTACATCCTTCTCTCCAACGTGAACTATTACATCAGCCTTAGACCCTCCACCCTTCAAAATTCCCTCTACCCTCTCTGAAACATCCTGGACCCCTGCTCCAGGGAGGCAGACTACCATCCTGGAGACCCGCATTTGCCCACAGAACCGCCTGTCGATCCCTTTGACCTTCCCATCCCCCACCACTATCTCACATCCCGCATTCCTGCCGTCCTCCGGGGCATTCTGATCCCCCTCCCTTGCCCTCTCTACTGCAGCTTTTGCCCTACCCTTGATATTCTGGGATGCCTCCTCTGAGGTGATCTTAATGCCGTGACTCCTTTTCTTTTTCCACTTCCTATCTGTAACCCACCCATCCCTCCTCCTAGGCCCTGGGGTCCCCTCAGGACAATGGTCCCTATTCATTATCCCCTCATTTTCTCTGAGGACTCAACTCACGGAATTTGAGAATGGACTTAGGTTGGAGTCAGAGCATAGGAAATGTGGAGTTGAAGTGGGGGTCAGAGTGAGGGAAAAATCACCAATCATAAAAACATCCACAAACAATTACATTGATGTCCCCAACAGGTTAGGATGGACAGCCTATTGATTAGCAGCTGAGTGTTTCTTGATAACAGTCTGATGATGCCCATGAAACCCTTGTCGATTGTTGTAAAAACACAACTGGTTCACTGACCTTGAGGGAAGGGAGCCTCTACCATCTTCACCTGCTCTGATCTACATATAAATCCAGACCCACAGCAATGTGGTTGACTCTTAAACGTCCTCCAAAATGGTCCAAAAAGCCATTCAGTTCTATTCAAGTGTTACTAGGAAAGGGAAAAGGAATGGAACTGGAAGAACCACCCAGCATTGGCACAAGAAAAGACAATGGCAAACCCAGCTATGTCAACCCTGCAAAGAACTTCTGACAAAAATATGGGGGTTGCGCCAAAATTGGGAGAGTTATCTCAAAAACTAGCCAAGCAACAGCCTGACCTAGTCATACTCATAGAATCGTAGCATACAGATCATGTCCTATACACCATCATCACCATTCCTGGTACGTGCAGGACAAACCCAGCAGAGGTGCTGAGTGGCCTCAGTGGCATGCAATCAGGGGGGAATTGCTCCACAATGCCTTTGGACTCCATGAAGTCTCATGACACCAGGTCAAACATAGACAAGGAAACCTCCTGCTGATTACCGCAAACCATCCCCCCACCCTCTCAGTTGATGAATCAGTACTTCTCCATGTTGCAAATCACTTGGAGGAAGCAGTGAAGGTGGCAAGACACATAATGCACTTTGGGTGGGGAACTTCAATGTCCATCACCAAGGATAGCCTGGTAATACTGTCTCAAATCGAGCTGGTCAAGTCCTAAAGGATACAGCTTCTGGGCTGGGAATGAGGCACAATATTAGGGAATCAACAAGAGGGGTAAAACATATTTGACCTCATCCTCGCCAACCTGTCTGCCATTGATGTATGTTCCATATTAGTATCAGTAGGAGTGACCACCACACAGTGCTTGGGAAGACAAAGTCTTGTCTTCAAATTCAGGATACATTATATCATGTTGAGTACCAACATGCTAAATGAGGCAGACTTCAAACAGATCTAACGACCCAAGATTGAAAATCCTTGAAGTGCTATGGGCTATCATCAGCTGCAGAATTTAACATAAGCACAATCTGCAACCTCATGACTGGCATATCCTCCACTCTACCATTACCACCAAGCCAGGAGATCAACCCTGCTTCAATGAAGAATGCAGGAGGGTATGCCAGGAACAGCACCACACACCTAAAAACAAGATGTCAACTTGGTGAAGCTACAAAACAAGACTATTTGCGTACCCAACAGCATAAGTAACAAATAATAGACAGAGCTAAGCTATCCCAAAACCAACAGATCAGAACTCTGCAGTTTTGTTACTTCCAGCCATGAATGGTGGTGGACAATGAACTTACTGGAAAGGGATATCCAGTCGGTAGTGTTATGATCAGCACAACTTGTGGGCCGAAGGGCCTGTTTCTGCTGTAGTGCTCTATGTTCTATGTACTGGAGGAGAAGGCTCCATAGGTATCCCCATTTTCAGTGATGGAGGAGCCCAGCACATCAGGCATTCATAATAATCTTCAACCAGAAGTGACAAGTGGATGATGCATCTTGGCTTCCTGCTGAGGTCCCAGCATCACAGATCAGTTTCCAGCCAATTTATTTCACTCCACATGATACCAAGAAATGACTGAAGGCACTACATGCTGCAAAGGCAATGGGCCTTGACAATATCCCAGCCATAGTAGTGAAGACTTGTGTTCCAGCACTTCCCATGGCCATAAGCAAGCTCTTCCACTGCAATGACAACTACAACACTGGCAATGTAAAAAATTGACCACATGTCTCCTGTAGACAGGAAACAGGACAAATCCAACCCTGCCAATTACCGCCCCATCAGTCGAATCTCAATTATTAGTAAAGTGATGGAAGTGCTTTCAAGCAGTATTTAATTAGCAATAACCTCTTCACTGGCGTTCAGTTTAGGTTCTGCCAGGGTCACTCAGTTCCTGACCTCATTATAGTCTTGGTACAAACATAAACAAAAGAACCAAAAGCCAGAGGTGAGGTGAGAGTGACTGCCCTGAGATCAAGATCCCATATGACTGAGTATGATATCAAGGAACCTTAGAGAAACCGGAATCAGTGAGAATCAGACAGAAAATCCACCAATGGTTGGAGTCATACCTGATACACAGGAAGATGGTTGTGGTGGTTGGAGGTCAATCATCTCAGCTCCAGGGCATTACTACAAGTGTTTCTCAGGATAGTGTCTTAGACCAACAATCTTCAGACCAACAATCTTCAGATGCTTCATCACTGACCTTCCTTCCATCATAAGGTCAGAAGTGAGTATGTTCACTAGTGATTGCACAATGTTCAGCACCATTCGCGAATCCTCAGATACTGAAGCAGTCCAGGTCCAAATGCAGCAAGACCTGGACAATATCCAGCCTTGTCGTCATTCATTTGGCAAGTACCATTTGTACCAAACAAGTGACAAGGCTATGACCATCTCAAGCAAGACAGGATCTAAACATCATCCTTTGACATTCAATGGGATTACCATCACTGAATCCAGCCTTGGGTGACCAGTTGTTGGAGTTTGAACATTCTCTCTGTGTCTGCATGGATGGAATGACCATGCTAAATTTCCCTTGATGTCCCAAGATGTGCAGGTTAGGAAGAGTAGCAGGATAGATAAATGCATTGGTTTAAGGAGATCAGGCAGGGGTGGGCCTGGGTAAGATGCTCTGTCAGAAAGTTCAGACAGATTCAATGGGCTGAAAGGCCTCCTTCTGCACTGTAGGGATTCTATGAATCCCCCACTTTCAAGATCCTTGAGTTACCATTGAGTAGAAACTGAACTGGACTAGCCATATAAATACTTTGGCTACAAGAGCAGATCAAAGTCTACAAATCCTCTAACAGGTAACTCACCTCCTGATTCTCAAAAGCCTCACCATCTATAAGGCACAAATCATAGAATCATGGAATCCCCACAGTGCAGAAAGAGGCCATTTGGCCCATCAGCCTGCATCGCCAACAATCCAACCCAGGCCCTATCCCCACAATCTCACATTTTCACCCTGTTAGTCTCCTTGACACTAACGGGCAATTGACCATGGCCAATCAACCTAACTCACATACCTTTGGACTTTGAAAGGAAAACGGAGCATCCAGAGGAAACCTATGGAGGCAAGGGGGAAGGGTACGTGCAAACTTCACACAAGCTTACTGAAGGCCGGAATTGAACCCAGGTCTCTGGCGCTGTGAGGTAGCAATGCTAACCACTGTGCCACCATGCCACCAGGGAGCGTATATTAGAGCTGAACTCATCCATTTACCTGGATGAGCACAGCTCTAACAACAGACAATAAGTCTGACAACATCAAGAACAAAACAGCCTGCTTTGTTGCTACTCCTTCCACAACCTAACCCAGGCCCAATCCCCATAATCTCACATTTCAAACCTTCTACCTCTGATGAACAGTGGCAATTGTGTGTACCATACAAGATGCACTGCAGGAACTCACCAGAATTCCCTAGGCAGCACCTTCCAAACTGATGACCATGCTAAAAAGGTGAAGGGCAGTGTATACCTGCTGATACACCACTGATTGGAAGGTCCTTTCCATTCTGACTCAGAAATGGAGCTTAGGAGCCGCAGCATCATGTTGCAGCTGTACAAAACTCTAGTGCGGCCGCACTTGGAGTATTGTGTGCAGTTCTGGTCGCCACATTATAAGAAAGATGTGGAGGCATTGGAGAGGGTACCGAGGAGGTTTACTAGGATGTTGCCTGGTATGGAGGGCAGGTCCTATGAAGAGAGGTTGAAGGATTTGAGGTTGTTTTCGTTAGAAAGGAGGCGGCTAAGGGGGGATCTTATTGAAACATATAAGATAATTAGAGGTTTGGATAGGGTGGACAGTGATAGCCTTTTTCATAGGATGGAAAAAGCTAGCACGAGGGGACACAACTTTAAATTAAGGGGTATTAGTTATAGGACGGATATCAGAGGTAGGTTCTTTACTCAAAGAGTGATTAGGGAGTGGAATGCCCTGCCTGCAGCTGTTGTAGATGCGCCAAGTTGGTGGCGTTTAAGAGGTTAGTTGATAAGTATATGGATGAGAAGGGAATGGTTTAGTTAGGAGGGGCATTGCTTTTTATTTTGGTCGGCACAACATCGAAGGCCGAAGGGCCTGTTCTGTGCTGTATTGTTCTATGTTCTATGTTCTAAATACATCGAGTCAAAATTCTGAAACTCCCTTCCTAACAGCATTGTGGGTATACCTTCACCTCAGGGACTGCAGCAGTTCAAGAAAGCAGTTCATCACCACCAAGGGCAACTAGAGATAGGCAATAAATGCTGGTCTAGCCAGCAAAGCCCACATCCCATGAGTAAATAAAAAAATCTGGAAAGTAAAAGCATGGTAAGGCACCTCAGCCCCATGGAATGAGCATTCTGTGCTATATGGGAAATCCTGGAGTATATGCTGGAAATCCAGCATTGAACAATTGAAATTCCAGGTTTCAGAGCTTCTGTGGCAGCTGGAATTACTACAGTGCATGGGGAAAGTTGAGAGCTTTGCAGAAAACACATTTCTGAATATAGTCACCTGATAGCTTGAAAACGTGCAGGTACAGAGTGAATTGATGAAGGGTAGGGAACAGATAGTACATGCGTACATCTTCCTCTCAAACTGGTATTCTGCTCTGAACGCTGAGAGCGATGGTCTCCTGGGGAGTACAACCGAGGCCAAGACCACAACACCAAGGTGGCTCTGCTTCACGCAGTGACAGAGGAGATCACAGCTTCGGAAGACAACTCCATCCTTGGCCCTAATATATTCCTAGCGAGGGTTACCTCTCCATCACTTGGCTGTAAATAATTTCTTTAATTTTTTTCCAACTACCAGGTCGCTACCCTGTCTCAGAAGTCACCTGAAAGCTACTGAAGCCACAGAGCTGCTGGCACTCTGATTGGGTCAGCGATGCGTTCCAATGACCTACTTTTCCAGACTGTGTTAGACTATGCACCTCACTGGCAGAATTCTGCTCCTTGACTCTAGAACATTAGTCTTGATCTCTACTAGTCCAGTAACAGCAACTAGTCATAGAATCCTACAGCGCACATCCAGGCCCTATCCTGATAACCCCATGCATTTACCCTAGCTAGTTCCCCAATATTAAGGGACAATTTAGCATGGCCAATTCAACTAACCAGTCCATCTTTTGGAATGCAGTACCTAATCCATTAAGTTAACTAAAGCAAAGTAAAAATAGTCAGATGCTGATCAGGAATTCAAGAGATAGCAGGAACTCAAAGTAAGCATGTTCCATGAAGGAAAGGATGGGACTAACAAATCCTGAGATTCCTGAATGCCAAACACTTAAAAAAAAATATAAGGGAAGACTATGACTGATAACAACAGCTCAGTATTGAGAAATCCTGGCAAATTATAAAAACCATAGAGATGAAATTAAAAAGAAATTGAGGAAAGCAATGAAATCAAAGAAAAACTATCAACAAGTAAAAGCATGGAAACCCAACGATCTTTTACGAACACTAAGGAGTTGGAGAATGACGAAAGAAAGTTCTAGTCACCACATTATAGAAAAGAAGCAATTGCATTTGAAAGGAACTAGAAGAGATTTAAAAGGATGTTGCCAGGACTGGAGAATTTTATTTATGAGGAAAGATCTGAAAATCTAGAGTTTCTTTTTCCTTGCAGCAGAGGAATCTGATTTTGGAGCTGCTCGGCACCAGGTTAGCCTGACGTGGAAAATATAACTTCTTTCCCACACAAGCCACTGGTTAAAATTGCAGCTGGGCCTTGAGGATGTCATCAGGATCCCATCAGCATCTTTAGAGAAAAAAACCTCACTGACTTCCAGCAGCTGTCCCAAAAAAGCTGGTTTCATTGCAACCCGTAGGAATGGAGGATGATGAGTGCAGGTGCAATGCTTTATCATGTGCAATAAAGCACTGTTCCTTACAGTGACTACTGGAGTTATTACACCCTGCTAAAAGCACTCATCATTAAATGAACTGATAATTTTTCTTACCTTTATACGGCTGGTATCAATGACAACGATTTTTTCCATTGAAACAGTTGCTGAGCGAGCAACTACTATGCTATCCAATGCTTTCTCGAGCATTTTACATACAATATCAAGTTGTTCAGCAGGATTTTTCTGAAAAGTAAATACAATATTACAGATTTGCAGTTTCCTTTAAGGAGAAGCCTTCATAAATTTTGCTATTTAGGATTTATATTTTTCAGAATTTGCACAAAAACAAATATAAAAGATGAAATCAGCAGCAAGCTTTTTTGGACTTTTAAGATAAAAAATAAAACAAAAATATTCACGATTAGAAAACGTCTATAGTAAGTCAGAAATTCCAGCAAATCGCTGAAGGAGAACTGAGATACTACTTGAAATGGGTACGGGGGCACCATAAGTAATTAACCAACAGCCACTCAATGCTGTGCAGGCAATATTGTTAAATATGCTCCGTACATCCACACTGTTCACTGGCTCCATACATCAGCAAGGGGATTGATATTGTAGGTGGTACTTATAGACAGCCTGTGCCTCAGCATTGCAGAATCATGAATATCCTTTGTAAACTGGATGTGTTCTATCAAAGATTGAAGAATGGCTGAACCTATCAAACACCCTCAGGATCTCAAAAAGTTTTGATGGGATCATCTCTTATTCTTCTAAATTCTAGTGGCTACAAACCTAACCAGTCAATCCTTTTCCTCATAAGATAATTCCTGGTATTAATCTAGTAAAACGTCTCTGAACTGCTTTGAATGCTTTATACCTTTCCTTAAATAAGGAGATTAGTACTGTACACAATATTCCAGATGTGGTTCAAAAAGGTAACTCAAGTGGCAACTAAGGATGGGCAATAAATAATGGCCAAGCCAATGATGCCCACAGTCTGTAAAATGAATGAAAAATGTCTTGTACAACTGAAGCATAATCTCCCACTTTCGTAATCGATTCCTCTCACAACAGCATTCTATTAGATTTCCTAATTACTTGCTGTGGATATATTCTAGCCTTTTATGATTCATGTATTAGAACACCCAGATCCCTCTGCCACTCCAAGCTCTGCAATTACTCGCTAGATATACAATAATCTTCATTTTATTATTATTCTTGCCAAAATGGTTGCCATCCTAGGCAGTACCTGGGCACTACCCTCAGCAGCAGCCCCGGCAATGCCTTCTGGCATTACATAGTGCTGGAAGGGATTTCCACTGACGAGGTTCACGTTGGGGGCAGCAGCGGTTCAAAGAGGGAGGGTCTGTGTCCTTGGGGAGGGGGCGGTTCTGTTTCCATGGGGGTGGTCACCTTTTTTATTTCTACTTTTTGCAGATTGGTGTGCCCTTTTGATCTGTCAGGAGCCAGTGAGATTGTGGGTTCAGTCCCTCCAAATGGCGTGACATAACATCAGCAGGATTTACATCTGGTTTCTAAAACCAGGGATCTGGCAATTAGAATGCACCAGGGAAGCATTGGTAAATACTGTTTTTTCAAAAGGAACTCTTCAAAAATGCAGATACGAAAATACAAGGAAACTTATTCCAACTTATAAATGGAAAAAAAAGGTTTAATAAAGAAATATCATTACTCCAAACCTGGGGCCTCACCCTGGGCCACTCCAACCTCCCCACAATTCTACACAGATTTTTATTCATATTGAGTCAGCTGACGAGCTATTACATCATTCTGTAATTGGTTTCATAGTTTACTGAATCAGCTGATCCTTTTGGTTTATTCCCATTGGTCACAATGCAAAGTTGTCAAGGGTTACATCCCAACAGATTTCCTTTATTTTTATTTTTTTAATAATTTTCTTTTCAAAATAATTTAAGACAACAATCCTCGTGTTTTCTTAGTAATTTTCCAGTCTCTGCAACTTATTTTATAAAATAGTTGGGATACCTGTAGATTTGCATCAACCCAGTTAAGTTTGGAAACTTCCTTGTTTTGCTTAATGCTGTAGTATTTGCTTAATGCTGGCCAAATCAATTCTTAATTGTTTATTCACTACAGCTTTTGTTGAGTGAACATTGTCCCATCTTTACCAAATATCTACATAACACTCAATTGGTACT
The DNA here is from genome assembly GCA_024679065.1 of Sphyrna mokarran. Classification (NCBI taxonomy): domain Eukaryota; kingdom Metazoa; phylum Chordata; class Chondrichthyes; order Carcharhiniformes; family Carcharhinidae; genus Sphyrna; species Sphyrna mokarran. Next base: position 2,098,119 of record JAGIQG010000019.1, read on the forward strand.
TTCTTACCAATGTGCCCATAAAAATTATTCTGTTAATGTGTCAAACAAATATATTCCCATATCCAATGCTTCCAATGACGTTAGAGTTTCAGCCGCCAATGTGCTTTTGACCACCCTTGTTATTTTCTTTGCTTCCCAGGCCAAGGGACAACATTTTCCTTCCTTATTTACCAGGAATATTATGAATCCAGCACCACTTGAATGTCCATCTGGTAGATTGGCATGTGAAGCATCACTAAACACAACCAATTTTATATCTTCCAGTTCTGCTAGTACCGGGAATTTAATTACACGCTCCTCTAATTTTAACTTTTTAAATGCTTTATAAGTCTGCACAGTGATTAGCACTGCTGCCTCACAGCACCAGGGACCCAGGTGACATTTTCCCTGCATCTGCGTGGGTTTCCTCTGGGCGTTCCAGTTTCATCCCACACTCCAAAGATCTGGTTAGGTGGATTGATCATGCTAAATTGTTCCTTAATGTCCCAAGATGTGTGGATTCAGGGATTAGTAAACACACAAGATTACGGGGATAGTGCCTGGTTAAGATGCTCTACTGCAGACTCAATGGTCTCCTTCTGGCCAAATGGTCTCCTTCTAGTTTGTTGAGATTCCATGATCAGATTTCCTTTCATAAAGAACATTAGTGACCCAGATAGGCTTTCTTAACAATTGATTTAATTTCATGGCGACCATTACTGAGATTTATTTAAAACTGAACATAATTTAAATGCCACTATTTAAAACTGAACACACATTAGTTTGAGCTTCTGGATTACATGTCCACTGATATTACCGCTACGCCACTGTCTCCCCCTCTTACTGAAACTGAAGATTCTAAGGGAGTTTGATAAAGCTTTGAGGACTTTTTCCTCCTGGGAAAATACCAACAGCAGCTGCCTTCTTCATTGACACTTGCTCTTAGTACAATAGCAGGGATTGGCGCAGAGTTTGAGTTCAAAGAAAGCAATGTGCCCCTCACAGATAGACAGCCAGGTCTTCAACACGCCTCAGGTGATTGAGGCAGGTTGTTGCTGACATCTGTAGCCTTGTGCAACAACACTTCCTTCCAAGAGGCCAGGTAACATATACTGTGAGCAGCTATCAAGATCATCCCATCCTGAAACTGAAAGAGAAAATGCTGGAAAATCTCAGCAAGTCTGCAAGCATCTGTAAAGAGAGAAAAGAGCTGACGTTTCAAGTCCAGATGAATCTTTGTCAAAGTTTTTCACCACATGCCTGAATGTCTTTGCCTCGGACACCTACCAGGAATCTGCCAGGATGCCAGGCTGGCACTGCCCAATGGGCATCTCCTTTCGCCCTGACCTCCCAAAGGGGCTCAACGGCCTCAGTTCCATCCAGCAGGTAAAACAGAAAGAAATCCTACTATACCAGTTTAAAGTCCAAACAGGTTTATTTGTAGCAAAAGCCACAAGCTTTCAGGACAGCCTTCTTCAGGTGACTGGGTGTCCTGATGAAGGGATAGGCTGTCCCGACAAAGAGATAGGCTGTCCCGAAAGCTTGCGGCTTTTGCTACAAATAAACCTGTTTGGACTTTAAACTGATGTTGTGGGAATTCCTTCTGTTTTACCCCAGTCCAACGCCGGCATCTCCACATCATGACCTCCAGTTCAATGTTAAAGGGGAAGCAATTGTAAATCTCATTGGAGGGAACCCCATTACTGGCAGGGGCATGGGGGGGAGAACGAGTAGGCCAACAGAACACCATCCCAGACCTGCTAATCATATCGAAATTACGCTCAAAAAAAGCACCTGGGAAACTCATGACTGGAGTTACCTCGCTATTTGTTGGTGTCTCGTGGCCCATTGCACTGCAATTTATCAATCAGAAGGAAATCCATGTCACTATATTCAGCTTAAATATGACCACTGGAATGCTATCATGATTCTCTCCATAAGATATCTAAGATTTCCTCATTCTACAACAGTTACATCTTACAAAGGTTTCTATATTCACACAGAGTGTGAACAGATGCATCCTTTGAGGCAAGAGTTACCCTCATATAAGCCAGTTAATGATCACTGTGAAAAGCCCAACCACTAATGCTGAGACTGTCTAGATTAGTCAGAGATATTTTTATCACTCTTATTTCTTATATAATCTTGTTTGTAACACGATAATATAACTCACCATTAATATGTTTGTTGGAGCACAATATTCTGTTTGCAGGTTGATTCTTGCTGTTTGTGTCGACGTTGCAGTGTCGCTTTGATTCTCATGTACAACAATAGTAGTACCTGTCAAGGCAAGTATTTAAATTGATATTAAAACATTAAATCTAATAAATAAAGTACTTACTTGCTGAAAGAAAGTCATACCTCCCAGGCATAATTTTAAAATGTAAAAATATCCAGGGGAGGCTATGGCCTATCGATATTATCACCAGATTATCATCCAGGAACTCAGTAACGTTCCGGTGACCTGGGTTCAAATCCCACCACAGTGAAATTTGAATTCAATACAAAATGTCCAGAATTAAGAATTTACTGACCAGGTGATCGTTGTCAATTGTCAGATTCTGGAGAGAGTGCAGAGGAGGTTTACCAGGATGCTGCCTGGTATGGAAGGTCTGAGTTACGAGGAGAGGTTAGGCAAATTGGGGCTGTTTTCCTTAGAAAGACGTAATCTTAGAGGAGATCTAATAGAGACGTGCAAGATTATGAGGGGTATAGATAAACAGGGTTAAGCTTTTTCCTAGGATGGACTCGAATAGCACGAGGGGTCATGGGCTTAGGGTGAGGCGGGGGTAAGGTATAATTTGGATGCTAGAGGGAGTTTTTTTCACACTGAGGGTGCTGGGGGTATGGAATGCGCTGCCAAGTAAAGTGGTGGAGGCAGGTACTCTGGAGTTATTTAAGAAATACTTAGACGGGCACATGAACAGAATGGGAATGGAGGGGAATAGAAAACTGATTTAAAATAGGAATCATGAGCCTTGGGAGTCCCTGGGAAGTGTATAAATAGATGATGATATTGATGTACTTGTTTTTATCCTACAGGTGCTTTGGTCCACCTTGTTGTTTAACAAGGGGCATACACGCGATGGGTCGTGAGAGGGCTGCTCTTGGATTTTTTTTGCGAGAGTATCCTCGTGCTTCACGTCATTAGTGTACGCTTGACCTGGACCATTTGATGGGCAACACGACAGCTCAGTGACTATCGCTGTGCTGTGCAGATAATGGATTTGGGCCTGTGTCTGTGGGAGTTTGCGCATTCTCCCCGTGCTTGCGTGGGTTTTCTCCGGGTGCTCTGGTTTCCTCCCACATCCCCAAGATGTGCTCTTAGGCTAATTGGCAAAACAAATTCTCCCTAAATTGTCTCAAATTTGGTTTTTAATCCATAGATCTATAAACATGGACAGGGATCATGGATAGAGGTGAGAACATCGGGGTGGCGGCGCGGGCTCGTTGGGCCGAGGGCCTGTTTCCCGTGCTGTTTTGTTCTTTGTTCTTTTGTTCTTTGTCTGGTTTAATGTGCTCCAGATCCACAGCAATTGGTTGACTCAACAAGGGCAAGTAGTAATAGGCAATAAATACTGACCAGCCAAGGACACCCATATCCTACAGATGAATAAATATCTATGTTTTCACTTTATAACTCAGGGAATAATTTGCAATTTCAATATAAAATGTCTTACAAAAAATTAACCTTTAAATTTGAATGTTAAAATAAATTCAAATTGGATATTACAAGTTTTAGGGTGTTTATTCTTTGAAAAGCACTCCTATACAACATAAGAATACATTCATGATAGGATTTTTTCAGGAGAAACCATGTTTGATATAAACTTATTTAATTACATTGCAGAGGAAGACTCTGGTTTGTGCGACATTGGGTTGAGCTTGATGGTGGGGGGCATTTAATCAGCCACAGGGCTGGCAGATGGGGCCTTGCCATTTCCCCACCTCCATTCCTAATTAAGTCCATAGCAGAAAGACACATGGTCACAAATTATGGCTGTTAAGTGGAAAATCAATAACTACCCGAGGAACCCAACATCTATCGAGTCTTTGAAAAGACCCCGCAACAGTCATCAATGTTATGAATATAAATTACACATAATAGGGAATCCAGCATAGATCTCTGTGGGATGCCATTGGACACTGGCTTCTAGTCACTAAAGCAGCCTTCTGTCATCATCCTCTGTCACCCATAACTGAGCAAATCTTGAATCCACTTTATCAAATTATGTTGTATCCCATCTGCATTGGCCTTCATCACATGTTCCCCATTTGGGACCTTGTCAAAGGCTTTGCTGAAATCCATGTAAACTACATCTAATGCACTACCCTCATCTACACACCTGACCACCTCCTCAAAAGTTCAATCAAATTTATGAGGCATGACCTCCCTGTGACGAAATCGTGCTGACTATTCCTGATGAAACCCTGCCTCTCCAAATGAAGGTATATTTTCTCCTTCAGAATTTTCTCCAACATTTTCTATCACTGGTTTGTAATTCCCTGGTTTATCTCCACAATCCTTCTTAAATAACAGAATCACATTAGCTGTTCTCAAGTCCTCTGGCACTTCCCCCCATGGCCAGAGAGGAAATGAAAATTTGGGTCAGTGCCCCTGCTATCTCCTCCTTTGCATCCCACAGCAGTTTGGGATTCAATTCATCTGGACCTGGAGATTAGTCCACTATCAAGCCTGCCAATAACTCCAATAACTAATAATGCAATGCATCTCCTCTTTTACCCTCTCCTTTGTCACGCCTTCAGATTCTCTGTCCCAGAATACTGAGTTGCCACTCCTGACCCTCCTTCAACCATGTCTCTGTAATGGCTGCCAAATCACAATTCCGCATGTCAATCCTTGCCCTTAAGTCATCTGTTTTACCTATAATACTCCTGACATTAAAGTAGAAGCCATCAAGCCTCGCCTTCCTCCCTTGAATCTTAACACTGCTGCACTCCCACTGACTGATTATTTCACTCTATGATGCTGTGCCCATAATCTGCTTACAGTCTGTCTCCTCCTCCTGCTTAATTAGCTTAGTGGGCAAAACTCTATTCCAGCAGTCAATGGTTTGCTGACTGCCATCCTTACTTTTGAAAGATGGTGAATAATCATCCATAACTTGGCTGGAATGGCAATCAGTGACGGATTGTCATTTGTACCAACTTGCCTGAGCTTGGAATCTTAAACACCTGTCTTGCCTGACCTTCCTGACTCCAGCTAGTGAAATACTCACAATGTAGAGCATCCTACAGTTCCAGCAGCAAAACTTAAAAGAATTGGAATGAAGGACACACCATAAAGCTGCCATAAAGCAAGTGAGTTTAAAATATCCCAATGAAAAGGTGTGCAGGTTAGGTTGATTGGCCATGTTAAGTTGACCCTAATGTCAGGGGGATTAGCAGAATAAATATGTGGGGTTATGGGAATAAGGCCTTCGTGAGATTGTGATTGGTACAGACTCAAAGAACTAAATGACCTCCTTCTATACTGTAGGGAATTGATGCAACAAACCGGGGAGAAGCTAAGTGTCTAAGGTAAGTGAATGGGATGTGGAAAGTGGGGTTTTGGACATTGGAATGAGGGGTGATGATGGGCAAAGCTTGACACTAGGAGGGAGTCACAACATCATGGGTGGTGGCAGGGTTTGGATATCAGTGGGGAATCAAATATTGGGGGGAGTAGGACATCAAGGGGAGAATGAAGATGCCAGAGGAAGTTAGGCCTGCTGCATTCAATAGTAAGTTAATTTTTATTGGGGTATTGAATATGCCCATAGCTCCGAAAATTTAATCTTATGAACATGAAATCTCACTCTTTCAAAGATTAATTATTGGTGGAGATTTTTTAAAATAAAAATTATTTTATTCTATTCTTTTATTCCTCCCTCTTAATTATGTCCTTCTTGCCAAATCTTCATCTTGCTGTACATTCATGTATTAAATGTAATTTATATTGGTGAGCCTCGGGGTTTAGGATTTTCTGGCCCTCCCGTAGTGGCAGAGGTGGCCTACCATCAGCCAGTGGTAATATCTTCCAATCTCGCCATTGGGTTTTGTGTGCCTGCACCCTCCACCACCAGGAAACATGCCACAGGGAATAACCATCAGCAGGACCAGAAGATCTTGCCAGCATTAAAGGCTGGAAAATTATGCTCTGTATGTTTTAGTGCAGATTCAGGGTGGTTTGTTGAATATGCCTGTGGGCAGCTGTTAGTGAGGTGAATGGCAAGTGCTGTTTGTTTCCCACTGACCACAAAATTCACACCATTACATCAAAAATAAGACTGTACTAAATACATACCATTTCCAAAGAGGTGTAAAAGAATTCTTACAGATATCCTGCCAATATTTATCGCGTAGTCTACATCACTATAAAGAATTACCTGGTTATTTTCACATTGCTATTGTTGAAACACTGTTATTTACAAATTGGTGATTGCGTTTTCTGCACTACAACATGGACTACAATTCAAAAATACTTGGTGGGCTGAAAAGCAATCTGCAACTCTGTATGATTGTAAAAGGCACGAAGATGTACGAAGATATAAAATGTGAGATTTATTTAAACACATATTGTCAGCAACAGAACATCTACTTGTTTCCGATGATGAAAGATCATACCTGGCTTTTTCTGGAATTTCAGATTTGAATCAGCCAGAGCTTCCAGCATCGCTGCTGCAGACAGTGTAATATCTACCATTACTAAAGGATCAATGTCCCCTAATTTGGACCAAATAGTCACTTCTTGAAGTAGGGACAGAATATGCATCCACTGAAAGAAACACAATAAACGTATAGATGTCAGCTATATGAAAGAGTAAGCTGCTGTCTTATTATTGAAACCGAAGAAAGAAAATCATTTTGCCCAGAGGGGTTACTGGTTATTCCTGGTGTTCTCAGAATGATAGTTAATGGAAATTAAATGAAGAAAACAAGAACATTCACTCATCAAAAAGCAGAATACTGCAGATGCTGGACATCTAAAATACAAACAGAAAATGCTCAACAAGTCAGTCTGTTTCAAATAGCACCATGGAATCTTTTACATCCATCTGAACAGGTAGATGCCTATCTCACTTTAAGCTCCCATGTGAAAGACTGCAAGTCCTCCCTCAATATTGCACAGGAATGTCAGCCTTGATTTTTATGGCCTCAAGCCCTCGCATGGGTCTGCACTTGCAACCTTGTGGTTCAGGAGTGAGAGTGCTGTCATTGAGGCAGTTGATACTCCATCATCTTCTTTCGATTAGGTACTTTTTAATCTTCTTGACATAACATTAAATTCAAGAAATTCAGACCCTATCCACTTATCTTGTTTACTTGTTTTGAATTCTCTCTTATTTTTGTTTTCAGACCAAATCATACTTTTTCTCGGCACAGCTCCCCTCTTTATTGCTTCTTCCTTTGCCACGTCCCCTTTGATGCTGGAAGACGAACTTTTCTGTCATTCAATCTCTCCTGCCTTTCACAGACTTTCCTTTTTCCACTCCTTGTCCTACTACATCTCTAACTTTTCCCGATTGTGATGAAGGTTAATTGACCTGAAACGTCAACCCTGTTTCTTCCTCAATCATGCACGTGTCTGTAAAGATCACGTCCCCACCTGCCAGTAGTTAAATAGCAGTGGTGCTATAATGAGACTCTTTGGGCCAAAACTGGCCTTAGGACAGGGTGGTTCGGGAGTGGAATGCCCTGCCTGCAGCGGTTGTAGATGCGCCAAGTTTGGTGGCGTTTAAGAGGTTAGTTGATAAGTATATGGGAGAGAAGGGAATGGTTTAGTTTGGAGGGGCATTGCTTTTTATTTTGGTCGGCACAACATCGAAGGCCGAAGGGCCTGTTCTGTGCTGTAATGTTCTATGTTCTATGTTTCACACCACAGGACTGATGGGAGACAGGAGGGTGGAGGCATTCTTCCACTAAATACACAGCCTCTGAACTGGGGAGGGAGGAGGTTATTAAATTCCACCCATTCTTTCTGAATGTACTCGCAATGGCATATACACATTTAAATCAAATGATATAATTCTGCTGCACTCAAAGTTAGTACATGACTTTAATGAGTCAAATATAACTATAATGGTGTTTTTGTCCAGTCAATGCTGATACTGTACTGTCATAAATTTGGGTTTTACTTGCATAGTGTTTTTTGCAGCTTCCCTATTTTTGCACAATCGCTTATCTTATCAAGGAAGCAGCCTTTTCCTTTTTGCCAGAATTCTCGTATTTCCCTCTGCCTCTGTTGGTCTACGATAACTCTTTATAGGTCCCTTTACTGGATCATTTTTTAATTTCTTGATTTGTTCCATTACCATTTATTTTGACCTTGAACCATCATCCCTTTGTCATTAAATAATTCTGCCACCCCCAACACTCCACCCCGCCACCGCCACTTCTCATACATCTGTGATTAGTTTAAATGCAATCCATCTCAAGCATCTTCCAGTTCCAAAGGAAGGTCACTAACCTACAAACCTGGAACATTAACTCCGTTTCCCTCTGCAAGATGTTACCTGACTTACAGAGTGCTTCCTGCATTTCCTGTCATTATTTCAGATTAAGAAGACTGCAACACCAGTTTTAAATCCAACCGATTTATTTGATAGTAAACTCGCAAGCTTTCGGCTTTATAGCCTTTGTCAGGTGAATGAAGTGTTCTGGTCTCCAACAGCACACATACCAGCACAGACTGTTTACAGATTACTGATTAGAATGCGAATCTTTACACCTAACCTGCTATTCAAGTCTTAAAGTGGCTAACAATGTAAGTGGAAGGAGCACGAGCACAGGTTAGAGAGATGTGTATTGTCTCCGACAGCACAGTGGTTTTTTGCTAACCCAGGCAGGTCATGGGGGTTACAGATAGAAACATAGAACATAGAACAATACAGCACAAACAGGCCCTTCAGCCCACGAGTTGCGCCGACCACCTCTACTATCCACAGAACCTACCTATAACCCCCATCCCATTCGTTTTCCATATACTATGTGTGAATATGTGACATGAAGCCAAGATCCCTGTTAAGACTGTCCTCAAGTGTGCGGAACTTGGCTATTTCAGATTCCCAGCAACGACGGTATTTTATTTTTGTCGCAACTCATGCAATCAGATTGATGGTTAATGAATGCTCATACCTTCCCAAAGTTATCCAGCTTCTTTAGATATTTGCTAGAACCAATAATCCCCAAGTTGCCTTTTTGTAGAACCGCCTTGCACTTGCGCCACAGAAAAAGAGTAGCATCCACAACCATGTCTATATCTGGAATACTATCCTAGCAATAAAAATTAGAAATATCATTATGCGATTGGACAGCATTTGCTAAACATTCCAAAAATTACACGGACAATCAATTTAACAGAATGTTGGTTAGGCCACAGCTGGAGAACTGCGTGCAGTCTGGTCACCTCACTATAGGAAGATCGTGCTCGCACTAGAGGCAGTACAAAAGAGATTCACCAGGATGCTGCCTGGAATGGAGCACTTCTGTTTTAAGGAGAAATTGAATAGGCTTGGATTATTTTCTCTAGAGCGGAGAGGGCTGAAGGAGGACACGATTGAGGCGTATAAAGTTATGGGGGTATGGATAGGGTGAGCAGGGAACAGCTGTTCTCCTGGGTTGATAGGTCAGTCACAAGGAGGCTTAATTTGAAAGTAAAGGGCAGGAGATTGAGATGAATTTGAGAAAACATTTTTTCACCCAGCGGGTGGTCGGAATCTGGAGTGTACTGCCTGGGAAGGCAGTGGAGGCCAGAAAACTTACAACTTTGAAAAGTATTTGAATGAGCACTTGAAACAACATTGAAGGATATGGGACAAGTGCAGGAAAATGGGAATCGTGAGACTTTAATAGTAGTTATAGCAGACTTGATAGACTGAAAGGCCTTTTCTGCATTGCATGATGGGCCTGATTTTACTATTGCGTTATGCCAGTTTTCAGGCGCTAAAACTTGGAAAAGTTGGGTGTGAGGCAAATAGCATGATTTGCACCTGCCTCTGGGCTGGTTCCCCCTTTACCGAGGCCTGAAAATGGCCGTAATTGGTACTATGGCCTAATTGAGTGTGATGGCGAGTGAAATGCATTTGCATGCATTTAAATTGACTTAATGGACTGCACACCCAACTTTACTGGGACTTCCCCCTTTATCCAGAATCAGCATGAAACAGACATGTTCCATAGAAGTTGTTTTGGGCACTCCATCAGTGAGGGTCAGTGAGGAGGTAATTGCCTAGTGTCCGACGGCTTCTGTTTGAGATCAGTGGTGGTGGTGGCTTCGGGGGGGAGGGAGAATGGTGAGTCCACTGGCACTCTGCTTAAGATCGAAGCGGGGGGGTGTCTGCTGCCACTCTGCCTGAGATTGGTGGAGGGGGAAGGGGGCCACAATCAGTCTGGGTGGCAGGGTCTGGGAGGATAAAGGGGTCAGGGGGAATAAGGGGGTCAGTAATATTAGGGAGTGAGGCCATGTCTGTGGAGGCCAAGGGGAGGCATTATCTAGCCCAGAAGGGATGTGACAGGGGAACATTATTCAGTCATTTTTGTTTCGAACATGCGCAGTTGGAGGTGCCAATCAGGGCTGCAGGGTTTTGGATGCATTAAGCCCCACCATAGGTTGTGCAGCACAATTTAGTTTCGCTGATTCTTTTGTAGACAGAGAGCATATGGGGGCACCTCAGAATGGGTCTAAAAGTTGGACCTGAAACACTCCCAGTTTCAAGTCTGCCCTGCACTTAGAATCAAAACAGTAAAACAGGGCCCTATGACTCTACGTCATAAGCTGCTTCCAGCACAGCCCATGTTATTATCCACCTTGCAAACGTCACTCACACAGACATCCCTTGAATGCACTGGAGACAATGCTACTCTGATCTCAGATGTCTCTTCGGCTGTGTGACATCCTTAATTAAATTTGAATTGCACGAATTAATTCAACAAATTTGCAAATCACTCACAGATCAAACATTCAACTGCAAGAGAGGCCTTGCATTAGCATCACCTAAAGATCAGGCACCCAACAGACAGTGAAAGTGAACATCTTCTTTTTCTGAAAGTGCATGTGATTGTGTTTAGAGTGCTGTGGTAAGTTCGAGCACTTGGCAGGGAGTGTTTTTGGATCTTCACAGGGATAACGTGCAGGCTGGAACAGGTGTTGGGATTGCAGTTGTACCACCTCTGGGTCTGTGGCAGGAAAGTGATGATGTGGAGATGCTGGCGTTGGACTGGGGTAAACACAGTAAGAAGTCTCACAACACCAGGTTAAAGTCCAACCAGTTTATTTGATAGTAAACCCACAAGCTTTCTGAAACAGTATTCCTTCGTCAGGTGTGTGAAAGCTTGAGGGATTACTATCAAATAAACTGGTTGGACTTGAACCTGGTATTGTGAGACTTCTTACCGCAGGAAAGTGAAATAGAAGCTGCAGGCAGCAAGCTTTGTGTGAAACCCTCTGTCAAGTTGGATCCAAATTCATCCATTCTCCTTGAGTGACACAAAGTTATTTTACAAACCAGTCAGTGCACCTTGTTCAGCATCAGCGTTCTCCTCTGCTGCCCCATCAAGGTTCTCATCAAATTCCACATACAAAATGTCAACTGCACTGCTCATATCCACCCTCTAGTTGACCTCATCATAAAGAGCTCAAATAAATTAATCAAGCATATTTTGCCATTAGAAAATCTGTACTTGTTTTTCTTTATTTGTCCAAGGGACTGGTAATTTTCTGCTGGGCTACTGTTTCTAAAAGCTATGTAACCATTGGCTTTACACTGACTGGTCAATGATTATCAGGTGTATCCTTCTCTCGTTTTTTTGAAAAAAAGTGTATTCCTTTTGTCCTTTCACACCCCACTTCTGAGCGGAATTGGAAGATTGGGGCCAGTGTCTATGCAATTTCTACCCTTACTATCTCACTCAGACCAGGTTACTTACCTGACTGATATGGCCAGCCTCCATTTCTGGCTCATTATCTATTTTTATCACTTCCAATAGCCTAACAATGGCCTGATTTATCAAAACTTTGGCAAAGTTCTCTTCCTTGATAAACATCACAACAGAATATTCATTTAATATCATGCCTCTGCCTCCATCAATAGATTGCTATTTTGGACTCTACTTTCAATTGACAACTCTTTCACAGTTTAGAGGTTACTGTTGAAAATATGTATTCACATCAATCAGAATTGAATTTATATATACAGCAGCTATTTTTAAAAAAACTACCAATCAAATAAAATCAACAGAGAACTTCCAAAAGCAAGGGTGCATCTGCTGTTTGCATTTCTTCCTGAATCACTGTGGTAGGTTTGTTTGTAGTAGAGATAAGTGGTAAGGCTGCCCCCTGTTTTCTTGATGCTTCCTTGAATATCCTAAGTGAAGATATGAAGACCGGGGGAAAGTAGTCTTTGCTAGCCCCTCTAAGAATAACCCCGGGAGCAGACCAGGACAAAGGTTAGGGTTAGTGCAGTAGAAACACTCCATAACCTGGCTTCAATGTAGAAAGAGGTTCAATGACCTCTCAGTCTAAGTACATCTCATAACTCACACTCTCCCCCACCAATTTAAATTTCTCCATCCTTTCCTCATCGTACAATTTCAGGCCATCAAAACAGTGCTGCAATTACGAAGGTGTGAAAGGACAGGAAAGACAAGCTAGTTAGCATGAACTAACAAATGTGCTTAAGGCAGGTGTTCCCTGGGTCCATGGAACCCTGGGAGTTCATGGGAGTCTTCCAGAGAATCCATAGCAAAACAGGCACATTTGAAAATATTGAAAAATGCTGCACAGCCTCTTCTCTAAAAGCAGCATCTGACTGGATGAACATGATGTACAGATGCCGGCGTTGGACTGGGGTAAATATGGTAAGAAGTCTCACAACACCAGGTTAAAGTCCAACAGGTTTATTTGGTAGCAAACGCCACTGGCTTTCGGAGCGCTGCTCCTTCATCAGGTAAGTGGGGAGTTCTGATCACAAACAGGGCATATAAAGGCACACACTCAGTTTACAGAATACTGATTAGAATGTGAGTCTTTACAGCTAATCAAGCATTAACAGTGCAGACAATGTGAGTGGAGGTAGCATTAAGTATACACATCTCTTTAACCTATAGAACATTACAGCACAGAACAGGCCCTTCAGCCTTCGATGTTGCGCCGACCATTATAAAAAGCAATGCCCCTCCAAACTAAACCATTCCCTTCTCTTCCATATACTTATCAACTAACCTCTTAAACTCCACCAAACTTGGCACATCTACAACTGCCGCAGACAGGGCATTCCACTCCCGAACCACCCTTTGGGTAAAGAACCTACCTCTGATATCCGACCTATAACTATCACTCCTTAATTTAAAGCTGTGTCCCCTCGTGCTAGCTTTCTCCATCCTAGGAAAAAGGCTATCACTGTCCACCCTATCTAAACCTCTAATCATCTTATATGTTTCGATCAGGTCCCCTCTTAGCCTCCTCCTTTCTAACGCAAACAACCTCAAATCCCTCCGCCTCTCCTCATAAGACCTGCCCTCCATACCAGGCAACATCCTGGTAAACCTCCTCTGTACCCTCTCCAATGCCTCCACATCTTTCTTATAATGTGGGTACCAGAACTGCACACAATACTCCAAGTGCGGCCGCACTAGAGTGTTGTACAGTTGCAACATGACGTTGCGGCTCCAAAATTCAGTCCTCCTACCAATAAAAGCTAAGACTCCGTATGCCTTCTTAACAACCTTATCGACTTGACTGCCTACTTTCAGGGATCTATGCACAAATACACCAAGATCCCTCTGTTCATCAACACGATTAAGAATCCTACCATTAGCCCTATACTCTACACATTTATTATTCCTGCCAAAGTGCATTACCTCACACTTTTCCACATTAAACTCCATTTGCCACCTCTCGCCCCAGCTCTGCAACTTGTCCAAGTCCCTCTGCAAACTATAACACCCCTCTTCACTATCTACCACTCCACCGACTTTAGTGTCATCTGCAAATTTTCTAATCCATCCTTCAATACCCTCATCCAGATCATTTATAAAAATTACAAACAGCATGGGCCCCAAAACAGACCCCTGAGGTACACCACTTGTCACCGAACTCCAAGATGAATATCTCCCATCAACCACCACCCTCTGTCTTCTACCTGCTAGCCAATTCCTAACCCAATTAGCTAAATCACCCTCTAGCCCATACATCTGCATTTTCTGCAGAAGTCTTCCATGGGCCACCTTATCAAACGCCTTACTAAAGTCCATATATGCCACATCAACCGCCTTACCCCCATCCACCTCTTTGGTCACTTTTTCAAAAAACTCAATGAGGTTAGTAAGGCCCGACCTACCCTTCACAAAACCATGCTGACTATCCCCAATCAATTCATTTCTCTCTAAATAACTATAAATCCTATCCCTAATAATTCTCTCCAATACCTTGCCCACAACAGAAGTAAGACTCACTGGCCTATAATTCCCTAGAAGGTCTCTCTTCCCCTTCTTGAACAATGGGACCACATTCGCTATCCTCCAGTCCTCCGGAACCACACCCGTAACCAACGACGACCTGAAGATCAGAGCCAGAGGCTCTGCATCTCCTCTCTTGCCTCCCAGAGAATCCTAGGGTAAATCCCGTCCGGCCCAGGGGACTTATCCAACTTCAAACCCTCAAGAATATCTAGCACATCCTCCCTATCTACTTCAATACTTCCCAGTTTGCAACCCTGTACCTCAGTGTTCTCCACAACTACATTTACATCTCCCTGCGTGAATACCGAAGAGAAATATTTATTCAGTGCCTCTCCAATCTCTTCAGCCTCCACGCACAACTTCCCACTGCTGTCTATGACTGGCCCTAATCTTGCCCTAACCAATCTTCTATTCTTAACATATCTAAAGAAAGCTTTAGGATTCTCCTTAATCCTATCAGCCAAAGTCTTCTTGTGTCCTCTCTTAGCTCTCCTCAATTCACTCTTTAGCTCCCTCCTGGCGAATCTATAGCTATCCATTGCACTAACCGAGCCTTCAAGCCTCATCCTGACATAAGCCTCCTCTTTCCTTTTAACCAGCAAATCAACTTTTTTCATACACCAAAAAAGTTGGTGTATACTTAATGCTTACTTAATGGAGATAGCATTAATGCTATACTTAATGCTATCTCCACTCACCTTTAACACTTGATTAGTCGTAAAGACTCACATTGTAATCAGTTTTCTGTAAACAGTGTGTGCCTTTTTATGCCCTGTTTGTGATCGCAGAACTTCCCACTCACCTGACAAAGGTGCAGCGCTCTGAAAGCTAGTGGCAGTTACTACTAAATAAACCTGTTGGATTTTAACCTAGTGTTGAGAGACTTCTTACTGGATGAGGATGGACAGCGGAGTGATGGGAAGAAGGGCCTCAGACACAACTTGAAATGCACACGACAGAGCACAAGGAGAGTAGAGCTGGCCTCTGGAAACTGGGAGTACTATGATCCTTGGGGAGGGGGAGCAGAGTGGACCTCAACAGGAGTGGAAGCAGAATGGGTCTTAGGGAATCAGTCATGGGGGAGGGAAGCAGAATAGGCATTGGAGGAGGGAGAGGCAGGGTAAGCCAGGCCTCAGGAGCAGAGGAAACCACAGAAGGAGGAGTCCGAGTAGGGTTGCGGGGGTTGGGAGCGTGCGCAAGCGACGGGGCGGGAGCGTGCGTGAGCGACGGCATCTCGTCCTGTGGGGAATTTCCCTCTACAGGACCTGGGAGTCCAATAACAGCCAGCAGACTGCCCAACTGGGATTAACTACCTTTGGGGCTTCCAAAATAACAATGACGGAGTTGCCATCAACTCTCCAGTTGGTGGACAAGCCTACCACCATGAACATTGGGTTCCACTTGCTAACTCTGCCTTTTCTGCTGAGTATTGCAGCATTTTTCTGTTCGTAGAGTGGATTTAATGCTTCTCTTTCCTTGCTGGAAGTTTAAAATGGTCCTTTAAGATTTCAAAGAGATTAACAAATTAAATCATTGATGCTGTCCTGCAATACTCTAACATCCAAATCTATTGGTAGTCTTTCTCAAAATCTTTATAAACATACCTTGAGAGGAGTACAGGTATAAGCAAACAGTGCTTCTGCTAGTATCACAAGATCATCACATAAAATGACAGTCCCACCATGTTGATTTGTCCCTCCTGTAAGAAACAGATTAATGCACATTATTGACTGCAGTTCAACTTTGGTCTAATCTGGTCATGTCAATATCAAAAAGGAGGAGGCATCGGGTGTCTTAAAAAGCATTAAAGTAGTTATGTCTCCAGGGCCTGATGGGATCTACCCCAGAGTACTGAGGAAGCCAAAGCAGAAATTGCTGGAGCCTTCAGAAATCTTTGTATCCTCATTGGCTACAGGTGAAGTTCCAGAGGACTGGAGGATAGCCAGTGCTGTTCCATTGATTAAGAAAGACATCAGGGATAATCCAGGAAATTATAGGCCAGTGAACCTAAGGTCAGTGCTAGAGAAATTATTGGAAAAGATTCTTTGGAATAGAATTTACTCACATTTGAAAACAAATAGACTTATTAATGATAGACAGCACGGTTTTGTGAAGGGGAGGTTGTGCCTCACTAACTTGGTCGAGTTTTTTGAGGGAGTGACTGAGGACGATACATGAGGGAAAGCCAGTGGATGATGTATACAGACTTTAGTGAAGCCTTTGCCAGGATACCTCATGGTAGACTAATACATAAGGTAAAGTCACATAGATCAGAGGAGAGTGGGAAGATGGATACAGAATTGGCTTGGCCATAGAACACAGTAAGAAGTCTCACAACACCAGGTTAAAGTCCAACAGGTTTATTTGGTAGCAAATGCCACTAGCTTTTGGAGCACTGCTCCTTCTTCAGATGAGTGGGAGAACAAAGGAGGATGAAGTGGGAGGACGAAGCAGCAGCACTCCAGAAGTTATTGGTGCTTGCTATCAAATAAGCCTGTTGGATTTTAACCTGGTGTTGTGAGACTTTTTATTGTGTTTATCCCAATCCAACACCATCATCTCCCCATCTTGGCCACAGAAGACAAAGGATAGCAGTAGTGGAGTGCTTTTCTGAATGGAAGGCTGTGACTAGCAGTGTTCCACAGGGATCAGTTCTGGAGCCTTTGTTGTTCACAGTATACGTATAAATGATTTGAAGGAAAATGTAGCTGGTCTGATTAGTAGCTTCGCAGACAATACAAAAATTGTTGGAATTCCAGACAATGAAGAGGATTGTCAAAAGATATAGCAAGGTATAGTTGGAGATTTGGGAGGAGAAATGGCAGATGTATTTAATCTAGACAAGTGGATAATGAATGCATTTTAGAAAGTCCAATGCATGTAGGAATTATACAGTAATTGGTAGAACTCTTAGAAATATTGGTAGGCAGAGAGATCTGGGTATACATGTCCACCGATCACTAAAAATGACAACATAGATGGATAAGGTAGTCAAGAAGACATAAGGCATGCTTGCCTTCATCGGTCAGGGCATTGAGTATAAAAGTTCAAAGGTCATGTTGCAGCCGTACATTTGGGCCTCATTTAGAATATTGTGTACAATTCTCGTCGCGACACTACCAGAAGGAAGTCGATGCAATGGAGAGGGTATAGAAGAGGCTTACCAGGATGTTGCCTGGTCTAGAGAGAATTAGCTATGAGGAGTGGTTGGATAAACTCAGTTTGTTCTCACTAGAATGATGGAGGTTGAAGCGGGACCTGATAGAGGTTCAAAAGATTATAAGTGGCATGGACGGAGTGGATAATCAGATGCTCTCTCTTGCAGTAGAAAAGTCAAATACTTTGGGACATTGGTTTAAGATGCATGGGGAAAAGTTTATTGGAGATGTGCAAAGCAAGTTTTTTTTTACAGAGAGTGATGAATGTCTGATGCGCACTGCCCAGGGAGGTGGTGGAAGCAGGTATGATAGTGGCTTTTAAGAGCAACTAAACAAATACATGAATAAGGTAGGATGGAAGGATGTGGACTCTAAGTGCATACGGTTTTAGTTTCAGCAGGCATCATGATCAGTGCAGGCTTGGAGGACCAAAAGGCCTGCTCCTGTGCTGTTCTTTTCTTTGTTCCCTCCTAAGAGATGATACGTGTTATGATCCAAGATCAGACCCTCAGTGGTCAGTGAGATCCAGCTGGAGATCTATAATATTTTGTCTAAAGTTGACAAAATTTGAGATTCAAGACATTTGCTCAGTGAATAAAGCTAAAAGATTCCAAGGAACTTGAACAACCAAAATGAAACTTTGTTTTATCTTTCTGATCTTTTATAACAAAGTTTCATTTACAATAATGATCCTATATTCTAATATTTAAGATTAATATAATACAACTGTGAATTAACAGGTTAAACACACTACATGACATTAAATGCAGATGCAACTAAGATAGCTTTCACAGATTACCCAACAACCCACACAGATGTCAAGAACACCAATCTCACTGGAAGTCTGTTTCCCCTCACAAGGGATTCCCTTCTTTACGTTTGAAGATTGAACCTGGGAACACAAGCCAGAAATCGCATCAACTCGAGTGACATCAACAATTGTAAACCTTAATCTCATCTTCCGAGATTCCATTCTCCTGGATTCCTGAGTCTGCACTCAAGCATCAACTCACAAGCAGATTTTTGGCTGCACCAAGGGGTACTTATTCCCCAGTGGCCCATAGAATGGAATCACCAACTTTAGGCTTCTCCTGAGTCAGCTTCAATTCGGTAAGAAGTCTCACAACACCAGGTTAAAGTCCATTTATTTGGTAACAAAAGCCACTAGTTTTCAGAGCAATGCTCCTTCATTAGGTGAGTGGGAGTTCTATTCACAGACAAAGCATATAAAAACACAAATTCAATTTACAAAATAATAGTTGGAATGTAAGTTTTTACAGGTAGTCAAGTCTTAAAGGTACAGACAATGCGAGCGGAGAGAGGGTAAAGCACAGGTTAAAGACATGTATATCATCTCCAGCCAGGACAGTTAGCGAGATTTTGCAAGCCCAGGCAAGTCGTGGGGGTTACAGATAGTGTGACATGAACCCAAGATCCCAGTTGATGCTATCCTTGGATATCAGTTTCTGCTCAGCAACTCTGCGTGGTCGTGTGTCACGACGGCCACCTTGGAGAACACTTGCTCAGCACCTCACTGTACCGCAAGCCCACAGAGGCTGAATGTCCGTGACCGCTGAAATGTTCCACTTCTCCAGCTTCCATCCTAAACACGTTAAAGAAGCCATCCCCTATGGACAAGCCCTCTGTATACACAAGATCTGCTCAGATAAGCAGGATTACAACAGACATCTCCAGACGCTGAAAGATGCCCTCATAAAAGCAGGATATGGTTCTCGACTCATCAATCAGCAGTTCTGACAGCAAAAACTGCACCAACCTCCTCAGAAAACAAATGTGAGACACGGTGGACAGAGTACCCTTCATCGTCTTGTACTTTCCCGGAGCGGAGAAGCTATGATAGCTTCTCTGGAGCCTTCAATATATCATTGATGAAAACGAACATCTTGCCAAGGCCATCCCCACATCCTCACTTCTTGCCTTTAAACAACCGCACAACCTCAAAACAGACCATTGTCCACAGCAACCACCCAGCCTTCAGGAGAACAGTGACTACAACACCACACAACCCTGCCACAGCAACCTCTGCATGACATGCTGAATCAATCAACATGGATGCCATCATCTCACGCAAGAACACCATTCATCAGGTACACGGTACATACACTTGTAACTCAGCCAACGTTGTTTTCCTGATACACTGCAGGAAAGGATGTCCTGAGGCATGGTGTATTGGGAAGAACATGCAGGCACTACAACAATGGATGAATGAATACCACTTGACAATCATCCTGCAAGAGTGTTCTCTTTCTGTTGGGGAACACTTCAGCGGTCACAGACATTCAGCCTCTGATTTTCGAGTGTGCACCTTCACGACATATGACAATGCAGAGTTGCTGAGCAGAAACTGATAGCCAAGTTCTGCACACATGAGGATGGCATCAACCTGGATCTTGGGTTCATGTCACACTAACAGTAACTTCCACTACTTGTCTGGGCTTGCAAAATCTCATTAACTGTCCTAGCTGCAAACAATAGACATCCTTTTTCCATTCACCTTGTCTGTACCTTTAGACTTGATTACCTGTACAGATTCACATTCCAACCATTATTATAGTTGCGGGACTATTGACATGATTTTTGCCTCATGCCAACTTCTGGAGAAGTGTCAGGAGCAGAATCGCAAGCTCTACACAACCTTTCTTGATCTTGCAAAAACCTTTGACACTGTAAGCCGACAAGGCCTGTGGAGGATCATGTCAAAGTTCGGCTGACCCCCCCCAAATTCATTCAGATGGTATGCCAGTTCCATGATGGCATGATGGCCAGAGGACTGGATGGCGGAGAATCTCTGAGGCATTCCCAGTCACCAATGGCGTCAAACAGGGCTGTGTGCTCGCACCAACACTGTTCAGCATGATGTTTACTGCCATGCTGAATGATGCCTTCCAGGACAGTGTTGCTGAAATCAGCCTCAAGTACAGAGAGGAAACTCTTCAACTTGAGGAGACTTCAAGCTATTATCAAAGTGAAGGAGACTGTTCTGAGAGATTTCCTCTTTGCCTGTGATTGCCCCCTGTATGCTAGCTCAGAGCCAGAGATGCAAGTCAGTATGAACAAATTTTCCACGGCTTGACAACTTTGGACTCACCATATACATTAAAATGACCAAAGTCGTGCACCAGCCTGCTCCTCGTGCACCGTATACAAACCCATAATCACAATCAAAGAGCAGAAACTACAGACAGTGAACCAGTTCACTTATCTTGGCAGCACCTCTCCCAAGCAATGACTATTGACACAGAAGTTAACTACAAAATAGCAAAGGCAAGTTCTGCTTTCGGTAGACTGCGCTCTATTGTGTGGGAGCGTCGAGGAATCAGCCAGCAACAAAACTGAGGGTCTACAGCACCGCGGTACTCACTACCCTCCTGTATGTCTGTGAAACATGGACTGTGTATCGAAGGCATGCAAGACAGCTCAATCATTTCCACATGACTTGTCTTCGCAGAATATTACGCATCTGATGTCAAGACAAAGTACCAGACACTGAAGTTCTCTCTAGAGCAAGTCTACCATCAGTCCACGCACTGCTGATGAGAGTGCAGACCTGGTGGGCAGGTCACGTCACCCGTGTATGTCAGATGAGCGCATACCGAAGCAACTCCCTATTGGGAACTCTCTGCTGGAAGATGCTCACTTGGAGGACAGAAGCAACATTTCAAAGGCACACTCAAAGCCTCCCTGAAGTCACTTGACATTGACACAACCACCTGGGAAATGCTGGCACAAAATTGCCCTACCTGGTGCTGCCTCATCCACAAGGGCTATCAAGCTTATGAAGCAAGGTGTATTGCTGAAGCACAACTTAAGTGCGAGCTGCACAAGTCCAGAGCCACCAGCGCAACAACTACAGTGTCTACACAAGTCTGTCCAATATCTGCCAGGACATTCCGTGCCCGAATTGGCCTGATTGGTCATCTTCAGACACATCGCAACCAGCCTCAAAAAGACTAATAGTGTCAAAGTCCTCACGATGACAATGGACAAACAATGACAACAACCTGTAAAGACTCACATTCCAACCATTATTTTGTAAATTGAGTTTATGTCTTTATATGCTCTTTTTGTGAACAGAACTCCCACTCACCTGACGAAAGAGCAGCACTCCGAAAGCGAATAGCTTTTGCTACCAAATAATCCTGTTGGGCTTTACTGTGTTTACCCCAATCCAATGCACTATCTCCTCATCCGCTTCAATTACCAAGGCCTCACCTGAGTCCTCTTTACTTGAAGGGCCTCTCAGCCCTTTACCAAATGGAAGCCTCATTCTCTGCTTCTCTCTTTTTAACTTAATTGAAAACTTTGTCCATCTCTGCCCTCTCTTTGGACCTCTCCAGTTTGGGATCTATACCTGTGCGATCTTCCTGTCCCCGGCCTGAAGAAAACTGACCGGCTCACTAAACTGTTTCTTGAATTGATCTGGTGACTCATCACAACACCCCGTGAGAGGCCCACCCTTGTTACAAGGCAGGAATAAATTTAACAAGCATTGAAACATCCCGCGCTTCCAATGTTACAATTTCTGCATACTACCAACTTACATAACACATGCCAATCACCACAGAATTGAAAATCTGTTAGCAGCAAAAAGGCTTTGCTAGATTTGTTTGAGCTGTTGAAATGAGTCTCTGCAGAGGCCTATCCTTAATACAAGGCAGGAACATGATACAAAAATTGTTCACAAGTGCTTCCACAGTTCTATCTACAACAGGCAGGATTCTCTGGCTCAGATTATGCAGAGGTCAGAGAGTCAAGGGGAGAGGCTTATAGCTCATTTAGCGCCAGCGAGAACCCACTTTTGGATTCTCACGTCTCCCCACTCCTGCTCCAACCTCATCAGGTTCCTCCTCAGTGAGGGTACAAACCAGGTTAGCATATTTAAATATATTTAGTTAATTTCAATCATATTCTCCCTTTCCCCAGAACTGTTGGGGCAGTGGGAACCCAGCAAGATGGAGAACAGGCAAGATGGCCACACCATCGACCAGGGGCAGTCAGGGAAATACCAGGTTGACAATGTCAAATTAGGTGGGGGTGTGGTGGTGGGTGAGGGGGGGGTGACAGGGACTGAGGAAGGCTGCTCAGAGGCGAGGAGGGGGGCAAAATCTTTGACAACCCCACATCAAGGCGTTGCTCACTTTACAGAAGGGGTTGCTGGTACCAGCAATGGGGGTGGGAGGAGGAGGGAGATAGCTTTGGGGGCAGCCAAGGATTTGGTGGGGTAGGTCTTAGCCGGTGAGTACTGGGATGAGTGCATGTAGGTTGACTGGAGATCGGGACATTTATCCCAATCTCAGAGGAGCCAACTTTACCAGCATCTTTAGGTACCTAGTACAAAAATATTCTAATTGTGATTGAATTGCAAACTGAATTACACTGACTCTTCCAGCTGAGGACAACAATTCGAAAATCTTTGGGAGAATTCCACTCAACATTTGGTTTGAGGAGGTGGGACAAACCTTGTGGAATTTTTTGAGAGTGTAACGAGCAGGATAGGTAAGCGAGAGCTCAAGGATGTGGTATATTCATATTTTGATAAAGATGTGCAAAATTAGAACACATGGGATTGGGCTAATATATTGGTATGGATAGAGAAGTGGTTAACAGGCAGGAAACAGAGAGTAGGAATAAATAGGTCTTTTTTGAAGTGACAGATGGCGACTTTTTAATTCATTCAGGGGATGTGGGTGTCGCTAGCTGGGCCAGCATTTATTGTCCATCCCTAATTGCCCTTGAACTGAGTGGCTTACTCAGATACTTCAGTGAGCATTTAAGAATCAACCATATTGCTGTGGGTTTGAAGTCATGTATAGGCCATGTAAGAAAGGATATACCGGCCATTGAGGAGTATAGCAAAGGTTCACTAAACTGATTCCTGGAATGGCAAAGGAGAGTTTGGGTGACTAGGCCTGTAATCATGGAAATGCAAGGAAGTCTAATTGATATGTTTTGACAGGGCTGGACAGACTGGATGCAAGGATATTGTTTCCACTGCCTGGGGTTTAAAACAAGGGGTCAGAATCTCAGGATAAGGGCGAGACCATTTATGATTGAGATGAGTAGAAACCTCTTCACTCAGAGGGTGGTAGACCTACAAAACTTTCCAGCACAGAAAGCTTGGAGGCCAAATCATTGAATATATTTTAAGGAGGAAATAAACAGATTTTAGACATTAAAGGCATCATGGGGTACGGAATAGATACAGGATCAGCCATTATCTACTGAATATTATGCAGGCTTGAAGGGCTGGATGATCTACTCCTGCTTCTTTTTTCTACATTTCTATGAATCTTTGCTGGACTGCAAAACAGTTTTGAAACTGACTTGGCACTAAGTGCAAGTAAATTGATTGCTGACCATTTAAAACTTCACCTCTATTTCAAAATATTGCACATTTCTCTTCTATTACATATATTTTATATCATGTGGGAAAATATGATAAGCTAACCAACACAAGTTTAGTAAACACTGATATCCAATTGGGCAGTGCTGTTTTACTAGAACCTGCAGCAAACTTTTGAACCACAATGTTTATTCCACTCTATTCTGTGCCATGGTTCTGTATCTGCTTCCTTACATTTCTATCCTCAACTGCATCTATTTCTTCTGTTGCTTTCTCCTTTTGCATGATTCTAATCGCCTTGGTGTCCATCACATTTATTTTATGTCTCTGTCGCCCAAACATGTGAAGGTCTTTTGGATTGCTGAACTCTTAAGATTACCTACCAACTGCACAGCTTCCTCTGACAGAAATCCGATGCTTTGGTTTGCGAGCTGAAACAAATGGTTCCATTGTAATCAGTAAACCCAAATCCAACTCGTAACTCCTCCAGGCCGGATTCTCATGTTTCTGGAAAAGCCAAAAAAAGTGCAATTTTGGAAGAAATACAGATGATTGAGTTCACAGCTCACTATGTTCACTAGCACAGGCCTTACCCTTAAGAAAGCGAGAAGTGGTGCAACGATGGTATCAAACATTTCAAAGTATTCATGCCTGAATACAATCTTCACAAACCTTACAGCAGCTTCCACAGAAACACCATCTTCACCTAGAGACATCAATTGAAAGAATGAGTGAGAAATACTGCACAGGGATCTACAATATTTTTTATTCATTTTAGGAAGTGGGCATTGCTGGAAAGAGTCCAATAGATACTGATTTCAAGCAGGAAGAAAGTAACAAGTGACCTCTGAGGACAACAAAGAAAGTTAAAACAAAAAATTAAACTTACTTTTTTGGATCTCTTGTTAGCCTGTAACACTTCTACATGGTTTGGCCCAGTAGGAAACTCATTATCACTTTCTGTTCCTGCCTCCTAGTGAAAACTTTAGCCAATTCAAATGCTACCACTGAGACAGTATATACATGTGTTACAAAGGACGCTCCTGGTTGGCCTGGGAGTATATCCTTGTCATCCATGACTCCAGAGAAGGCAAGTTACTAGAACAATTTTAATTGACTATGTGCCCAATTTTCTCCAGTCAGCTAGGGTTAATATCCATCCTCCCCACAGTCAAAACTGTGCTCTGGAGTATGGACAATCAAACAAAAATAAAATGTGTATTATATTGGCAACATATTGCAGGTAATTAGCAAACATTTGCATGCAATCTAGCTGTTTAAATCAGCATCTAAACCACACACTTAAAATCCTGTGTAAATATTATGAGTTCTCTCTTTTTTTTGTTTCAAATTCTCTGCTGCACGAAGGACAACAAATTTAGGATAGGAATTCTTACCGGCGGCTGCAAGCTCTATCAGGGAACTTGATTTGTTTATTCCACCAATTGGGTCTGTGCAGGCAGCTGCATTAAGCTGAGTACTACCACCACCACCTAAGAAAACAACACAAACTTCAGTATGTTTACCATCTGTACAGCGGTTATTTGTACCCAACATGCGATCATTTGCTAACTCTGCCAAAAGTGTTTCCTAAAACATTTCAAAATATTCCTGCTTTATTTCTGGTGGAAAATAATTTTAAAGTAGGAGACTTATGTTAAACTTGATAAAATATTGATTAGATAACATTAAGTACAGTACACAGTTCTGGCCTCTTTGTCAAAAAAAGGAGATAGAAGTACTGGGGAAAGTGCAAAAAAGGTCTTACAAAGGTGATATCAGGACTGGTAGGGTACAAATATCAGAAAAGATTGAACAACCTGGGCTATTTTCTCTTGAAAAAACTGAGAGTTGACCAAAGATATTCAAGATTATCAAAGAGTTTGAACAGATAGATAGGGAGAAGTTGTTTCCAATTGTGGGGAATCCAAAACAAGCATTCATAAATATAAGCTAGTCATTAATATACCCAAAAGGAATGCAGGAGAAAATTGTTTACTTAGGGAGCGGTGAAAAAGTAGGACAAACTGCCACATCAAAGCAATTCAGCTGATGACTTTAGGTACATTTAACTGAAAGCTTGGTCAGTGTTTGAGAGAGAAAGGAATAGAAAGATATGTGATCAGGTTAGATGAAATAAGGAGGTAGAAGGCTCGATTGGACCATGAACAGTGGTATGGAGCTGCTGGACAGAATGGCTTTTCTCTATGCTGCAAAATCCAGGGGCGGAATGTTTTGTTTTTTGTTTGGAAGCGTGGCTCCAGTGGGGAAAAGCGGAATTTCCCACCGTATTTTTATACGCTTTGAGAAAGTTACAAGAGGCAGGTCCCACTACATTATACTGGCAAGAGCAGCTCATTCTCGGAGCTCCCTTTTTAAAAAGCACCCTGATTTTAAAAGAATAAAAATACAAGCACTGCACAGAACTGTGCCAACCTGGCAGATTCAGCCTGTGTCAGGGCAGTGCCCAGGCACGTTCATCTCCCCTTGGAGCTATACTCACCTTAGCACCTCCCAGAAGGATTTCTCGACAGGTTCATGGCTGGGCGAACCTATTGTAAACCTCGCCTTGTGGGGCCAATTTGACAAAGTTTGAAAATATGATGAGGGCAAAAATTAGAGGGGGTCCTGATAATTAAATTAAAATTTATTCAAATGCATTTTGAGGGCAGAACCTTGCCATATCACCAGTGAGGCGTGAGGAAAATCACAGAACCTGATCTCTCTGGTTTGAAGGTACTTTCCTTTAAGAAATTGTATTTTAATCATGTTTCTCTACAGGATATTACTACAATGCTTGGCAATTTTTCGGCACCATGTTGTCTGTCGCCAATGTCCTTTATTGATGCTGTATAATTGATTTCATGTTGATTTTAATCTGGACTAATGCAGTGTTCTGTGGTTTTAATGATCTCTTAGGATTGCAGAGTGGAGCTTGTCTCTGGGTGATTGAAAGGCATGTCATGTGGCTAGGAACAGCTATGCTTCACAGAAGAGTCCAGTTTTTAGTTTCATTTTCAGTACCAAGTGGAGAGAAGCAAGCTTTTTCCCTTTCTTTGGAGTCGGAGTTTCTGTTTTGTGTGTGGCTATCCTGGATTTCTGTCCATAGGTGTTACAAAACTGACCATCCAGCCTCACATGAGCATACTTGATTTTTGTGCTGAGTTTGGAAAAGGGTGCAGGTCTGTGGGATGTGTTCAACTTGGAATAGCAGAGATAGTATAGTTCCTAACAGCTAACTATGTCATGTTTAAGTCTTGTATTTGCTAGAAGTTACGTTAATTCTTATTGTTATATTTTAGCTGTGTTCTTAATAAACTTTATTTGATGAAAACTTCCTGGAGGGTCACTTAAATCCTACGTGGAGTGAAACACCTTGGGACAATTCTCCAAGCCCGCTGCACTGCTTTATCAGTGCAGAAGGCCAGCAGACTCAAGCAGGGGTTGTTTAGCGGGTTTTCTGCTGGGTGACATGGCTTCCACAAGTGTCTGGATTTCTGGCGCCGTCAACTCTGTGCCAGAAATTGACGGAGAGTGCATAAATTATTATAATGAAGATTTAAATATCATTAGAGGGTTTGGGACTGAAGTCTCTGGGCCCACTAAAGTCACCCCGGCAGGAGTGTTTCATTCCAGCAGACTTTACAATAGCGCCTGACTTCCGTACGATAAATGCTGCCAGGCCTACTGAGATTTTCAACATTTTCTTTGTTTCAGATTCCAGCATCCACAGTAATTTACAAAGAACAAAACAGCACGGGAAACAGGCCGTTCGGCCCAACAAGCTCACGCCACCACCCCGATGTTCCCACCTCTACCCGTGATCCCTGTCCGAGCTAAAGAGTGAATTGAGGAGAGCTAAGAGGGGACACGAGAAGACTTTGGCTGATAGGATTAAGGAGAATCCTAAAGCTTTCTTTAGATATGTTAAGAATAGAAGATTGGTTAGGACAATATTAGGGCCAGTCATAGACAGCAGTGGGAAGTTGTGCGTGGAGCCTGAGGAGATTGGAGAGGTACTGAATAAATATTTCTCTTCGGTATTCACGCAGGGTGATGTAAATGTAGTTCTGGAGAACACTGAGGTACAGGGTAGCAAACTGGAAGGTATCGAAGTAGATAGGGAGGATGTGCTAGATATTCTCGAGGGTTTGAAGTTGGATAAGTCCCGTGGGCTGGACGGGATTTACCCTAGGATTCTCTGGGAGGCAAGAGAGGAGATTGCAGAGCCTCTGGCTCTGATCTTCAGGTCGTCGTTGGTTACGGGTGTGGTTCCGGAGGACTGGAGGATAGCGAATGTGTTCCCATTGTTCAAGAAGGGGAAGAGAGACCTTTCAGGGAATTATAGGCCAGTGAATCTTACTTCTGTTGTGGGCAAAGTATTGGAGAGAATTATTAGGGATAGGATTTATAGTTATTTAGAGAGAAATGAATTGATTGGGGATAGTCAGCATGGTTTTGTGAAGGGTAGGTTGTGCCTTACTAACCTTATTGAGTTTTTTTGAAAAAGTGACCAAAGAGGTGGATGGGGGTAAGGCGGTTGATGTGGTATATATGGACTTTAGTAAGGCGTTTGATAAGGTGGCCCATGGAAGACTTCTGCCGAAAATGCAGATGTATGGGATAGAGGGTGATTTAGCTAATTGGATTAGGAATTGGCTAGCAGATAGAAGACAGAGGGTGGTGGTTGATGGGAGATATTCATCTTGGAGTTCGGTGACAATTGGTGTACCTCAGGGGTCTGTTTTGGGGCCCCTGCTGTTTGTAATTTTTATAAATGATCTGGATGAGGGTATTGAAGGATGGATTAGTAAATTTGCAGATGACACTAAAGTCGGTGGAGTGGTAGATAGTGAAGAGGGGTGTTATGTTTTTCAGAGAGACTTGGACAAGTTGCAGAGCTGGGCCGAGAGGTGGCAAATGGAGTTTAATGTGGAAAAGTGTGAGGTAATGCACTTTGGCAGGAATAATAAATGTGTAGAGTATAGGCTAATGGTAGGATTCTTAATAGTGTTGATGAACAGAGGGATCTTGGTGTATTTGTGCATAGATTCCTGAAAGTAGGCAGTCAAGTCGATAAGGTTGTTAAGAAGGCATATGGAGTCTTAGCTTTTATTGGTAGGGGGATTGAATTTCGGAGCCGCAACGTCATGTTGCAACTGTACAAAACTCTAGTGCGGCCGCACTTGGGAGTATTGTGTGCAGTTCTGGTCCCCACATTATAAGAAAGATGTGGAGGCATTGGAGAGGGTACAGAGGAGGTTTTACCAGGATGTTGCCTGGTATGGAGGGCAGGTCTTATGAGGAGAGGCTGAGGGATTTGAGGTTGTTTTCGTTAGAAAGGAGGAGGCTAAGAGGGGACCTGATCGAAACATATAAGATGATTAGAGGTTTAGATAGGGTGGACAGTGATAGCCATTTTCCTAGGATGGAAAAAGCTAGCACGAGGGGACACAGCTTTAAATTAAGGGGTGATAGTTATAGGACTGATATCAGAGGTAGGTTCTTTACCCAAAGGGTGGTTCGGGAGTGGAATGCCCTGCCTGCAGCAGTTGTAGATGCACCAGGTTTGGTGGAGTTTAAGAGGTTAGTTGATAAGTATATGGAAGAGAAGGGAATGGTTTAGTTTGGAGGGTCATTGCTTTTTATATTGGTTGGCGCAACATCGAAGGCCGAAGGGCCTGTTCTGTGCTGTAGTGTTCTATGTTCTATGTTTATAGATCTATGGATTAAAAACCAAATTTGAGACAATTTCGGGAGGATTTGTTTTGCCAATTAGCCTAAGAGCACATCTTTGGGATGTGGGAGGAAACCAGAGCGCCCGGAGAAAACCCACGCAAGCACGGAGAGAATGCGCAAACTCCCACAGACACAGGCCCAAATCCATGTATCTGCACAGCCCAGCGATAGTCACTGAGCTGTTGTGTTGGCCATCAAATGGTCCAGGTCAAGCATACACTAACGATGTGAACCACTAGGATACTCTCGAAAAATCCAAGAGCAGTCCTCTCACGACCCATCGCATGTATGCCCCTCGTTAGACAACAAGGTGGACCAAAGTACCTGTAGGATAAAAACAAGTACATCAATATCATCATCTATTTACACACTTCCCAGGGACTCCCAAGGCTCATGATCCCTATTTTAAATCAAGTTTTCTATACCCCTCCATTCCCATTCTGTTCATGTGCCCATCTAAGTATTTCTTAAATAACTCCAGAGTACCTGCCTCCACCAGTTTACGTGGCAGCGCATTCCATACCTCCACCACCCTCTGTGTGAAAAAAATTTGATTTTATTCATGTAGTAATTTGGAACTTGCTTCTCAAATGGCAATTAATATTCAATAAATTGTTACCTTTAAAAGTGATATTGATAGATTTTTATAAGCCAAAAATATTAAGAGAAATGGGACAAAAGCATCATGTGGTGTTAGGTTGCACGTCATCTTGATCTCACTGAATAGTGGAAAAGGCTCAACGGTCTCCTCCTATTCCTATATTCTTAAAATTCCAGGGTCAGGATTTTATGGACTTGCCACAGCATGTCTTTTCCCAATGAATGCAATGAGCGATTTAAATTGGCATTTAATTTGGAGGGATCATAACACCAGATGGCACAGCCAGGTCAGTTATATCATCTACTTGCAATTCCAAAACACGTGAGTATAGGCTTTCCTCCGCCTTATGCTCATTTATGAGTCATGACGATAACAATCACAATTGCAGAAAAACAATATAATGTTATAACACTATGAATGTATGAATTGTATAACACAATGCAGTGCAATGTTGACATCAAAACTCAGTGTCCCACCTGAGAGGAGCAGCAGACCTGCCAGGAAAAGTTCAATTGTCACATCATGTAGTTCATGTTCAGCAGAAGGAGGAGATTTAGTCTGTAGCACACGTCTACTGCCATTTGACAGTGTTTCTGTAATAGCAAGAAACTGAGCTGCACTGCCCTGAAACATTTCTACCAACAAATGTTCTGTGGGATTGTGTGGCCAGGGGAACTGTAAGAAAGTAATGGAAAATGTAAGTCAGGAAGAAAACAATAATAAAAGGGCCAAAATAAATTGGCTTTGCTTAAGTGGTTTAAGTTAATTTTTTCCCAAGTTGTCAAGGTTTCAAGCGAACATTCTCATATTTCAGGCACCAGTGGATAAAGGTTTA
The DNA here is from genome assembly GCA_024679065.1 of Sphyrna mokarran. Classification (NCBI taxonomy): domain Eukaryota; kingdom Metazoa; phylum Chordata; class Chondrichthyes; order Carcharhiniformes; family Carcharhinidae; genus Sphyrna; species Sphyrna mokarran. The sequence continues at coordinate 2,129,255 of JAGIQG010000019.1, forward strand.
GGTACAGCACAGCCACCTACAGATCTAAGCTGTTTTGTTTCACAGAGTGGTATTTCAATTTGCACTCCAATCAAACTTTGTGGTATTTCTTCAGCACATTATTCATTCACTGTTTATTCAGAACTCATTGAGCTATATTAATTATTTAGGCAAAGAGATATGAGTAATTTATCTAAGTTTGCTCAATGTGCAAAGATAAATGGAAATGTTGTGAGGAGAGTACAGAGAGGGTATGAAGAGATATAGATAGGTTAAATAAGTGGCCAATAAAATAACGGATGGAGAATAATGCAGGCTAGCATGAGGTTATTTGCTTTGGCTGCAAGAACAGAAAAACATTTTCAATCTGTAAAACTTATAAATATTGATGTTCAAAGAAACTTGGGTGTGCTTATAGAAAGAATTCAGAAAGTTAACTTTAAGTTACAGCAAGCAACTAGGTAGACAAATGGCACATGGGTCTTTATAGCAAGGGCAATGGAGTACCGGAAGAAAGAAGACTTGCCCCAATTGTACAAGATTTTGGTGAGACCAAATCTGGAACACTGCGTGTAGTTTTGGCCTCCACATTTAAGAAAGACTTAACTTGCCTTGGAGCTGGCACAGTAAAGGTTCATTAAATTTGTCCCTGGGATGAGAGGATGGTGTTGAGTATACTGATCTTACACTCGCTGGAGAATGAGAGGCAATCTCATTGAAATTATAAAATTTTGAAGGGGTTCGATAAGGTCGAAGCTGAGAGATTGTTTCTGCCTTGAAATGCAGCAGCATTGACATAAGTAACAAAATAGAGAAATTTGTCCATCAGCCTCGAGTCCAAACACGTTAATAATGAGGCAAAGTTATGACAGAAAAGGAAAAATAAGATTATTAAATTTTTTTAGAATTAATTTATGGAACATGGGGATCACTGGTTAAACCAGCATTTATTGTCCATTCCCAGGTGCCCTTCAGAAGGTAGCAGTGGGCTTCTTGAATAATCCCGAGGTATAGATGCCATCTCTGTACTGTTTGAGATGGAATTCTAGTATTCTAACGACATCGAAGGAATTTCCAAGTCAGGCTGATGAATAACTTGAAAGGGAACCTCAAGGTAGTGGTGTTACTCATTCATTGGATTTGGGAAACACTAGTTAGGCCAACATTTATGATCTTATGCTTAGTTTCCTTTGGAATGGGTGGCTTAATGGGCCATTTCAGAGGCCATGTTTTAAAAGTCAACCTACATCGAGATACACGTAGACTTGACCAGGCAAGGGTGACAGATTTCCTTCTCTAAAGATATTAGTGAACCAGATGGGTTTTTATGACAATTGATAATTGTTTCATCAATTGACTTTTAATTCCATCATCTGTTGCATCCAACGATCTGTAAGTTGAGAATTGGCTCGTTCAGATACATAGAGACCGTTGACATAAATTTGCGGCCTTGAGTAGATGTCTTCTTTGCACCAAGGAACAACCAATAATCACAACAGTGGATTGTGAAGTTCGAAGTTGTATATTTGTTTGACTTTGTGAGTAAATCTAAAACATAACAAATGTTAATTTCTATTCTCCTCCTGCATCAATTTAGCAATGAACATGGCTGTGTTTGAGTCAACACAAATGTAGTTATGCCTTGCCTTCAAAATGTATATCTCATAACAGTAAGCAGAAGCATTTTAGAAATGAACCAGGACTTGCATTTAGTAAATAAATACTGCCCTTACTACCTTCTGTGGGACTTCACCTCCATTATGCTGATGGCAGTTTACATCCCACCCCGTATAGACATGAAGATTGTGCTGGACGAAATATACATCGCTAAGAATATCTTTGAGACGAAACATCTTGAGACTTGTTCATCACAGCCGGGGATTTCAATCAGGTCAAGTTCAAGAGCGTACTACCAAGTTATCTCCAGTTCACCAGAGGCCCAAACATCCTAGATCACTGCTGCACAAGTATCAAACATGTCTACAGCTCTATTGCCCGCCCACTCTTTTACAAATCAGACCACAAGGCTGTGCTCCTGCTCCCAGCTTACAAGCAAAAACTGAAGTGGGAGAATCCATCAAAGAAATCTGTGCTATGTTGGTCTGAGGAATTGGATAATCTCCTATGGGACTGCTTCGGGTCAATGGACTGGTCAGTATTCAAAAACTCTGTGACTAGCCTAAACAAGTACACCAGTACAGTAACTGATTTCATTAGTAAGTCTAGAGAAGACTGTGTGCCAGAGAAGCAAATCTGCATGTTCCCCAACCAGAAACCTTGGATGAACAGGGATACCCACTACCTGCTGAAGTCCAAGTCTGAGGCGTTCAAGTCAGGCAACCCTGATCTATACAAGAAAGCCAGAAACAATCCAAGGAAATCCATCAAACATGCCATAACACAGTACCAGGCTAAGCTGGAGTCTCAGGTTAGCCACACAGACCCCTGCCAACAATGGCAAGGTCTGCAAGATATGAGAGGCTATAAGAGGAAGGCATGTAAAATTGCTGGCTCAAGCGCATCTCTCCCTTATGAGCTCAATGCATTCTGTGCCTGTTTTGAGCAAGAGGTCAGCAAGGACATATCTTACACCTGGAAGAACCTTTATCTGGGGTCACCATTGCAGAATTCAGGGCAGCTTTCTCGAAGGTCAACCCACAGGAAGCAATTGGCCCAGATGAGTACTCAGATCCTGCACAGATCAGCTGGTGGGAGTGTTTGCAGACATCTTCAACTTCTCTTTACAACAATTTGAGGTCCCTATCTGCTTCAAGAAGACGCCAGTCATCCCAATACCTAATAAAACCAAGCAGCATGCCTTAATGACTATCAGCCAGTGGCTCTGATATCCATCATTATGGAGTGCTTCGAAAAGCTAGTCATGGCACGAATCAATTCCAGGCTGTGGACTACCTGGATCCACTACAATTTGTCTACCACCACAACGGGTCCATGTCCTTGGCCCTGCACTCAATTCAGGAACACCGAGATAACAAAGACACCTATGTCAGACTCCTATTTATTGACCACAGCTCAGCTATCAACACCATTATTTCCACGAAACTCATCTCTAAACTCTGTAGCCTGGCCTTCTGTTCAGATTCTGAACTTCCAAACTCACAAACTACAAACAGTAAGGATAGGCAACAACACCTCCTCCACTATCACCCTCAACACCAGTGCTCCACAAAGCTGTGTCCTCATTCCCGTACTATACTCCTTATACAAATTACTCTCCAATTCAATTTTCAAGTTTGCTGACACATCATCACACTGTGTTGGATCTCAAACAATGATGATTCAGAGTACAGGAATGAGATAGAGAATGTGGTGAATTGGTGCTGCAACAATAATCTCTCCCTCAATGTCAATAAAAGAAAGGAGATTTTTATTGACTTCAGGAAGCGTAAAGGAGAACATGCCTCCATCTACATCAATGGGGATGAAGTAGAAAGGGTCAAGAGCTTCAAGTTTTTAGATGTCCAGATCACCAACAACTTGTCCTGGTCCCCCCATGCTAACACTACTGTTAAGAAAGTCCACCAACACCTCCACTTTCTCAGAAGACTAAGGAAATTTGGCATGTCAGCTATGACTCTTACCAACTTTTACAGATGCATCACAGAAAGCATTCTTTCTCATTGTACCACAAGTTGGTATGGATTCTGCAATGCCCAAGACCACAAGAAACTATAAAAGATGGTGGTGAATGTAGCCCAATCCATCACGCAAACCAGCCTCCCATCCGTTGACTCTGTCTACACTGCCTCGACAAAGCAGCCAGCATAATTAAGGACTCCATGCACCCCAGATATTCTCTCTTCCACTGGGAAAAAGATACAAAAGTCTGTGGTCACATACCAATCAATTCAAGAACAGCTTCTTCCCTGCTGCCATCAGACTTTTGGATGGACTTACCTTGCATTAAGTTGATCTTTCTCTACATCTTAATTGTAACACAACACTCTGCACTGTCTCGTTTCCTTTTTTGTGAACAGTATGCTTTGTATAGCACACACAAGAAAAAAATATTTTTCACTGTATGCTAATACATGTGACAATAATAAATCAAATCAAATAAACTAGAACTAATTAAAAACTTACATTCTGAGAATCTTTGTAGTTAGTTCTTTGTTTAGGCCGCAAAATTCCTTTTGTTTTTTTTCTGCTTTCAATTACTGCTCTCTTAAAAATCATTACTGACACCTAAAGGAAGCAAAAACATTTTCAGTTCAACGTATTGGTCAAGTGTAAGTGAATATTACTTTTTACGATATTGGTATTATTCAATGTTACTACTCCTGTACCTTCACAGTAGCCTCTCGAAAGATTTTTGCAACTTCAGACGAGGAACCAACGGTATCCAGCTGGCTTAGTTCACTGATTTTACCTAAAGCACGGCGAGCAAATATCTATTTAAATAAGAGACAACATTAGCAAGCCGGATGAAGATGAAAAAATGCACAATCTTAACTTGTTATGAAATGTTACAAATATAAAGATTTAGATTACTGAATTGTTCAGTGACATTCTATTTGTTTTATTTATTAATTTCAAAATTGGCCTCCTTTGTACATTGGAACTTATTGTTTCGTGTACATCAGATTAAAATAAATGCACGATTTTATATAATATTGTAGCAGTGTAAAGTTCAGGCACCCCATTAGTGAACGAATAACTGAGCCATGCAAAAGTAATATCAAAGTCTCGGTAAACTGTACCAGGAATGAGAGGATATAGAAATAAAGACCTGAAACAAATTGGGTTCAATTCACTAAATGAGAGAAAGTGAAGTGCAGATCGATCAAATTATAGAAGGAACATGAGGATCATAAGCACAGCTCTTTTTCCAAGAAAAATTCAAAATTAATTCCATTGCCATTCAATAAAATGTCTCACAAAGGTAAAGTGGTAAAGTGGATAATTAAAGTGCATGGACAACAGGATAATTAGAAAGGAATGGTTGATGTACAAACTATTTCCAGTAGATAAGCAGCAATGACTTCTTAATAAAATATGAAAAGAGAGAACATAACCCTGTTTTATGAGCTTAGTGGTCCACAAAACCAGCCCAGAAGCAAATAAACATTGTGGGGTCAGTGACCTTCATGCAAGTCCATTTAACATGATTAAGGTCAGGGACACAAGTTGGAATGCAAGAATTTAGGCAAGCAACTTTTGAAAGAGCTCCATAAAGTTCAGGCAGAAAATTAATGGAAAGGATAAAAATTAAAACCCAGCCTAGATTTTTGCCATGTTGGATACACTCATCATCATGGCAAAAATGGTGGATGAGCCTGTAAATCCTAAGCACTGACCCAAACATGATGGAGGCAATTCTCACGGTCTGCGAGTAGCGCAGCGGACCAGGAGATGTCAATGAGGGGCATGATTTGCAACTAACGACATTTCAATATCATTCGTAAGCCCTAGACAGCACGGTGGCACAGTGGTTAGCACTGCTGATTTACAGCGGCAGGGTCCCAGGTTCCCATCCCTGCTTGGGTCACTGTATGTGTGGAGTTTGCACATTCTTCCTGTGTCAGCGTGGATTTCCTCCAAGTGCTCCAATTTCCTCCTACAGTCCAATGATGTGTGGTTTAGGTGGATTGGCCATGATAAATTGCCCCTTCGTGTCAGGGGAGTTGCTAGGGTAAATACAAAGGGCTTTGGGAATAGGGCCTAGATGGGGTTGTTGTTGATGCAGACTTGATGGCCCGAATGGGCTCCTTTTGCACTGTAGAATTCTATAATTCTTTGATGATATTCTCTGAGCTTATTAACGCCTCTCCCCCCCCACACCATCGGAGAGATTCCCACCAGTGGAGATTAAATCTGGTCCCCATCAACGGGGAAAGGCATGATAAACCCACTAGTGAGGACAGAAGCCACAGGGGCAGAGGAGGGTGCCCCTAAGGCAATGCGAGGAGGAAGGGCCTGAGGGTGCCAGGGCCTATAGGGCCACTGCCGATTGATGGTGGTAGTCATGGGGACCTGCTGTGCACACTGCATTAGGAATCAGGAGTTGGAATGGAGGGAGCAGTCAGGGCTAGACGTGAGGGTGGCGTGGGGGTCACAGAGGCTGACAATCAGGGGTTTGGGGGTCAAGGTGGCCACCACTCGGGAGGCTGATGATCAGGAGGCTGCCGATGTGGGGATCAGTGCGCGTGCACTGATCTCTCCACTGATAGATTTGTGCATGTGTAATGGCCCTTTCAGCATACTGATTCTGGCCTCTCCAGTGGGTTCAGACTCCCCACCTCCTCAGCGTGAATCACCCTGGAGCACCCTGCAATGAACAGAGTCCGAGAGATTGTTTCCATTCTGCTTGCCCAAAAAGCAGGCAGGAAAAAACTTCAATATTCCTGCCTATTGGGCACTTTATTTTTATGGGAGAATCACCCCCAACATTTCTATTTTTGAGAAGACAGGACTGGAGTCAGTCTGGGGTTTTGATGTGCAGTTTACAATGGCAGCTGGGCACTTAGATCATGAGATGCCTCCTCTGATGTGGAATTTTAGTAGGTCATGTGTATGAAATCAGGTGTGTGCAGATTAGACCACGTGAGAGCTGGTCTGAACTTGGTGGATACATTTGTATAGTCGGAATGCCTCTTTGAAGGGAGAAGGTACCCTTTGGATATAAGCTAGAGATACCCTTGGGAGAGCTAAGATGCACCGTTTGAGATTGTTAAAAGTAAACGTGGTATACTCTTTGGAACTGTGAAAGCACAGTCAAAGCTGTCAAAGAACTGCCAAGCTGTGAATGAAGTGTCAAGCTGTCAAAGAACTATCAAAGCTATGGAAAAACTGTGGAAGTATATGTTGTGAGTGGCATGGAAGGGGTAATAGCAAAGGGTTGTGAGTAGGGGGTGGCATGGGTTAACCTGAGTTGGCACAGGGGCTGTAAGGGGCATGAGAGTTTGGAGGTATTGGGGATATGAGAGTGAATAGAACAGCATAGGTTGGCAGAGAGGCATGTTGGGCCACAGGAAGTGGGTACTGTAGCATTGGCATTGAGGTAAGAAGGATCATGGGAGGTTGATGGTGGGCATGAAAGTGCCACTAATGGGGCATAGGGAATGTGCAGTGGAGATAGGAGGTGAGGACATTTTTTAATTAAATTTAGCCAAGTGCTTGAAGGCCAGCACATGACTAGCCTTTGCCCAGCCCATCTCCACATTCACTCCGAAGACGGCAGCCCCGACCTCTAACCTGGCCAGCCCCCTCCCTCCAGAAGAAAAATCAGAACTGCCAGCCACTATTTCTAAAGGTTAATTTCACAGAGCTGGGAACTCCTCCATCTTTGTGCACCAACACTACAGCAAAGATCTGGACCTGTATATTTTCAAGATCATCATTAAGAATTGTGGAAGGGAATTGTTGAGGTCATGTTCCAACTAACATAGATTCTTGGCCATTGTTATTGTAGAGTGCAGATGATTAATATTTTTCAAGGTACTATATTGTATTTTTGAAGCATGTCTTATAGATACTATATAAAAAAAACTATGCAAGCCCCACAACAATAAAGCAACAGAAAGATTTTGGAACAACAGTAATAAAATACCATACCTCTCCAAGTATATCCAATTCACAGTCATAGTAACACTGACACACAGCAGTATAAAGAGTAGTTCTCCATCTTAGATAGCGAACTGTGGAAAGTGGAAAACATGTTTCCATGCAGATGGCTGCCCAAAGTATATATTCAAAAGCCTGATCAAATAACAAAATAATTATGACATATTATCAGCCTTATCAGATACTTAACATCACATGGACTTTGTTCACAATCCTTTATAATTCCTCGTTCTTTATTCAAGACCGCAAGAAACTAGGAAGTGAACAACGCCCAGTCCATTATGCAAACAAGCCCCCTATCCATTGACTCTGTCTACATTTGCTGCTGTCTTAGAAAAGCAGCCAGCATAATCAAGGACCCACACATTCTGGACATTCTCTTCCACCTTCTACTATTGGGAAAAAGATACAGAAGTCTGAGGTCACGTAACAACCAACTCAAGAACAGTTTCTTCCCTGCTGCCACCAGACTTTTGAATTGACCTACCTTATATCCTAGGCTGGCAATCGTGGCACAACAGAACATAGAACATAAAACATTACAGCGCAGAACAGGCCCTTCAGCCTTCGATGTTGCGCCGACCAATTAGGAACAAGCAATGACCCTCTAATCTAAACCATTTCCCTTTCATCCATAAACTTATCTACTAACCTCTTAAACGCCACCAAACTTGGCGCATCTACAACTGACGCAGGCAAGGCATTCCATACCCTTACCACTCTCTGGGTAAAGAACCTACCTCTGACATCTGTCCTAAAACCACCACCCCTTAATTTAAAGCTATGTCCCCTCGTGCTAGCTTTCTCCATCCTAGGAAAAAGGCTATCACTGTCCACCCTATCTAAACCTCTAATCATCTTATATGTTTCAATAAGGTCTCCTCTTAGCCGCCTTCTTTCTAACGAAAACAACCTCAAATCCCTCAGCCTCTCTTCATAAGACCTGCCCTCCATACCAGGCAACATCCTGGTAAACCTCCTCTGTACCCTCTCCAATGCCTCCACATCTTTCTTACAATATGGGGACCAGAACTGTACACAATATTCCAAGTGCGGCCGCACTAGAGTTTTGTACAGTTGCAACATGACGTTGAGGCTCCAAAATTCAGTCCCCCTACCAATAAAAGCTAAGACTCCGTATGCCTTCTTAACAACCTTATCGATTTGATTGCCAACTTTCAGGGATCTATGCACACATACACCAAGATCCCTCTGTTCATCAACACTATTAAGAATCCTACCATTAGCCCTATACTCTACACATTTATTATTCCTGCCAAAGTGAATTACCTCACACTTTTCCACATTAAACTCCATTTGCCACCTCTCGGCCCAGCTCTGCAACTTGTCCAAGTCTCTCTGCAAACTAGAACACCCCTCTTCACTATCTACCACTCCTCCGACTTTGGTGTCATCCGCAAATTTACTAATCCATCCTTCAATACCCTCATCCAGATCATTTATAAAAATTACAAACAGCAGGGGCCCCAAAACAGACCCCTGAGGTACACCACTTGTCACCGAACTCCACGATGAATATCTCCCATCAACCACCACACTCTGTCTTCTATCTGCTAGCCAATTCCTAACCCAATTAGCTAAATCACCCTCTATCCCATACATCTGCATTTTCTGCAGAAGTCTTCCATGGGCCACCTTATCAAACGCCTTACTAAAGTCCATATATACCACATCAACTGCCTTACCCCCATCCACCTCTTTGGTCACTTTTTCAAAAAACTCAATAAGGTTAGTAAGGCACGACCTACCCTTCACAAAACCATGCTGACTATCCCCAATCAATTCATTTCTCTCTAAATAACTATAAATCCTATCCCTAATAATTCTCTCCAATACTTTGCCCACAACAGAAGTAAGACTCACCGGCCTATAATTCCCTGGAAAGTCTCTCTTCCCCTTCTTGAACAATGGGACCACATTCGCTATCCTCCAGTCTTCCGGAACTATACCCGTAACCAACGACGACCTGAAGATCAGAGCCAGAGGCTCTGCAATCTCCTCTCTTGCCTCCCAGAGAATCCTAGGGTAAATCCCGTCCGGCCCAGGGGACTTATCTAACTTCAAACCCTCAAGAATATCTAGCACATCCTCCTTATCTACTTCAATACTTTCCAGTTTGCAACCCTGTATCCCAGTGTTCTCCACAACTACATTTACATCTCCCTGCGTGAATACCGAAGAGAAATATTTGTTCAGTGCCTCTCCAATCTCTTCAGTCTCCACGTACAACTTCCCACTGCTGTCTATGACTGGCCCTAATCTTGTCCTAACCAATCTTCTATTCTTAACATATCTAAAGAAAGCTTTAGGATTCTCCTTGAACCTATCAGCCAAAGTCTTCTCATGCCTCACAATGCTAGGGTTCAGGATCAACTAGGGTCTTGGGTCACCATTTGTGTGGAATTTGCAAATTTCCCCATATCTGCATGGGTTTCCTCAGGTACTCCAGTTTTCTCCCATACTCCTAAGATGTGCAGATCAGGTTGATGATTGGCCATGCCAAATTGTCCCTTAGTGTCAGGGGGATTAGCAGGATAATATGTGGGATTAGGGGATAAGTCTTGGGTGAGATTGTTGTCAGTATAGACTCGATGGACCAAATGGCTTCCTCCTGCACTGTAGGGATTCTATGATTCTATATTAAATTAATTTTTATCTATACTTTAGCTATGATTGTAACACTACATTCTTCCCCCCTCTTTTCCTTCTCTATTAATGGTATGCTTTTTCTGTATAGCACGTTAGAAACAATAACTTTTCACTGTATACTAATACAAGTGACAATAATAAATCAAATCAGCCAGAAAATAATTCATTCCAATCAGCTTGTACTATAACTTCACATTTAAATATTTAGATATGCAGTCTAATTCCCATATTCAACTAGTGGCTCCCAATTTCACATGTGCAGTTAGTAACAACCATTTAACGAAATTAGTGATACACATATTTACACATAAGTTTAAAAATTGGATCCTTTAAAGTATGTAAGACTTAAAAATATTATTAAGCCTGAGAAAAAGGAAAAGGCATATCTAAGATTATCCCTCTTGGTCACTCTCCATCTCACTGAGAACCCCTCTCCTTTTCTCTTCTCATAAAGCTGTTAAATCCTACTTCCCATTTTTATTAATTTCTCCTACCAAATCTCAAAGGTTCTCCATTTCTCTCCCCTCATGATATTTCTTAGAATGTACTCCTCTTTGTAAAGATGCTATAGTTTGATTTTGATATGATTCTAACAGTTGGCTTATGTATCGACTATGAGTTACATCCATTCATGCTACTTTCTTTCTTTTCCTTCTCAGTTTACCCAGATTCAATTTCATGTGGCTCGATCCAAAGCTATGCAGGCTAGGTCGATTGGCCATGTTAAACTATTCCTTACTATCCAAAGATGTGTAGGTTGGGTGGATTAGTCATGGTAAATGAATGGGTTATGAAGATAGGGCAAAAGGCAGGTTAATGTATTGATATTTATATAAAGAAACATTACATGTCATTAGTGAGCCCAGTACTCAATCATTCAGGCTCGCCCTTACCCTTTATAACCTTGCTGGGAAAGGTTCTCACCAGTAAGGAATAGACATGCTCCCCATGACTGGAGAGAGGTCAACTTGGCCTTGCCACTCCTCCCCACTACTTACTGTGCCTCTTATCCACCTCCCTCTGTTACCCTCCCCCTGCGATCAGCTTGCCCCACACCCCCCTCACCACCACCAGAGATATATCTGACCTGCCTCCTACTCCTCTCCCTCCCCCCACTAGACAATGATCTGGCCTAACTCCCTTTCCTCCCCCCACCACCTGAGAATGATCTGACCCACCACCCTCTTTCAGCCCAACACTGATCTCTGTCAGAGGACAATTGGAAGCTCTGAAGGTGCTCTTCCAATAGTTGGAGTGTCCAATTCAGACTCCATTTTGGCACGGTTCCTGTTTGCCAAATGTGGTGGTAAAGGGGGAAAGGCTGATAAAGTTGGGTTGGCCGTTCATTAATTTAATTTAAACGCATGCAAATGCATTGAAATCGCCATTGCGCGATTTTGGGCACGGACTGAATAGCCACCATTCCCGGGTTTCGGTAAAGTGGCAATCTGCACGGATGTGGGCGCAGATCACATTAATGGCCACACACCCAACTTTACCTCGTTTTAAAATCAGACCCTTTAAACATAAGTTGTTTTGTTGCTGTTAGAAAAAAAAATCAAAAGATTTGACTGTTATTTGTTGTGTGCTATGAAGGTTTAATGTGTTGCAGCAGCATGTTGCAGGTGAAATTGGCCAGTATAAAAGTTAAATTATTCTGTTCCAAGATTACCAACACAGCCACCACAATAAAAGCAAAGAAGATCAAATGTATTGTTTGTTACTTTACCTGTGCATAATGTGCTAAAACCATCAAATATCTACAGATGTTGTAAATGTAAATCGTACCTAAAAACACAGAAATATATTAATACACTTCCAACTAATAATTGAAAATATACATTTTAAAGGACATGCATTCTGCCGCCTTTCTAAAAACAAATATATCTATTTAGAGAGTCAGAAGAAACTATTAATTAATAAATCAATCTTATTATTTTATCTTCTACAAATTATAAATTTCATTTTTGGAAAACATTGCACCGATTCTCAGATTATCTAGTGTTTATTAAATAAGAGAGGTGATTTTATAAAATTGTGCTTCCAAAACATGAAAAGGACATGATTCTCTTTAGTTCACTGTTTTGAAGACTATTGAGGCAGACAATTAAGACTGCCAGTAATTATAGGGCTGTATTCACAATAAAGTAGCTGCAATGATCACTTCAAAGCCAGAATAGTCTCTAATGATAGATGGACCAGCAGGCCTCATCTTGCCCAAAAGGGGAAGTGATAGTGTTGATACTCCAGAAAACCTGTAAAAATAATAAAACTTTAAACATTTTAAATTGAAAACAAACTTCAGAAGGAAAAGTATTCCTTACTTATTTACTTGATCAAAATGATAAATATAACTAAAACCTAAGAACTTGAAAACATCTGCTCCATTATGGCCACTAGGCAGATTCAACAACAGCGTACATACTGAAAGCAATTCTGAAAGTATTCTAACAATACGCACTGTCATAATACTGTCATTTCATTGAAAATACAATAGGGCAGAAGTCACCACATGTAACAAAGGTGTGGACACAATTAATATTGAAATGACCACAAGATACACTGTTTTAAAATACATTATGGTTATTGAGGATTTTTCCAGAAATCCTCCAGGCTGATTCTTTGATACAGGAAGCTGGCATGGTGGCACAGTGATTAACATTGCTGCCTCACAGCGCCAAAGATTTGGGTTCAAATCTCAGCTTGGGTCACCATCTGTGTGGAGTTTGCGTGTTTTCCCCGTATCTGCTGGGTTTCCCTCCGGGTGCTTTGGTTTCCTTGCACAGTCCAAATGGCGTGCTGTTTAGATGCATTGCTCATGATAAATTTTCCCTCAGCGTACTCGAATAGGCCCTGGAGTGTGGCAGCCAGGGGATTTCACAGTAACTTCATTTCAATATGAATGTAAGCTTACTTCTGATACTAATAAATATATTTTAAACTTAGACTGGAGGTAATTTGCCAGAATTGCAAATTAGTAACCAATTTCCTCTATTAATTACGCCTCACTAAATTATAGCATTATTTACAAATGTCTTGTCAACATACATCAAACATGGAGCTAATTAGCTATGGGTTCCTTGAAGAGATGCTATTCTCTTCAACTGTATTGATGCAAAATCCCATTAATAGCACAATAAGCAACCATTTCAGGCACATGTTGATCATAGAAAGATTCCATTCAGCCCATCATGCCTGCTAATCCTTCATAAGCATCAATTACTCCCCTAATCATTTCCATATCCCTAGTTTTTCAGAATATCGGAATTAGGAGCAGGAATGGGCCATTCAGTCCTCGGAGCCTGTTCTGCAATTCAATAAAATCATGGCTAATTTGGTTGTGGTCCCAATGTCATTTTGTCATCTATCCCATAATACCCCTTGTCTATCAAAAATCTGTCTAACTCTTGTCTTGAATAAATGCAATAACCCAGCTTCTGCCATTTCCGAGGGAAGGGAATTTCACGTCTTAACAACTCTTCGAGAGAAAAAAATTTTCCTAATCTCCATCATAAATAATACATCTCTTGGTATTCGTAAACTATCCTCCTGATTCTAGTCTCTCCCACCAGTGGAAACGTCCTTCTGATGTTCTGATGACATGAGAAAACCTTGGCGGATAGGATAAAGGAGAACCCTAAAGCTTTTTATAGATATGTTAAGAATAAAAGATTGGTTCGGTCAAGATTAGGGCCAGTCAGAGACAGTAGTGGGAAGTTGTGCATGGAGCCTGTAGAGATTGGTGAGGCACTGAATGAGTATTTTTGTCAGCCTTCATGCGGGAAAATGTCAATGGAGTTGGGGAGAATACTGGGATACAAGGTTGTAGACTAGATGGGATAGAGGTACATAAGGAGGAGCTGTTAGCTATTCTTGGGAGCATGAAAATAGATATATCCCCTGGGTCAAATGGGATTTATCCCAGGTTACTCTGGGAGGCTAGAGAGGAGACTGCAGAGCTTTTGGCTTTGATCTTCATGTCGTCGTTGGCTACAGGTGTAGTGCCAGAAAAGTGGAGGATGGCAAATGTTGTCCCCTTGTTTAAGAAGGAGGGTAGAGACCATCCTGCAAATTATAGACCGGTTAGCCTTACTTCTGTTGTGGGGAAAGTTTTGGAAAGAATTATAAGGGATAGGATTTATAGTCATTTAGAAAGAAATTAATTGATTAGGGATAGTCAACATGGATTTGTGAAGGGAAGGTCATGCCTCACAAATCTTATCGAGTTTTTTGAAAAGGTGACCAAAGAGGTAGATAAGGGTAAGGCAGTTGATGTGGTGTGTATGGATTTTAGCAAAGCGTTTGATAAGATTCCCCATGGAAGACTACTGCAGAAAATGCAGATGCATGGGACTGAGGGGGATTTAGCAATTTGGATTAGAAATTGGCTAGCTGATAGAGGACAGAGGGTGGTGGTTAATGGGATATATACAACCTGGAGTTTAGTTACTAGCGGTGTACCTCAGGGATCTGTTTTGGGGCCACTGTTGTTCGTTATTTTTATAAATGACCTGGATGAGGGTGTAGAGGGATGGGTTAGTAAATTTGCTGATGACACCAAAGTCGAAGGAATTGTAGACTGTGAGGATGGATGTTACCGTTTGCAGACGGACATAGATAAGTTGCAGAGCTGGGCTGAGAGATGGCAAATGGAGTTTAATGTGGAAAAGTATGAGGTGATTCACTTTGGTAAAAGTAATATGTGTGCAGAATATAGGGCTAATGGTAGGACTCTTAGTAGTGTAGATGAGCAGAGAGATCTCAGTGTGTAGGTGCATAGATTCCTGAAAGTTGATACTCAAGTTGATAAGGTTGTTAAGAAGGCATATAGTGTGTTAGCATTTATTGGTAGAGGGATTGAATGTCGGAGCCGAGATGTCATGTTGCAACTGTACGAAACTCTGGTGTGGCCGCACTTGGAGTATTGTGTACAGTTTGGTCGCCACATTATAAGAAAGATGTGGAGGCATTGGAAAGCGTGCAGAGGAGGTTTACCAGGATGTTGCCTGGTATGATGGGTAGGTCTTATGAGGACTTGAGGTTATTTTCGTTAGAGAGAAGAAGGCTAAGAGGTACTTAATTGAGACATATATGATGATCAGAGGGTTAGATAGGGTGGATAGTGAGAGCCTTTTACCTCGGATGGAGATGGATAACACAAGGGAACGTAGCTTTAAATTAAGGGGTGGTTGTTATAGGACGGATATTAGAGGTGGGTTCTTTACTCAGTGGGTAGTAAGGGCGTGGAATGCCCTGCCTGCAGCAGTTGTAGACTCGTCAAGTTTAAGGGTGTTCAAATGGTCAGTGGATAGGCATAGGGATAGCATTGGAATAGTATAGGTTAGAGGGTCATAAAATTGGTTCCATTGGTCGGCGCAACATTGAGGGCCGAAGGGCCTGTACTGCGCTGTAATGTTCTATTTCTATGATATTTATTCTATCAAATGCCCCAGGATGTCCAATGTTTCAATAAGATCACATCTCAGATGTGAGAGCTCACCCCAGCTGGGAAGCCTGATGGTCTGGTGAATTTGGTGAGATGGTCAAATCAAGATTCTAACCAGGCATCCAACCCATTGCAAGTCTCCTTGTCCCGAACAGGTCAAGATCATGATCATGACTGGTTTTAATACATTTAACTGTAATTAATAAGTTTGTAGCCAGATGCTCCTGTCTCCCCCAACTGAAGTCCAGTGGATGTCAATTTTTCCTGATCTTGGGGAGCAAATGCCATGGACTCCTCATCAGGGCAAGGAGACAAGTACTGCCTCCAACTGTGCCCATTGGCCCCTGTGCCACTGTCAGGCTGGGAGGGCTCCTCAAGGGGTTGGGAGGACTTATCCTCGGCATTCTTTCCCTGGCACGTCTCGTGCTGGACTTCTCCTTCCTGCTCTAGGAAGTGTGAAAATTAGAATGGTGATTTCAACTTTCTGGTTAAAAACTTCATTGTTGTTTCTGTTCTGGCCTGGTCACTTTAAAATTCAAGCTTTCTGAACACCTAGAATCCTTCAAAATCACATCAGCACTCACAATAGGGATCGCTCTTCACTGATTTCAGAAGCAGGCACTTTATTGACAGGAGATGCCACTTTTACTAGGCAGCTTCCCTTGCTTTCTGTCATTAGCCCCAGGTGCTCTAACACCTTTTTGAAGCACTCTGAGTGAAAGAACTTTGAATTTCACTTGGAGAATCCCCCTTTCTGGCTTGAATGAACCCCACTACTCCGAAAGCTCTCAGAACTGCTTTGATTGACAGCTCTAGAGCAGATCAAAGAAGGGATTACCAAGGTTTGTTTACACATGGAAATGATACTCATTAGCAGTTGAAAGCTTTTCTGACTGACAGCTCCAGGGCAGATCAAACATCAATTGTTGATACAATCAGATCATGTGCCATTCATTCAGCCTAAAGTGTTTCCTCTTTGAGTTGTTGCAGTTTCTAACCACAGATTTTGATCTAAAGTGCCAACTAGTGAAAGCAGCTACTGGTTCTAATCACTTTTCATTTAACATTAAAAACTTCTAGAAAGATAGAGTACTCAGTTGACTGTTTTTTTAACATAGTGGGTCTTTTTCAACTTCCTATGCCCAAACAGCAAATCTTTATCATGGTTTTCAGCCTTGGGAGAAGCTAACACAACTCAGGGGTCACCCAAGGGGTCCTTCTGGTGGACACCAGGATTTCTTGAAATAGATGCTTGACCAGGTCCATGAGCTTGGAAGCCTTTGGAAATCCTGATGGTCAGACACATGACTGGACAGGACCCTGGCTCTACCCCTACCTCCCTTTCAATGATACACGGGCAGTGGCAAAGACAAGATCTGAAAGGGGAAGGGTCTTTGTCGTTCCCCACATTGGAGTGTCTCTCTTGTGAAGTTTGGGATGACACATCAGACTATGGGTGATGGGAGTAAGTCCTGGGCTTGGACTTAGGGGCAGTCTGGCTCACCGTCATGCCAAGCAGTGGGGGAAAGGTTTTCCCTTATGGTGGTGTTTGGGGTGCTCCCCTCATCTGCTGGGGTACAATGTCCATGTGAATAGTTGAGGCCCCAGCATTGATCCTAATGGCACTCCACTTGTGACAGCTTGCTAACCTGAATCCCTACTCTTTGCTTCCTCTTACTAACCAATCTTTTGTTCATGCTAATAAGTTGTTCCGAATACCATCTCAATATTGAGGCACACCCTGAGTGGTGTGCCTCAGGGGTCTGTTTTGGGGCCCCTGCTGTTTGTAATTTTTATAAATGATCTGGATGAGGGTATTGAGGGATGGATCAGTAAATTTGCAGATGATACTAAAGTTGGTGGTGTGGTAGATAGTGAAGAGGGGTGTTTTAGTTTACAGAGTGACTTGGACAAGTTGCAGAGCTGGGCCGAGAGGTGGCAAATGGAGTTTAATGTGGAAAAGTGTGAGGTAATGCACTTTGGCAGGAACAATAAATGTGTAGAGTATAGGGCTAATGGTAGGGCTCTTAATAGTGTTGAGGAACAGAAGGATCTTGGTGTATGTGTCAATAGATACCTGAAAGTAGGCAGTCAAGTGGATAAAGTTGTTAAGAAGGCTTATGGAGTCTTAGCTTTTATTGGTAGGGGGATTGAATTTAGGAGCCGCAGCATCATGTTGCAGCTGTACAAAACTCTAGTGCGGCCGCACTTGGAGTATTGTGTGCAGTTCTGGTCGCCACATTATAAGAAAGATGTGGAGGCATTGGAGAGGGTACAGAGGAGGTTTACCAGGATGTTGCCTGGTATGGAGGGCAGGTCCTATGAAGAGAGGTTGAAGGATTTGAGGTTGTTTTCGTTAGAAAGGAGGCGGCTAAGGGGGGATCTTATTGAAGCATATAAGATAATTAGAGGTTTGGATAGGGTGGACAGTGATAGCCTTTTTCCTAGGATGGAGAAAGCTAGCACGAGGGGACACAACTTTAAATTAAGGGGTATGAGTTATAGGACGGATATCAGAGGTAGGTTCTTTACTCAAAGAGTGATTAGGGAGTGGAATGCCCTGCCTGCAGCTGTTGTAGATGCGCCAAGTTTGGTGGCGTTTAAGAGGTTAGTTGATAAGTATATGGATGAGAAGGGAATGGTTTAGTTAGGAGGGGCATTGCTTTTTATTTTGGTCGGCACAACATCGAAGGCCGAAGGGCCTGTTCTGTGCTGTATTGTTCTATGTTCTATGTTCTAATATGCCTCTATCAGCCTTTCAGGTAATGTATTCAGATCATAACTCTTTGGCATAGATAAAAGTCTTATTTTACACCTATACCTCTGACAGTTTTTTACCCAGTTATCTGAAATTTGCGTCTTTTGGTTACCTCCTGCTAATGGAGATGATTTCCCCATCTATTCCCATTAAAATCCCCAATTTGGAACCCTGCTTTAAATCACTCCTAATCTTCTCTCGTCAAAGGAGAGCAATCCAGCTTTTCAGCTAGTTTCTCCAAATGACTGAAATCCCTCTATCCTGGCATCATTCTAGTAAATCTCATCTGCATCTTCTCCAAGGCCTTGACACCTTTCCGAAAGTATAGATTAATAATCTACATTCCAAAAATGTGGCCATCCAATCATCATTCTCATGTTCAAAGAACAAAGAACATAGAACATTACAGCACAGTACAGGCCCTTCGGCCCTTGATGTTGTGCTGACCAGTGAACCAATCTAACGGCCCTCTAACATAAACTATTCCAATGTAATCCATATGCTTATGCAATGATCATTTGAATGCCCTTAAAGTTGGCAAGTCCACAATTGCTGCAGGGAGGGCATTCCACGCTCTTACTGCCATCTGAGTAAAGAACCTACCTCTGACATCCATCCCATATTTATTACCCCTCAATTTAAAACTATGTCTCCTCATGTTAGCCATCACCAACTGAGGAAAAAGGATCTCACTGTCCATCCTATCTAATACTCTGATCATCTTGTATGCCTCAATTAGGTCACCTCCTAACCTCCTTCTTTCTAATGAAAACATCCTCAAGTCCCTCAGCTTTTTCCTCATTAGACCTTCCCACCATACCAGGCAACATTCTGGTAAACCTCCTCTGCACCCTTTCCAATGCTTTCACATCTTTCTTATAACGTGGTGGCCAGAACTGTACGCAATACTCCAAGTGCGGCCACACCAGAGTTTTGTACAGTTGCAACATGAAAGAGGAGGAATAAGTTGTTCCGAATACCATCTCAATATGCCTCTATCAGCCTTTCAGGTAATGTATTCAGATCATAACTCATCGGTATAGATAAAAGTCTTATTTTACACCTATACTTCTGACAGTTTTTTACCAAGTTATCTGAAATTTGCGTCTTTTGGTTACCTCCTGCTAATGGGGAATGATTTCCCCATCTATTCCCATTAAAATTCCCAATTTGGAACACTGCTTTAAATCACTCCTAATCTTCTCTCGTCAAAGGAGAGCAATCCCAGCTTTTCAGCTAGTCTCTCCAAATGCCAAAGGGTCTGCCACTTCCAATTTATTTAATTAATTAACTAAAAATGCATCCATTCAAACCAGGTGATAGTTTCTACTTCGAGCACTATCAATCTTCGAAGTGCCTCCACTTTAACCGCCTATCCAATTTGTGTATCCATTCCTCCTTTACAAGACATGACGGAATGCCTTTCTTTAGGCGAACTTGCTGGGGTCTTTTAAAAGATTTCTGCATGAGTATATGGGAACTAATGGGGTAGGGGGTTATAGAACATAGAACATAGAACAATACAGCACAGAACAGGCCCTTCGGCCTTCGATGTTGTGCCGACCAAAATAAAAAGCAAAGCCCCTCCAAACTAAACCATTCCCTTCTTTTCCATATACTTATCAATTAAACTCTTAAACGCCACCAAACTTGGCGCATCTACAACAGCTGCAGGCAGGGCATTCCACTCCCTAATCACTCTTTGAGTAAAGAACCTACCTCTGATATCCGTCCTATAACTCATACCCCTTAATTAAAGCTGTGTCCCCTAGTGCTAGCTTTCTCCATCCTAGGAAAAAGGCTATCACTGTCCACCCTATCTAAACCTCTAATCATCTTATATGCTTCAATAAGATCCCCTCTTGCCGCCTCCTTTCTAACGAAAACAACCTCAAATCCTTCAACCTCTCTTCATAGGACCTGCCCTCAATACCAGGCAACATCCTGGTAAACCTCCTCTGTACCCTCTCCAATGCCTCCACATCTTTCTTATAACGTGGCGACCAGAACTGCACACAATACTCCAAGTGTGGCCGCACTAGAGTTTTGTACAGTTGCAACATGATGCTGCGGCTCCTAAATTCAATCCCCCTACCAATAAAAGCTAAGACTCCATATGCCTTCTTAACAACTTTATCCACTTGACTGCCTACTTTCAGGATCTATTGACACATACACCAAGATCCTTCTGTTCCTCAACACTATTGAGAGCCCTACCATTAGCCCTATACTCTACACATTTATTGTTCCTGCCAAAGTGCATTACCTCACACTTTTCCACATTAAACTCCATTTGCCACTCTCGGCCCAGCTCTGCAACTTGTCCAAGTCACTCTGTAAACTATAACACCCCTCTTCACTATCTACCACTCCACCGACTTTAGTGTCATCTGCAAATTTACTGATCCATCCCGCAATACCCTCATCCAGATCATTTATAAAAATTACAAACAGCAGGGGCCCCAAAACAGACCCCTGAGGCACACCACTTGTCACCGAACTCCACGATGAATATCTCCCATCAACCACCACCCTCTGTCTTCTATCTGACAGCCAATTCCTAACCCAATTTGCTAAATCACCCTCTATCCCATACATCTGCATTTTCTGCAGAAGTCTTCCATGGGCCACCTTATCAAAAGCCTTACTAAAGTCCATATATACTACATCAACCGCCTTACCCCCATCCACCTCTCTGCTCACCTTCTCAAAAAACTCAATGAGGTTAGTAAGGCATGACCTACCCTTCACGAAACCATCCTGACTATCCCCAATCAATTCATTTCTCTCTAAATAACTATAAATCCTATCCCTAATAATTCTCTCCAATACTTTGCCCACAACAGAAGTAAGACTCACTGGACTATAATTCCCTGGAAGGTCTCTCTTCCCCTTCTTGAACAATGGGACCACATTCGCTATCCTCCAGTCCTCCGGAACCACACCCGTAACCAACGACGACCTGAAGATCAGAGCCAGGGGCTCTGCAATCTCCTCTCTTGCCTCCCAGAGAATCCTAGGGTAAATCCCGTCCGGCCCAGGGGACTTATCCAACTTCAAACCCTCGAGAATTTCTAACACATCCTCCATATCTACTACAATACTTCCCAATTTGCAACCCTGTACCTCAGTGCTCTCCATAGCTACATTTCCAGCACTCTGCGTGAATACCGAAGAGAAATATTGATTCAGTGCCTCACCAATCTCTTCAGGCTCCACGCACAACTTCCCACTGCTGTCTATGACTGCCCCTAATCTTGCCCTAACCAATCTTCTATTCTTAACATATCGAAAGAAAGCTTTAGGATTCTCCTTAATCCTATCAGCCAACATTATAGATAGGTCTGTGGCTTGGTAGGTATAGATGTGATCGGCGCAACTCATGGGCCGAAGGGCTTGTTTGTGCTGTAGCGTTCTATGTATGTTCTTGAATGCAGGCAGATGCAAGGCACCTCTCCCACATCCTGTCTCCGCAAGAAGACTCCTATTTTTGTCCTTAAGCTATCCTATCCTTCTTTTAACATTATGATTCATTTTTATGCTATGCAATAATCTTTATCATACACTCTCTTTCTCTTTCTTAGTTCCTTTTTCCATTCTTCTTCCACTTTATGTATTCTAGGGGAACCAGAGTTATCAACTATCAATCATGAGTCATGAGGACTGCTCAAAAGAGACACAGAAATTAGTATTTTTATTCTTATGGCTATGAGAGTCATTCATTGGCCTATGTGTTGTCAATAGGAAGCCTCAGCTCCAAACTCTATATTGTGGAAATTTTGAGCAGCGTGTCTGTAATTTCCAAATATAAGTAGCTGACAGCTTCCTGCCAGCCCTACAAACTCAGAAAACAAATCCAATATATCATACAACTAAATAAAATATGAGAAAAGAGAAAAGATAAGAACAAAAATAAGTGTCTTCTTGCGGAGACAGGATGTGGGAGAGATGCCTTGCATCTGCCTGCATTCAAGAAAGGCATTCTGTCATGTCCTGTAAAGGAGGAATGGATACACAAATTGGATAGGCGGTTAAAGTGGAGTACTTAGAAGATTAACAAAGTAGAAACCGTCATCCGGTTTGAATGGATGCATTTTTAGTTGCTGAGTTAGGTAAGGTGGAAGTGGCCGATCCTTCAGCCAAAATCTTTCAATTCTCTTTAAACATGAGAATGATGATTGGATGGCCACATCTTTGAAATGTAGATTATTAATCTGTATTTTTGGAAGGGTGTCAAGGTGTTATACGTGTGGTATTTGAACAATGCACAGAGAAGAATAATTTCTAATTTGTAAACAATCAAACGTGAACAGGCAATGAATGTGTTTTAAGGGGTAAATCTGATATAAATTTTTAAAATCAAGAATAACACAATACAATACCATTATAAACAAGCCAGCAAAGCGGTTCTTTTGTCAGGGCCACTTGCATAGTAAGTTGAAGGAACTTAAGAATTCCTGCGCACTTCCTCTGCGACTCCTGTTTCAGCAGTTTTGGATCAGCTTTAATCATAATATAGTAATTGCAAATGCAGTTCATTTGCAACATGCGAAGCTACAGAATGGCAAATAGAATAATAAGGCATAATTAATCTCTCAGCAGAGTGGATAATAATAGAATAATTCGTTTAAAAGAATACTGTTGATTCAGCCTTCATTTGCCCCTTTCCTGAATTTATTGAATAATACTTATCTTATAAACACTGAATTATTTTACGCTTGGATTTAAAAATCTCACAAGGAAACAAATAACATACCCAGTACAAACATTTGCCATGAAAGCTTATTTATATATTATTTGTAATCAGCTGATTAACTAATTAATTTATTTCTTATCCAGTTACAGTCCAATTTATTTAATGGTATTATTTTATAGAGAGGCTAGAGAAGAAACTAGGTAAGGCCTAAAAACAAGAACAAAGATTGTGACACGCATTTGTTGCAATGAAGGCTGCATACAAATTTTGTGCTGCTTGTTCCTTTATATGTTTGCAGCCTGTAGTCAGTGGTAAGCATGGGACACATGGGATACACCCATAGATCATTTAGTCCTTCAAGCTTGCTTTGCCCATCTGTCTGTCCTCTCCAGTGGATGATCATGGTACAATTCAAGAACAGGGTAGTTTTTCTGGTGTCCTGGCCAATATTTATCCTTTAATGAACAAATCAGAAGAGGTTATTTGGTAACTGGTCATCAGCATCATTTTTTTTAGGGGCTTATAAACTGGCTGCTACATTCCCTTCATTACAATAGTGACCGCACTTCAGAAGCGCTTCATTGGTCTGAGATATCTGTTTGTCATGAAAGATTATCTGTAAATATGAGTCTTTCTTTTATGGGTAAATCTGGGTATATGGCTTCTATCATTTTTAAGACTACGGTGAAGAATTATTACTATCATTTAGATATGTTATTATATAACTGAGGTGGCAGATATATAATTGTTGCCCCCATATTGCAGGGCACCACTAGTCACATTCAGTCAATTAGAGTATCTGCCAATTACCTCTACCCTCTGTTTCATGCCATTCATGCAATTTTCTAACCAGCTTAATAATTTGTTCTCAATTCCATGAACATCAATTTTCACTAATGAGTCTTTTAAAAGGTACCTTGTTAAATGGCTTCTTGAAATCCATATAACTAACACCACAAATATTCCACTTCCAATGCTTTAATCAACTCATCAAAAAAAAGCAATCTAATTCAACAAGCATGACTTTATCTTAACATTTTCAAAATGTCACCTTATCCTTAATTACAGGTTCCAGTAATTTCCCAGCAACAGTTGGTAGGCTAACGGCTCCACAATTCCTTGGTGTCATGCTCACATTTCTAAAAGAACGAAGTGACATGCACAATTTTCCAATCTAACGGAATGATTGCCAAATGAAAAGAACTTTACAAAATTATAGTTAGGCTGTCTGCAATGTTCTTGGTTGCTTTTTTTAAATCCATGGAATGAAGGAAGAGAATTTATCCTTGAAGACCATTTTTTCCTGATTTTCTCTCTCTCTCTGTGGGTAGCTTTCCTTACCCTGTATAGTCTCTACTCAATCTCCCCAATAGCCTGAAAACCAAAGGGAATGGTAACTACTGTGCCCACGAGTGGAAGCAAAGGAGTGGGAGGGACCAGGTTGCAGTGTCAAAAAAAAGATTCAATCACATCACGAGGTCAAGAATAGTTAGCAATATATCACTTTAAGATGTTAGCCATCAGTCTCTGAACTCCAGCATTCTCCTGAACAGCATTCCTCTAACAAACACAATTTGCAATTGAACAGGTTCCTTTCTCTCCAGATACCTATTCAAATTGCCCACTGACTGCAAACCCTCACATACTCACGCTCATGCTATTGCTTATCTCACATCCATCCCTCAGAGTCACCTTCCACAAATTTTTCCTTCTTTACACACTGCATTTCTCACACTCAGAACTTGCTTTCTCTCAGTACAGCAAAAGAGAGTTCAGGGAGCAGCAGAGAACATGGGAGTCAGCACATAAATCAGCACGATGGCATAGATATTAGGCACCATGATAGAGAAGTGGAAATCTCCCACACACCTGGAGACAAAATAAGATATGGTGCTTGATACTTAACAATCATTCATTTTTAATTGCTTTTGCTTTGAAAAGAATCTACACCCAGTTAGACTTTGACACTTTCCCATAACAGGCCCAATCAGTGATGAGCATCTCCAAAAACTATTTTATGGTCGATGGAAGAGCTGGAGCAAGAGGAGGCCAAGGAATCCTCAGGCTAGGTTGTGCACTCTGAGAGACAGCACTGCTGACTCCAACAATGCAGATACACATATCTTGGAGAGACAGCAATAGAGACATTACATTGTCATGTGTTGAGGAGCGCATTACATACAAGCAGCAGCATGTGCCAGTGACAGGGACAGCCTGTCAAGCACAGGGTTTACAATATGGTATTTGGGATTAGAAAGTGGAATTAGGAAGAAATAATGAGATGAGAAAGGAATAAACGAGTCATTCTTAGGTTGACTGGCTGTGGCTAGTGGGACAACACAAGGATTAAAGCTTGGGCCCCAGTTATTTACAATCTATATCAATGATTTGGTTGTGAGGACAAAATATAACATTTCCAAGTATGCTGATGACACAAAACTAGGTGGGAATGTGAACTGTGAGGAGGATGCAAAGATTCATTGTGTATATTCAAGGCAGAGATCAAAATGTGGCCAAATGGACCACCCAAAATGACGATTTATACGCTGGGATAATTGGACCAGCATTGAAGCAGGCAGGCTGAAGTCTCAAGAAAAGGACAGAGATAAACAGGCTGCAGCTCAGATGACTGAATATACAGAAAATAGGCCATCCAAAGGCAATGGACACTCTCTGGTCAAACCAGACAAAGGGAGCCTTAACCCTTTATTTGGGAGGGAGGAATGAAAACCTACCAGCACCTATAGGCACGGCTGTTGGGTACACACCCAGAAATCAATGTGACAGCACCTGATTAGACTCTTACAAATCAGGGTGATTAAGCCCTGGATCGACTGATTGACAAGAATCAAGAGACTGTCCAAAACGATGTAAAACCAAAGAGGAATGAAAGGAGGCTGCACAACAAAAGGATCTCTCTCTCTCTCTTACTCAATGAATGAATGACAACAACGGTGACTATCACCAGCAATGACCAGCACGAGAAGAGCAAGCACACCGAGAAAGGAAGGAAGATCAGAACCAGAGTATCAGACCAGACCAAAGGATCAGACTACGCAGAGGACTATGGAGACCAACATGTGGATAAAGGCAAATCATGTAAAAGTTAAGTCAAGGTCTGGTATTGTACTTGAACTTTAGTATTGTGTAAGATAAATTATTGATTGGTTGCATGATTAATAATTGTGTTCGAATAAATACCATTGCACTAACAAGAAGTCTATTCGCAATTCTTTGTCCACCACATAAGGGTTAAAACACACCATGCAGTAGCACAGCAACAAATTGATCAAGTGATTTGGAGAAAGTGTGGAAAAATGGCTCTGAGGTAGAAAATCAGCCATGATGTAGTTGAACAAATCATGCAGGCTTGAGGGGCCAATTGACCTTCTTCTGTCCTAGTTCCTACGCCTCTTTATAATATTTGTTTTATTTGATAGTAAATCTGCTAGCTTTCGGCGTTTGTGCCTTCGTCAGGCAAATGAACACCTCATTCGCCTGACGAAGGCACAAACGCTGAAAGCTAGCAGATTTACTATCAAATAAATCGGTTGGATTTAAAATTGCTGTTGCCAGACTCTTACTTAGTTTACCCCAGTCCAATGCCGGCATCTCTACATTATAATATTTGCACCAGAGGACTCATTTGATTTTCTGTATCAATATACAGGGTATATGTTTATTTCAATGAATGAAACATTTTTTTGAATCCCACATTCTTCTAGCCTCCAATTATTTGCATCTCAAGTTCCACTTGGACAGTGATCTTCAGGTGAATGGCATGAAAGGGCAAACAGAACCACTGACGCACACATGGAGCAACTACACAAACCTGGACATTTCTTTTTCTAACTCTTATCTTTTCTCTCGCTGTAGTTCTAATCCTCTCTGAGGCAAAGTGTTATGCAGGACACTGTAGACCATTAAGAAATCCATAATGGGATACATTTATTGATGCCCCCCCCCCCAAGTGTCCTCGCTCCTGAATCGCAAATTTAGCAACTCAGTGACTTGTTCACAGATGGCTTTTGTGGTCAAATGGCTGCAATTGTATCTCGCCTCTGTATAAGTGGTAGGCCTCCTCACAGGAATTATCAGAGGTAATGGTGAGACAGGAAGAGAAGCCATTGCAGGTTATTAACTGATTATGATTAGACAGATAGGAAAGAAAGCACATGAAAGCAAACCCACCCAGCAGAATGACAGTGAAGAAACATTGGGGCAGAATGATGTGGCCAGCCATGTCAAAGGAGGACAAGAAGGACAAGGAGGGGAATGTTCAGTTTTGCCACAGTTACATGAAATTTCATTTGTGATTTCACTAAGAACTATTTTGACACAGCACATTAGATGCAAAATTTGATTGAAAAGATTCCAGTATGGAGTGCAAGAAAGAAGGGAATGGATTTCTGAGACACGATTCACAGACTTTTGGGAAGAAAGGAAGATTGGAGATGGGGAAAGTTTGCAAGGATGATGGGATCAAGAATCTGTTTCTGAGAACAAAAGGTAATAACTGTACTTTTAAAAGGAGCGAAAGAACTCTTTACAATATAGCCTAACATGCTGGAGCAGGAGGGGAAGCAGGGTCATCAGCAGTTTAGTGGTAATAGCATTGAGGGAACAGCAGGTAGATCATCCCGTGGACAAAATGAGCTCAAGAGTGGGTAGGCGATAGACAGGAGATAAAATAGGAAAGGTTGCAAGGACAAGGGCAAAGGGGAGCATTAAAAGAAATTGAGTGGAATTTAGAGCATTGAGCACATAATGGTTGTCAAAGTGTGTTTCAATCAGGCCCACTCTTGAGCATTCCCAGCTTCATTCTTGCCCTCATGGCTGCTAATTAGTTGCCAAACGCCCCCAAACAGAATCAACATATATGTTTGTATACATATATATCTCACACATTGGTTAGCAGCGGACGCATACCAATACTCATGGAGACTTTCACATCACCATCACATGCCATGGGAGAGCACAGTGGCACAACGGTTAGCACCACTGCCTCACAGCTCCAGCAACCCAGGTTCGCTTCTTGGCTTGGGTTACTGTGCAAATTCCAACAGACATTCTCCCCCTGTCTGCATGGGTTTCCTCCAGGTGGTCTAGTTTCCTCTCACAGTCCAAAGGTGTACAGGTTAGGTTGATTGGCAGGGGCTAGCTAAGGTAAAAGCACAGGGTTTTGGGGATAGGGCCTGAATGGGGCTGTGGTTAGTGCAGACCCGATGGGCTGAATGGCCTCCTTCTGCACTGTAGGATTCCATGATATATATAATCCAGGCATCACTATTTTCTTACCAACATCAATAGTATGGTACCCTCAGAGAATGTGATAAAAAGACGTTAGTTACATCAGAATTAACCATTAATTCCTCTGCAAAAGTGTGCAAGATTCAGCTGCTTTTGTTGCTGGAATTAATTTTCGGAGCTGAAAACTTCTGCTCATGGACAGTTCTTTTCAACATTTCCCCAGATTTGTTATGTGAAATGTCTACAGAAGATACAAGATAAATAGCACACCTGGATGATGTACAAGACATCATTTTTGCAACAAATATTTTAAGTGCTGTTTCTTTCATAAATCACACGAACATCATTTTGATTGCAACAAAAACTTCACAGCTGATGATATATTAGCTCCATCATCTCATGAAGTGAGAGATCCATCACAGCTGAGAAAGTCTGGGAAGTGCATAGAGTCAGTAAAGTTTTACAACACCAATTTTAAATCCAACTAATTTATTTGATAGTAAATCCGCGAGCTTTCGACATCATGCGCCTTCGTCAGGCAAATGCAGCGTTCTGATCTGCAGAGGCACTCATATCCACACAGACAGTTACAGATTGCTGATTAGAATGCGAATCCTTACATCTAACCTGCTATTCAAGTGTTAAAGTGGCTAACAATGTGTGTGAAGGGAATCCTGAGCTTTGGTTAGAGAATTGTGTATTTTCTCCAGACAGCACAGTAAGTGAGGTTTTTTGCTAATGCAGGCAAGTTACGGGGGTTACAGATAGTGTGACATGAAGCCAAGATCCCTGTTAAGACCGTCCTCATGTGTGCGGAACTTGGCTATCAGTCTCTGCTCAGCAACTCTGCGCTGTCGTGTGTCACGAAGGCCCCTTGAAGAACGTTTACCCGCAGGTCGGAGGCCGAATGCCCATGACTGCTGAAGTGTTCGCCCACAGGAAGGGAACTGTTTTGCCTGGTGATTGTTGAGCGACGCTCATTCATCTGCTGTCGTAGTGTCTGCATGGTCTCCCCAATGTACCATGCTTCGGGACATCCTTTCTTGCAATGTGTTAGATAGACAATTAGGGATCTTGGCTTCATGTCACACTATCTGTAACACCCGTAACTTGCCTGCATTAGCAAAAAACCTCACTTACTGTGCTGTCTGGAGAAAATACACAATTCTCTAACCAATGCTCAGGATTCCCTTCACACACATTGTTAGCCACTTTAACACTTGAATAGCAGGTTAGATGTAAGGATTCGCATTCTAATCAGCAATCTGTAACTGTCTGTATGGATATGAGTGCCTCTGCAGATCAGAACACTGCATTAGCCTGACGAAGGCGCATAGCGTCGAAAGCTCGCGGATTTACTATCAAATAAATTAGTTGGATTTAAAATTGGTGTTGTAAAACTTTAGTGAGTTTACCCCAGTCCAACGCCGGCATCTCTACATCAAGTGCATAGAGTGCTACATTTGTCGAGGTAGCCATGAGTATTATAACTATGTGAGACTCTGTTGGGTCAGCAATTTAAAGTAAAATTTATCACTTTGTCTGAAGCATTCTTTTCCAGTGTTTAAAATATGTTGTTGTTAGTTGGTTTGTAACAGTAAAAGTTCTAGCTTTCCCAGTGGTTAACTTTCAATTGGCATGTGGGGATTATTTTCTTTTTAACAAGGTTATTGTCCCTTGGGTAGTTGTAATATATCAAAATTTTACTATTAAGTTCTGATTGGCAGTCAGTGATTAGTGGGTTCCAGAGGGATCTGTGTTGGGACATCAACTGTTCACTTTATGTTAATGATCTGGAAGATAGAACTGAATGTATTTCCTTCAAAATTGCAGATGATAGAGTTGGCTGGGAGGATGAGCTGTTGAGGAGGATGCAGAGGCGCTTCAGTGTGATTTGGACAGGCTGAGTGTGTGGGCACGTACATAACAGATGCAGTATAATGTGGATAAATGTGAGGTTATCCACTTTGGTAGCAATAATAGGAAGACAGATTATTACTTGAATGGGTGTAAATTAGGAGAGGTGGATATTTACCAAGACCTCGGTATCCTTGTGCATCAGTCGCTGAAAGTAAGCACGCATAGAACATAGAACATAGAACATTACAGCACAGAACAGGCCCTTCGGCCTTCGATGTTGTGCCGACCAATATAAAAAGCAATGCCCCTCCAAACTAAACCATTCCTTTCTCTTCCATATACTTATCAACTAACCTCTTAAACGCCACCAAACCTGGCGCATCTACAACTTCTGCAGGCAGGGCATTCCACTCCCGAACCACCCTTTGGGTAAAGAACCTACCTCTGATATCCGTCCTATAACTATCACTCCTTAATTTAAAGCTGTGTCCCCTCGTGCTAGCTTTCTCCATCCTAGGAAAAAGGCTATCACTGTCCACCTATCTAAACCTCTAATCATCTTATATGTTTCGATTAGGTCCCCTCTTAGCCGCCTCCTTTCTAACGAAAACAACCTCAAATCCCTCAGCTCTCTTCATAAGACCTGCCCTCCATACCAGGCAACATCCTGGTAAACCTCCTCTGTACCCTCTCCAATGCCTCCACATCTTTCTTATAAATGCGGGGACCAGAACTGTACACAATACTCCAAGTGCAGCCACACTAGAGTTTTGTACAGTTGCAACATGACGTTGCGGCTCCGAAATTCAATCCCCCTACCAATAAAAGCTAAGACTCCATATGCCTTCTTAACAACCTTCTCGACTTGACTGCCTACTTTCAGGAATCTATGCACATACACACCAAGATCCCTCTGTTCACCAAGACTACTAAGAATCCTACCATTACCCCTATACTCCACACATTTATTATTCCTGCCCAAGTGCATTACCTCACACTTTTCCACATTAAACTCCATTTGCCACCTCTCGGCCCAGCTCTGCAACTTGTCCAAGTCTCTCTGCAAACTATAACACCCCTCTTCACTATCTACCACTCCACCGACTTTAGTGTCATCTGCAAATTTACTAATCCATCCTTCAATCCCCTCATCCCGATCATTTATAAAAATTACAAACAGCAGGGGCCCCAAAACAGACCCCTGAGGTACACCACTTGTCACCGAACTCCAAGATGAATATCTCCCATCCACCACCACCCTCTGTCTTCTATCTGCTAGCCAATTCCTAACCCAATTAGCTAAATCACCTCTATCCCATACATCTGCATTTTCTGCAGAAGTCTTCCATGGGCCACCTTATCAAACGCCTTACTAAAGTCCATATATACCACATCAACCGCCTTACCCCCATCCACCTCTTTAGTCACTTTTTCAAAAAACTCAATGAGGTTAGTAAGGCACTACCTACCCTTCACAAAACCATGCTGACTATCCCCAATCAATTCATTTCTCTCTAATAACTATAAATCCTATCCCTAATAATTCTCTCCAATACTTTGCCCACAACAGAAGTAAGACTCACTGGCCTATAATTCCCTGGAAGGTCTCTCTTCCCCTTCTTAAACAATGGGACCACATTCTCTATCCTCCAGTCCTCCGGAACCACACCCGTAACCAACGAGGACCTGAAGATCAGAGCCAGAGGCTCTGCAATCTCCTCTCTTGCCTCCCAGAGAATCCTAGGGTAAATCCCGTCTGGCCCAAGGGACTTATCCAACTTCAAACCCTCGAGAGTATCTAGCACATCCTCCCTATCTACTTCAATACTTTCCAGTTTGCTACCCCGTACCTCAGTGTTCTCCATAACTACATTTACATCACCCTGCGTGAATACCAAAGAGAAATATTTATTCAGTGGCTCTCCAATCTCTTCAGCCTCCACGCACAACTTCCCACTGCTGTCTATGACTGGTCCTAATCTTGTCCTAACCAATCTTCTATTCTTAACATATCTAAAGAAAGCTTTAGGATTCTCCTTAATCCTATCAGCCAAAGTCTTCTCGTGTCCTCTCTTAGCTCTCCTCACTTCACTCTTTAGCTCCCTCCTGGCTAATCTATAGCTATCCATTGCACTAACCGAGCCTTCAAGCCTCATCCTGACATAAGCCTCCTTTTTCCTTTTAACCAGCAAATCAACTTTTTTCGTACACCACGGTTCTCTTACTCGACCATTTCCCCCTTGCCTGACAGGGACATACTTATCAAGGACTCGCAGCAGCTGCTCCTTGAATAAGCTCCACATTCCAGATGTTCCCAGTCCCTGTAGTTTCCTAGTTCAATCTATGCACCCTAATTCTCAGGTACATCAATCAGCAAAGAAGGCAAATGGTATTGTTAATGGGAGTTTTCTCTCGAGATATATAATGTTATATATATACGTTTGTTATATATATATGTTTCTACATATAATGTTAAACTTAAGCTAATAAAAAAGCTCATGAAACGCAGTCTACTGATTGATAAGGTTGTTCAGAAGATGTACAGTATGTTAGCTTTAATTGGTAGAGGGATTGAATTTTGGAGCTGTGAGGTCGTGTGGCAACTGTACAAAACTCCGGTGCAGCCACACTTGGAGTATTGCTTACAGTTCTGGTCGGCACATTATAAGAAGGATGTGGAAGCATTGGAAAGGGTGCAGAGGAAATTTACCAGGATGTTGCCTGGTATTGTAGGAAGGTCTTATGAGAAAAGGCTGAGGGACTTGAGGTTATCTTCATTAGAGAGAAGAAGGTTAAGAGGTGACCTAATTGAGGCATATCAGATGATGAGAGGATTAGATAGGATGGACAGTGAGAGTCTTTTTCCTCAGATGGTGATGGCTAACACGAGGGGACATAGCTTTAAATTAAGGGGTAGTAGTTATAGGACGGTAGGGTAGTAAGGGTGTGGAATGGTCCGCCTGCAACAGTTGTGGACTCGCCAACTTTAAGGGCGTTCAAATGGTCAGCGGATAGGTATATGGATAATATTGGAATAGTTGCGGTTAGAGGGTCATTAGATTGGTTCCACTGGTCGGCACAACATTGAGGACCGAAGGGCCTGTACTACGCTGTAATGTTCTATGTTCTATGTAAGTTCCATGATAATTTAGATAATGAATATCAGCTTTTAACCATGTCACAGACCAACAGTTATATTGTTACTTATACAGAAAAATCAATTAATTAGAAGCTATTAACATGTTGTTGAAATTATTAGCCTCTGATTGTTACATTGAGTTTAATACATTCATGAATTTCTGTTGGAAAGCGACTATTTTCATATGGACTGTTTTTCTTCCATATTTGTTAATATTCATAACATATGAATTATAAATAACTGTATTTGGAACAAATACTTATTGTTTAAAATAAACTGAAGCATAATTGCTATACTTTTATACTGTGTACTTCAATTATGTTCACTTTATGATGTTATACAGGAAACTTTCCAAGTGGCAAAGGAATACATTATAAAACAGCATTATATTGCTCAAGTGCCCTTCACTGTCCCATTAATTCTAGCTTCAGCTGAAAGAACAATTAAGTGATCACTTGAGGTTCTAAAAAACGACAGGTGGAATTCTTTTTGTCTAAGTCTGGTGGCACTTCTCCCACTGGTAGCAATGGCAGGAAATCATGCCCGATTCCACACTTTGAGCCTTATTAATTATGCACAGGCAAGAATCTCTCCGAATCACAGGAGGTAGAGAGGTGATTCATCCACATGCCATCAGCTGGTGGGCTCAAAGGTTTGGGCCATATGGGAAGCTAGTGCCCAGGAGGTCAGTGTGGCTAGCAATAGCTATATTGTAGGATGGAGATTATGTTAGGAGGTAATGAGGGCATTTATAAAAGGCAGTACATTAATCATGGGGGATTTTAACCTTAATGTGGATTGGGAAAATTAAATTGGCAGAATAGCTTTGAGGAAGAATCCATAGAGTGTATTCAGGACAGTTTCCTAGAACAAGATATTGTTGATCCAGCCAGAGAACATGATATTTTGGATCTGTTAATGTACAACGAGGCAGCGAAAGTGAACAATCTCAGTGTAAAAAATTCCCTTAGGAAACAGTGACCATAACTTAGTAAAAATTAGCATTCCATTTGAGAGCGAGAAACTTGGGTCAGAAATAACTGTGCTAAATCTATGTAAGGATAACTATAAAGGAACGAGGGCAGGATTTACTTGGACAAGTTGCAGAGCTGGGCCGAGAGGTGGCAAATGGAGTTTAATGTGGAAAAGTGTGAGGTAATGCACTTTGGCAGGAACAATAAATGTGTAGAGTATAGGGCTAATGGTAGGGCTCTTAATAGTGTTGAGGAACAGAAGGATCTTGGTGTATGTGTCAATAGATCCCTGAAAGTAGGCAGTCAAGTGGATAAAGTTGTTAAGAAGGCATATGGAGTCTTAGCTTTTATTGGTAGGGGGATTGAATTTAGGAGCCGCAGCATCATGTTGCAACTGTACAAAACTCTAGTGCGGCCGCACTTGGAGTATTGTGTGCAGTTCTGGTCCCCACATTATAAGAAAGATGTGGAGGCATTGGAGAGGGTACAGAGGAGGTTTACCAGGATGTTGCCTGGTATGGAGGGCAGGTCCTATGAAGAGAGGTTGAAGGATTTGAGGTTGTTTTCGTTAGAAAGGAGGCGGCTAAGAGGGGATCTTATTGAAGCATATAAGATGATTAGAGGTTTAGATAGGGTGGACAGTGATAGCCTTTTTCCTAGGATGGAGAAAGCTAGCACGAGGGGACACAGCTTTAAATTAAGGGGTATGAGTTATAGGACGGATATCAGAGGTAGGTTCTTTACTCAAAGAGTGATTAGGGAGTGGAATGCCCTGCCTGCAGCTGTTGTAGATGCGCCAAGTTTGGTGGCGTTTAAGAGGTTAATTGATAAGTATATGGAAGAGAAGGGAATGGTTTAGTTTGGAGGGGCATTGCTTTTTATTTTGGTCGGCACAACATCGAAGGCCGAAGGGCCTGTTCTGTGCTGTAATGTTCTATGTTCTATGTTCTATGATTGGCCAGCATGGACTGGGAAAGGAGTTGATTGGCAATGCTAGAAATTTGTGAAAATACTTTGTGACTCACAACAAAGATATATCTCAGTGAGGAAAAAGGATTCTAGGAAGGGGATAAATCAAGCATGGTTAAGGAAGTTGATGAAAGAAAAAACATATAATGTAGCTAAGACTTGTGATAGACTGGAGGACTGGGAAAGTTTTAAAAACCAACACAAAGATAATAAAGAGGGAGTGAGTATACTATGAGGGTAAAGTTGCAAGTAATATTAAAACAAATAGCAAGAGCTTCTTTAAAGATATAAAAAGGAAGAAAGAGGCCAAAAGAGAACAAAGACCGCTTAGAGAATGAGACTGGAAAAATAATAATAGGGAATCAGGAAATGGCAGAAGAATTATTTGGATGAGAGTTTATTGGCCACACTCACCCCAATACTGGAAAATCCTGCCAAAGGTCAATAAAGCTTTGCATAATCTGTGTCCTGTCTGCTATGATTCCTGTGGCAAGAAAGATGGGAAATTCCGCCCTGTGTGTCAGTATTTATGGTAGAAGACACATTTAAAAACAAAATTAAATAATCAAGGTAGAGAGGAGGGAGGGAAATAAATACAATAAATGTTACTAGCGAAAAAGTACTAGAGAAACTAATGGGGCTAAAAGCTGAGAATTCACCGGACCTGATGATGGGTTCCATTCTAAAACATTAAAGGAACAGAGATAATATATACACTGCTAGTAATCTTCAAGAATCCTTAAATTCGGGAAAGATCACAGAAAAACTACCAACGCAACATCCTTACTCAAAAGGGAGGGAGACAAAGATCAGGTCAGTTAGCTTAACTTCTATAATTGGAAAATGTTCAACTCTGTTATTAGGAATGCAATAGCAGAGTGTTTAAAAATGTATAGTATCATCAAGCAGAGTCAGCCTGGCTTTATGATAGGGAAATCATGCCTGACAAATTTATTAGAATTCTTTGAGGAGGTAGTGAAAAGGATAGATAAAGGAGAACCCGTAGATGTAATATACACTGATTTCCAGAAAACATTGAATAGGGTGCTGCACAAAAGGCTACTTAATAAAGATAAAAACCATAGTGTTACTGAGCACCAAGCTCAAGATAAAGAAACATGGATAGAGGATTGGCTAATAAATAGAAGACAAGAGGTTGGGATAAAAGGGGCATTTTCAGGATGGCAACTGTAAATAATGGTGTGACAAGCATTAGTGAAGGAGCTACAATCATTACAATCCATATTAATGACTTGGACAAGGGAAGTGAAAGCACTATTGCCAAGTTTGTGGCTGTCACAATAATGGGTGAGAAAGCAATTTATAGAAAGATATACAAAAGTTAGGTGAGTGGGCAAAAACTTAGCAGATGGAATATAATGTAGGAAAATCTGAAATTATGCACTTTGAAAGGAAGAATAAAAATGTTGAATAGAATAGAAGGACTGCAGAAAATTAAAACAAAGAGGGATTTTGAGTCCTCCGACATAAATCATAAAAAGCTATCATGCAAGTTCAGCAGGTAACTGGGAAGGCAAATAAATTATTGGCCTTTATTTCAAAAGGAGTGGAATATAAAAAGAAAAAAGGAAGTCTTGTTAAACCTACAAAAGGTACTATTTGGACCACAACAAAAATAGAAGATGCTGGAAGATCGCAGCAAATTCTGACAGCATCTGTAGAGAGAGAATAGAACTAATGTTTAGAGTCCGGGTGACCCTTCATCAGAGCTACAGAAAAAGAAAATAGGACAAGATTTATATTGTAATGGTGGAAGGAGAGCAGAGTTGTGTAATTGACCAAGATGTTACAGGCTGCATGCCTGCTACATTTCTGCACTGTCCCCTCTCTACTTCTGATTGTGAGGTCCCTTAGTGCTGGACTGTCTGCCACCTGTGACTCATTTCACGGATTTCCCGAAACAAAACGGAAAGCTTCACATTGTTCCGATTTACAATGAGGATTAAGGACAACAGTGACCCTCACAAACCACAGCAGTCACAACACCTGAACCTTCATACAAACCATTCCTAACGTATCAGATTAATGAATCCTTTTCCTCTATTCTAGAGTCCAGTGAACAATGTGAAATCCCTTTGATTCCCTTGTTGTCAATGTTTCCTGCAACCTTCTCAGGATCCACATTCCTACCCTTCAGTCTTCTCTTTGCTTTCCAGGATTTGTCATCCTTCTGCATAGATCCCTGAAAGTAGGCAGTCAAGTCGAGAAGGTAGTTAAGAAGGCATATGGAGTCTTAGCTTTTATTGGCACAGGGATTGAATTTCGGAGCCGCAACGTCATGTTGCAACTGTACAAAACTCTAGTGCAGCCGCACTTGGAGTATTGTGTGCAGTTCTGGTCCCCACATTATAAGAAAGATGTGGAGGCATTGGAGAGGGTACAGAGGAGGTTTACCAGGATGTTGCCTGGTATGGAGGGCAGGTCTTATGAAGAGAGGCTGAGGGATTTGAGGTTGTTTTCGTTAGAAAGAAGGCGGCTAAGAGGGGACCTAATCGAAACATATAAGATGATTAGAGGTTTAGATAGGGTGGACAGTGATAGCCTTTTTCCTGGATGGAGAAAGCTAGCACGAGGGGACACAGCTTTAAATTAAGGGGTGATAGTTATAGGAAGGATATCAGAGGTAGGTTCTTTAACCAAAGAGTGGTTTGGGAGTGGAATGCCCTGCCTGCAGCAGTTGTAGATGCGCCAAGTTTGGTGGCGTTTAAGAGGTTAGTTGATAAGTATATGGAAGAGGAGGGAATGGTTTAGTTTGGAGGGGCATTGCTTTTTATATTGGTCGGCACAACATCGAGGGCCGAGGGGCCTGTTCTGTGCTGTAATGTTCTATGTTCTATGTTCGTCACCCACCCTCATCTTGCATCCCATCTTTGGTCAAACTTCAAGCCAATCAAAATGGAGGGTCCAACAAGTCCAGCAGCATACTGTCCGCGTATAATGTCAGCATTGGAGCTAGAGGGTACAAACTGCTCTGTCGCAGCAATGTGGCATTCAGTGCAACAGCAGCAGCACAGCACTACCAGGGGTTGATTATGAATGTTGCACTCAGGCAAATGAGATCCACCTTGCGCACACCAATCTTTCACAAATACATTTGAGACTGATACGATTTCCTGCTGGAATGATGCAAATTGAAAGACATGGAGAGATTCTGGCCAGCATTGTTTTAATGAGCATTTGTGAGATGCAAATGATGTACATGTCAGCAGATAGTGGCGTAACCAACTGGCCATTAACCTGCTATTGGGAGAATTGTAACCTGTTTTTACACAGGTGGGTTTCTGACTTTTCTGCTCTCACTGGATTCCCTGTTCCCACAAAAACTCACCATGGACAGGATAGGAGAATTCTGGCCTATCAGCTTAAAACAATGATCACATACTAAAAAGAGAAAACATCTGAAAATGGATTTCAACTGTCATATGAAGGAAGTCATATGATCCCAAAGATGGGATGCAAGATGAGGGTGGGTGGAGAAGGATGACAAACCATGGAAAGCAAAGAGAAGACTGAAGGGTAGGAACATGGATCCTGAGAAGGTTGCAGGAAACATTGACAACAAGGGAATCAAAGGGATTTCACATTGTTCACTGGACTCTAGAATAGAGGAAAAGGATTCATTAATCTGATACGTTAGGAATGGTTTGTATGAAGGTTCAGGTGTTGTGACTGCTGTGGTTTGTGAGGGTCACTGTTGTCCTTAATCCTCATTGTAAATCGGAACAATGTGAAGCTTTCCGTTTTGTTTCGGGAAATCCGTGAAATGAGTCACAGGTGGCAGACAGCACTAAGTGGACCTCACAATCAGGTCAATGCAATATTGAATGCATATTACATAGCCTTTGTTCCTGTTTGGTTTATAAAGATAAGTAGTAAAATACAGTGGAGTCATTATAATAGAACATAGAACATTACAGCGCAGAACAGGCCCTTCGGCCTTCGATGTTGCGCCGACCAATTAGGAACAAGCAGTGACCCTCTTACCTAAACCATTCCCTTCTCATCCATAAACTTATCTACTAACCTCTTAAACGCCACCAAACTTGGCGCATCTACAACTGCAGCAGGCAAGGCATTCCATACCCTTACCACCCTCTGGGTAAAGAACCTACCTCTGATATCCGTCCTATAACTATCACCCCTTAATTTAAAGCTATGTCCCCTCGTGCTAGCTTTCTCCATCCTAGGAAAAAGGCTATCACGTCCACCCTATCTAAACCTTTAATCATCTTATATGTTTCGATTAGGTCCCCTCTTAGCCGCCTCCTTTCTAACGAAAACAACCTAAAATCCCTCAGCCTCTCTTCATAAGACCTGCCCTCCATACCAGGCAACATCCTGGTAAACCTCCTCTACCCTCTCCAATGCCTCCACATCTTTCTTATAATGCGGGGACCAGAACTGCACACAATACTCCAAGTGCGGCCGCACTAGAGTTTTGTACAGTTGCAACATGACGTTGCAGCTCCGAAATTCAATTCCCCTACCAATAAAAGCTAAGACTCCATATGCCTTCTTAACAACCTTATCGACTTGATTGCCAACAGACCAGGACCATCATGGTCCAGACAAATTCCATTTCTGGAATTTCTGCCTCAACTGTTTCACTGGGCATGGAGTTTCACAGATTCACAATCCTCTGTGTGAAGAAGTTCCTCCTCAACTCAGCCCTAAATCTGCTCCCCCTTATTTTGAAGCTATGCCCCCTAGTTTTAGTTTCACCCACCAGTGAAAAAAACTTCCCCACTTCTATCTTTTCTATTCCCTTCTTAATTTATATGTTTGTACAAGATCCGTCCCAATTTTTCTCAATTCCAATGAGTATACTCCAATCTACTCAGTCTCTCCTCATAAACCAACACTCTCAATTCTGGAATCAACCTATTGAATCTCCTCTGCACCCCTCCAGTGCTAGTATATCCTTTCTCAAGTAAGGAGCCCAAAACTACACAGAAATCCAGATGTGGCCTCATCAGACCTTATACAGCTGCAACATAACCAAAGCTCCATCCCTTCGGCACTAAAGGACAAATTTCCATTTGCCTCCTTAATTACCTGCTGCACCTGCAAACCAACATCTTGTCAGTCATGCACAAGGACACCCAGGTCCCTCTACACAGCAGCATGCTGCAATTTTTTGCCATTTAAATAATCGTTATTCCTGCCAAATTGGTTGACCTCACATTTACCAACATTGTACTCTGTCTGTTAGACCCTTGTCTACTTATTTAATCTATCGATATCCCTTTACAGATGTTCAGTGTCCTTTGTACACTTAGCTCTGTCACTCATCTTACTGTCATCTGCAAACTTGGACACACTACACTTGGTCCCCGGTTCCAATAATCTATGTAAATTGTAAACAAATTACGCTAATTGTTTGCTTTCTATCTGCTAACCAGTGTTCTTTCCATCTCAAGACATTACTTGGATCCCATGTACTTTTACTTTCCATCATAGTCTGTTAAGTGGGATCTGGTCGAGAGCCTTCTGTAAGTCTAAATAAACTACATCCCCTAGTTCTCCTTGGTCAATTCTATTAGTTACATCTTTGAAGAATTCCAGTAGATTCATCAAGCGTCATTTTCTTTTGTAATTCCATATTGATTTTGTCTGATTATATCACTGCCTTCCAAATGTCATCTCACTCCAAGAAGGATGTGGAAGCCACTGAGAGGGTGCAGAGGAGATTTACAAGGATGTTGCCTGGATTGGGAAGCATGCTTTATGAGGATAGTTGAGGGAGCTAGATCTCTTCTCCCTGGAGAGACGAAGGTTGAGAGGCGACCTGATAGAGGTTTATAAGATGTTGAGAGGAATAGATAGGGAGGGTTCTGGGAGGCTATTTCTCAGGGCTGAAGTGTTCACTACAAGAGGACACAGGTTTAAGATGTTGGGGAGCA
Source organism: Sphyrna mokarran (assembly GCA_024679065.1). Taxonomy (NCBI): domain Eukaryota; kingdom Metazoa; phylum Chordata; class Chondrichthyes; order Carcharhiniformes; family Carcharhinidae; genus Sphyrna; species Sphyrna mokarran. Next base: position 2,170,504 of record JAGIQG010000019.1, read on the forward strand.
GGTACAGAGGAGATGTCAGGGGTAAGTTTTTCACTCAAGAGGGTGGTGACTGAGTGGAATCGGCTGCTGTTGGTGGTGGTAGAGGAGAACTCGCTGGGGTCTTTTAAGAGATTTCTGGATGAGTACATGAGATTTAATGGGATTGAGAATTATAAATAGGCCTAGTAGTTATGGATATGATCAGTGCAACTTGTGGGCCGAAGGGCCTGTTTGTGCTGTAGTGTTCTATGTTCCATAACTGCAGGAAAGATAGGAACAATGAAATAACTTTAAGACTCAGACATTCAGTAATAATGTTAATATAGAAAATGATACAGTTTCTACATTTTTCATCATGAAAATTTCTGTACGTACCGTTAAGCTAACGCTCTCAATGTCAATATCATCTGGTACAAACATGGTTTTAAACGTTTTTACATCTGTAATGTCACCAATCTTGAACGAGCCGAACTGTTGCAAGTACCTTCCATAACACTGCCACAAGGCCAACTTATAGAACTGAAAGTGAATACCAACATTTATCAAATATCATTCAAATACAGCATAAAAATCAAAATATTTACAAGAATATAAGCCTCCTTACAACATTAATAAATAAACTTAAAAAAAAGGAGTGCAATATTCTCAGGCCCAATAAGGCTGACAAAAGGCAGCAACCTGGAAAGAGCTGAAAGGGCAGAAATTATCACTTGATAGAAAGCAGAGCAAGTGTGATGCCCAAGTTTCCATGGAAAGGCAGGAGGAGATAGGAGACCAGCTGGTCAGACCAAGCAGGAAAGAATGGAGATACAGCAAGTGTAAATAACCGTAGTCCCATATACGTGACTGTTATGTCACAAGAAGATCAATCACCTGATAGGATCTGGCAAGGTAAAGGTACAACACAGTAAGCTTGCAGGCTTGCATATCTCTAAAGATAAATACGTCATGGAGAAAATGGAGTCCTTCCAGTCAACTGACAATGTTGAGGCATTTGTACTGGCAGTCAAATGTATGATAGTCTCTGTCAAGGACATTAGTCTTTCAGAATTGACTCCTGCATTACCAGTGCTGTCTAGCTGCAGAAGCCATTCCTGCAGCACCATGATGGATTTGACATAGTGCGTGTTTTTTTTAAGATGGAGAGAAATACAGCAGTTAACATGCATATATAGATAGTGAAGAGGGGTGTTATAGGTTACAGAGTGACTTGGACAAGTTGCAGAGCTGGGCCGAGAGGTGGCAAATGGAGTTTAATGTGGAAAAGTGTGAGGTAATGCACTTTGGCAGGAACAATAAAAGTGTAGAGTATAGGGCTAATGGTAGGGCTCTTAATAGTGTTGAGGAACAGAAGGCTCTTGGTGTATGTGTCAATAGATCCCTGAAAGTAGGCAGTCAAGTGGATAAAGTTGTTAAGAAGGCATATGGAGTCTTAGCTTTAATTGGTAGGGGGATTGAATTTAGGAGCCGCAGCATCATGTTGCAACTGTACAAAACTCTAGTGCGGCAGCACTTGGAGTATTGTGTGCAGTTCTGGTCCCCACATTATAAGAAAGATGTGGAGGCATTGGAGAGGGTACAGAGGAGGTTTACCAGGATGTGCCTGGTATGGAGGGCAGGTCCTATGAAGAGAGGTTGAAGGATTTGAGGTTGTTTTCATTAGAAAGGAGGCGGCTAAGAGGGGATCTTATTGAAGCATATAAGATGATTAGAGGGTTAGATAGGGTGGACAGTGATAGCCTTTTTCCTAGGATGGAGAAAGCTAGCACGAGGGGAAACAGCTTTAAATTAAGGGGTATGAGTTATAGGACGGATATCAGAGGTAGGTTCTTTACTCAAAGAGTGATTAGGGAGTGGAATGCCCTGCCTGCAGATGTTGTAGATGCGCCAAGTTTGGTGGCGTTTAAGAGGTTAGTTGATAAGTATATGGAAGAGAAGGGAATGGTTAGTTTGGAGGGGCATTGCTTTTTATTTTGGTCGGCACAACATCGAAGGCCGAAGGGCCTGTTCTGTGCTGTAATGTTCTATGTTCTATATATAGTAAGGCCCTCAACAGCATTAAAAGAATGAATAATTGACTAGCGTTGATAGATGAAATGAAGAGAGCTTTGCTTCTTCATTAAATAATGCCAAGGGATCTTTCACATTCATGTGTACAGACAAGCCAGACCTCAGTTTAATGTCTCATCTGAAAAAGCATTTACTGCACTAAAGTGATAGGGTTTGGACTCAAAACCTTCTGACACAGTAAACAGGGTGGAACCAAGCTGACATAAGTAAACAGATATTCATTGAACTGTTAGGAATCAGATCAGAAACTCCAAGGTATAATATGAAGTTAGGCTAGATCTGGACTTTTTTTGATTTTGGCATTATGATGAGCATATGGTATTTCATTCCAGGTACGATTTCACTGATCCCTTATATTAAAACAAACTTTACTTAAGAACACAGTTAGAATATAACAGAAAGAATTTGCATAACTTTTACCAATTAAAATACTTAAACATAATAAAGAATAATTCTTAACAGTTAGCCATCCTTAATGTTCCAATTTAAGAACTGTCCCTAAAGATATAAATCCTGCTTCACAAACAATTAGCACCAAAAAAAGAGATATGCTCAAGTGGATGTTAGACTTTCAGCTTTTTAACCTCTCTGGACAGAAACAGGAAGATACCTGCCTTCTCTGAGGGATCTTGGTGTGTATGTGCATAGATCCCTGAAAGTAGGCAGTCAAGTCGGGAAGGTTGTTAAGAAGGCATATGGAGTCTTAGCTTTTATTGGTAGGGGGATTGAATTTCGGAGCCGCAACGTCATGTTGCAACTGTACAAAACTCTAGTGCGGCCGCACTTGGAGTATTGTGTGCAGTTCTGGTCCCCGCATTATACGAAAGATGTGGAGGCATTGGAGAGGGTACAGAGGAGGTTTACCAGGATGTTGCCTGGTATAGAGGGCAGGTCTTATGAGGAGAGGCTGAGGGATTTGAGGTTGTTTTCGTTAGAAAGGAGGAGGCTAAGAGGGGACCTGATCGAAACATATAAGATGATTAGAGGTTTAGATAGGGTGGACAGTGATAGCCTTTTTCCTAGGATGGCGAAAGCTAGCACGAGGGGACACAGCTTTAAATTAAGGGGTGATAGTTATAGGACGGATATCAGAGGTAGTTTCTTTACCCAAAGGGTGGTTAGGGAGTGGAATGCCCTGCCTGCAGCAGTTGTAGATGCGCCAAGTTTGGTGGCGTTTAAGAGGTTAGTTGATAAGTATATGGAAGAGAAGGGAATGGTTTAGTATGGAGGGGCATTGCTTTTTATATTGGTCGGCGCAAGTTCTGTAATGTTCTATGTTCTCGAAGCATATAAGATGATTAGAGGTTTAGATAGGGTGGACAGTGATAGCCTTTTTCCTAGGATGGAGAAAGCTAGCACGAGGGGACACAGCTTTTTTATAATGGTCGGCCCAATTTTTATAATTGCTTTTTTATAATGGTCGGCGCAACATCGAGGGCCAAGGGGCCTGTTCTGCGCTGTAATGTTCTATGTTCTATGTTCTGGCTCCAGTACAGCAGTTTTCATGGACAGACCTCGCTTCAAACAGCAAAACTTCAGAGAAAGAAACCTAGGCCATGATTCTTCAAAAGCACTGAAAACTGTTCTAGATCATAACTGTTTCCTCACTTCAGCTTCTCACCCGAATCTTTGCACTCTGAGCACTGCAGAAGTCCCAGTCGTGAATCTCATTATAAGCCCGGGGACGGGGCCTATTCATGCCAGATAGTTCTGGAACTCTGCGCATACACAGTAGTCTCAATTCATCAGTCTCTCTGTTTGCTGGTCAGCTCAATCACTGGCCATTTTGGGACTCCTGCAGTGCTGTCCCTCCAGCCCCAACCCCATTCCCCATTCCCCGCCCCTCACCCATGGCCCAGTTGCGATCCCCACAACAATTCCCAGCCCAACCGTGACTTTCCCCACAGCCCACAGTATGCCGATTCCAGGTGCTAATCCCTGGCAGTGGCGATCCACGTCACTCCCCTCACTCCAGAAGACTCCCACCTGTTGATCCCCCTCTTGGGGTCAGACCCCTCCCCCCACCCCACTCCAGTAGACTACCACCACTTGCCCCACCCCCCAATCGCTGCCCTCCCTCTATCCCAGATTGATTCCAATGCAGTGAAATCACCCACCAATTACTCCTAGGCATTGCCCACAATAGGCCCCACCCCATTGACACTGCCTGATGCCTAGCGGGCAGTGCCAATGTGCCCTCGGGCATGGGTTCTTTGCCACTCGTGCAGAGCCAGGGAGCACAGGCTAGCATAGTGAGGGGGCACAGGCTGGCAGAATGCCCACACCCAGGGGCACCATCACCAACCCCCCACTCCCTGCCCCCATCCCCAGTCCTCCTAAGAGGCTCCGATTGCCTCCCCTTCATTCTGGCAGGAAGATTCAATCGGGATCTGAAAGTTCCCAATAATCACATTTTAAACTGTATTTGAAAAATGTTTTTCAAAGATTCATATTACTTACCCGCCTTCCTGTTGGTTTCCAGCATAGTCTGACTGGCGATTATTCACAGCTCTGGGAGATGCACATACGTGAATCCCGGAACAAGGTCGTCTGCATGCATCTCCCACCGCGACCCATCAGAAAAGTTATGAGTCATGATGGGAGAATCGCGGCCCTATTTTCTGCAGGTTCCAATCTTCAGAGAAATATGGAGCTATTTTTTCTCTTTATAGTTCCAAAGTAGCAACTAAACTGGGCTTCTCCCTGTGAGCCTAGCTGTACCTAATCACATAATTTTTTTTCTGTTAAAACCTAATCAAGCCCCACTCTGAAAAACCCCAGACAAAAATATTAAAATAATAACCCTGCAGTAGATCAGCAAATACTCCAGCAATTAGGATCAATTATGTTGCTGCAATAACAGAGATTGCTGATGACAGACCAAGCGGCACCGAGTTAGAGCAGACTGTTAAAAAGAAATCCTGTACAGAAGCATGGCTCAAATACATTCCTTAAAGGCACAGTATCATCATAGAACACAGTACCGTAGACAGTTTCAAGGATGTTTCATTACAAATAAAATATCTTATTCCATACTGATTGTATTCATAAATTAATTAAAACAGACGTACCTGCAATTTTTGAAGAAAATCCCCAACCTTCAGCAGTTTTTCTTGATAATAATGAGCTGGTAACAGCTTTTCATACATGTTCCAGATAGAAAATAACTCATTGGCTCTGATAAATTGAAACAGAGTTCTGATAAGTAATCAGTTTTGGTGGGTGCAAGAATTGGGTGTCTAAACTTCAAGATACAATTTTAAGTTGAGTACATATGTACGAGGTCATTAAATCATACATTTATAATATTAGTGGATCTCTTGTGGATGAAGTGATGATAAAAATTATATTTGCATGCCTTTGTTAAATTATCTCCCACTATCTAATTTCCACTTCATCTGAAGATGCTTGGTCTGGAATCTGTGTACAGATGAAGTGAAAATTAGACAGTGGGAGATAATTTAACAAAGGCATGCAAATGTAATTTTAGAGATTGGCATTTCAGTGATGGGATTGAGAGATTAGAAAGTTAAATAAAAGTTATCAAGTGTAGCAAAATCGAAATGGGAGGAGCACTCCTGCCCTGCTTCTCTGTTACAAAAGGCAAAGTAAAAAACCTGCCTCTCACTTCTTCAGGTGGCCTCCATCAATCCTTTTACATGAGCATAGGCAGCCTGTTCTTAAAATTGGAAAAGGTGTTGAAGTTACATTTTACAGCTGTTCTTTGTTTAACTTTAAAATAGTCTATGCCACTATTCTTCCTACCAAAGTGCATAATCTCATACTTTTCCCACATTGTATTTCATCTGCCACTTCTCTGCCCATACCCCTAGCCTGTCCTAGTCATCTGCAAATTTAACAACTATGTCTGCAGTTCCATTTTCCAGATCATTAATGTATATTGTGAAAAGTTGTGGTTCCAACTCTGACCCCTGTGGAACACCATTAGCTGCCGGTTGACATCCTAAAAGGGACTCCCTTATCCTCATTTTCTCCCTTTCTATCTGCAGAAAAAGATGTCCTGAGGTATGGAATGATGAGACTATGCAGACAGTACCACAATGGATGAACAGAGACCGCTCGACAAATACCTGGCAGGAGATTTCCCTTCCCGTCAGGGAACACTTCAGCAGTGAAAGGTATTCAGCCTCTGATCTTCAAGTACGCATTCGCTAAAGTGGCTTTCATGACACATGACAATGCAGAACTGCTGAGCAGAAACTAATTGCCAAGTTCTGCGTACATGAGGACAGCCTCAAACGGGATCTTGGGTTCATGTCACATTATTTGTAACCCCAATGACTTGCCCGGGCTTGCAAAATCTCACAAACTGTCCTGGCTGGAGACAATTCACACCTCTTTAACCTCTGCTTAACCCTCTCTCCACTCACATTTTCTGCAACTGTAAAGACTTGATTACCTATGAAGACTTGCATTCCAATCATTATCTTATAATTGAATTTGTGTCTACTTATCCCATTTGTGAACCGAACTCTTCACTCACCTGATGAAAGAACAGCGCTCCAAAAGCTCATGCCACCAAATAAACCTGTTGGACTGTAACCTGGTGTTGAGACTACTTACTATGCTTACCCCAGTCCAATGCAAACGTCTGCACATCATGCCTTCTGTCAGCCAAATTTCTATCCATGCCAGTAAAAAGAACAAGTAAAAAGACAGCACAGAAACAGGTGCTTCAGCCCTCCAAGCCTGCACCAACCATGCTGCCCAATTGATTTAAAACCTCCTACCCTTCTGGGGACCATATCCCTCTATTCCCATCCCATTCATAGGTTTGTCAAGATGCCCCTTAAAAGTCATTACTGTATCCGCTTCCACTACGTTCCCTGACAACAAGTTCTAGGCACTCACACTCTTTGTGTAAAAAAATCCGCCTTGTACGTCTCCTTTAAACCTTGCCCCTCACATCTTAACCTATGCCCCCTAGTAATTGACTCTTACACCCTGGGAAAAAACTTGTACCTTGCCTCTAACACCATTGGCTCTTAGCTTATTTACCAGCCTCCTGTAAGGCATTTTTTGGTCTTATGGTCAAAAAGTGCAGATTAGGTGCAGAATTGCAAAACCAAAAATTGATATTCAGTAGATCTGAGTTCTCCCAATACAAATACAGTGAAAAACTTTGCATTTATATAGCACTGTTAATCTTCCAGCGATCTAGTGGGCAGCAGGGGCTTATAGATATATGTTAAGTTCAGCTAACCTCTTCAAGTGTGGCCGATGCCAAGGTGTACATTAGGTCTACCAGATAAACTAGTTTAACAGCCTGACCCCCCACCAAGTTCAAAGGCAGGTGTTTCCCACCAGCACAGACTGGCCCATGCTTTACTGAGGTATTCCAGTGACACAACTGGCTGCAAGATGCAATTATAACGTGACAAGGTTTTCAGAGGCAGTTCGATTATAATTATAATAGAGGAATTTATAATGGCTAAACCTTTAACTGAAGCGTGGCAAATAAGGTTTTGCATCTCTGCAAATATAAATATTAATGGTACAGCACCTTTCAATCCAGATCAGTCACAACTCAGGGACAGAGATTTGATTTGATTTATTATTGTCACATGTATTAGTATACAGTGAAAAGTGTTGTTTCTTGCTCACCATGCAAAGAAAACAATGGGCTTACCTTGATCTTTCTCTAACCCTAGAACAAAGAGAAAGTACATTCATTTTGTAATTATTTTTCATTCACTTGTGGGACATCGGTGTTGCTGCTGGCCAGCATTTATTGCCCATCCCGACTTGAGAGTCAATTAGACTCTAAGTCACATGTAGAACAGACCAGATAAGGATGGTTGATATCCTTCCCTAAAGGACATTAGGGGACCAGATGGGTTTTTCCGACAATTGACAATGCTTTCATTGTCATTAATAGGTTCTTAATTCCAGATATTTTAAATTCAATTCAAATTCCATCTTCTGCCGTGGTGGGATTCGAACCCAGGTCCCCAGAACATTAGCTGAGTTTCTGGATTCACAGTCTCACGATAATACCATTAGGCCATGGCCTCCCCACCTTAAAATATTCTCCCCACTTGGAAATTACTTCTACCATCAGTTTGTGCTTGGTAACAGATCAAATTCACGCTGCATACACAAGGAAATAAGTTCCATTAAAAGACCTTCTGGGCCAAGGCACCACTGAGATTTGAACTCATGATCTCCTGTTTACCAGGCAGCTGCTTTAACCAACTAAGCCATAGTACCATCTAGTTGTAAATGCAACACTACATTCTGCACTCTTTCCTTTCCTTGTCTATGTACGATATGCTTTGTCTGCATAGTGCGCAAGGAACAATACTGTACACTAATAATGTGACAATAATAAATCAAATCAAATCAAATCCATATTGTTCTTAACTGATTTAAAATAGGGATCATGAGCTTTGGGAGTCCCTGGGAAGTGTGTAAATAGATGATGATATTGATGTACTTGTTTTTATCCTACAGGTGCTTAGGTCCACCTTGTTGTCTAACGAGGGGCATACACGCGATGGGTCGTGAGAGGGCTGCTCTTGGATTTTTTTCGAGAGTATCCTAGTGTTTCATGTCGTTAGTGTACGCTTGACCTGGACCCTTTGATGGGCAACACAACAACTCAGTGACTATCGCTGTGCTGTGCAGATACATGGATTTGGGCCTGTGTCTGTGGGAGTTTGCGCATTCTCCCCGTGCTTGCGTGGGTTTTCTCCGTGTGCTCCGGTTTCCTCCCACATCCCAAAGATGTGCTCTTAGGCTAATTGGCAAAACAAATTCTCCCTAAATTGTCTCAAATTGGGTTTTTTAATCCATAGATCTATAAACATAGTCTGGGATCGCGGGTAGAGGTGGGAACATCGAGGTGGCGGCACAGGCTCGTTGGGCCGAAAGGCCTGTTTCCCGTGCTCTTTTGTTCTTTGTTTATAGTATGTAGCAGAGAAGGAAAGGAGAGGGTGCAGAACAGTGTTACACTCAAGGCAGGGTGTAGAGAAAGATTAATTTGTGAGTTACAGTTGGTGTTAATGGGGTTGAATCTGAAGAGTGCCCAAGCAGGAGGCTGCCTGACCAGGCCTTGCTATGCTTGGCTCTGTGAGGAGTGGGTTTCTGCTCTTACCCTCTCATGTACGTGGTGTGGGAATTCACTAACTCCATATTTCTCATGAAGTGGTTGAGTCTTTGTTCAAGTGAAGATATCACAGGGTTTTTCTCATCAAGCTTCCCATAGAACCGGGCTGGCTTTCGCTCCATTGGGGCGGCGGGGTTAAAGCGCCTTCCCCAACCACCATCACAACTCCTCACCAAGCACAACACAAGCCGTTGCTCGGCGACCGCCAACGCCGCCCCCTTCGTCTCCCACGTGACAAACTCAGCCACTCAGCGCAAAGCCCAGGACTGATTGACAGCGGCGGTCCCCGCCCCCTCGTCTCCCAGGCGGCAGTCCAGCCACACCGTGCGAAAGCCCGGGGCTGATTGACAGCGGATAGCCGCGCCCCCATCGTCTCCCAGGCGACAGCCCAGCCACTCAGCGCAAAGCACAGGGCTAATTGACAGCGGCAATTCCCGCGCCATCGTCTCCCAGGCAACAGCCCAGCCACTCACTGCAAAGCCCAGGGCTGATTGACAGCGGCAATTCCCGCCCCATCGTCTCCCAGGCAACAGCCCAGCCACTCAGCGCAAAGCCCAGGCTTGATTGACAGCGGATAGCCACGCCCCCACCATCTCCTAGGTGACAGCCCAGCCACTCACCGCAAAGCCTGGGGCTGATTGACAGCAGATGGTCCCACCCTCGAACTCAGTAAAGTTTTGCAACACCAATTTTAAATCCAACCAATTTATTTGATAGTAAATCCGCGAGCTTTCGACACTATGTTGTGCCTTCGTCAGGCAAATGCCGTGTTCCCACCCTCGAACAGCAGAGCACTGCCTCTCAGAGGGCGGTGACAATAGGTACCTCAAAGTGATGACATGTTGGAGGGACGTTGGCCCCATAACATTAGGACTTGGAGTATTGGAATGAAGGTAATCGAGGTTCAAATAAATGGAATGAAACATAAATATACAATATTGCCACATGTTTAATGGTTCCCAGTCCAGGGTTTGAAGATAGGAATATGCACTGACTCCAATCACAATCTCCATCCAATATCACCAGGATTTTGCAGTCGCCTTCAAATCCAGGATGGTGCCAAAGAACGAGAGAATTGCAATCTTATTCAGATAAAGGGTGCAGAGATAAGCCCATCCATTGCAGGCCAGTCATTTTACCTTCAATGTTGGGGAAGCTTCCAGAAACAAGGGACCTAACCTCCCAGAATCTGGATTGTGAGATCAGTGCCTGGCAGAAAATATACATGGCGACCCAGTGGAAGTTCTGACATGTGGACCTATTTGGAATTTGCTCAGGAAATTTAAAATTCTGGTGGCCAATTCTCCTGTTCCCTGTCTCCAACTCTGATCCAGAGTCAGAGACTTCAACTTTATTCAGCAAATGTAAACAGATCAAAATCGGGACCAATAACTGGCTAACTCCACAACTGACCCACAACCAATCCCCCCGCCCAACCTTATGCATTCACTCTCTTCCTGACTACCAGCTTGAAATGACCTGACTCAATAACCCCCCAACCCAATGTGATTATTCCCTGAATACCCACCTAACCAACTACTCCCTGACGTAAGTTGATAAACCACAGCCATCCAACTGACTCAACCTACCTATTTCTTGACCTAATCTCTCCTTCAACCTGACTCAGCTTCCCTGACTTAATCTGACAATGTTCCCCAACTCCTCCAGCACAACAAAAGAATGACAGAATTGTTACGATACTTAGGCCATTCAGCCAATTGTGCCTGCACCAGCTTCCCTAATGAGCATTATGAGTTAGTGACAGTTTGTTGCCTTTCTCTCATAATCCTGCACACTATTTCTATTCAAAGAATACATCATACCTCCTGTATGCCTCAGTTGAACCTAGCTCAACCACGTTTCCAGGTAGTGCATTCCAGGCCTGAACTACTTGCTGCGTGAAAATAATTTTTACACTTTGCATTTGCTTCTTTTACAAATCACTTTAATTCTCTGCCCTCCCCCTTATGAGGGAAAATAGTTTGTTCCATCTACTATGTCTGGTCCTCTCATGATTTTGAATACCTCTACTCAATCTTCTCTTCATCTTTTCCTCTCCAAACGGCACACTCCCAACATTTCCAATCTATCTTCAAAACTGAAGTCTTTCATTCCTGCAACCATTTATGTAAACCTGCTCTGCATTCTCTCCAATATGTTCACATCCTTCCTAAGGTATGGCATCCAGAACTGTATACAATAATCCAGCTGAGGTCTAAATTGTCTACTATACAAATTCAGCATTACCTTATTGCTCTTGTACTCTATGCTGTTGTTAATGAAGTCTGATATTGAATGCTTTATAATTCTTTCCTCCTGCCATCTTTAATGACTAATGCATTATATACGCTAGTCATTAAAGTGTATAATTGTCTGCTCTCTGCACATCATTTAGAGTTGTCCCTCTCCCTGTTCAGAACACACTTTGGGCTACAGTCTCTTAATTTCTGCAGCTCTATTTATTTATTTATTTATTTCAGCCTTCAAGAAGACATTCTACTTTTCAGAAAAATATGCACTGCCCTGCACAGACTTCTTTTGCTCCTTACAAACCATAGATTTCAGGTGCAAAAAATTTGCTCCATTTCCCTTATTGGTCCTAAATCATTGACAGATATTCAGATATTAGATTGGAAAAATCCTTTTGTCCAGAGGTTCATTTCCAAATTATATTCTCTAACCTTTCACTATACTGCCCTTCACTTGTAATGACTCAGGAAAGGAAACATAGTTTATTTAGTGGTTTTATGCCAACACCTCATCTCTTTCAATTTAAGGAATACTCTGTATTTCTGTTGTTGCAGATCTCTTTTCAGAAACTAAGTATGGTCAAAATCTTCAGCTTATACAAAGACACACAAAGTCAGTGTTCTGGTGAAAGACATATCTTTATTTGACCATTGATCAAAGGGAGAGATTAGCAGTGAATAGTCCAATGCCTCTCTAAAAGAGAACATAGAACATAGAACATAACAGCACAGAACAGGCCCTTCGGCCTTCGATGTTGTGCCGACCAATATAAAAAGCAATGCCCCTCCAAACTAAACCATTCCCTTCTCTTCCATATACTTATCAACTAACTAGAGAAGCCTCACTAAAGTTACAGTACATCCATTAGGACAATTATACATTTTGCAAGTTTGCTTTTCCTGCCTTCCGTTAGTTACGAGCCAGTTATCATTAGTACAAATCAAACACTGTTAACAGTTGTCATATCCCTTTGCCAATTACAATATACCCTCTTACATCATGGGATTTCATTGGTCTGTAGAATATGGATGCTTCTTCCTCAGCACCAAGTTCATTCCCTAGCTATGACTGTAACTCTACATTCTGTACTCTTTCCTTTATTTCTCTACGAACGATATGTTTTGTCTTTATAGCATGCAAGAAACAATATTTTTCACTGTATGCTAATAAATGTGACAATAATTAATCAAATCAAACAAAGGTCAAAATTACTGTTCCCACCAACTCTCATTTAGTCTCATGGCTGAATCAGATAGTTGAAATTCTCATGTCTGAGAGGAACTGTCTGATCAGGACAATTTGAAGTGGCTTTGGAAACCAGAATGTTTGGAACATTATGATTAAACTATACACATTCAGTGGTTTCATTGTTCAGAAGAATGTGGTTCATCTTGCTCAGTCTTCATCCCATGATGCCTCACAGCAGCCTGCCTTTGGTTAAAATATACAATTACTTTAAAAATACAGCTAAACAACATCTTAAAATCCAAAATACAGACTTAAATCAAAAAAAATTGTTCAAATCATATACTTATTTAAAGTTCTTACAGTGTTCATACCATCTTCATGCAGACAGTTCCCCTGTTAGACTGTGAGATCATTACACTCAGTGTTGGTGGTTTATTGATGTCTTAAATCCCTAATTGTTTGAAAGTTCTTTATCCTGTCAAGAATTTTTCTAACACTGTTTCCCTACAAAAATGGATAAGTTCACATTTTTCCATATTATATTCTGTCTGCTTTGTTCTCACCCACTCAGCCTGTCTAAATCTTCTTGAAGTCACTTTGCATCTTCCTCCCACCAATATTGTATCATCAGCAAAAATGTCACAGAAACACCATTGCCTGAAAGTTTTCCTCACCCATCCCGACTTAGACATAATATTGTTGACCCTCATCATGAATGGGTCAGTATTCCAGAATTTTTTACCTGATACCAGTACTTCATCAGGAAGATCACTTGGTGCATGTGGCATCCCACCACCTTCAGAAAGCAAATACAAATGGACAATTTATATGGTTTGAGCCAGTGTCAGCTCCATCAGAAGAACAACAGTTCAAGCTGTAGACAATCAGAAGGGCAAACATATTGAATCTAGTTGAGTCTGGGTGACCCTTCGTCAGAACTCTGGCAAAAGGTATCCATACATGAAACATTGGCTCTATTCTCTCACTTGCTGAAATTTTCCAGCATTTTCTGTTTTTGTTTCAGATTCCAGCATCCGCAGTAATTTGCATTTACATTGAAATCAGCACCTTTGTCAAGTCATCCTCTTCATTGAGAAACATTAGAAAGTAACAAAATTCAAACATCAGACTTCCAGTACAGTTTCAGGCTTCTGAACAAAAACTTTCATGGATATGTTTCAATACACAAAGATCAAAATTTAGTTTCAATGTAATTTAAAAAAAAATGTTTTCCAACGTTAAAAATATTTTCAAGGCAATTTAAAAGTGATGGTGGCTAAAACAGACTGAATGATTTCCTGATCTCGATGTTGCGTTTCTGGTAATTTCTAATCATATACAATTATGTCAAAATTACAGCATGGAAACAGGCTGCTTGGATGAACCTATCCACGCTGATATCTTTCTTTCACATGACCAGTAGTGCTTCTTCCATAAGTCTATTCTGTTCCCATATTCCATCTCTCTTTCAACTACTACTAACCTATTCATAAGTATAGTCACAATCACTAACTCTCAAATTGCCATCCACAGCCTCAATCCTGTGTCAAAATGCTTCTCCTACACTTGTATCTCTTATATCTCTCACATTTAACCTTATAATAATCTTCCCTCATTTTTGATTCCTCCATCTAGAATCATAGAGTTCTACAGTGCAGAAAGAGGCCTTCAGCCCATTGAGTGTGCACTGAACACAATCCCACCCAGGCCCTATCCCCATATCCCTACATATTATACCCATTAATACCTCTAACCAACACATCTGTGGACACTAAGGGGCAATTTCTTTGCATGGCCAATCAACCTAATCCGCACATCTTTGTGTTTTACCCATATTGATCTCAATATGACTCAGACTATCTACACATCCTTTCCCAGATTTATCATTCACCAAGTCCTTCTCTTTGGTGAATACTGATTCAAAGTTTAATATCTTGCCCATTTCCTCTGGCTCCACGCTTAGATTCCTTCTCCTAACCTTGAGTGGGCCAACCCTCTCCCTGGCTGCCCTCTTGCTCTTTATATATGTCCTACCCTGTCCTATTTTCCGTACAATCTTAAACACTTCTAACAGATCATACCCCCTACTCTTTTTCTTTGCTTTCTTTTAGTTAGTAACACTGGACTGTATGACAGAGAATCCGCATTGTACTCTATCCATTGATTTAACATCCTTCCTAGTGTGGAGCCCACACACTGCATTCAGTATGCCAGTTGCGGTTCTATTTAACTCCTTCTATGTAGCGCACAATAGTACTTCATTTATTGTTTTCCTTCCCATTTCTACAGCTTTCAATGATTATATTCATTATGTGTTCAGCTATGATTTGTTGCTATTTTAGAAATAGAAACATATGATGTGGCAATTTCTAAGTCTGACATATTTTGGCTTGGCCTTTTTGCAAGCACTGGACAAAACCTGACCTCTGTACTTCTGTGCATTCCAAAATGCACATTCAATGCAGGTGTGACACACAGGAAGGTTCCACACTCCTGACGAAGGAACATTGTTTCCAAAAGCTTGTGGAATTACTATCAAATAAACTGGTTGGACTTTAACCTGGTGTTGTGAGATTTCTTACTGGACTTTACCCCAGTCTAACACTGGCATCTCTACATCATGACTTCTTTGACAGAGCCAGTTTTGTATCCAGAGCTCACCTCTGATCCGATGCAACTTCACCTTCTGCAGCAGTCTGCCACAACTTGTGAGCCGAAGGGACTGTTTGTGCTGTAGTGTTCTATGTTCTATGACGGACCTTGTCAAAGGCCTTACTGAAGTCCACATAGACAACATCCCCTGCTTTACCCTCATCAATCATTTTCGTCGCTTCCTTGAAAAACTCGATCAAGTTTGTGAGACACGACTTCCCCTTCACAAAACCATGTTGCCTGTCACTAATACATTCACTATTTTCAAGTGGGAATAAATCCTGTCTTGAAGAATCCTCTCCAATAACTTCCCTATATCTGATTTAAGCTCACCGGCCTGAAATTACCTGGATTATTCTTGCTATCCTTCTTAAACAAAGGACCAACATTAGCTATTCTCCAATCCTCTGGGACCTCTCCTGCAGCCAGTGAGGATGCAAAAATTTCTGTCAAAGTTCCAGCAATTTCCTCCCTTGCCTGTCTCAGTATTCTGAGGTATATCCCATCAGGCCTTGGGAGTTTGTCTACCTTAATGTTTCTCAACAACTCCATTATCTCCTTCTTTCTGATCTCAATATGACTCAGACTATCTACACATCCTTTCCCAGATTTATCATTCACCAAATCCTTCTCTTTGGTGAATACTGATTCAAAGTTTAATACCTTGCCCATTTCCTCTGGCTCCACGCTTAGATTCCTTCTCCTAACCTTGAGTGGGCCAACCCTCTCCCTGGCTGCCCTCTTGCTCTTTATATATGTATAAAAGGTCTTGGGATTTTCCTTACTCCTGTTGGCCAATGCTTTCTCGTGACCCCTTTTACCCCATCATCGGTGAGCAAATCCACTTCTGACCTCATGATGGAGAGAAAGATCATTGATGAAACAGCTGAAGGTTGTTGGGCCTAGGACATTAAAGCTGAGATGACTGATCCTCCACAACCACAGCCATCTTCCTGAGTGTCAGATATGACTTCAACCAGTGGAGACTTTGCCCCCACTACCCTTTGATTCCAGTTTGGCTAGTTGCTTAATTGTCCACCACCATTCTTGACTGGACATGGAAGGACTTCAGAGCTTAGACCTGATCCATTGGTTGTGGATTGCTTAGCTCTATCAGTTGCTGTTTTTGCCATTTGGCACACAAGTAGTCCTGTTTGATAGCTTCACCATGTTGACATCTCATTTTTAGGTATACCTTTGCAGGGTTGACAGGGCTATTTGTTTCACTGTTGTCTTTTCTGGTGCTTAGATTGATGCCAGGTGGTCCGTCCGGTTCCAAATCTTTGTTCCATTTTGCCAACTTTAAGGGCGTTCAAATGGTCAATGGATAGGCATATGAATAACATTGGAATAGTTTAGGTTAGAGGGTCATTAGATTGGTTCCACTGGTCAGCACAACATCGAGGGCCGAAGAGTCTGTATTGCGCTGTAATGTTCTATGTTCTATGACTTTGAGACTTTATACTGATTGATATAACTGAGTTTCTCAGTCAGCCATTTCAGAGGGCAGTTGAGAGTCAGCCACATTGCTGCGGCTCTGGAATCACGTGTAGGCCAGGCCAGGTAAAGACATCGGGTTACCTTTGCTAAAGGACATTAATGAATCAGAAGGGTTTTTCTGACAATTGACAATGGGTTCATGACCATCTGAAGACTCTTAATTCTAGATTTCTTTTCATTGAATTCAAAATCCAACATTTGCCATAGTGGGATTTAAACCCAGGTCTTGAAAATATTATCTGGGTTTCTGGAATAATAGTCAAGCAAATATATCATTCAGCCATCACCTCCCCATTGATTGCCTCATGCAATCAGTCCTCAATGAAGAGTGCTTGTGTCAACCAAGTATTAAAGGACTTCTATATAAAGACCTTAATGCCATCACTAAACAGTCCAGGAATGCAGTACCAACTCCAAGAATACTAAAAAACATACTCCAGAACGGTGTAATTTCCAGAAGAGTACTGCAAGCACTGTCAATGGACACAGCCACAGTGAGACTACAGAACAGGCAAAATGTATGCTGCCTAGGAAGAAAATTGAGGATGTTATCTAATATACCATATAGGTGTTCCCTCTTCTAGAGACAGAGACACAACAACTGAATTGTATTTTAACAACCTAAGTTGTTCCAATAATGCTGGAATTATCAATGAATGACCATCCCTTAAAAATGGAGGTAGACGTGAGAGTTGCAGTTTCTGTTATAGAGGTATCTCCATTTGAGCATCCAACTCCTGAAGTTGGAAGATACAACAGCTAGGATAGCCACATACATGGGGGAAGCTTTACAACTAAAAGGCACCACAGTCATTGTCCAAGTTGTACATGAACCACAACTATCTCCAGCTTGAATTGGATGAGTCCTTCCTGAAATACATGATAAACAATACACAAAGGGACTCTACGAGTGTACCTGTTTGCATTTTAGGATTTCTTTAGAGTGTGTCATCTTCCAAAGAATTGTGGAGAACATCCTTCAAGGGCTATCTATGTTCACAGTATACCTAGCTGACATTTTGGTCACCGGGGTTCAGAACAGGAATATTTGGTCAATTTTGCAGCAGTATTTCTGGGTGGGAGTTCACTTAAAGAGGGATAAATGCTTTTTTCAAGTGACTGAAGTATTTATTTAGGCTACCAAGTAGATGGCAAGGGGTTACATGCAATAGAGGATAAGGTAAAGACCATTAAGGAACACCATGGAGTTAAAATTCTTCCTGGGGCTAGTCAATTACTATGGAAAGTTTATCTCAAATTTGGCTTTCATGCTGGTCGCCTTGCACACTCTACTGCGAAGATATCAGAGATGGTCCTGGGAAACTCTGCAGGCTGAGGTTTCTTTCGAAGGTCAAATGTCAGTTTCTGTCATCCAATTTACTGGCCCATTTTAACCCCAAGAAATTACTTATTTTAACCCGTAATGCTTCCCTGTGTGGAAGTACAGTGAACACATAATTGGAAAGATGGGATGGAGAAGACCATCACATATGCCTCTAGGACCCTTTCCGATGCAGATCAAATATATTCCCAAAATGAGAAGCAAAAATTGTTGTTCGTTTTTAGTGCTGAAGAAGTTGCATAGATATATTCCTGGTTGACTTTTTTTATATTTACCAATCCTAAACCCTTATTGGGCCTTTTCAAAGAGAACAAAGCAATTTTCCCAATCAGCTCTGCTTGGATATAGGACTGGGTCTTGCTATTGGCAGCCTATGAATATACTCTGGAACACCACCTGGGACTGGATAGTCAAGATGTAAAGATGCCAGCGTTGGATTGGGGTGGTAAGAATTCAGTAAGAATTTAGCAACACCAATTATTAATCCAACCAATTTATTTGATAGTAAATCCGCGAGCTTTCAACACTCTTGTGTCTTCCTCAGGCAAGTGCAGTGTGCTGTGTGCTGATGTGTGCTATTGCAGACCAGAACACTGCACTTGCCTGAGGAAGACACAAGAGTGTTGAAAGCTCGCGGATTTACTATCAAATAAATCGGTTGGATTAATAATTGGTGTTGCTAAATTCTTACTGACTGGATAGTCAATGCAGACACAGAGCTGCCTCACATCACCCACAAGTCTGTCTCCTTCACCAGCAGTAGCAGAGGTTGTAATGACCCTGAAAGGTGTTAGAGGACAAATGAGTTCTACCAAATAATAAAGAATGTTTTATTCTACTGCAACATGGCAAACGTGCATCTCTTAAGGCTATGATATACAATTATTCTGTTTTTTAAGAGAATGCATGAGTGAATTAGAGACCAGGCTATCTTTGGTTCCATTTTTAGTTTGATTACTAAGGTCAAGACCCAGGTCAAACAGGATTTAATTGTTATTTGGTTATAGAACTTTGCAGATTGGAATGTTTTTTCCAGTTTCATGCTGCAGATCATCCAGGACCTTAAAATAGTTTTGAATCTTCAGCAAAGCATAATTCTGAATAGTCATACGTGGGTATACATATTGTACCATTTTCAACACAGGAATGGATCTCCCTTGTATTGGTTATTGCTTGTTGAATTGTACTAGGGCAGCATGGTTGGCACTGCAATCTCACTGTGCCAGGGATCCAGGTTTGATTCCCAGCTTGGGTCACCATGTGGAGTCTGCACATTGTCCCTGTGTCTGCGTGGGTTTCCTCTGGCTGCTCTGATTTCCTCCCACTGTCCAAAAGACATGCTGGTTTGGTGCATTGGTTATGTTAAGTTCTCCCTCAGTGTGCCCGAACAGATGCCAGAGTGTGGCAACTAGGGGATTTTCACAGTAACTTCATTGCAGTGTTAATGTAAGCCTACTTGTGACAATAATAAATAAACTTTAAAAAATTTGCTCTATTACTTTTTATACCACACAAAAATATAGAAGTGTGGAATGATTTATGGCACAGAAGCAGGCCATTCAGTCCATCTTGTCTGTGTTCTCCAAAAAGAGGCTATAATCTAATCCCTATCTTTCCAGCTCTTTGTTTCTAACTCGATAGGCAGAAATACAAATGTTTTTACATTTAATGAAGATTTCTGCTCTGCCACCATTTCCAAACCCTCAACACTCTCTGAGTGAAAGAAATCGCTTGACATCCCCCTAATTGTTTTACCAATTATTTTAATTCTATGCCCCTGTTTATTAACTTTTCTGTTGACAGAAAAGGGTCTTCCTAACCACTTTGTCTAGGCTACCTGTTGTTGTAATGTAATGACAAGAACTGTATGCAGTACTCTAGCTGTGATCTAAATAGTGCTTTAGACAACTTATAGATAACCTCCCTATTTCTATACTATAGTCCTTAGCCAATACAGAATGCATCCCATTTGCCACCTTGATCACCTTATCTACTTGTGCTGCTACCTTCAGTGACCTGTGGATGCTCCAAGGCCCCCTCTACCCCTCTACATTTCTCAGGAGCCTACTTATTCTGCATTCCCTTGCTTTGTTAGTTCTTTTAGAACATAGAACATAGAACATTACAGCGCAGAACAGGCCCTTCGGCCTTCGATGTTACGCCGACAATTATAAAAAAGCAATGACCCTCCAAACTAAACCATTCCCTTCTCTTCCATAAACTTATCAACTAACCTCTTAAACGCCACCAAACTTGGCGCATCTACAACTGCCGCAGGCAAGGCATTCCACTCCCTAACCACCCTCTGGGTAAAGAACCTACCTCTGATATCCGTCCTATAACTATCACCCCTTAATTTAAAGCTGTGTCCCCTAGTGCTAGCTTTCTCCATCCTAGGAAAAAGGCTATCACTGTCCACCCTATCTAAACCTCGAATCATCTTATATGTTTCAATAAGGTCTCCTCTTAGCCGCCTTCTTTCTAACGAAAACAACCTCAAATCCCTCAGCATCTCTTCATAAGACCTGCCCTCCATACCAGGCAACATCCTGGTAAACCTCCTCTGTACCCTATCCAATGCCTCCACATCTTTCTTATAATGTGGGGACCAGAACTGCACACAATACTCCAAGTGCGGCCGCACTCGAGTTTTGTACAGTTGCAACATGACGTTGCGGCTCCAAAATTCAATCCCCCTACCAATAAAAGCTAAGACTCCGTATGCCTTCTTAACAACCTTATCGACTTGACTGCCTACTTTCAGGGATCTATGCACAAATACATCAAGATCCCTCTGTTCACCAACACTATTAAGAATCCTACCATTAGCCCTATACTCTACACATTTATTATTCCTGCCAAAGTGCATTACATAGAACATAGAACATAGAACACTACAGCACAGAACAGGCCCTTCGGCCTTCGATGTTGCGCCGACCAATATAAAAAGCAATGCCCCTCCAAACTAAACCATTCCTTCTCTTCCATATACTTATCAACTAACCTCTTAAACGCCACCAAACTTGGCACATCTACAACTGCTGCAGGCAGGGCATTCCACTTCCGAACCACCCTTTGGGTAAAGAACCTACCTCTGATATCCGTCCTATAACTATCAACCCTTAATTTAAAGCTGTGTCCCCTCGTGCTAGCTTTCTCCATCCTAGGAAAAAGGCTATCACTGTCCACCCTATCTAAACCTCTAATCATCTATATGTTTCGATTAGGTCCCCTCTTAGCCGCCTCCTTTCTAACGAAAACAACCTCAAATCCCTCAGCCTCTCTTCATAAGACCTGCCCTCCATACCAGGCAACATCCTGGTAACCTCCTCTGTACCCTCTCCAATGCCTCCACATCTTTCTTATAATGTGGGGACCAGAACTGCACACAATACTCCAAGTGCGGCCGCACTAGAGTTTTATACAGTTGCAACATGACGTTGCGGCTCCGAAATTCAATCCCCCTACCAATAAAAGCTAAGACTCCATATGCTTTCTTAACAACCTTATCGACTTGATTGCCAACTTTCAGGGATCTATGCACATATACACCAAGATCCTCTGTTCATCAACACTATTAAGAGTTCTACCATTAGCCCTATACTCTACACATTTGTTATTCCTGCCAAAGTGAATTACCTCACACTTTTCCACATTAAAATCCATTTGCCACCTCTCGGCCCAGCTCTGCAACTTGTCCAAGTCTCTCTGCAAACTATAACACCCCTCTTCACTATCTACCACTCCACGACTTTAGTGTCATCTGCAAATTTACTAATCCATCCTTCAATACCCTCATCCAGATCATTTATAAAAATTACAACAGCAGGGGCCCCAAAACAGACCCCTGAGGTACACCACTTGTCACCGAACTCCACGATGAATATCTCCCATCAACCACCACCCTCTGTCTTCTATCTGCTAGCCAATTCCTAACCCAATTAGCTAAATCACCTCACACTTTTCCACATTAAACTCCATTTGCCACCTCTCGGCCCAGCTCTGCAACTTGTCCCAGTCTCTCTGCAAACTATAACATCCCTCTTCACTATCTACCACTCCACCGACTTTAGTGTCATCTGCAAATTTACTAATCCATCCTTCAATACCTTCATCCAGATTGTTTATAAAAATTACAAACAGCAGGGGCCCCAAAACAGACCCCTGAGGTACACCACTTGTAACCGAACTCCACGATGAATATCTCCCATCAACCACCACCCTCTGTCTTCTATCTGCTAGCCAATTCCTAAGCCAATTAGCTAAATCACCCTCTATCCCATACATCTGCATTTTCTGCAGAAGTCTTCCATGGGCCACCTTATCAAACGCCTTACTAGAGTCCATATATACCACATCAACCGCCTTACCCCCATCCACCTCTTTGGTCACTTTTTCAAAAAACTCAATAAGGTTAGTAAGGCATGAACTACCCTTCACAAAACCATGCTGACTATCCCCAATCAATTCATTTCTCTCTAAATAACTATAAATCCTATCCCTAATAATTCTCTCCAATACTTGGCCCACAACAGAAGTAAGACTCACTGGCCTATAATTCCCTGGAAGGTCTCTCTTCCCCTTCTTGAACAACGGGACCACATTCGCTATCCTCCAGTCCTCCGGAACCACACCCGTAACCAAAGACGACCTGAAGATCAGAGCCAGAGGCTCTGCAATCTCCTCTCTTGCCTCCCAGAGAATCCTAGGGAAATCCCGTCCGGCCCAGGGGACTTATCCAACTTCAAACCCTCGAGAATATCTAGCACATCCTCCCTATCTACTTCGATACCTTCCAGTTTGCAACCCTGTACCTCAGTGTTCTCCATAACTACATTTACATCACCCTGCGTGAATACCGAAGAGAAATATTTATTCAGTCCCTCTCCAATCTCTTCAGGCTCCACGCACAACTTCCCACTGCTGTCTATGACTGGCCCTAATCTTGCCCTAACCAATCTTCTACTCTTAACATATCTAAAGAAAGCTTTAGGATTCTCCTTAATCCCATGAGCCAAAGTCTTCTCTCCAGGTGCATTAGTTCACATTTCTCTGGAAGTAATTTGGTTTGCCACTTTCCCGCTCATCTGACCAGTCCAATGATATTTTCCTATAGCCCAGAGTTATCTTCCTCGCTAGAAACCAGAGCCAAATTTTATGTACAAAATTTGACATAATGTTCCTACATTTAAGTATAAATCATTGTATATAGCACAAACAACGAGGAACCCAGTACTCAGCTCTGCTAAAATCAGCCTTCCACTCACGAAAGTACCCATTGATCATTTCCATTTGCTTTCTGCCAATGAGCCA
The DNA here is from genome assembly GCA_024679065.1 of Sphyrna mokarran. NCBI lineage: Eukaryota > Metazoa > Chordata > Chondrichthyes > Carcharhiniformes > Carcharhinidae > Sphyrna > Sphyrna mokarran. The sequence continues at coordinate 2,193,927 of JAGIQG010000019.1, forward strand.
ATTTTGGTTGCAAACTTGCTACATTCCTGAGCTATCCGAACTTTCTATGAGGTGTTCATGAGCTTTTAATTTTCTTGTGAATTTATCATGGAGAACCTTGTCAAAACTCTCGTTAAAATCTATGCAGTGTATATCAACCCTCATCAAGGCTCTTGATGATTTCCTCAAAAATTTCAATCAAGTTAGCCACAAACAAGCTATTGTATTGGAATTGTTGGTAATGGGACATGGAGAAGACAAACATGATGTCACAGACAGAATACTGCCCTGTTAATTTTAAGCTGGAAGGGAGGGAGGTCCAGGATTTTGACCCAGGGACAGTGAAGGAACGGTGATTATATTCCCAAGTCAGGATGGGATGTGGATTGGAGGAGAACTTCGAAATGATGGTATTCCTATGTGTCTGCCACCCTTGTCATTCTAGGTGGCGCTGGTCATGTGTTTAGAAGATGCTATTGAAGGAGTATTAGTTAGTTCCTGCATCTTGTAGATGGTACACACTGCTGCCACTGTGTGGAGGTGGTGGAGGGAATGAATATTTTTGAATGGAGTGCCAATCCTTTGTTCTGGATGGTGTCAAGCTTCTTGAGTGTTATTGGAACTGCACTCATCCGGAGAGCATTTCATCCACCTCCTGACCCTGCCTTGTAGATAGTAGACAGACTTTGGGAGTCAGGAGATAAAATGCTCTCCATAGGATTCAAAGAACAAAGAACAAAACACGGGAAACAGGCCCTTCGGCCCAACGAGCCCGCGCCGCCACCTCGATGTTCCCACTTCTACGTGCGATCCCTGTCCATGTTTATAGATCTATGGATTAAAAACCAAATTTAAGAGACAATTTAGGGAGAACTTGTTTTGCCAATTAGCCTAAGAGCACATCTTTGGGATGTGGGAGGAAACCAGAGTGCCCGGAGAAAACCCACGCAAGCACGGGGAGAATGCGCAAACTCCCACAGACACAGGCCCAAATCTATGTATCTGCACAGCACAGCTATGGTCACTGCGCTGTCGTGTTGCCCATCAGATGGTCCAGGTCAAGCATACACTAACGATGTGAAGCAGTAGGGTACTCTCGAAAAAGGTCCAAGAGCAATCCTCTCACGACCCATCGCGTGTATGCCCCTCGTTAGACAACAAGGTGGACCAAAGCACCTGTAGGATAAAAACAAGTACATCAATATCATCATCTATTTACACACTTCCCAGGGACTCCCAAGGCTCATGATCCCTATTTTAATCAGTTTTCTATACCCCTCCATTCCCATTCTGTTCATGTGCCCATCTAAGTATTTCTTAAATAACTCCAGAGTACCTGCCTCCACCACTTTACTTGGCAGCGCATTCCATACCCCCACCAACCTCTGTGTGAAAAAACTCCCTCTAGCATCCAAATTATACCTTACCACCCCCCCCCCTCATCCTAAGCCCGTGACCCCTTGTGCTATTCGAGTCCATCCTAGGAAAAAGCTTAACCCTGTTTACTCTATCTATCCCCTTCATAATCTTGTACACCTCTATCAGATCTCCTCTAAGTCTATGTCTTTCTAAGAAAAACAGTCCCAATTTGCCTAATCTCTCTTTGTAACTCAGACCTTCCATACCAGGCAGCATCCTGGTAAACCTCCTCTGCACTCTGTCCAGAGTCTCCACGTCCTTCCGGTAGTAAGGCGACCAGAACTGGACGCAGTATTCCAAATGAGGTCTAACCAGCGTTTTATACAACTGCAACATTAAAGGCCAGCTCTTGTACTCTATAACCCTTCCTATAAAGGCTAGCATACTATATGCTTTCTTCACAACCTTCTCCACTTGCTCTGCCACCTTCAGAGACTTGTTCACCTGCACCCCCAGGTACCTCTGCGTTTCTATACTCTTAATAGGTCTACCCTTTATCATATACCTCCCCCCTACATTTTTTCTCCCGAAATGCATCACCTCACATTTATCAGGATTGAATTCCATCTGCCATCTGTCTGCCCAAGCTACCAGCCTATCTATGTCCTGCTGCATCGTCTGACAATGCTCCTCACTATCCGCAAGTCCAGCCATCTTTCCGAGCCTATGACCTGCTCTTGCAGCCACAGTATTTTTATGGCTGGTTCATATCAGTTTCTGGTCAATGGTAAGTCCCCAGGATGTTGATAGGAGGGGATTCAGCAATGGTAATGCCATTGAATGTTAAGTGGCGATGGTTAGATTCTGTCTTGTTGAAAATGATTATTGCCAAGCACTTGTGTGACTCGAATATTACTTCCACATGACAGACCAGGCCTGGATATTGTCTGGAACTTGCTGCGTTTGGAGTTTCAGTATCTAACGGGTCATGAATAGTGCTGAACATTGTGCAATCAGCAACAGATGTACCCCACTTCTGATTTTATGAAGGAGGGGGAAGGAAGGTCATTGGTGAAGCAGCTGAAGGTGTTGGCCTAGGACATTATCCTGAGGTGATGTCCTGGAACTGAGATGTTTGTCCTTGTATACATCTTCATGGAAAAAGATACAAAAATCCCCCTAGAAGTAATAAAGAACTAAGGCACTAATGGGAATGAGGAAATGAAAATAATTAGTATTTGCAAAAAAAGTAGTACTGGATAAATTAACGGGACTAAAACTTCCTATGGCAGAAATTTCAAGAACTAGTGGATATAGGTTTAAAGTGCATGGGGAAAAGTTTAGAGGAGATGTGAAAGGCAAACTTTTTATACAGTGGGTGGTGACTGTCTGGAATGCACTACCCAGGGAGGTGGTGGGAACAGCATCATGTAAGGGGCAACTAGGTAAATACATGAACAGGATGGGAGTGGAGGATAAGACTCCATTTAGTTTAGGCAAGCATCATGATTGGTGTAGTCTTGGAAGGCTGAAGGGCCTATTCCTGCTGTACTGTTCTTTTATAAATTCCAAGGCCTGATCATCTAGTCCTGGGTGTTGAAAGAGATAGAAAAACAATAGAGATAGTGAATGCATTGGTGATCATCTTTCAAAAATCTTTGGATTCTGCAGTGATGTCTGTAGCTTGAAATGTTGCAAATGTAACCCCACTATTTAAAAAAGAAAGGAGACAGAAAATGAGGAACTACAAGTCTGTTAGCCTGATATCAGGAGTAGGGATCTAATATAAAAAGCATGATGACTGGACTCTAAAAAATTCTGATTAAGCATGGTCACTGTGGATTTATGAAAATGGAATCATGTTTGACTTTTGATTTTTTTAGGATATAACGAGTCTAATAGATAAGGAGGAACAAATGGATGTGGCTTATCTGAATTTTCAGAACACCCCACACAAGAGGTTAGTAAACAAAAATAGAGCACATGGAATAGAGAGTAATATACTGACATGGATTGAGGATTGGTTAACACAGAAAACAGAGAGTCATTCTCAGGTTGGCAGGTTGTGACTATTGAGGGATCACAAGTAGTAGTAGTTGGGCCCCAGCTGTTCGTAATCATTATGATTTGAATATGGTGAACCAAATGTAATATTTCCAAGTTTGTGGGTGACACAAAGTGAGGTGGAAATGTGGTATGAGGAGGATGCAATAAGGATTCAAGAGGATTTCATGAGTGGGCAAGAATATTAGAGATGTGTGATATGGATAATCATGGTAAGCATAAGATAGTGAAGGGAATGGATAGGGTAGACGTTGAGAGATTCTTCCCACATAGAAAGGATAGCAGGACTAGAGGGCACAGCCTGAAGATTAAGGGTGGGGAGGGCAGTGCAGATCAGAGTTGAGGAGGAGTTTCTTCACGCAAAGAGTGGTGAATCTTTGGAATTCTCTGCCCGATGAAGTGGTGGAGGCTTCCTCGCTGAATATGTTCAAGTCAAGAGTGGATAGGTTTTTGATTGACAAGGGAATTAAGGGTTACGGGCAGAAAGTGGGAAAGTGGTACTGAACCACTACAGATCAGCCATGATCTTATTGAATGGCGGGGCAGGCTCGAGGGGTTGGATGGCCTACTCCTGATCCTATTTCTTATGTTATGTTCTTATGTTATGAGGTTATCTACTTTGTTAGAAAGAACAAAAGTACAGAGTAGTTTTTAGAAATGTTGATGTCTGAATGGTGTCCTTGTTCATGAGTCACTGAAATACAGGTCCAGCAAGAAAGAAAACAAATTTTCCTTACTACTTATTCATCATACCCTCTGACTTTCCCCTCTCTGAGGCTGAATGTGCTGTACTCAGCACGAACTCAGCTTCGTATCCTCAACCTCAATGAATTTCAGGCTTTTCTACTGCTTCCTTTATCTCCATACTCACTTATTTGGGCAAAAGTCCTTCCCCTGTTTAGCAGATCCTTTCATCCAACTCCAGCATTCTCCCTTCACCAGAACTACTCCCTCTGGCCTCTTACCTGCTCTTGATCTTTACATCGAGAACTGCCAGCATAACATCGGCCATCTCAATTTCTCCATTCCCCTCAACCACTCTAACTTGTCTCGTTCTGAACTTGCTGCACTGTACTGTCTCAGGTCTAACCGTGACTTTATCATCAAACCCACCAGCAAGGGTGGTGCTGTTGTTGTCTGGCGTATGGACCTCTACCTCGCAGAGGCTGCGCGCCAACTCTTGAACACTTCCTCTTATCTTTCCCTGGATCATGATCTGACCACCAAACATCAAGCCACTGTTTCAAGGACTGTCAATGATCTCACATCTTCTGGAGATCTTCCCTCCACAATCTCCAGCCTCATAGTTTCCCAAAGCCAGATGGCTCGCTTCTACTGCTATCCCAGAATCCACAACCAGGACTGCCCCGGTAAGCCCATCATGTCAGCCTGTTCCTGCTCTACTGAACTTATTTTCTTCAATCTTGATTTCATTCTCTCTCATCTTGTCCAGTCCTTCCCACCTACACTCGTGAATTCTCCAATGCCCAACGCCATAGTAGTTCCCTGGCCCAAACCACCTCCTCTTCACCATGACGTCCTTGGTCTTCACCATGATGCCTTGTCAAGGCATTTGACAAGGTCCCACATGCAAGACTTCTTGAGAAGGTGAGAGGCCATGGGATCCAAGGGGCTTTGGCCTTGTGGATCCAGAACTGGCTTGCCGGCAGAAGGCAGAGGGGGGTTGTGGATGGCTCTTTTTCTGCATGGAGGTCGGTCACCAGTGGAGTGCCCCAGGGATCTGTTCTGGGACCCTTGCTGTTTGTCATTTTCATAAATGACCTGGATGAGAAAGGGGAGGGATGGGTGAGTACGTTCGCCGATGACACGAAGGTCGGTGGTGTTGTGGATGGTCTGGAGGGATGTCAGAAGTTGCAGCATGACATCGACAGGATGCAAGACGGGGCGGAGAAGTGGCAGATGGACTTCAATGCGGATAAATGTGTTGTGGTCCATTTTGGCAGATCCAACGGGATGAATGAGTACACTATCAAAGGTAGGAGTCTTAGCTGTGTGGAAGAGCAGAGGGATCTTGGGGTCCGGGTCCATAAGACTCTCAAATCTGCCTCCCAGGTGGAGGATGTGGTTAAGAAAGCTTACGGTGTACTGGCCTTCATTCATCGAGGGATTGAGTTCAGGAGTCAGGAAGTAATGCTGCCGCTTTATAGGACCCTTGTCAGACCACACTTGGAGTACTGTGCGCAGTTCTGGTCGCCTCACTATAGGAAGGACGTGGAAGCTATTGAAAGGGTGCAGAGGAGATTTACAAGGATGGTGCCTGGATTGGGAGGCATGCCTTATGAAGACAGGTTGAGGGAGCTGGGACTGTTCTCCCTGGAGAGACGAAGGTTGAGAGGCGACCTGATAGAGGTTTACAAGATGTTGAGAGGATTAGATAGGGTGGACTCTCAGAGACTATTTCCCAGGGCTGAAATGTTCGCGACGAGAGGGCACAGATTTAAGGTGCAGGGAAGCAAGTACAGAGGGGATGCTAGGGGAAATTTTTTCACTCAGAGGGTGGTGAGTGAATGGAATCGGCTGCCGTCGGTGGTGGTCGAGGCGAACTCGCTGGGGTCTTTTAAAAGACTTCTGGATGAGTATATGGGATCCAATGGGATTGGGGGTTATAGATAGGTCTATGGCTGGGTAGGTTTTTGATGTGTTCGGCACAACTTTTGGGCCGAAGGGCCTGTTTGTGCTGTAGTGTTCTATGTTCTATGTTCTATGTCCAATCCCTCTACGCCTCCATTCCTCTTCAGCATGGTCTCAAAACTCTTTGCTTCTTCATCAAACAGAGGTCTGAACAATCCCAATCCACCACTACTCTCCTCTGGCTGAACTGGTTCTCTCACTCAGCAATTTCTCCTTTAACTCTTGCTCCCAAGGCCGCCTTGGAGAATGCTTACGCAAAGATCAGAGGCCAAATGCCCGTGACCGCTGAAGTGTTCCCCAACAGGAAGGGAACAGTCTTGCCTGGTGATTGTCGAGTGGTGTTCATTCATCCATTGTTGTAGCATCTACATGGTCTCCCCAATGTACTATGCCTCGAGACATCCTTTCCTGCAACGTAACAGCTAGACAAAGTTGGCTGAGTTGCAAGAATATGCACCATGTACCTGGTGTATGGTGTTCTCTTCCTGTTGGGAAACACTTCAGCAGTCATGGGCATTCGCCTTCTGATCTTCAGGTAAGCATTCTCCAAGATGGCCTTCTTGACACATGAACAGCACAGAGTCACTGAGACTGATAGCCAAATTCCACACACATGAGAACGGCCTGAACTGGGATCTTGGGTTCATGTCACACTATCTGCAACCCCCATGACTTGCCTGGACTTGCAAAATCTGCCCTGGCTGGAGACAATACTCATCTCTTTAACTTGTACTTAATGCTCTCTCCACTAATGTTGTCTGTACCTTTAAGACTTGATTAGCTGTAAAGACTCACATTCCAATCATTATTCTGTAAATTAGTTTGTGTTTATATGCCCGGTTTGTGAACAGATCTCTCATTCACATGTCAAAGTTTGTGGTGTTTGCTACCAAATAAACCTGTTGATTTTAACCTGGTGTTGTGAGACTTCTTACTGTGTTCTCTTTGCTCTCAGCTCTAATGAAGGGTCATCTGGACTTGAAATGTTGGTTCTGTTCTCTCTCACAACACAGTAAGATCTGCTGAGATTTTCCGCATTTTCTGTTTTTGCTTTAGATTCCAGCATTCACAGTATTTTGCTATTATATTAAGACAAATTATATGTTTACCTGGCGAGAGTCTAGGAGACAACCTTAGAATAAGCAGCAGACTATTTAGGACTGAGGTGAGGAAGAATTTCTTCACTCAGAGAATCGTGAACCTTTGAAATTCTGTGCCCCAGAGTACTATGGAAGCTCAGTCACTGAGCGTGTTCAAGACAGAGATTGGTATGTAGAAATCTATCAATGACACCATGGGATTTGGTATTGAGGCAGACAATCAGCCATGGTCTAAGTGAATGGCCTACGCCTGCTCCTCTGTTCTAGGAGGGAGGTTTGTTCTTATGTGCTTGGTTTGTGGGGTTGCAGTTGCAGACAACAGTTATTTGGGCTCCTCCTAATGGACATGTTTGGAAAATTCACTGGCCCTGTCCTTGTTAGTCATGGTGTGAAGATGCCAGCGTTGGACTGGGGAGATTGTATTCATGGAACCCAGTTTGAATGGGAGTTGCTGTCCTTGTGTGCCAGCATGGAGAAACAGGGCACAAGATCCTGTGGCCTAGAGGTGGGACACAAAATGAGCCCATGTGACCAAGCTTTCACAAAAGAAGATGCAATTGGAAATGGAAAACCTGAAGGCCAAGGCCAGGATGCAAATAAACAAGTAGAATGCGCTGTCATTGTTTGTGTCATACAATGACCAGAATCATCCGTTACATTCAATGGACCTACGCAACCAAAACTGATGGGAGCATAGAACATAGAACATAGAACATAGAACAATACAGCACAGAACAGGCCCTTCGGCCTTCGATGTTGTGCCGACCAAAATAAAAAAGCAATGCCCCTCCTAACTAAACCATTCCCTTCTCATCCATATACTTATCAACTAACCTCTTAAACGCCACCAAACTTGGCGCATCTACAACAGCTGCAGGCAGGGCATTCCACTCCCTAATCACTCTTTGAGTAAAGAACCTCCTCTGATATCCGTCCTATAACTCATACCCCTTAATTTAAAGCTGTGTCCCCTCGTGCTAGCTTTCTCCATCCTAGGAAAAGGCTATCACTGTCCACCCTATCTAAACCTCTAATCATCTTATATGCTTCAATAAGATCCTCTCTTAGCCGCCTCCTTTCTAACGAAAACAACCTCAAATCCTTCAACCTCTCTTCATAGGACCTGCCCTCCATCCCAGGCAACATCCTGGTAAACCTCCTCTGTACCCTCTCCAATGCCTCCACATCTTTCTTATAATGTGGCGACCAGAACTGCACACAATACTCCAAGTGCGGCCGCACTAGAGTTTTGTACAGTTGCAACATGATGCTGCGGCTCCTAAATTCAATCCCCCTACCAATAAAAGCTAAGAATCCATATGCCTTCTTAACAACTTTATCCACTTGACTGCCTACTTTCAGGATCTATTGACACATACACCAAGATCCTTCTGTTCCTCAACACTATTAAGAGCCCTACCATTAGCCCTATACTCTACACATTTATTGTTCCTGCCAAAGTGCATTACCTCACACTTTTCCACATTAAACTCCATTTGCCACCTCTCGGCCCAGCTCTGCAACTTGTCCAAGTCACTCTGTAAACTAAAACACCCCTCTTCACTATCTACCACACCACCAACTTTAGTATCATCTGCAAAATTACTGATCCATCCCTCAATACCCTCATCCAGATCATTTATAAAAATTACAAACAGCAGGGGCCCCAAAACAGACCCCTGAGGCACACCACTTGTCACCGAACTCCACGATGAATATCTCCCATCAACCACCACCCTCTGTCTTCTATCTGCCAGCCAATTCCTAATCCAATTAGCTAAATCACCCTCTATTCCACACATCTGCATTTTCTGTAGAAGTCTTCCATGGGCCACCTTATCAAACGCCTTACTAAAGTCCATATATACTACATCAACCGCCTTACCCCCATCCACCTCTCTGGTCACTTTCTCAAAAAACTCAATGAGGTTAGTAAGGCATGACCTACCCTTCACGAAACCATGCTGACTATCCCCAATCAATTCATTTCTCTCTAAATAACTATAAATCCTATCCCTAATAATTCTCTCCAATACCTTGCCCACAACAGAAGTAAGACTCACTGGCCTATAATTCCCTGGAAGGTCTCTCTTCCCCTTCTTAAACAATGGGACCACATTCGCTATCCTCCAGTCCTCCGGAACCACACCCGTAACCAACGAGGACCTGAAGATCAGAGCCAGAGGCTCTGCAATCTCCTCTCTTGCCTCCCAGAGAATCCTAGGGTAAATCCCGTCCGGCCCAGGGGACTTATCCAACTTCAAACCCTCGAGAATTTCTAACACATCCTCCCTATCTACTACAATACTTCCCAATTTGCAACCCTGTACCTCAGTGCTCTCCATAGCTACATTTCCAGCAGAGCTATGAATGTTCTGGAGAAGTGTGTCATTTTGTGGAAGATTGTATTCATGAAACCCAGGTTGAATGGGAGTTGCTGTGCAATAAGAATTGGTGGCTAAACTCTTGAAAAGGATCTGGAATTCAACTGTATGAAGATCAGCGTCTTGAAAGACACTGGCTAATATTGATGCTATCTAATCTGCCCAGTAAATCCATGAGATTTATCTCTCCTTGTTATATCTGCAATTTAATGTTTAATTTCCAATATATGCTTGTTTAATATGAATGTTTAATTTATGTTAATTGTGGGTGTTTGTTAAAGTAACATTTTAAAAACATGAAATCTTGTCCATTCATTTATCATTGGATCATTCAGTAAATTTGGTTATTTTGGATTGTTATCTAACAGAGGATCAAAGCAGTACCTCCAGAAATACATATTGACTGTCCTTTATTATATTGTGCCTTTCTTAATAATGACTTATTTTGTCTCTTAGAATTGTTTCAATAATTTGCCCACCACTGAGGTTAGGCTGACTGGCCTGTAATTATAGAGCTAACTCTTACTTTTTCCTAAGCCATGCTATAACATCAGCAATCTTTCAGTTATCTGACACCACATTTAGAAAATCCACATGTTTTTAATTCATCTTTTGGGATGTGGGCATTCCTGGCTCGGCCAGCACTGATTGCCCATCCCTAATTGCTTTTGAGAAGGTGGTGGTGAGCTGCCTTCTTGAACTGCTACAGAACTTCCTGGGATGCATTTCATCCAACCTTCTTTTAATTATACAAAACACTTCACCATTTCCTCCTTCACTATTTATTTCATCCAATATTTCACACTGTTCCTCTGTAACTGCAATGTCTTCTTTTCCCTCTTTTTTTGTGAAGATGATGCAAAATATTTCTTAAGAGTCATGTCCATATAGAACATAGAACATAAAACAATACAGCACAGAACAGGCCCTTCGGCCTTCGATATATTCCACCTCTGTACACATGTTACCTAATTGATCCCATTCTTTCCTTAGTTATCTCTTGGAATATTTATAAAACATTGTTGTGCTTTCCTTGGTTTTATTTGCCAATTTTTAATGCTCATTTTATATTTTCTTAAGTTTCTTTTTCATTGACTGCTACACTATCTGTAGTCCCATGAGGCTTTGTTAGTTTGAACATTTGGCATCTAACATAAATTTTATTTTTTCACCTCTGTAGGGTGTGCATTCAATCCTGGGTCTACCTTATAAAAGGCTCAGATAATGAGTTTCACCTGGATAAGAAAATGCCTTCTACAACTCCTACTCAAAAAGCCCCATAGGGAGATCAATCAGTGATTTCCCAAGACACCATAGAACATAGAACATTACAGCGCAGAACAGGCCCTTCGGCCTTCGATGTTGCACCGACCAATTATGAAAAAAAAAGCAATGCTCCTCCAAACTAAACCATTCCCTTCTCTTCCATAACCTTATCAACTAACCTCTTAAACGCCACCAAACTTGGCGCATCTACAACTGCTGCAGGCAGGGCATTCCACTCCCTAACCACCCTCTGGGTAAAGAACCTACCTCTGATATCCGTCCTATAACTATCACCCCTTAATTTAAAGCTGTGTCCCCTCGTGCTAGCTTTCTCCATCCTAGGAAAAAGGCTATCACTGTCCACCCTATCTAAACCTCTAATCATCTTATATGCTTCCATAAGATCCCCTCTTAGCCGCCTCCTTTCTAACGAAAACAAACTCAAATCCTTCAACCTCTCTTCATAGGACCTGCCCTCCATACCAGGCAACATCCTGGTAAACCTCCTCTGTACCCTCTCCAATGCCTCCACATCCTTCTTATACTGTGGGGACCAGAACTGCACACAATACTCCAAGTGCGGCCGCACTAGAGTTTTGTACAGTTGCAACATGACGTTGCGGCTCCGAAATTCAATCCCCCTACCAATAAAAGCTAAGACTCGTATGCCTTCTTAACAACCTTATCGACTTGACTGCCTACTTTCAGGGATCTATGCACAAATACACCAAGATCCCTCTGTTCATCAACACTATTAAGAATCCTACCATTAGCCCTATACTCTACACATTTATTATTCCTGCCAAAGTGCATTACCTCACACTTTTCCACATTAAACTCCATTTGCCACCTCTCGGCCCAGCTCTGCAACTTGTCCAAGTCTCTCTGCAAACTATAACACCCCTCTTCACTATCTACCACTCCACCGACTTTAGTGTCATCTGCAAATTTACTAATCCATCCTTCAATACCCTCATCCAGATCATTCATAAAAATTACAAACAGCAGGGGCCCCAAAACAGACCCCTGAGGTACACCACTTGTCACCGAACTCCACGATGAATATCTCCCATCAACCACCACCTCTGTCTTCTATCTGCTAGCCAATTCCTAATCCAATTAGCTAAATCCCCCTCTATCCCATACATCTGCATTTTCTGCAGAAGCCTTCCATGGGCCACCTTATCGAACGCCTTACTAAAGTCCATATATACCACATCAACTGCCTTACCCCCATCCACCTCTTTGGTCACTTTTTCAAAAAACTCAATAAGGTTAGTAAGGCACGACCTACCCTTCACAAAACCATGCTGACTATCCCCAATCAATTCATTCCTCTCTAAATAACTATAAATCCTATCCCTAATAATTCTCTCCAATACTTTGCCCACAACAGAAGTAAGACTCACTGGCCTATAATTCCCTGGAAGGTCTCTCTTCCCCTTCTTGAACAATGGGACCACATTCGCTATCCTCCAGTCCTCCGGAACCACACCCGTAACCAACGACGACCTGGAGATCAGAGCCAGAGGCTCTGCAATCTCCTCTCTTGCCTCCCAGAGAATCCTAGGGTAAATCCCGTCCGGCCCAGGGGACTTATCCAACTTCAAACCCTCAAGAATATCTAGCACATCCTCTCTATCTACTTCAATACTTTCCAGTTTGCAACCCTGTACCTCAGTGTTCTCCATAACTACATTTACATCACCCTGCGTGAATACCGAAGAGAAATATTTATTCAGTGCCTCTCCAATCTCTTCAGGCTCCACGCACAACTTCCCACTGCTGTCTATGACTGGCCCTAATCTTGCCCTAACCAATCTTCTATTCTTAACATATCTAAAGAAAGCTTTAGGATTCTCCTTAATCCTATCAGCCAAAGTCTTCTCGTGTCCCCTCTTAGCTCTCCTCAACTCACTCTTTAGCTCCCTCCTGGCTAATCTATAGCTATCCATTGCATTAACTCAGCGTTCAAGCCTCATGCTGACATAAGCCTCTTTTTTCCTTTTAACCAGTGAATTAACTTTTTTCGTACACCATGGCTCCCTTACTGGACCATTTCCTCCTTGCCTGACAGGGACATACTTATCAAGGACTCGCAGCAGCTGCTCCTTGAATAAGCTCCACATTTCAGATGTTCCCAGTCCCTGTAGTTTACTCCTCCAACCTATGCACCCTAATTCTCTCCTTATGGCCTCATAATTACCATTCCCCCAGCTATAACTACTGCCCCCAGCTTCATGCCTATCCCTATCCATCAGTAAGGTGAACGTAACCGAATTGTGGTCACTATCACCAAAATGTTCACCAACGTCCAAGCCTAACACCTGGTCTGGCTCATTCCCAGCACCAAATCCAATGTAGCCTCACCTCTAGTTGGCCTATCTACATACTGAGTCAAAAAACCTTCCTGCACACTTTGTACAAAAACTGAACCCTCTAACGAGCTAGAGCTATAGCTATTCCAATCAATATTAGTAAAGTTAAAGTCCCCCATAACAATTACACTATTACTTTCACTCCTGTCCAGGATCGACTTTGCAATCCTTTCCTCTACCTCTCTAGAGGTAAAAGACTCCCAACAGGATGACCTCTCCTCTCCTGTTTCTAATCTCAGCCCATACTACCTCAACAGACAAGTCCTCATCAAACTTCTTTTCTGTCACTGTGATACAGTCTTTGACTAATAATGCCACTCCTCCCCCCCCTTCTACCTCCTTCTCTACTCTGACTGAAACATTTGAACCCCGGAACCTGCAACAACCATTCCTGTCCCTGCTCCATCCATGTCTCTGAAATGGCCACAACATTGAAGTTCCCCCCTCATCTTTCTAAACTGCAACAAGTACAGACTAAGAGTCCTCAACTGTTCCTTATCCACTGATCATTCTTGTGAACCTCCTCTGGATCCTTTCCAAGGCCAGCATATCCTTCCTTAGAAATGGGGCCTAAAACTGTTCACAATGTTGCAAAAGAGGTCTGACTACCTCCCACTAGCATCCTAATAAATTTTTTCTGCATTCTTTCTAGTTTAATAATATCCGTTCTATGGCAGGGTGACCAGAACTGTACACAGAATTCCAAGTGTGGCCTTACCAATGTCTTACACAATTTCAAGATGCTGCAACTTCTGTATTCAATATTTTTCAAATGAAACAAGCATGCCAAATGCCTTCTTCACCACTCTGTCCACCTGTGACTCCACTTTCAAGGAGTTGTGAGGTTGTAGCATAGATCTTTTTCTTCCAGTATTTTTGGAATTTTTTTGGAATTATTTTCAGTTATTCAAAATCAGGATGATCAAGTGGTGGTCTGCATCCTCCTTTCAAACTTGCTACTTTTTGAAAAAAATATTTTCGGCCTTGTTGAAAAATTGCACCAGCTCACTACTTACCATATGTCAAGAAATATAAAATCAGCAATTACATTCTAAAATGATTTCCAATTACATTTTTCATGGGAGACTTTACTTTTTGCTTCACACTGCCAGGGATCCAGGTTCAGTTCGATCCTTAGGCACTGTCTGTGTGGAGTTTGCACATTCTCCCTATATTTACAAGTGTTTCCTCCAGGTGCTCTTGTTTCCTCCCACAGTCCAAAGATGTGCAAGTTAAGTATATTGGCAATACTAAATTGCCCCTTAGTGGAGCAATAGGATAAATAAATACATGGGGTTACAGGGATGGGGCCTGGGTGGGATTGTTGTCAGTGCAGGCTCGATGGCCCAAATGGCCTCTTCCTGCATTGTAGTGATGTTATGATTCTATTATGAAAATAGGTTTGAAATGAAAGTTGAAAAATTAGTGATTGTGTAGGTAACATTGAGGAAGAATTCAAGAAAACATTAGTACAAGAAAACATTAGAAATCATGAAGACTAGGAAAAAATTCCAACTATATGAGGTAATTCACTATGGTAGGAAGAATAGGAAATATCTCATAAACCTTACAAAATGCGAAGTGAAGAACAAAAAGAACATAAAATCATAGAAATCTACAACACAGTACGGGGCTTTTCTATCCAGTATGTGGACATTGGGACACGCTTCATCCTATACCCCTATTTTCTTTCTATAACCCTGTAAGTTATATTTGGCCAATTGCCTTTTAAAATTATTTATGGAATCAGCAACCACTACCTTTTCAGGTATCAAGTAGAGCATTCCATATTCCCACAACTCCCCAAGTGAAAACAAAATCCTTCTCCTCTCTTTGGTTATTGACCTATTCATCCAAGGGAGTAGCTTTCCGTTACTCCATCAATACTTTTATTATGAAAATCTCCATTAGATCATCCGTTATCCTACACTGTTGCCAACAGAACAATCCTAACATTTCTTTCCTTATAACTGAGTTTCTTCCTGCCTGACAACATCCTTTTAAATCTGCTCTATTTTGTTTCTAACACTATGACACCATGGCATAAGTATATGTTTAAAACTCATGCAGTGCATTGCTATTAACGTTTCAAGAGTCACCATTCGTGGACCAGCTGTACAAAATACTGAGGTTACAAGAGCTGATCAGAGGATTGGATTATGTGTCAGATCATGAAGTGAGATTTAGTAGAATGTACCTTTATTATCTGGAATTTAAATTCTTAGAGACCTTGTGGAAATCAAGGTGCCACATGCTATATTAACCACAATACAACATAGATACTAAGCAGCATTTAAACTTCAGTGATTTTGAACATAATACAATCAAGGAATTTTTATTAAAATCTTTCTAGGTTGAATATCTTGAATTAGGAATGTCAACATTAAATTTTACACAGTACTGTAGTACACAGTGGGCAAATATTGCTCTGCTTCATTTTATTACACAAGTTAACTGTGTAGCAACATTACACAAACTAGTGACTGACTTTCCCCATTAATGCAACGATCTGATGAACTCCCAAGTTAAAAAACCAAACATACTCGCTAGCACGAGGGGACACAACTTTAAATTAAGGGGTATGAGTTATAGGACGGATATCAGAGGTAGGTTCTTTACTCAAAGAGTGATTAGGGAGTGGAATGCCCTGCCTGCAGCTGTTGTAGATGCGCCAAGTTTGGTGGCGTTTAAGAGGTTAGTTGATAAGTATATGGATGAGAAGGGAATGGTTTAGTTAGGAGGGGCATTGCTTTTTATTTTGGTCGGCACAACATCGAAGGCCGAAGGGCCTGTTCTGTGCTGTATTGTTCTATGTTCTATGTTCTATATATGTGTGAAGTAGAATTGATATGTTAAGAGGCTGAGTCTTAGCAGCAGTGGTTTTATTGAGCGAGTACCTAGAGGCCATGTGTTAATCTTGCATGAAGGGAATGCATTGAGTTGAAGTGTCAATGTGGTGAAGTTCTTGCTGTCAATAAAATTTGTCACTGATGGAGTAGGTTCTTCTAACAAGCATATTGGAAACTGGAGGACAAAGTGATGATGGAAACATTGGATTTCGAACTATCTGTCAGTGTGCTTACAGTAGACTTGGGATGGAATTCTCCCAAAGAAATTTGAATTCTTGTCCCTCACAGGAAAATCGCTGCATTTCACACTGGTTGGTTTGGGATGCTAATCAATCACACTTGGAATTTGTTTGAAAAGATTGTGCCCTAAGTGTTGAACAAGCGGGAAAACAGGAGCCATTCACCCCGGTTTTTATGGCGAGCAATTTTTCAATCTGCCAGGCAATTCCCACCAGAATGGACCTTCCAGGTGCATGACTCACGCAAACTGGCCACAGTTGTACGGTGTTAACAAGCGCTAATGTTGGTCTCTCAGACAATCACACCAGGAAGATGGCACCATGAAGACGTGCACCATGGATCACTGAGGGGAATTGGGCCGATTGGGCCATCTGCTGGACGCTGTCGAAGCATGTTTTCCTCTCCCCTGCAAAACCTTCATTCGTATGACATATAAGTGGAATGCTGAATCATATGCCCTTTGTTGCAGGAAATTAAGATCTACCGATACAACATTGTCTCCAAAAAAAATCACCTTTTCATCAGTGACCCTTAATGAAGAAAATATTACCATCCATTTTACATCATCAGCAGCACGAATGTTCAAATATATTGACCAATCAACAGCATGAAAGTTAACCTATTACAAACACAATAGCCTGACCAATCAACAGTAAGATCCTGCCCCTATGCTGCTTGATTTTTCTTTCACATTACGTACACCTCAATATTCAACTACCTCTCACCTCTTCCAGATGATGGGTGAAGTATACGTTGCCTGATTGGTGAGGCCTATTAGTTCTTCTAAGACACTTTTTTCTTAAGGTACCAACTGTACTTTTCTGTAAAATGATTATACATGGTGTAACTAATATTGTTTACTCAATGTTGTTTTCTTTTAAAACTCATGCAGTGCATTGCTATTAACGTTTCAAGAGTCACCATTCATGGACCAGCTGTACAAAATACTGAGGTTACAAGAGCTGATCAGAGGATTGGATTATGTGTCAGATCATGAAGTGAGATTTAGTAGAATGTACCTTTATTATCTGGAATTTAAATTCTTAGAGAGCTTGACAGGGTAGATGTTGTGGTTATTTTGCCTAGATGAAGAGTCTAGAATTCGGATTCACGGATAAGGTATTTTTCATTTAGGACTTAACTGAGAAGCAGTTCCCCTACTTAGAGTATTATGAATCTTTGGAATTCTCTCCTTCATTGGACTGTAGCTGCTCAGTCAATGGACATATTCATGATCAATAGATTTCCCCATTTCTTAGCAGACACCATTGGTCCAGCTGCAGCTTTATGGCAAATTTAAATGGGAACCAGGAAGAGTGCCTCATTTAGTTGAAAAGGTACTGAGAGACTATCTACCAGTGGGCAGAAAAGCATCCTAATTTATCTACATCCTAGCTACAACTGTAACATTACATTCTGCACCCTCTCCTTACCTTCCCTATGAATGTTATGCTTTGTCTGTATAGTGCTCAAGAAACAATACTTTCCACTTTGTAATACAAGTGACAATAATAAATCAAATCAAAAATAAAGGAATGGATTCTCTCCTAACTGGTCCCTTGTCCTCTGGAACACTTCTGCCTCAAGTGGAAGTGCAGCTCAGACTATGTTCCCTTGTGGTTTTTTACCTGGGTAAAGCATCTCAATCCCTATATGGTCAATTTTTTCAGAAATCTCTTGGTCTCAACTTAACTTTAGAAAGAAGGTTCTGCTAGCTATATTTCTGGCAATCCCTTAACCCTTTCCTTTCCTAGTTTAATAACTTATCTTCCTTCAAGCTCTTTAATTATGTGGGCCATTTCCCTCACTACCTCTTTCCCTGAAACCTCTCCAGTCCTTTCTTTATTCTGGATATTCTGTAAGTTTGTTTTACATTTTTTTTGGACCCTCCTCTTTTTGGATGACTTTTAAATCTACTGACTTGGTTCTGACTGTATTACAATCAAGCAACTCTTGCTGAGTGATTCTCGGTTTTGATTTTGGGCCTTTGAACATTTCCCAGTCTTCTGCACTCCTTCAGATTTCTGCTGCTGACAATCTCCTTCCTTTCTCTGGCTAACAATTGGTTATGATGTGGAGATGCCGGCGTTGGACTGGGAAAACACAGTAATAAGTCTCACAACACCACGCTAAAGTCCAACAGGGTTTATTTGGTAGCAAAAGCCACTAGCTTTCGGAGCTCGGCTCCTTCATCAGGTGAGTGCGATTTCAGCTCACAAACAGGACATATAAAGACACAAACTCAATTTGCAAAATAATGGTTGGAATGTGAATCTTTACAGCTAAGATTCACATTGTGAAACTTCTTACAACAATTGGCTGCCAACCAAATTGTTTCCAAGAAGGAAATCAAGAGTCAGTTCCTACCATGACAGGATCTAAAACAAGGTCGCACTTTAGGTGGACCTTATGGAAGGGTGCATGCACAGGTGGGCTTTGGCCTTCAGGAAGGACTCTGGAACAGAAAAGGTAGATTATTCAAATGCTGGTGAGGCCAGCATTTATTGCCCTTGAGAATGTGATGGTGAGCTGCCTAGAACCTTTGCAATCCATATAGTTAGGTATACCCACAATGTTGTTGGAGTAGGAGTTCCAGAATTTTGACCCAGCAACATTGCAGAAAGACGGTATATGTCCAAGTCAGGATGGGGAGTGAATTGGAAGGAAATTTCTAGCTAGTGATGTTCCCAGATATCTACTCACCTGCTCTTCTAGATGGTAGTAGTCATGGGTTTGGAAGGTGTTGCCTGAGGAGCCTTGGTGAATTTCTGCAGTGCACCTTGTAGGTAGTACACACTGCTATTGTTGTTTATTGGTGGTGGAGGGAGTGAATGTTTATGGGCGGTAAGCCAATTGAGCAACTGTTTTATCCTGGATGAACTTCTTGAATGTTGTTGGAGCTGCATATATCCCGGCGAATGGAGAGTATGCTGTCAGACTTCTGACCTGTGCCTTGTAGATAGTGTGAGCAGTTTCATAACACGAGGTTAAAGTCCAACAGGTTATTTGGTAGCAGAAGCTTTCAGAGCATTGCTCTTCTTCAGGTGAAAAGGTTAACCTTCTTTCCTCTGCATTGCCTGTACCTGTGAAGATTTGATTACCTGTAAAGACTCACATTTCAATCATCTTATAAATTGAGTCTGTGTCTCTGTGTGCGCCCTGTTTGTGAACACAACTCTTAACTCACGTGAAGAAGCAGCAACATTCTGAAAGCTTGTGCTACCAAATGAACCTGTTGGACTTTAACCTGGTGTTGTAAGACATCTTACTGTACCTGCCCCAGTCCAACACTGGCATCTCCACATTGTAGATAGTATCAGGAGATGAGTTACTCACTGTAGGATTCCAAGCTTTTGACCTGCTTTTGTAGCCATAGTATTTATATGGCTAGTCTAATTCAGTTTCTGGTCAATGATAACCCTCAGGATGTTGACAATGGGAGATTCAGCAAAGGTAACACTATTGAATGTCAAGTGGTAATGACCAGGTAATGGTCATTACCTGGCATTTGTGTGGCAAAAATGTCACTTGCCACTTGTCAATATAAACCTTGATTTTGCACATAAATAAAAGCAAAATACGGCAGATGTGGAAATCTGAAATAAAAACAGAAAATGTTGAATAAACTCAGGATGTGGATGTGCAAGCACTGGGAGAGACACCACTAGATGTAGCTCCGATCCAGCATCTTCATTTTTGATACTCCTAGGTAGCCATTATGTGGTTCTGTTACTGTTGTATGTCATCCTGAGTGCAGAACAATTACTCAGCATCCCTAAGGAACGATTACATCCTCAATACTATGTTTATCAACATTAAGATAGAGTTTCATTTCTTCAGAGGGTTGTCCTTGGAATTCACCATATAGGATTATTTTAGAATCTTTTTGTGTCCAAGCTTTAATCTGCGTTGCTGACAACCTCTAGTAAAGAAGCCAGACTTGTGGACAATAGGAAGCGACTCAATGTATCAGCACCAGCTACCCAGGTTTCAGATCAGTATTCTGGAAAATATTCATAGGCCAGCAGTAATAAGGTCCAGTGTTGAATCCAAGCAGAGGCGATAGGGAGGATTACCTTGTTCTGTTTTGAAAAGGTCCAATAAGGGTTTATGATCAATTACATAAAAAAACCCATCAAGCATGGACATATTGATGAAACTCCTTCTCACCGCCAATCCTTCTTTTCCAATTTGGGAATACTTTCACCCAAAAAAGGGTCCAAGAGGCATGTGCCAGTCTTTTCCATCCTTTTACTATGGATTAGTAAATTTGCGGATGACACTAAAGTCGGTGGAGTGGTAGATAGTGAAGAGGGGTGTTATAGTTTGCAGAGGGACTTGGACAAGTTGCAGAGCTGGGCCGAGAGGTGGCAAATGGAGTTTAATGTGGAAAAGTGTGAGGTAATGCACTATGGCAGAAATAATAAATGTGTAGAGTATAGGGCAAATGGTAGGATTCTTAGTAGTCTAGATGAACAGAGGGATCTTGGTGTGTATGTGCATAGATCCCTGAAAGTAGGCAGTCAGGTCGAGAAGGTTGTTAGGAAGGCATATGGAGTCTTGGCTTTTATTGGTAGAGGGATTGAATTTCGGAGCCGCAACGTCATGTTGCAACTGTACAAAACTCTAGTGCGGCCGCACTTGGAGTATTGTGTGCAGTTCTGGTCCCACATTATAAGAAAGATGTGGAGGCATTGGAGAGGGTACAGAGGAGGTTTACCAGGATGTTGCCTGGTATGGAGGGCAGGTCTTATGAAGAGAGGCTGAGGGATTTGAGGTTGTTTTCGTTAGAAAGGAGGCGGCTAAGAGGGGACCTTATTGAAACATATAAGATGATTAGAGGTTTAGATAGGGTGGACAGTGATAGCCTTTTTCCTAGGATGGAAAAAGCTAGCACGAGGGGACACAGCTTTAAATTAAGGGGTGATAGTTATAGGACGGATATCAGAGGTAGGTTCTTTACCCAAAGGGTGGTTCGGGAGTGGAATGCCCTGCCTGCAGCAGTTGTAGATGCGCCAAGTTTGGTGGCGTTTAAGAGGTTAGTTGATAAGTATATGGAAGAGAAGGGAATGGTTTAGTTTGGAGGGGCATTGCTTTTTATATTGGTCGGCGCAACATCGAAGGCCGAAGGGCCTGTTCTGTGCTGTAATGTTCTATGTTCTATGTTCTATGTTCTATCCTGTCTTTCCAACAACATGGCAGCACTGTCCCACCCCCATATGGGAAAGCGTCAAAGTCAATGTAAGTTCTTTCTTAGTTTTAAAGTTAAAAATTATTTATTTGTCACAAGTAAGGCTTACATTAACACTGCAATGAAGTTACCATGAAATTCCCCTAGTCACCACACTCCAGTGCCTGTTTGGGTCAATGCATCTAACTGGTACATTTTTCAGACTGTGGGAGGAAACTGGAGCAGAAACTCCACATTATGATCCAAACTGTCACTTGGGTGACAGTTAGGCATCGTTCAATTTGGAGGACATCTTGCTGCTTGTTAACTTTGTGTACTTAGCATACCTATCAGGTTTGGGGATCCGATTGTTGTTAGAATATAACTGGTGACAACTTTTGTATTGGATGTAATGTGACCAATGGGAACAAGATGTAAAGGTCAGCTGATCCAGTAAACCATGGAACCAATGTAATAGTCAGTTGACCCGCTGATTCACTATAAAAAGGAACTATGTAAAATTGTGGAGAGCTTGGAGTGGCCCAGGGCAAGGCCCCAAGTTTGGAGTAATGATATTTATTTATTAAACCCTTTCTTTGATTTAAAAGTTGGATTAAGTTTTGTTGTATTATCCATAGCTGCAATTTGAAGAGTTCCTTCTGAAGGAAACATTGGTAGCAGAGGAAAACCCATCGTAATTTGGTGTTTGTTTTTGAAGAAGTGCAACAATCGTGTCAGAAGGTAAAAGTATACTGGTGGGATTTGATTGTCCCCCTGTCTTTTCAGATGCTGAACCATATGGCAATGGAAGGTAGAGGTGGAAATGTGGACCCTTGTCACCACAATTCCGGAAAAAAAGCAAGGTATGACATTAGGAAATCAGAAACACAAAGGGACTTGGGAGTCATTGTTCAAGATTCTCTTAAGGTTAATGTGCAGGTTCATTCAGCAGTTAGGAAGGCAAATCCAATGTTAGCATTCATGTCAAGAGGGCTAGAATACAAGGGCAGGGATGTACTTCTGAGGATGTATAAGATTCTGGTTAGACCCCAGTTGGAGTATTGTGAACAGTTTTGGGTCCCATATCTAAAGAACGATGTACTGGCCTTGGAAAGGATCCAGAGGAAGTTCACAAGAATAATCCCTGGAATGAAGAGCTTGTTCTGTGAGGAACAGTTGAGGATTATGGGTCTGTACTCGTTGAAGTTTAGAAGAATGAGGAGGGATCTTATTGAAACTTACAGAATACTGCGAGACCTGGATAGAGTGGAGAGGGAGAGAGGATGTTTCCACTCATCAGAAAAGATTGAACCAAAGGGAACAATCTCAGGCTAAAGGGAAAATCCTTTAAAACGGAGATGAGGAGGAATTTCTTCAGCCAGAGAGTGGTGAGTCTGCAGAGGGCTGTGGAGGCCAGTCATTGAGTATCTTTGAGACAGAGATAGATAGGCTCTTGATTAATAAGGGGATCAGGGGTTATGGGGAAAAAGCATGAGAATGGGGATGAAAAAAATATCAGCCATGGTTGAATGGCAGAGCAGACTTGATGGGCTGAGTGGCTTAATTTGTCGCTTCCAATTAGGAGCAAATAAGAAGCAAAATTCTTTCCGATTGGACAGCAGATGCCCTTTTTAAAGAAGAAGGGCTACAGCTTCTGATACAGTACTTAGATTTTACCAGAAAGATGAACTCTTGGAGAATTATGAAGGATGGATGGTGTTTGACAGGATTAGGAGACAAGACACCCAGTCCATGGAAGACTATATCATGGATTTTGATAGGAGCTGTAACAGGCTAATGAAATTTAATGTGGAGATTCCATATGCAGTATTGGCCTTTAAGTTGTTGGACTGTGCATGTTTGTTGCATATGGATACTCTTTTCGCAATGACTAGAATACAATTAAGGGGAACAGAACCCCTCTTTGATCAAATGGCAAAACTAAAGAAGTTTTTCAGGAAACAATCCTTCCCTGCCATCTTGTTCAACGGAGTCAATGGTGACTTAACCGTGTGCCAGAACAAATGGTGCACAAAGGTCTTTAACCAGAGACGGTTAGTTAATAACATACCTAGTGTTCAAAACAGTTACAATCGATTTGAAAATGGGGAAAGAAGATGCACGAGATACTGATAGAAGATGCTGAAGTCGAAGGAATACTAGAGGGATTGTGAATCACCGTTTCCAATGTGATTCCCCATACCATCACATTGTAAACTGTCTAAAAAGAAGAAATCTTCTTTGAAACCATATGTGACAGAGAATACATGGAAACCATGGATGAGGATAAGGAATGGTTTCGATGGCAGAAGGGTTGAGTTTCATAATGAGCGTCCTGATGATAGACTCTTTCAACTGTGTTGTTTTAGATAGTGGATTTATATCCACTGTCTGCGGCCAGGATTGGCTAGATCGCTATAACCCTAGAAAGGATGCAGACGAGATTTGCAAGGATGTTGCCTGGATTGGGTGGCATGCCCAATGAGGATAGGTTAAGGAAGCTTGGCCTTTTCTCCTTGGAGAGACGAAGGATAAGGGATGACCTGATAGACCTGTATAAGGTGTTGAGAGGTATTGATCGAGTGGAGGCTTTTTCCCAGGGCTGAAATGGTTGCCACAAGAGGACACAGATTTAAGGTATTGGGGTGTAGGTACAGCGGAGATGTCAGGGGTAAGCTTTTCACTCAGACAGTGGTGGGCGTGTGAAATGCGTTCTGGCAACGGTGGTGGAAGTAGATTCGATAGGGTTTTGTCATAGACTTTTAGATAAGTACATGAAACTTAGTAAGATAGAGGGTTATAGGTAAGCCTAGTAATCTCTAAGGTGGGGACATGTTCGGCACAACTTTGTAGGCTGAAGGGCCTGTATTGTGCTGTAGTTTTTCAATGTTTCTATGTTATTTAGGGTTTCTTGATCATAAAGACCGAAAGAAAGTAAAGTAACAAGATACTGCTTTAGATTTGGAGATGACAACACTCTAACATCCTCCAAAAAGGTGGTACTTCCCTGTAGAATTGTGGGAAACAATTTATTTAAAGGTACAGAGGTATTTTCCACTGGTATACCTTTGTTAAGCAGATCTGTGATGAAGAAAGCTCAGATGACCATTGATTTGAAACAGGTTAAACCTGTGGTATTTGGGAAAACTGTGGACTGACGTTTTACAAAATCTGGCCATTATTGTCTTCCTTTAAGCGAACCAAAATCATCAGACCAGAGGATTCATGAGGCATTCATGTCGCTAACAGACAACAGCATGATGGACAAAAAGATTATTCTGAATAAGCAGTTTGGTCACCCAGCACCACAGAGACTGAGAGCACTGCGGCAGGATGCAGGTGTGCTGGACAAAGGATAGAAGGATCTCAGAGAGCAAATAGCAGCTCAGTATGAAATTTGCATAAAATACAGAAGGACATCCCCGCGTCCAGTCGTGAGTCTACCACTAGCACAAAATTTCAATTATGTAGTGAAGATGGATATGGGACAAGGACAAAGATATTCATCTATTGCACTTTGTGGACATGACTACCCAGTTTAGCATATTCACAGTGATTTATAGCAAAGATAAAAAGACCATTACAAATAAAATTGTGACTCACTGGATTGGAACAGGATTGGGGGTACCGACTAAATTTTTGACTAACAATGGGAGAGAATTTGCAAATGATGAGTTTCAAGATAAGTGCGAAAATTTAAATATTGTAATAATGCACATTGCAGCAGAGAACCCATTCAACAATTGCCTTTGTGAAAGGAATGATGTGATTATAGATGACAAGTTGCATAAAATTTTGGCAATCAACTGGGCTGTAAATTGCAGGTTGCGTCAGAATGGGCAGTGGAAAATTTGTTATAAATGGTGAGGGGGCTATAGTCTATACCAGGTGGTATACAAGAGGAATCCAGAGTTGCCCTCAGTTTTAACAGATGCTCCCTGATGCTAGAAGAGAAAAACATTAGTTCCATGTTTTCTGCACACTTAAACGCAGTGCATGCAGGGAGAAAGGCCTTCATTAAGGCTGGGTTTTCAGAATAGATAATAAAGCATCATATAAGACTATCAAGGATATACTTTGATAAAGGGGATAGGGTCTGCTACATAAGAGAGGGCAAAAAATAATGGAAAGGACCAAGGAAAATGATAAGACCAGACAGCAAGGTACTTATAGCACAACTGGTGACCAGACAGTGCAAGCCCACTCTCTGAGAGAAGAATGGGACTTGGGTATGAATCTGGAACACCTGAGCAAGATGCAGAAGTGCAGAAGGCATCTTGTACTTCAGATGCATATATCCTGAGTTATTATGAGGATCAGTCAGCAATAGATAAGAGGGAATCTGATGATCAACAAAGTACCAGTGAAGCAGGGGATGAAGCTGCTATTTAAAAGGTTCAGCTACCCAAAATAGGCACAGTAGTATCATACACATCCGAAAGGTCAAGCAATGGAGAAAGGCCACTATAATTGAGAAAGCAGGAAAGGCCTCAAGAAAGTACAAACATTGACTGAACATCCGAGAGCAAAGGCAAGAAGCCAAAGCTATAGATTGGGAAAATGGGGTGGACAGATGGAAACATAAAAAGTGAGACCGAAGTCCTGAGGATGAGACAGTAAGCCTCAGGAACCAAGAGAAAAGTCACCAGTCTGTGACCAAAGGTATGTCAATGGACAACAGCAGTCTGAGAGTAGAAGCCCTGACAGAAACAGATACGATGTGGAGATGCCGATGTTGAACTGGGGCAGGGACAGTAAAAAGTCACACAACACCAGGTTAAAGCCCAACAGGTTTATTTGGTAGCACAAGCCACAAGAACACTGCCCCTTCATCACTCATGAAGGGGCAGTATCCGAAAGCTTGTGGCTTGTGCTACCAAATAAATCTGTTGGACTTTAACCTGGTGTTGTGAAACAGACACAGCAGTAAGAGCCGGAGTTTAATGAGGAAGGCTAGGAATCAAACCAATGATAGGAATTGGATCAGAAGGTGGTAGTTATAGGATGGATATCAGAGGTACGTTTTTTACTCAGAGGGTAGTAAGGGCGTGGAATGCCCTGCCTGCAGCAGCTGTGGACTCGCCAACTTTAAGGGTGTTCAAATGGTCAGTGGATAGGCATATGGATAATATTGAATAGTTTAGGTTAGAGGGTCATTAGATTGGTTCCACTGGTCAGCGTAACATCGAGGGCCAAAGGGCCTGTACTGCGCTGTAATGTTCTATGTTCTATGATAAATAAGTATTGATGGCTGCAAGCAAAATGGATCTCATGGAAGTAAGAGAGGCCAAACAAAGGGAGCTGGAGAGTTGGAAGGAATTTGAGGTGTACACTGAGATAGCAGATGAAGGACAGCCTGCTTTGTCCCATTGGTGGGTTTGCACAGAGAAAGTTTTGCAAGATACAATGTATAAAGCTAAAGCCAGATTAGCAGCCTGTGGTTATGAGGAACATTTGGATGGGAGAGATATTAGTGTTGATTTACCCACAGCAAGGAAAGTGACATTGACATTTTGTTTTGCTGTTCTAGCCTCTAATAATTGGATTTGTAAGTCAATTGATATCGAAGAAACATTTCTGCAGGGTGAAACATTTCAAAGAAAAGTTTTTTTAAGGTCACCCAAAGAAGCAGGTAATACCAGGAATATTTGCTGATGATATAAAGATTGGAGGTGTAGTGGACAGTGAGGGCAGTTTTCAAAGCTTGCAGAGGGATTTGGACCAACTAGAAAAATGGGCTGAAAAATGGCAAATGGGATTTAATGCAGACAAGTAGAACATAGAACATAGAACATTACAGCACAGAACAGGCCCTTCAGCCTTCGATGTTGCGCCGACCAATATAAAAAGCAATGCCCCTCCAAACTAAACCATTCCCTTCTCTTCCATATACTTATCAACTAACCTCTTAAACGCCACCAAACTTGGCGCATCTACAACTGCTGCAGGCAGGGCATTCCACTCCCGAACCACCCTTTGGGTAAAGAACCTACCTCTGATGTCTGTCCTATAACTATCACCCCTTAATTTAAAGCTGTGTCCCCTCGTGCTAGCTTTCTCCATCCTAGGAAAAAGGCTATCACTGTCCAAAATTATAGGCCGGTGAGTTTGATGTCAATAGGCCGGTGAGTTTGATGTCAAATTAGCTAAATCACCCTCTATCCCATACATCTGCATTTTCTGCAGAAGTCTTCCATGGGCCACCTTATCAAATGCCTTACTAAAGTCCATATATACCACATCAACTGCCTTACCCCCATCCACCTCTTTGGTCACTTTTTCAAAAAACTCAATGAGGTTAGTAAGGCACGACCTACCCTTCACAAAACCAAGTGAGGTATTGCACTTTGGAAGGACAAACCAAAGTAGAATGTACAGGGTAAATGGTCGCACTCTGAAGAGTGCAGTTGAATAGAGCGATCTGGGAATACAGATACAGAATTCCTTAAAAGTGACATCACAGGTGGAGAGGGTCATAAAGAGTGCTTTTGGTATATTGGCCTTTATAAATCGGAGTATCAAGTATAAAAGTTGAAGTGTTACGGTAAGGTTGTATAAGGCATTGATGAGGCCGAATTTAGAGTATTGTTTTGGTCACCTAGTTAAAGAAGGATGTAAATAAGCTTGAAAGAGTGCAGAGAAAGTTCACAAGGATGTTGCCGGGATTTGAGAAGCTGAGTTACAGAGAGAGATTGAATAGGTTAGGACTTTATTCCCTGGAGCATAGAAGAATGAGGGAAGATTTGATAGAGGTGTATAAGATTTTGATGGGTATAGATAGAGTGAATGCAAGCAGGCTTTTTCCACTGAGGCTCAGGGAGAAAAAAAACAGAGGGCATGGGTTAAGAGTGAAAGTAGAAAAGTGGGGGCTTCTTCACACAGAGTGGTGGGAGTGTGGAATGAGCTGCCAAATAAAATGGTAAATGCGGGGTCACTTTAACATTTAAGAAAAACTTGGACAGCTTCATGGATGAGGCGGGTGTAGAGGGATATGATCCAAATGCAGGTCAGTGGGACTGGGCAAAAAAATGGTTCAGTACAGACAAGAAGGTCCAATGATCTGTAATTTTCTATGGTTCTATGGTATGGTAATCCCATTTTTGTGCGCTTGTCCCATATCCTTGAATGTTGCAATACTTCAGATGCTTATCAAATACATTCTAAAGTTTATAAGGTTTCCAGCCTGCACCATCATCCCAAGCAATGCATTCCAGATTCTCACTCTATCCTCAGTGATTTTTTTTTAACCCCTCGGAATCTCCTGACATTTATCCTAAAGCATTGACCTCTTCAACCAAGGGTAACAGCTGCTTCCTACTCGCCCTATCTATAATCTCATAATCTTACACACCTCAGTCATGTCCCCCTCAGCTTTCCCTGTGTGACTTCACACAGAGATTGCCCCCTTAGTCTCTAAAGGACCCTAATCTTTCCCTGGATAAGCTCTTCCCTTTAATGTATTTATAGAATAACATAGGATTGTCCCTAATCCTGTTTGTAACTCCTTTCTCATCCCCCTCATTCATTGCTCTTCTAATTGCATTCTTAAGTTCCCTCTTGCACTTCTTATATTGCTCTAGGGCCACAGCTGAATTGCTTTTTTGGACTTGCTAAAAGCCTTTCTTTTCTTTCTCATCCAGCCCTGAATTGTCCTAGACATCCAGAGTTCCCTGAACTTATTGATCCCACATTTCCCCCTAAAGAGTACATTGCCTGTACTCTCCCCTGCTTCTTTTTAAAAGCTCCCCCTCACACCCCCCACCCCACTCACCCCCATCCCACTCCATTCAAGACTTATCGGGAAAGGGCTGTTCCTAGTCAAATTTGGCCATATTCTATCTTGAAACCTGCCACCCTCTCAATCCAGAGCCATCTTTTGCAGGCCATTGTTGTGCCTTTTGTTTCTAAAGATTCCCCCATATAGGTAGCTAGTCTGGTCATCGTATCTTCCAGCCTTAGAGGCTGTATACCTGTTTTCCAAACTGCAGCTCCCGTGTCTACTTCCAACTCCAAGGGATTGCCATTCACTAGTAATTCTGCTATTATTGGACCATTTTTTGTTGTGATGATACTATTCACTTATACTGTTCCAGTCCCTGGAAGAGAGGATACTTGCCTGGTGCAACCAGGTATTGGCCTTGGCTTTTTCATGAGGCTGTACACATTCTGAAATTTCACCTTGACTGTGTCCTTTGATAGTGCTTGCAATAATCCTTCATCAGGCAATTGCACCTTACTGGAGTTTTCTAATGCTCTTGAGTCGTCACTGCCTTTCCTTGTCTATCACATGATGATATTAGGATTCCTATATTAAAGGGGACCCTTTAATAACTAATTTACACAAGCACTCTCCATTGAGGACTGATTACACAAGATCCCTACCCCAAGACATTGTTTCCTGGGCCCCTTTTTTTTGCTTTCTTGAGTGGTAAGGCTGTTTTTGAAGTCCAAATTGTGTTCTGCCAACAACTTCTTTTGGGGATTAGGTAATGTATGCCACACACCACTTCACTGACAAGCATTCTGGGAGAAGTTGTTGCAGTCACCTCGACTGTACAGTGGGTAGCGGAAGAACTGGTTTCAAGGAGCAGTTAAGCCCAAGAAACTACATTAGTGTTTCCTTTTCTCCCTCTTCTCTAGCCAAAAAAAAGGCACTGTGAGGAGAGCAAACAAGGTAAGAAGCAAGGTGTGGTCTTGCCTGCTGCAGTAGTAGAGGACACAAGGGAAAGGGTTGATTGATAAGTAGAAAGATAGGATAAGTATTTAATCATTTTATCACTTGAAGTCTGAGATGATTTCTGGGATTTATAGTTTGTTGAGGTTATATTTAGTAATAGCGAGGAGCAGGAAAGAAGGGCTAGAGAGAATTGGATATAATCTGAAACAAAACAGCTTTCAAAAATTTAATTTAAAGGGGTAAGACTGACAGGAGAGCTCCAAGGTCTTCTCTTCATGCTCCGTGTTGGAGGACAGGAATATTTCCAGTGCCCAGAGCCAGCATGTGTGCAGGAAGTGTCGCCAGCTGTAGTTCCTGGAAACCCATGTTTCAGAGCTGGAGCGCCAGCTGGGGACACTGTGGAGCATCTGGAAGTATTCGATGTTCCCGATCAGGTCAAAGGGAATGAATGACCACCAGGCAGAGCAAGAGTTAGGCAGGCAGTAGAGGAATCTCCTGTGGCTATTCTGCAAAACAGATATACTGTCAAAGGGAATGGCCTTTCAGGGGAAAACAGCAACAGCCAAACTCGTTGCACCTTGGTTGCTCTGCTAAGAGGGGAGCAGTAAAAAGTGTGTGAATGCAATAGTTATAGGGTATTCAATTGTAAGGGGAATAGATATGCATTGGCTACAAATGAGACTCCAGGATGGCTAGAGTCGAGGATGTTTCAGAGCAGCTGCCGGACATTCTGCAGGGGGAGAGTGTACAGTCGGTGTTATAATACATAGAACATAGAACACTACAGCACAAACAGGCCCTTTGGCCCATGAGTTGCGTAGATAGTCACATCTATACCTACCGAGCCACAGACCTAACTATAACCCCCTATCCCATTAGTTCCCATATACTCATCCAGAAGTCTTTTAAAAGACCCCAGCGAGTTCGCTTCTACCACCACCGACGGCAGCCAATTCCATTCACTCACCACCCTCTGAGTGAAAAATTTACCCCTAACATCCCCTCTGTATTTGCTTCCCTGCACCTTAAATCTGTGTCCTCTCATAGCGACCATTTCAGCCCTGCGAAATAGCTTCTGAGAATCCACCCTATCTATTTCTCTCAACATTTTATAAACTTCTATCAGGTCGCCTCTCAACCTACGTCTCTCCAGTGAGAAGAGTCCCAGCTCCCTCAACCTATCTTCATAAGGCATGCCTCAAATGTTGGTACAAATGACATAGGTAAAAAAAAACAAGATGAGGTCCTAAAAGCAGAATATAGGGAGTTAGGAAGCAAACTGAAAAGTGGAATGTCAAAAGTAATGATCTCAAGATGAGTACGTGGCTGAAAAGATAGTGTGAGGGGGCTGGGTTTCAGATTCCTAGGGCATTGGGACTGATCCTGGTGGAGGTAGGATCTGTACAAACTGAGCAGGATTGAGACTGATATCCTTATGGAGGGAGGAGAGGAGAGTGGTTGGGTACTTGGTTGAGTGGTTGGGAAGGTTTTAAACTAATATGGCAGGAGGATGGGAACCTTTGCAAGAATTCAGAGCAGGGAGAATGAAAAACAAGAGGAAAAGACTCTCCCCAATGCCCCACTATTTTTTTTTATCATTCTGACCTTTTAGTACCTTCAAATCAATCATTTTCAAGATACATAAATCAACAAGGAGAATAAGGAAAATGATGGGCAGAGAAATCAAGGGCCAAAGTCAGTTAGGATCTGAGTGAAAGAAAAAGTAGGAAAGCAAAAAGAAATTTTACAAGTGTTCATCTTAAGATTTTGTACCTGAATGCTTAGAGCATTCAAAACTAAATGTGTAAGTTAGTTGCATAAATAGACATAAAGAAGTATGATATAGTTGATATTAAGGAGACGTGGCTCCAAAGTGACCAAGAATGGGAACTAAATATTGAAGGCTATTCAGTGTTCAAAAAGGACAAATAGAAAGGAAAAGATGGGGTTGTATTGTTGATCAACGATGATACTGATATGATATTGAGGAAAGATATTAGCATAGATGTTGTGAGTTATGGAGATTTACAGCATGAAAACAGGCCCTTCAGCCAATTTCCCCATGACTTTTTTAAACCCCTAAACTAGTCCCAATTGCCTGTATTTGGCCCAAATCCTTTTATACCTATCTTACCCATGTAACTGTCTAAATACTTTTTAAAAGACAAAATTGTATCTGCCTCTACTACTACCTTTGGCAGTTTGTTCCAGAATGCTCACCATTCTGTGTGAACAAATTGCCCCTCTGGACCCTTTTGTATCTCTTCCCTCTCACCTTAAACCTATGCCCTCTAGTTTTAGATTCCCCTACCTTTGGGAAAAGATATTGACTATCTAGCTGACCTATGCCCCTCATTAGGATAGTAAGGTCTTGGAATGCCCTGCCTGAGGAGTTGTGGACTCGTCAAGTTCAAGGGTGTTCAAATGGTCAACAGATAGGCATATGGATAGCATAGGAATAGTATAGGATAGAGGGTCATAAAATTGGTTCCATTGGTCGGCGCAACATCGAGGGCCGAAGGGCCTATAGTGCGCTGTAATGTTCTATGTTCTATTATTTTATAGACCTCTATAAGGTCACCCCTTAACCTCCTACACTTAAACCATCACATCCCAATAGCATCCTAGTAAATCTCTTCTGCACTCTATCTAGTTTATCCTTTCCTAAATAAGATGACCAGAACTGTACACAGTATTCCAATGTCTTGTACAACTCCTGTATTCAATGTTCTAACCAATAAAACCAAGCATGCTGAATGTTTTCTTCACCACTCTGTCTACCTCTGACTCCAATTTCAAGGAGCTATGAACTTGTACCCTTAGATTTCTTTGTTTTGTAACTCTCCCCAATGCCCCACCATTTTTTTTATCATTCCGACCTTTTAGTAACTTCAAATAAATCATTTTCAAGATACATAAATCAACAATAATACATGTCAAATAGCTTAGCCAATTGCATTTCACCCGTTAGCATAATGATATTTTATTAGTCCATGTAATCCAGAGGCTAACTTATAGGACGGATATCAGAGGTAGGTTCTTTACTCAAAGAGTGATTAGGGAGTGGAATGCCCTGCCTGCAGCTGTTGTAGATGCGCCAAGTTTGGTGGCGTTTAAGAAGTTAATTGATAAGTATATGGAAGAGAAGGGAATGGTTTAGTTTGGAGGGGCATTGCTTTTTATTTTGGTCGGCACAACATCGAAGGCCGAAGGGCCTGTTCTGTGCTGTAATGTTCTATGTTCTATGTTCTATGTTCTAACTCCTCTGTTGGCTGATGCTATAGCCCTGTTGCTTTTGTAGCCTAAGATGCTGAATCCAGTTCAAATAAGCATTCTCAGGAGTTCCCTTAATGTTCACCGTCCAACCAGACTAACTCATCTGGGCACCAGTCCATCTCGTCCAGACAGTGAATAAATCGTATTTTTGAAATATGATTAAATGTTCTACATGTTTCTATTATCTAAAAGTTTACTAATAAAATTTGTATATTTCCAAGGCCCAAATATTCTCTTGAAATATGTCTTCACACTAATGAGTTTTACCATGATGCCTTGTGGTAAAATGCTTTTTAGTTAAAGTGAACAATATTCCTTAAAATCAATAATAATGCATTCTAAATATTAGCACTTGTTTTACAATCATAATCACTCATTTGAATCAATTATTGCATCTCATATGCATAAACTGCTTCTTGTCAACTCACAAACTTATTTTTAAAAGTCATTTAAACAAATGCTGCAGTTCTGACAGTGCCTTTAATGTCTACTGGTTGAAAATCTTACTGTCCCACTTCAGGAACCAACAAGGAAACAGAACATCTTTGACTGAATTGTTGTGCAATAAGAAAGGATTAGTTGACAGTCTAGTTGTCTGTAGTGACCATGATATAGTAGAATCCTTCGTCAAGATGGAAAGTGATTAGTTGACTCTGAGACCAGGGTCCTGAGTCTCAATAAAGGCAACAATGACGATTTGAGATATGAATTGGCCATGATGGACTGGGAAAGACAATAGTCAGGAAATGGCAGGCATTTAAAGAATGAATAGGTGAACTTCAGAAGTTGCCTACTCCTGTGTGGTGCAAGAATGGTAATGGAATTGCGGCCAAACTATTGGGAATTTTGAGATAGTAATAGATTCAAGGAAGAACCATATAAATTGGCAAGAAAAAGCAATAGGTCTGAGATTGGGAGCAGTTTAAAATTTTGCAAAGGAGGACCAAGAGATTGATTAAGAAAGGGAAAACAGAGTATGAAAGTAAGCTAGCAAGGTACATAAAAACCGACTGCAAAAGTTTCTATAGATGTATAAAAATAAAAATATTCACAAAAACTAATGTAGGCCTTTTACAGTTAGAAAGGGGAGAATTCCAAACAGGGAATAAAGAACTGGCTGAGGAATTAGATTTCAGGAAGAGATGAATAATGTACTAGAAGTGCTGAGAGAAATAAGTTTTAGTGAGGAGCTGAAAGAAATCAGCATTAGTAGATAAATGATTTTGGGAAATTGATGGGATTGAAGGTGGACAAAATCTCCTGAGTAGTTAAGGGAGTGGCCCTGGGAATAGTAGATTGTTTGGTATTTTCCAAAATTGTTTAGACTGTGGAATAATTCCTCTAAATTGGAGAGTAGCTAATGTAAACCCACTATTCAAAAAGGGAGGTAGAGAAAAAGCAGGGAACTATAGATCAGTGAGCCTAATGTTGATACTGGGTAAGTTGCTGGAGTCCATTATCAAAGATTTCATAACTCAGCATTTGGAAGGCAGTGGTATAATGAGACAAAGTCAGCATTTAGAAAAGGGGAACCATGCTTGACAAATCTATTGGAATTCTTTGAAGATGCAATGAATAAAAGTTGACCAAGTACTACTAGTGAATGTGGCTTGCTTAGACTTTCAGAAGGCTTTTGATAAGGTTTTACATATCAGATTACTGTGTCAGGTTTATCCGGTTGATTCCTGACATGGTGCTGAGGAGACACTAACTCAGTTAGGATTATATTCATTAGAATTTAGAAGAGTGAGAGGGAATCTCATAGAAACTTATAAAATTCTAATAAGATTAGACAGGGTAGATTCAGAAAGAATGTTCCCAATGGTAGGGGGAAGTCCAGAACTCGGGAATCATAGTTTGAAGATAAGGGATGTACCTTTTAGAACTGAGGTGAGGAGAAATTTCTTCACCCAAAAATGCTGAATGTGTGGAATTCATTACCACAGTAAGAAGTAGAGGTCAAAATGTTGTCTGATTTCAAGAAGAAATTAGATCTAGTTCTTGGAGCTAAAAGGGATCAAAGGATATGGGAGGAAGGGGATCAGGATATTAAATTTGAAAATCAGCCATGGCCAATGAATGGCACAGCAGGCTTGAAGGGCTGAACGGCCAATTCCTGTTTCTTGTTTCTATTAAGAAGTGATGCAAGTTCACAATATTCAGTCAATTTCAACCATCTAGCTAAGAGCTCAGTGACAACTTCCCAAAGAGCTCTCCCAGCCATGTTGAAGCAATATCTCCAGAGTATGATAGAAGGCTTCATGTCATTGTGGTTTTTCACCCGGTCTACTAGCTTATTAACATTTTTGATAGATTAAAAAAGGGAAAATACACTACGAAAGTAAACTTGCAAGGAACATAAAAACTGAGACTAAGAGTTTCTATAGATACATGAAGAAAAAGAGGTTAGTGAAGAGATGGGGAAACGTATAATAGGCCAAGCAACTGAATACATACTTTGGTTCTTTTGGATTTGCAGATAGCGATGAAGACTATCAGAGGATACAACAGGACATAAATTAGTTGGAGACTTGGATGGAGAAATGGCAGATGGCAAACATGAAGTAATGCATTTTGGAAGGTCTAATCCAGATAGGGAATATACAGTAAATGACAGAACCCTTAAGAGTATTGATATGCAGAGGGATCTGAGTGTACAAGTACACAGATCACTGAAAGTGGCAACACAGGTGGTGAAGGCATAAGGCATAAGAAGGCATAAAGCATGCTTGCCTTCATCGGCTGGGGCATTGAGTTTAAAAATTGGCAAGTCATGTTGCAGCTTTATAGAAACTTAGTTAGGCTTAGAGTTCCATTTAGCCAAACTAAATGGAATATAGTGGAATATATATTGGAATATAGTGTTCAATTCTGTCGCTACACTACCAGAAGACTGTGGAGGCTTTGGAAACGGTACAGAAAAGATTTACAGGAAGTTGCTTGACATGAAGGGCATTAGCATTGAGGAGAGGTTGGAGAAACTTGGTTAATTCTCACTGGAATGACGGAAGTTGAGGAGTGACTTAATAGAAGTCTCCAAGATTATGATGGGCATTGACAGAGTGGACAGCTTTTTCCCAAGGTGGAAGGGTCAATTACTTGGGGGCATAGGTTTAAAGGAGATGTACAAAGCAAGTTTTTTACCCAGTGGGTAGTGGGTGCCTGGAACTCACTGCTGGGGAATGTAGTGGAAACATGTACTTTAGTGACTTTTAAGGGGCGTTATATACATTGCAGAGATGAGGGGGGTTGGCTCATGAGGAGAGATTAAATAGACTGGGCATGTACTCATTGGAGTTTAGAAGGCTGAGGGGGGATCTTTTAGAGACTTACAAGATAATGAAGGGGCTAGATAAGGTAGAGATAGAGAGATTCTTTCCGCTTAGAAAGGAAAACAGAACTAGTGGGCATAGCCTCAAAATAAGCGGGGGACAGTTTAGAACGGAGTTGAGGAGGAACTTCTTCACTCAAAGGGTGGTGAATCTCTAAAATTCTTTGCCCATTGAAGTGATGGAGGCTACCTCGTTGAATATATTTAAGTCACAGGTAGATAAATTTCTAATAGACAAGGGAATTCAGGGTTATGGGGAGAAAGCGGGAAAGTGGAACTGATCCACTTCAGAACAGCCATGATCTTATTGAATGGTGGGACAGGCTTGAGGGGCTGGATGGCCGACTGCTGCTCCTATTTCTTATGGTCTTATGTTTTGACAAATACATGAATAGGAATAAAGAGATATGGTCCCTGGAAGACTAGGGGGTTTTAGTTCAATCGGACAGCATGGTTGTACAGGCTTGGAGGGATGAAGGGCCTGTTCCTGTGCTGTAATGTCCTTTGTTCTTTATTCTGCCTTCAGAAAAGACAACACAAATCAAATGTCAGAAATGTTGGAGAATGCAAGATTCAGTAAGAGGAAAGAACTGAGGGTGATCAATATTAGTAGAAAACTAGTGTTGAGAAAGTTGATGGGATGAAGGCAGATAAATCCCCTGGGGCTGATAATCTACAACCAGAGTACTTAAG
The DNA here is from genome assembly GCA_024679065.1 of Sphyrna mokarran. Lineage (NCBI taxonomy): Eukaryota > Metazoa > Chordata > Chondrichthyes > Carcharhiniformes > Carcharhinidae > Sphyrna > Sphyrna mokarran. Next base: position 2,231,345 of record JAGIQG010000019.1, read on the forward strand.
GAAATGGCTGTAGAAATAGTGAATGCATTGGTGGCCATCTTTCAGGATTCTGTAGGCTCTGGAACAGTCCCTGCAGATTGGAGGATAGCTAACATCACTGCAATTCAAAAAGGGGGGTAGAGAGAAAATAGAATTATAGACCAATAAGTTTAACGTTGGTAGTAGGGAAAATTCTTGAATCCATTATCAAAGACTTTATAGCAGAGCGTTTAAAAAGCAGTGGCATGGTCAGACAGAGTCAGCATGGATTTATGAAGGGAAAATTATGTACCTCAAGGATCTGTTTTGGGGCCACTGCTGTTTGTCATTTTTATAAATGACCTAGATGAGGGTGTAGAGGGTAGGATTAGTAAATTTGCTGACGATACCAAAGTGGGGGGAATTGTAGACAGCGAGGATGGATGTTAAAATTTGCAGAGGGACATAGATTTACTGGATTAGTAAATAATTTACTGGATTAGTAAATTTGCAGATGACACTAAAGTCGGTGGAGTGGTAGATAGTGAAGAGGGGTGTTATAGTTTGCAGAGGGACTTGGACAAGTTGCAGAGCTGGGCCGAGAGGTGGCAAATGGAGTTTAATGTGGAAAAGTGTGAGGTAATGCACTTTGGCAGGAATAATAAATGTGTAGAGTATAGGGCTAATGGTAGGATTCTTAATAGTGTTGATGAACAGAGGGATCTTGGTGTATATGTGCATAGATCCCTGAAAGTAGGCAGTCAAGTCGATAAGGTTGTTAAGAAGGCATATGGAGTCTTAGCTTTTATTGGTAGGGGGATTGAATTTCGGAGCCGCAACGTCATGTTGCAACTGTACAAAACTCTAGTGCGGCCGCACTTGGAGTATTGTGTGCAGTTCTGGTCCCCGCATTATAAGAAAGATGTGGAGGCATTGGAGAGGGTACAGAGGAGGTTTACCAGGATGTTGCCTGGTATGGAGGGCAGGTCTTATGAAGAGAGGCTGAGGGATTTGAGGTTGTTTTCGTTAGAAAGGAGGCGGCTAGGAGGGGACCTAATCGAAACATATAAGATGATTAGAGGTTTAGATAGGGTGGACAGTGATAGCCTTTTTCCTAGGATGGAGAAAGCTAGCACGAGGGGACACAGCTTTAAATTAAGGGGTATGAGTTATAGGACGGATATCAGAGGTAGGTTCTTTACCCAAAGGGTGGTTCGGGAGTGGAATGCCCTGCCTGCAGCAGTTGTAGATGCGCCAAGTTTGGTGGCGTTTAAGAGGTTAGTTGATAAGTATATGGAAGAGAAGGGAATGGTTTAGTTTGGAGGGGCATTGCTTTTTATATTGGTCGGCGCAACATCGAAGGCCGAAGGGCCTGTTCTGTGCTGTATTGTTCTATGTTCTATGTTCTATAGATAGGTTGCAGAGCT